>CADEHL010000203.1:0-628337 GCA_902827135.1 Harpagifer antarcticus | reverse complement strand
GGCTGGATGAAGAAAGATGTGGAAATAAAACATTTGCGTGTGTGCGTTTGTACGTCACTTAAAAAAATGTATACCTTTTTTTTAAAAGGTTTAGTTTGTGCACTCTGACTATTTGTTTCTTACGTAGTTTATTTTCCTTTTTGTTTTGAATTAGTTTCAGCTGTTGTCACTGAGATCTGTAAATATATGAACCTTTAGTTGCTCTTTTGTTTATCCTAGATTTGGGGACGGGCCTTTGCAAAGTCATCCCTAATTTCTTTGTTGATAATAACAGTTGCTCAGACAATTAGTTTGAATGATGAGTGGATTGGTAGTAATGTTATGGATTAACAATTTTGGTTAGTTTGAAGTCTACCTGAATATCAATATTCTGTTGTCACGGAGCAGTGTGACAAGCTTTAAACAGTTTATATGGCAAGTATGACTTTCCTCTGCTTTGGTAATGTTGCAATTTGTAGATCACAGTAAAATAAAACACTCATCTATGGCAAAAATGTCACAGCAGCCTTCCTTTAATGAAAACAAAATGGAACTGTTAATGAAAATAATTTCTTAGTTGCATAATCAAAACATGTGTGTGATGGTTACATTGCAGTCTAAATAGCTTAGTGTGTGTGTGTGTATGTGTGTGTGTGTGTGTGTGTGTGTGTGTGTGTGTGTGTGTGTGTGTGTGTGTGTGTGTGTGTGTGTGTGTGTGTGTGTGTGTGCATGTGTGTGTGTGTGTGTGTGCTTGCGTTTCCGTTGCTGAACACCAGTGAGGTTTTGGTAGAGGTTTTAAAGAGGTAAGGAGAGAGTCTCATTGTCCTTCGCAAAGCAATCACAGGGCCAGAAGAATATTGTGTGTGTGTGTGTGTGTGTGTGTGTGTGTGTGTGTGTGTGTGTGTGTGTGGTGTGTGTGTGTGTGAGTGTGTGTGTGTGTGTGTGTGTGTGTGTGTGTGTGTGTGTGTGTGTGTGTGTGTGTGTGTGTGTGTGTGTGTGTGTGTGTGAATACAGTATGTGTGTGTAGAGAGGAGGAGATAAAGAGAGAAATAGGTATAAGAGAGAGGGAGGAGATGAGGGGATGGTGAGAAAGAAGGAAGAGAGGTGGCAGGTAATAAAGCGCCCCATCAATCTGGTAAATGAGTGTCCTTCCAGCAGAGGGTATACTCCAAGAAATGCAGCCTGCTTGGTGTTCATCAGTCACAGGGTTAGCACTCAGCCGCGCTATCTCACCCTCTGCTCCAACACTTCCTTATCGAGAGAAAGTAGCCACTGAACAAATGCTTCATGTACGGGTCACTCTGCTAATTAGACCCCATTTACTTACAGTATGAACTCGTCCCTGTGCTACCTTGAAGGATGGTACTAGCATTAGTTTGCTTGTGAATGACACTTTAAGTCCATCTCAGTGTGTGTACTATGATACACATGTTCTCATACATGTCTCATATAAACTCAATCCTCTTCAGTCTGTATGGATTCTTCCATTTCTTTTTGTTTGCCAGGGTTGAAAACAATAGTAGATAACTTAACCTTGGTAAATTACAAAACATAAAAACAGTGACTTCATTCAAATATGAAGATACAATATCTTATAGTATCTCTGTCAGATGAGTAACATTTTCCGTTAAAGGTCGTATTTGGAGATAATAATGAAGCTGCCTTTATCAATCATTTAATTAACAAATGGATTGTATATGTATTATTTTAAAAGCAGAGCGTGTAGTTATAAACCTAAAGAATAGTTATTTTAATCTCCCTACTCTACACTTTATCTCTGCTCTAAACACTGTTTTAGTGCCTTTCAGTTTATTGTTTCGGTTTTAAAGTCTGAGACTTTGTTGTCTTGGTTCACTCTTACGAACATCTTTAAACAATTTTCAGCCTCATCAGGCCGCAGCAACACATTTGATAATCAACTGCATGCTACATGCGGACATACGCGCTCTCGCTAAGCGGTCCTACGACGCGGGTTATCAAGTGGATCGCTCAAGCCAGCCGTGTCCTACCTAGTTAAGTGCGCGTTTACAAACAATTACATTTGACAACTTAATGTGTTGCTTAAAATAATAAATCTGCATACAGTATGTGACACTGTAAGTGTTGCACGGCCAGATACGGCTCAAGAAGCTCAGATACGGCTCAAGAAGCTGACTCAGATAAGGAAATATAGCCTATGATACATTATGATGTGATATGATGTGATATGAATGATAATGGGACACATCGACGTCTGCACTCACAGTGCCGTGGACTGTACGTAATGTTACTCTGATCCGGTTACTTATGTTGTGGCAGATATTTAAGTAAGCTTTCTTAACGCTAATGTTATATTAGTCAGATTGCTCTGAAAATGGGAGGTGATATTCTATTCATTTTCACGTTCACACAGTCAGTTGATTTTTGCCGGCCGTCTCTCCTGCAACGGCAGTTTCTCTGTATTTCCTTTCTCCTGTAATATGACTTGATCGCTTTAAACTCCGCACACTGAGCTCTGATTGGTCAGCAGGCGGTGCTTTCACTAAATTGATCTCTTATCCTACAACCTAACCTGCTCCGGACCAGGCTAGCCGTTCAGCATAAGTTACCATGGAGATCTGAACCAAGAAGTGAACCAGCGTCGTAGGACCGGAAACCCAGAGTTTTCCCTGAAGTTAGCCCGCTAAACGAAAATCCGGCTTCGTAGTACAGTTCTCAGCTCATCACAAGACCAGCAGGAAAACTAAGTTTGTGAGAAGATGGTGGACATTTGGAAAGAGAGAGATGGTTCACTAATTAGTTTGCCATCACAGACTTATTTAAAGCAGTATGGTGTACCCTACTCGCCAAATCATCAAGTTAGACACTCTGATTTATTTCTCTGTCCGCTCTGTAAAACATCTATTGGCAGAAGAGCGTTCATGTTCAAAGCCCAACAGACTGGAATACTTTACCTGCTGCTATTAGATCTCTTGCATCATTGGGTATGTTTAGACATGCATTATCATCTCACTTTCAACTGGTCTGCACTTGTTATTGATGAAACTGATATTGATGAAAGTGATCTGGTCGACTGCCTCTTAAATTGTAATGGGGGAGGCTGTGGCTCAGTGGGTAGCGTGCCGAACTTCAAATCAGGGGATAGCAAGTTCAAGTCCCACTGCAGTCAGCATGTCGTTGTGTCCCTGGGCAAGACACTTGAGTATGTAAGTCGCTTTGGATAAAAGCGTCTAACAAATGACATGTAGTGTAATGATTGTATGTATTACTTAAATGTTACTTAACAGACTGTATGTGGTTTGTCATGTTTTCCTTTTTGTCTTTTTGTTTATGTCTGTAAGTTGTTGCTATTGTCGGGACCCCCTTCAAAACGAGATGGTGGATCTTAAGGGGTTTATCCCAATACATAACATGTCTATATAAAGTGAGTTAATAATGATCTTACAATGATCAGTTGACCAGAAACAAAACAAATCAATAACAATGTTGCTCTGTAACTGCTGGACCTGTATTTTCTGCTGGATGTTGATTACTCTTGTTTTAGCTCTGTTTTGATCTATTCCAACTTCTGACAGAAATGTTTGGCTCTCTAAATGCTCTGCTACCTTCATCACATACGATCGTTGCTGACTTTGTCCGTCTGCTGTAGATTAGCAAGCAGGCAGTGTAAGACAGCTGCCTATTGTGGCTGAAAACAATTCAATGAAAGTCAAATCAAACCAGTAAAGTTGACAGCCAGAAAAGAACCCACAGCTGAAGTTGCCATAAAGCTCTGCAGATCGGAGTTGGGTTCTAATTATATGTAGGTTCATTAACACAAGCAACCTCTTCCAGATCAACGTGGTGATGTGAGCCATTGTAAATATCAGTAGCCTCTAGTACTGTTTTAAATAAAGTGATGATAATGGGAGTATAAACTTTGATTACTTTTTACGGGCTTGATTTTGGTGGAGCTTCAGAAGCACATTCGTAACGTTTTTCTGCGGTATCCCGCTAAATGAAAATGTTCTGGACATTTTTAAGCTTTTATGATTTATTTTTGTTCAGAACAAAGTAGAAGGGTCTTATCAAGGCCGAGCTTCGAGGGTGGAATTGCATTGTGGTGATGCTCGGAGCGTAAAGCGAGCCAAGCATTTGTCATTGTTGTCACGAGTATTGTGACTCGACACAGAATCCCATAGCTGTTAGTGGTGGTGACAATGTGAGATTCAGTAATACACTTCTGAGATGAATGTTAAGACTCTATTCTATGCCCACACAATGATGTGAATGTTTCATATTAGTGTCAGTCATTGAGTCAGAGATAAATAAATCATACACAGATTAGAGTTTAATGAATGGAAGCTGTAGTTCATGTCTTCCTGTTTTGATATCAGCTTTATATGGATATGCAATATCTACTCTAGGTTACTGTGAAGTATTGTTTATGTGCTCAGTCTTTGAGAACCAGAATCAGTGCTCAAAACCTGAATGAATGCTTAGAAAATCTAATTTTAAGAATTCCTTACTTTAAAAATGTCCCTCAGGGAAGTCCAGTGAATAATGAGGGAATCGTTTACTGAGCTTTTTTTCATGAACAACATATTCTTTCCGGCCAAAAATAAGTTGGACTACTCCCAAACAACCAAATGATGAATAGCCTAAAGAACATAAGAGGAATACATGTATTCAAACGGTTTCTTAATTTGTATCTTTAATTTAGACATCTGAACAAATGGCTGTTGAATAATTCAAAATGACCAGTAGTTGCACACTTAACAGTAAGCAACTTGAAGGGAAAGTATAATAATGAAAATGATTAAATTGTTAATTATCACTACATACACACACTGATCTAAGCCTCCTATAGCTCCGAGGTTTTGTTGTGGTTCCAACACAATGTCAAAAACACAGACTCGTCATGAGGATACATCTTCTGTGCAGTAGTGAACCTTCACCACCACCTGCTTTAAATGTAAAGAAAGTGAAAATGCAGGAGCAGCAAGTTAGCGACCTTACCCTGACCTATTAAGGTTACACTGATGGGTGTTCAATGAGGTTCAAATGGACCTTCTTCAGTCACTTGGTGGCAACAGCGAATGCAGATGTCTGGGCGCGTTCAAAACGTTTCCCCTGATAACAGTAATTTACTGGATGCTGTGATTGCTTTTAACAATTGCTGTGATCTTGTAGCCCACACACCTATTGCAGCCCGCAGTGTGTGTGTGTGTGTGTGTGTGTGTGTGTGTGTGTGTGTGTGTGTGTGTGTGTGTGTGTGTGTGTGTGTGTGTGTGTGTGTGTGTGTGTGTGTGTGGTGTGTGTGTGTGTGTGTGTGTGCAGCAGGCTCCGGGAGACGAGACTCAACACTCTGTCCTGCTGAGTTAAACAGTCCCTCAGCGATGGACTTTGACTTCCCCTCTGATTTTCTTTTGAAAGCTGCCATACCGGACCATCTGGCTGCAAAGGAAGTAGGCAGACCTTCCCTCTGATCTTAAGCTTCTGTTGTATACACTGTATATCAGTCATGTCTTTGAAACATCTTTGCTATTTCTAATTTGAGCCAAAAACAGAAACCGAAAGGATGAGATTTATATAATATTTGTCTAGTTTCATGTTCATGTTCAAAGTCACTTTGGTCAATTAACATTCTAGTGTAGTCTTTACTCGTGAATTCTACTGCAACACGCTGTCTTTGCATGGCTTATAAACTACAGCAAAGGTGTGTTTACTTTTCCTGTTGCTTCCCCGCCTGCACCCAGCCTGCCAGCTGCTGTCAATCAAAAACAGACACCAACACGCCCCTCCAGCTACTGTAGCTGAGATGAAAAGGAGCAGTTCTGATAATTCCCCAAGGACCTTTTTTTACTCTTACTTTTAATAATATAAATGTATTTATAGTATTGCAAAGAGGAATGACTAAATATGATACAGTTGGACTTTAAATGTATGTAAATAAACCTATTTATAGCTTTAACTAAAACTGAAACCACTGATTTCATTGCATCTTTTCTCAAGGCTATTCTGATTTCAGTTAGCTCACTATAACCCTGTAACTCTTGTCCTTCGTGCTGCCTATGACTACTTCTCTGAGCTCTCCTCTGTAACTGCTCCCCACCCGGCTGTCTCCCTTTAAAACACAGTTTTCTGACATATCATAATATCATAATAATACCAGCCAGGCAACACTGTTTGATTGCCTAAGGTGGCAGCAATCCTGAAATGATTGCTTGACTAGAGATTTTTGACCAGAAGAATGTTGAGCATTTGGCCAGTGCCGTTGCCATAGTAACAGCCTGTAGGCTTGTGGGTAATGTAGTACAAAAGCACATCAATCTAACTGACATGCAATGTCTCAGAAATAGAGCTGGTATATTAGTAATCAGTGTTTATTATAGCAGGTGGTCATAAGACAAGTTTCGTTAATTTGGTTAAGTTAAAATAAAAACAATTATTTTTCAATTTATGATTCATTATGTTTAGAAGTATTTTTCCTGTCTTTATAATGGGGAAAAATACTTTCAGATCCAGTGGCATCCCCTATACTTCCTATAGCTGACTATGGATTTAAGTCTGACTGTTGATTGAAAACTTAATTATTATTTTATGCTCTAAATGTATTTGATTAGATTATTTTCTTAAAGCTTTGATCCTAAAGCGTAATTTGTTTCCCAATGAAACAGCTCTTCCCTTTATCACTTGGGGGTTAAGTTAATAAGGTATGCATATGCTCTACTGTACTATAATCCCAGTAAGCACAGTGTTGGCAAGCACATCATGATCTGTGAATATATATATATATAAAACTGAGAATGAGTCAAGCTTGTGTCTGACTGTATTTTTATGTAGTTTGAATGACATTTACTGGCTTCTTCTTCTGCTGGTATCACTATTTGTTCACTTCGTCTGCTCCATAGGCTTAGCCACTCATCTCAGTGGCAAGACGACAGCATAGTCAAGGACAAATTAATCCGACACCATGGTAGCTAAACGCTGCCCATCATGTCCTGTTCTTGGTATCAGCCGTTGATCCCACGTTTACTCTGCTTCATGTCCCTTGGTGTAAAGCACGCATGGGATCACAGACCAGCTGGAGAGCACTGACTGATGAGCTTTGTCAGCAGAGCGATGGCAGCATCCCTGCAATAGAAGTACTCTGAACACTCTTCCAAGATGGAGCTACAGTGCGTCATCTGTGAGACATGCACTGGCAGGGCAGAGTATTCAGTGTTTACATCCAGTCCATCATTAGTGTACGGGCTGCCTGCTAACAGGTGTCCACAGGGAGTACTTGAGAATACGTGAGAACTTACGGGAAATTATACAATTCTGTCAAGCAGAGCTCTTGCTATCAAATTTGATCTCACAAATTCCAGGTTACAACAATCTGTGTGTATCAATGGTTCAAGTATGCTTTTGTGTCTGTGGCTGCTGTACAGCCCTGGCCTTAGTCATTGTATGTCTGGACATGATCACCATTCATCAAAAGGACAGGACAAATCAAAAGACATCCTACTTCCTTACCTTTACATCTTCGTAGTATCTTTAAGGAAGGGTGAATATATCATGTTTCTTTGACAGCTGCACTCTCCGAATCTTCTTTCTGGTAGAGAAGACAAGACATGTTCATGCCAGACTTGACCTTGCACATTGTGTCTCAGCTCCAGGCCAGCTGGCCGAGTCAGCCTGCCCTGTGACCAATGCTCCCCCGGATGAATCTCCACGGTCCTCAGGGTCCTTCAGTATCACCAGCCTGCTCACACAGCTGGTGAGGGCTTGCCTCCTTCACCAGTGACAGTGACTCTGTTAGAAATAATATTTTTTTTACATTGTAATGAATGTGATAGAAGAGGTGCTCACATCTGAAGTGTACTCTTGCTCATTAATGCAACTGAGTCTGAATGTGTCACGTGAAGAAGAGAGATTGACATATTCGTCTGATACATACCACATTTGTCTTTGGGCTCAACTCCACTGGCAATATTACTTTCCAGATGGGAGACTGGAAGCTGAATTCAGTGTCCAAAATGTATAAAAAGTGTATTTTTGTCACTTGTTAGCAACCTTCATTTTAAGACACATGGAAGCTTGGATATTCCCAAGCGGGGTATCTACTGACGTACTTTATGTTGTAGAACAAACCGTGAAAATCTCTTAAGCTTGTGTGACCTTATTTCAGGCTTCTAACCAAAAACACACTACACTGCACTGCAGGATAATGGATCAGGGAGTGGTCCTCTTTAGATTGTAGGACTCATTCCTGCAACACTGTAGGCCCAAGGAAAGATCTGGAGATTTTAATGTTGCAGGAACCTGATGACGAAATCTCAGTCTATAGAAATGTTACAGATTTACATTCATGCTTTGCAGGGCATCTTTAATGACTCATACAGGATACATGAGTAACCTTTTAGAGTAATAAAAAGCTTACAAATGAACGTTAAGAGATATTGTCACAGAGGAAAGCCAATTCCCGCTAGTCACCCAGAAATGAAAAGTATTCATGTTCAGATCTTACATTTGTATTTAGCGTCACAGTTTTAAAGTGATGCATAGTTTGTGGTTGGAGTGCAGACCTGCTTTTGGGAGGGTGTGGAGGAAACCTGCTATTGGCTGGATGGTACCTCGACTTTAGTTTGGAAATGGAGGTATTGTAGCCTCAGGTTGAGATGGTGCTTAGGGCACCTTGATTTATTTCCATTTGTATCCAATATCAGCAGCAAAATCACATTCCCGATGTTCTTAAAGACTGTTGGAGAAAACAGTGAAATCCACCTTACCATGTTTAAACCTAACACTGGTCTATATTCAGTATTTACAGTTATACGTTAATGTGATCCTGTGGCTTCTTCTGATACTTCCATTGCTGGCTATACAAGCTCTGATGTTCACTCTAATTAGACCACTTTGCAGCGCTCTTTACAAAGAAAAGCACATATTTAAATTACCTTTCTGTAATTCTCTGCTGCTGTTTAAATGTGTCTTGTAATGGACAGATATGGTCCCCCTCCAGCCCTCCGCTCTGCCCTCTCTGACCGCGGCTCAGCCTGGTCATGTGTGGTACACACTCAATGCTAAATCCTGATACTGTTGGATGCTCTAATCCCTTCATATTACAGAGAGCAAAACATCATATTCATTTAATTTTGTTTTGAGTGCCTGGGCCAATTTGAGCAGCTGGGGACGGCTGCTGCGCCCTGATCTTGTATCCCATGGGATTTATGTGGAACTATCTCTGAGAAATCCGTTTAATATGAGACCCCGGGCTAGAATATGATGTAGCTGAAGCTGTTGTGGTTTATGCTAATGCTACTGCAAACCCCCAATGCAGCAATATGTTGCTAATGCAGGGCATATTGTTCATGGATTAACTTTTTTTTATAACCAATGTAGTCAAGATTAGTATGATATTATTTGTTATTAAGAATCATGTGTTTATGAAGAACAAAATGCAGAAAAAGCAGTCATTATTTAACTGTATGTGCATTTGATTTGATGATTTAAGGTCACTGTCCTGCTGTTTGCTGGTATATCTAATAACAGTCCTACTCTGCGGTCAGCTAGATAAACCTCACACAATCAAACGGATTGATTTAATCCAGCCTGCAAAGAATTAACCCCAATAGTTGGGTTAGAAATGCAAAGCGCTATTAAAATACAGCTGTACAGAGCATGATGCCAGGCAGCAGATTAGTTTAAAACTCAAACAATGCTTGAACAAAGCAATTGTACTGCGTCCTATGGCATAGTTCTTCTCTTTCTTTTTCCAGAGAAGACTAACGCATTTCCTTTCCAAGCCCGAGCCCCTGGGACTATTAAAGCGTTGACAGCATTTTAAATAAGCACTGCTGAAGGATTCACCCTAGCAGCTACTAACCAATAGCATGCAATAATTCTCCTGGGCCCAGTAGCTGTGCTGAATGTATGAGAAGTGTGTTTAGGTTTAAACACTGTAGACACTGGGCTGTGCATGATTAGCGTGCGTGACACAATAGCACATGACTACAGAGGTTAATGCGTAACACGCAGTTTATTGGGGGCCTTAAGTCTTGTTTCGCCTGAGACCAATACAGTGTCAAAGTCCTTTTGACAGGGAGGGAAGTTCACAGCGCCACCCACCCGCCCTACAGCTCCTGCCATTGTTCTGCTGTGTGAGAACAGAAAAACAGAGATACACACAATCAAAATAATTTTCTAACTTAGAATTAGCCTTTAGCTTATAGACCTGTTCTTATTAATAGTTTAATCTCAAGAGATGGCAATGATTCACACATTCATCTTATTGCGTGGCTATATGAGACAGTAATACTAGTTGGATTCCATGATTCAGCTCTGCCATGCTTTCAATCTTCAGAGTCACTGAAGTAGATCTCCGTGGTCAGGCAGAGCTGGAGAGCTGGCACAAGATGTTACCAAATGAACACATGCAGAAGTGAACCAGCAGCAGTACAGTACATGGTAAATGGCCCAAGGGAAAAGTGCAACCTCTCTCTCTAATTACACTTCATTGCGTGCAGTGGTGAACGAGGGAGAGCGGTGCATTGGGATCGCTTTAATGGGCAAAGCACTGATGAGAATCCTATGAACGCCAAATGCTCCTAGCTCTGAATATTTCAGCAGGCTTCACATTTGCTGAGCAACATTCCCCATGTTCAACAATGTGAAAGAAAGATGCTTCCGATTTCAGAAAGCATGCTGGCATGACATCGACAATGTTCCTGCAATTCTCTAGAAAGACAGTCCCTGATGAGATGAGCAGGTGTTTTGGATAGTTCATACCCACAATAAATACAGGGGAGCAGTGTGAAAGCTGTCAGCTGCTCTGGCTTGTGCTGTAATGTAAAGTCACCCATCTGCTTCACTATCTGTCTTTCCCATTGCCTTACCAGGCTAAATACTGCATAATATAAACCTGTGCTGCATAAGTACATTCACTAAGTACAAAGTACTAAGTAAATATACTTTTTAGTATTTTCCTTTTCTACTACTATTTTCCACTTACTACTTGTACTTCACTACACTTCAGAAGGAATATTGTATATTTGACTCCACTACATTAAAGTGGACCTATCATGCTATATTTGAAACATATATTCTAGGGCCATACCTATATAAAACATGTCTGTGAAGTTTTTTTTTCAAAATACCAAACAGATCATGCATTTTAGCCATGCCTCATTTCGCTCTATTTGCTCTTTTCCAGCCCTGTTTTTTCAAGGGCTGATTCTGCGTTTGTGGCAGACTACAGCGCCACTTACAGGCCTGGCATATGTACTACAGCTTTCGAGCGGTCTCTCATTCCCCTGATAGGTGGAGAGTTGCCCATATAGGCGGAGCACCCCTTTCTGACGTCAGAAAAAAAATTCAAATAATAATCAGCTCCGTTGCAGCCCCGCTTTTAGAGATTTGGGTATGGAGGAAAAGAGAGAGGGTGTGAGTAAAAGAGTATTTTTACTTTGATAATTCAAGTTCATTTGGTGCTAATACTTCTGTAATTTTACTCAAGGGGGGCTTTGGATGCAGGACTTTAATACATTAGTTTTATTCTGTAGATTAAGTAAAATACCTAAATACTTCTTCCACACCTTATCAAATTGCCTCAGGTCTTCAGGTTATTGTCCATACAATCCTTCTCATGCTAAAATGTTCTATCAACTTTGAGCTTGTACAGGTTTATATACTTGCCAAACATTTAAATAATGAAAAAACCTCCAATAATAGAATATTCATCCAAAAGAATCAGCAAGTCTACTGTAGACAGGAAAAGTAAATCAATATGAAGTCTTGCTACATGTTAAATTTAAGAATTGCAATTTCCCTGGGTGTAGTTGATTGTTCCATCTAACTATTTAACAACCTCTGCCTCTTCCTTTAATGCGACTGACCCACATTTGTGAGAAAGAAATGCCTCGGTGATAACGCCTCTCGGGCCTATAATTAATGTTTGAATGAGTAACTTGTGGATATATTCAGCTACACGGTCAGAATCACTTCGTTATATCTTCCAGCTGGTTGGACACTCACTGCTACTCCTTCAAAAACAAAAAGTGTTTGCAATCAAGGCACACTAAAATAGGAACAGACTTATTGTGTAACTCCTATTTGTAGATGTGATTTTCATCCCTCCTGGTTATGGACTTGGCCTTTTCAGCAACACAGACACAGGCGCGAGGAAAGATGGTGTTTTGTTTGTCTGCTTTGGTCATGCTAAAGGAATGGTTTGACACAAAAATATGCTTATTGTCTTTCTTACAGTGAGTTCGATTACAATGTTGATTATACTCTCAATAGGATTTATATATATTTACAGCCAAATAGCCAAGGGTACAAAAAAAATATTTTTGTCATTTAAAAGGCTTCTGGACTTCCCTTAATTGGAGGTCAGAAAAACAACATGTAATTCTTAACATCCAAATCATGTTCTTAGTCTCCCTGTCATTTATCAGACAGATACAGCATTTAGAATGATCTCATTTTCCGGCTGGTTAGCCGTGTTGTCCACAGAAATGAGCCTTGTTTCTAGCCTTTCCCGAGGCAGTAGAGAACAACACTTGCGACACTTCAAAACAACACTTGGTTTATCCACAGGAAGCTCTGGTAACATAACTCTGTGACTGAAACATGCTATTAGTAGAATGTCACCAAACAGAATAATGGACGGTGGTATTGGCTCATCTAAAATGTTAATACTGTAAACACGGACTTGTAGTAGCTTGAATCAAGATAGATACATCGGAAATGAGTCTTCTCAGTGTTTTTTGCATCAGTATAAGCATATGTATAAAAGATAGACACACAGCGCAAGTAAATATGCTGATGAGATGCAGACTTCAGTTCCTGTGTACTGAATAGCTGTAGAGGAATGCTGTGTAAATGTACTGGACAGGTGTCTGAAAGAAAGCGAATGACCGGGAGAAGCAAAAAGGTGATTATTGAAGGAGACTGCAAAAGCCAATACCCAGCCGCTGTATATTCACCCTTAGAACAAGGAGCAGGACCAGATCAATACCTCTTTCTTCACCGTCGCTCCCCTCCCTCCTGCTCATCTGATGCTGCTGTACAGCCACAGAGGACTTTCATCACTGGCCTGCTTGGTGGCTCTGCGGGATACGGCGCCACAACTCTGGGATCTGCATGTTAGCAGGCTCGTGTAGGTCTAACAGGGGCTGTGTTAGGATTATGTTTTTAAACAGGACCCAGGCGCAGGCAATGACTGAAGATGTTTAAATGGTTTATTGTTTCGGAGACTCAGGCAGGTTTGGTGATTATGGAGGTCCGGAGTGGAGGTAGGCAGTGAGAGGCTGGACTGATTACAAGGCAGGCAGGTATGATGCAGGAAGAAACAGGCAGGTTGGCGGGAAGCTCTGGTGGATGATGGCCAAGGGATTGCACTGGAAACACAAGAGAAACTAGTTACAAAAAGTACGGAATAACACGCAGACAGGATAACTGACTGGGCAGCCAGGATAACTGACTGGGCAGCCAGGAGGATGTAATACCACTGGTGTAGAAAACAATCTGGCAGTGAGTTGCTGGGAGACTGGAGTAGATAAACTGTGTCCTGATTAGATGATGAGGGACAGCTGAGTCGGACGGCCAGGTGAGAGCAATCAGGCTGCTGCCTGGAAGGGAAACCACACCCTCTCCACACACACACAGGGGAACAAACAGGGACACAGTTTGGACCGTGACAGGCTGTATGTCAGCGATGGGCAACTTAACGTCCCCTCCCAATGGGCCATCGATGGCAGTTTTGACAAAGAAGCAGCAATTGCATCGGCCCTTTGAGGATGATTGTTTTGTCAAAGTACATTACGTTCAGAGTTACATCCCCATTTATTAGACTTTACACCTCTGTGTCAAAAAGATCCTTAAATATTTCATTCTTTCATGTTTATTTTCATTTGATCTCACTTTATTAATGAGGTTGTAGTTAAGAATAGATATTTTTTTAATGCGCCTTCCTCTCCTTAATTTGACTGTTAAACTCACTGTTTGATTGGAGGCACCGGTAAACAATTATATTAATAAAGACACTGTTAACACTGTAATAATGCTATACAACTTGAGACACAGCATTTCTTTTAATTACTTTGCAGTTATAAAATATTTACTGGTTAATTTTTATGTGCTTATATTAATGTAGCGACACCTTCATGTCAATTTTATCAACATTTTAAAGATCGACATTCAATTAATGGTTTCAAGACTAAGTAAAAGACAATCGGGACAGTCATGGTTGTTATTCACAATATGTAAGAGCCTGGATTGTGTAATTGATTAATGCTTTGTGCTCATGTTCAACAGTATGAAGCTTGTAGATGCAAACAATTGACAAAAATTAACATTGCACATAACATTGTACGGGATAAAGACGTAAAAATTAAATTTCACATTTTACAATCCTGCCCAGAAACAACATTTCAAGCTTGTCCCAAATGTTTCCTTACTTAACAAAAAGTACCCTACTTTACATTTCTACCTTGACAGCTGAAAATGGGATCCAAAGTCTAAAGCAAACTATAAATATAATTTTTTCCCTCTGGGATTTTTTTTTCTGTCAGAGTGAGCACTAGAAAAATACATTACATAACTGCAAGGTACTTGGAAAGTCTCAGACATCTTCCAACAATAAACATTATTCAAAGCTGCTGCCTCTGTAACATTTGTGCTTGTTTATTGTTAGTAAACTGGCTTTGGGTTTCCTGCACAATAAGATGCGACAGCCATGTTGTACAGGACCCAAGAAGTCCCATACCTCAGAGATTAACAGAAGTACAAGAGTGAGGTATACTGTACAGGAATAACCATTCAAATAAAGTATAGGACCACATTATGTCATTATCAGATGGTTTGACCATTAAAATAATCCCTGATTTTTTCAAGACATTAAATCATTGTTGTGGCTGATGTTGGCGTCAGTAAATACACTATAATCAGACACAAATATGCAGAATTACCAATTTGACATTGTTCGTCTGTTCACCACTTTACATAATGGCTCAAGTCTTTTTGTGTTTTAAATTTGTTAATCTCTGATCACGACACCAAACCACTTTCATCTTTCTCCAGATGCCCCTGTAATGGAGTACATGGGATAGATTGTCATAAGAGAGTTGATAATGACCAAGTTTACCATAAAACAACTGTTATAGACAAAAGCACAGAAATGGACACACTCCTGTTGCTGGTGTGTTAAATTACGTTGCTACTCACATGATAACTTAGGTGCCTCCCCTGAGTCAAATGATGGGAACAGAGAAGGTGAAATGTAAACTAGGGCTGTGATCGAAAAGTCTTCTTTGCTAAGGAAGGTTCCTAGCTGAGTGAAATGACCCTGAAGATTTTAAGTGGCTGCCATAAAAAGAGCCGGTCAAATTCCCTCAACGCTAAGGAAAGGTGCTTCAAGGCTTCTACTTTATTTGATATCTTTCAGCATAGGTACAGTGGACCATCCTTTGCCAACGGAAATTAAGTAATGCCTGTTAATCTTTGTGGCAGCAACATTCAAAGCAACAGCAGACCAATGTCTATTACACTGAACAAAAATATAAACGCAACACTTTTGTTTTTGCTCCCATTTTTCATGAGATGAACTCAAAGATCTAAAACATTTTCTATTTCCCCAAATAACCATTTCTCTCAAATATTGTTCACAAATCGGAAAAAATCTAGGGTTAGGGTAATGTTGTGAATCGAGTGGCCAGTGTTCGTCGTCCATAACATACGCCTGCCCTTCCCATAACCCCACCACCACCATGGGCCACTCGATTCACAACATTACCCTAACCCTAACCCTACCCCTCACACCAGATACTGACTGGTTTTCGGACCCCCCCAGACCCCCCCAATAAAGCAAAAATGCACGTTTCAGAGTGGCCTTTTATTGTGGCCAGCCTAAAGCACACCTGTGCAATAATCATGCTGTCTAATCAGCATCTTGATATGCCACACCTGTGAGGTGGGATGGATTATCTCGGCAAAGGAGAAGTGCTCACTATCACAGATTTTTTCAGATTTGTGAACAATATTTGAGAGAAATGGTTATTTTGTGTATATAGAAAATGTTTTAGATCTTTGAGTTCATCTCGTGAAAAATGGGAGTAAAAACAAAAGTGTTGCGTTTATATTTTTGTTCAGTGTACATCCCCAGTTGTTGAAGCCTCGTGTGAATTCAGTCACATTTTCTTAGCATCGCTGTTGTCCTCGTGAACTCTCCCTCACATCTTCACCTCATGACATCTGCTATTGAGGTCCAGTAAAACACAAGATGTAAATACAAAGTAACAGAAATGCTGTCTTGCTCTTCTGCTCGTAAACTTTGTGTTAGCCATTTTCTCGTGAGTGCCCACCCAGTTGGTAGTGAACATGTGAAACTCTCAGCAGAGATGAGAAGGAAGCAAGATGGCTCACTCTTCACCTTCCTCGTAATCTTTGAGGAGCATCGATACAGTGGAGCATGAATATTACATTTGTCAGGTGGCGAGAAACATGACTCCAAATTGTAGCTTATGAAAGCAAAATGTTTTACATATCTGCTTGGTGTTTAAAATGTCAACTCTATTAATGTTTGCCATAGCAGTTTAAAAATAGATAACATGTCAATGTTGTAGTTAAAGTGTATTTTCTTCAGTACATGCATAGTAGTCATTTCTTTTTATTTTATTGAGGATATCAGCCGTGAGCACAGCACACTCCATCTGACCTGCTCTGACTCTCCGTGGAAAAATAAGTTTTCCATGTTGCGCATGTTAAATCTAGAGACATCACTATGCTCTTTAACGGTGGATCTACTAGGTTTGTTCTTAGCACTGTAGCGTAGGGAAGGGCAATGCTTCTTCCATCTGCTCTAGCTAATAATAGGACTTGGTTGTAGACAGTAAATTGATAAATAATTTAGAAGATTATAGTTCAATATTAAAAACCTGAGGATATAGTTATTATTATTACTATTATTATACTACATCAACAAAAAGAATAAGGAATATTCTCACTAAGATCTCACTGTAGCACTGAAAAGACCTTCACACACCAATCAACCAAATGCATGCATGAGTTTCTACCCTCCAAATGACCCTTACAGGACCAGAATACACAAACAACTGCGAGATCACTCTCCCCGTTACATAAGTGCACTCCAACTGCAACCAATATGCATATGAGATCATTTAAGGTTGCACTTCTGATGATGGATGTGTCGCATATGTAGTTGCTGGTGAAGGAGAAAAACGCTCCTGTCACTCAGTGATGTGCAAGATTCTCTGAGATAATTCCCACGGACAGTTATTGCTTCCCTACGGTGTGTGAAAGTGAGGGAGAAACATATTTGCTCACATCGCATACAATCCAAGGATTCATTCACCTTGTAATTATGCAAGAGCCTGCTGGCCACCCTCACACACACAGACAGACAGATGTACTGACAGAATTACACAAACTGTGAACATTATTTCATTCTCATCTTGCCCCTGCGATGTTCAGCTCCTGCGTTTGGACGGGTGGGCGGTTAGCACGTTTTTGCGTGTGTCAGTGTGTGTTGGTGTGTCAGTGAGTAGGTGTGTGTCAGTTTGTCGGCAGTGGCGCCTACGGGACGTGGGGACGTGAACACGTGGGGCTACAGTCAGCTCGGGTGGATGAATTACGCTTGTGTATTTGTCAGCACACCGCTGCGCCCGTCCAGGAACACTGACTCAGATAAGTGGCTGCTCTCGCTCTGTAGCGGGTGTATGGGAGGTCAGAGAGACGTAAGAAGTGGCAAACCAACACAGTGGAATGAAACTGTGTGCGGTTAACGTTGCACATTCAGCTCCCAGGCAAGATGTCATGCTTGGTGTGGGAGAGGGCTCTTGCCATTGACTGATCAGTGAGTCACTCCACTGTGATACAGACAGCATCTGTTGGAGGGAATTTAATGCAGCATGGATTTCTGCTGTGTGAATTATGAGTTTCCATAACCTTGATGCAATGTGACTGTGTTTATAGTGAGCTTTGAGAATGAGTAGGCCTGTGATAAAAGAAGATTTGCTCTGCTTTTTTTCCCTTTACTGTCTGAGGCCACCATGTTTCCCTTCATGGCAGAGATATATCATGTACGCTACAGTAGATGACAACAACTAATTAAGGGTGATGCTAAAATAAATGATTGTGGTTTCATTGGAAAACTATATGGCATATTGACTAAGAGGCCATAATTAGATTAGATTAGATTTAGATTTATCCCAGGCAAGACAATGACCATTAGCTGTACATCAGAGCTGTCAATCCCATCGTCTCTCTGGTGAACTGTTTACAAAATAAAATGAAAGCATACATGGACTGTAAATAATACCGGCACAGTTAGTGAATTTGTATCCGATTATTTCAGCATTTATCTCTGCTTGTGTCTAATATCAATTCTACTTAAATACATCTATGAAATATTAGTTTTTTCTCCAGAATCCTTTGTTTTTTCAGTGGGCTTTAAAGAAGATCTATTGTTCCCCATGGTTAGGAAGAAAAAGGAATCACAGTTCATCCCATAGTTAACGGATTCGAGAGAATGGCAAAGCACCAAAAAAGATTCAATGAAATGAGGGTTTATTTCCTGCTTAGAAAAAAAAGCTCCTCAAATATAAAGCTCATTTACATGTGTGACTCACAAAATCTCTCTCCTATGCATTGTAAGCGGAGTAGCTCCAGGGCGTTCGTCACTGTCGTGCTGCAGATTGGGCCCCTGGCTGTCTAGTTGAACAGTTCATGCATTAAACTGAGTTGGCTGTCCTTTGCAGTGAGAGTAATCAGTGATTAATTCTGTCTGTATTTTGATTTTCACCCTTATGGCTCCGTTGTTGTTATGTGTTTAGTGGCGTCATGATGGAGACAGTAAATCAAAGACAATATGTGTGAGCATACAGTATGTATTATTCATTGTTTGCTATTAGAATCAACCCAATACGATAACAACACTTTCATTAGATTTGTAAAATGCACTAGGATTGTTGTAATACATATGATTAATTAAAACTATGCATGTACATTTTGAAATGTTATTCAAAACAGTGCAATGTTAATGTGTGTGTTTTCCCACAAAGCCAAACACTGCCCTTTGTACACTTGCTGCTGGTGCTCCACCTGGTGGATTTTGCCTATAAGGAAACTTATTGCTGAGGACAATGGCTCTGTTCTCTGTTCAGAGACAGCAGAGACAGTCTATGATTCCTTTTTTAAGCTCACTAACTAGTTTCAAGGACACACTGAAAAAGAAAACCCTTGTTAGTGGACTCGAACTCTAATGTTTTCATTAGCTTTAAGTATTAATGTGGAGAACTCCCCCTCCGAGCCTTTATACTGCTGCTGGTTTATAAAGCTTTGAATGGTTTAGGCCCAAAATACATTTCTGACCTCCTGCTAAATTATGAACCATCCAGATCTCTCAGGTCTTCAGGGACTGGTCAGCTTTCTGTCCCCAGAGTCAGAACTAAACATGGTAAAGCAGCATTCAGTTATTATGCTCCAAATATCTGGAACAAACTCCCAGAAACCTGCAGGTCCGCTGCAACTCTGACTACTTTTAAATCCAGGCTGAAGACTTTTCTTTTTGTCGCTGCTTTTAATTGAACTATTCACATCTTAAACTGCACTGTAACTTTTATCCATGTATTTATTTTCTTTTTTTTTCTTTTAATGTTTATTTTATTATCTTTTCTTTTTAATGACTGATTTTAAATGCCATTGTCTTAATGTCTTTCGTTTTTTGTAAAGCACTTTGAATTGCCTTGTGTTGAAAGGTGCTATATAAATAAACCTGCCTTGCCTTGCCTTTATTTTGTACACAAATTGCTCTTTTACTGTTATGCACTCTTAACTAAAATCTCTAGGAAGGTACAAATAGGCTTATTTTTATTAAACATTCCTGAGAGAATCTACCTCTGAACTACAACAACAACAGAGAAAATGTGAAAGCAAAATACCTTTACACAGTTTAAAAAGTTGTATTTTAATAAACTTCCCTTCACATATCAGAATGCCTTACTATATCACCACCAATCAGAGATATTTTCTTAATAATGTTTTGAATTCCATGTTTAATAAATCACTTCTGTGTTTTTTCTCTCGTTGCAGGATGAGCCCTTCAGGTCCGTAGAGCCGTGCTGATTGGAGATATGTTCTAAGACCTTAGCCATCATGAAAGGGTTAGGAGCCAACCGCAGCCGCCACCTGTCTGACTCCTGTGAACCAGCGGGATGCCCACAGAAGTCTCTCTATCCTTTGACCTCTGACCCTCACAGCGCCTTTCTGTTGAGCCCCACCTTGAACCACTATGGCACCCTGGACCCCTATCTCCACCAGTACTCTCCCACCAGCCCAACCAGCCCGAACGCCATGACCCCGGACTGCCTGCTGCCCTTTAGCCAGATTTCCAACAGCAGCACCTTCCCTCGTCTGCACTTCACCTCCCAGTCGGCCCAGGTTGACTGCTCCCAGGCCTGTATGGCTGGAGGAGTTGGAGTGGGGCAGGGCGGCAGGCCAAATCCACTCTCCACCTCCTTGTCTGTGGGCATGGGCTTGGGTCTGGGTCTTACTGGGGCTCCCATGATCACCAGTGGAACAGCCACCATCTCCTCGGCATCAGCAGCCAAGATGAATCGGTTACCCTCCAACCTTTTGGATCAGCTGGAGAGACACCTGCCTTTGCAGCGGGATGGCTTCAGCACACTGCAGTTTCATAGAGGACGTATGTCTAAGCAACGCAGTGAGAGCCCGGGACGCATACGCCACCTGATGCACTCTGTGCAGAAGCTATTCGCTAAGTCCCAGTCCCTGGAAAACTCTGCAATCAAAGGCAATATTAATGGGCGCTCTGCTGGAGGGACTGGCACCACAGGATCTGGTGAGGACGGTGGTAGACGCAGGAGCAAGAGTAGAGACAGGGCTAAAACTGAGGGGCCAAAGCAGAGACCGAGGCCCAATGCACTAGGTTTCTGGAGCTCGGACGACGCCCTGGACACTGACTCCAGAGCTGGAACTCTTGCTGTAGGTTACCGCAATCCGCTGACCATGATGACTCTCGGTAGAGCGGTGTCAGACAGCCAGGCCGCTCACAGACATATCCCACAGGGCTACCACACCATTTCTGCACATACCCTCAAGACCTCGAAAAGCAGCAGTGACCTCAAGTTTCTGGCATGCCAGGCCAACCAGGTAGGATCCAAGGATGGAGAGGGAAGATTCAGAGGAAGCAAGGATGACATACTGGTGAAGAGGGGCTCCTGGTCCACTCTCACCCTCAGCCAGGCCAGGCAAGTGTTGCAGAAGGGCTCCACTTCAGTTAACAGGACCCTGCTTAAAACCAAGTCATGCCACCAAGACCTGGCACAACAGTTTCTTCAGGTAGGAGGGCCAGTGAGTATTCATCTTCATCATCATTCTTTGTAAGTTTGCATGGTTATTTATATAATTTAACTAATTGTGTTGGGTTTTATTAATGTAGTTTACGTGGAAGGGAGTTTCTGAATTGCCTGATAATTTGATAAGATATTTTTCCAGCGCGGCTCCAAAGGTTTCAGGAGACGCTCAATGAATGGAAGAAAGAAGACACTATATTAGTTCCCAAAGAAAGATCACAAGGAATACCCCAATGTGTATCATTTTATTAAATAAATACTTCAGAGATTTGGGGTATTTTTACAGTTTCTTGCCAAACTAATTGCTTTAAAAAAAATAGTATTTGTTGCAGTCTGAAGTTATGCCAAATAGCAACATTTGAATAAGCTTGACTTTATTTTCGAATGTCTAAGGGATCAAATAACATGATCCCATTGGCATCAGCAAGTGAGGAAAACAAGGGGGTAAGGGGGCACTTTTCCCCAACAGTCTTTACTTTTAAAACCCTTAGTTAATCATATTGACTTATATAGTTTCTGTTTATTATAGATTTTTCATGAAGTTCATCACAGTCATGTTTCCTTTTCTAGATACCATTGTTGCACATTCCCAGAACCATACTGTGAATATTATTTCATAAAAGAAATACACACAAACCATACAATACTTTAAGTATTTAAGGATTACACCTGAAGTTTCTCCATTACCTGGTTTAAGAGTTTCACAACGGTATATATGCGTTTTCATGATCCAGGTCCCTATGGGGGACTGGGCAGGAACGCTGGGCCGCGGCCGGGGCAGAGGAACTGAGATCCCCTGTCGGAGGATGCGCAGTGGCAGCTATGTGAAAGCAATGGGGGACCTAGAAGACAGTGAGGATTCAGAGGGGAGCCCCAAACCCTCCCCCAAAGCGTCCGCCCGTCGCCAGAGCTACCTGAAGGCCACCCAGCACTCCCTGAGTGAGCAGCAGCCGCCTCTAGCTCAACGCAAGTGAGTCCAACAGCATAAAGAATCATATTGAAATGATTACCTTGATTATCATGCTCATTGATTTGCCATAGTTGTGTTTGTTTTACTTTACATTCATTCAAATAGGGGTATTTGTTGGTTCTATTGTTGGAATAAAGGTTTTGTCATGTCCCCAAAGGCAGTCAGCAGGTGGCAGCATCCTGTCACAAATCATTTTCTGGATGCGCAGCAGCACTTAGTGAAAACAAATTAATAGAAGCTATTTTTGGACGTAGACATGGATATTATTGAGAGTAGACAAGAAATGACATCCAGTATAATTTTTTCATTTGGTTCAAGAGAAATAGGAGATGAAATGTTGCCATGTGTTTCACCCCACACGAACAGGCCTCGTTGCTACGCTCTCATGCGGGAGGATTATCTGTGGTCTCCACTACAGAATGCATGCTCTATGCAGCATCTGAGGTCAGTGCTATCCATAGGCAGGCAGTGTGGCCCTCCACCCTCCCTCACTTGCCCCACCACCACTACCCACTACCTTTTTTTGGCTAATCTTTCCCAGTACTTTTCCTCTCAGCCTCCTGCTTCTTCTTTTCCCTTGCAGGTACCCTGAGTGGTGTGTTTGTACTTTACTCTTGCCTGCTTCCTCAAACCCTGATATCATAACATGCAAATTCATGGAAATCCCTCAACCACACCCTGCTGCTTATGCACACACATTTTCACTAACACCGGGTGCCTGAAGGGTAAGGCAGAACAGAGGAAACTTTACAAACTGTAGATCAGTCAAAACATACTTATCAGTTTTACCTATAAACCATTGTTTCCTTTGTGCTGCCATTTGAAACCCGAGCACATATCATTATCCACACATCTCAGCAGTATTTAATTGGTTTTAAATCCCTAGGGAACATTTTTGGCGTGTGATTTAAAGTTTCTCCTGAATATCATAAATTAAACACAGCCTTCACTTATTCCAGTCTATGACTTCTGAGAGACTTATTATAATATTCACTTCCACAGCTCCCTGCCGTCCCTGAAAGAGCTGTCGACTAATCGGAGCCTCGATAACTTGGACTGCCTGGTGAGCCCGACGGAGCCCCCCCCACGCTACAGGAGCAATGATTTTAGTCAATGCTCTGCCACACTGGGCAGAGGCTCCACCTCGCAGGTATGTCTACTCTCTTATCAAATATGTTGCTTTTACTATAAACAACATGATGTCAACCAATGTTTCCATGACAGCAACATTCATTGTATTTGTTGCTGATATTCCTACCTTATGAAATTTGTGATTTCTTAAATCTCCAGAGAGCAATTAAAAGAAAATTAAAATCACCAGGGGATGAGCAAAAAAACACATTTACACAATTCTCCAATTTTGAATCTGCCGTGAGAGAATATTTAAGTTTATGTAAAGTCTATTGAGACGTCTGTGAATGAGCCAGTCGGGAATACACTAGAGGTATAACAGAGATGCTTGAGCGTGTTTGCAGAATGTCAAAGTGGGACATATGCCTCGGTGTAAACCTGAACATTTTCAGCAGCAGCATTGGTGTGGGATGCAAAAATCACACACCAGACTAATGCAAACATTCTTTCATACAGAATAAATGCCATCAGTTGTAATGCCTTTGAAATATTCTAATTATAATGTAACAGTGAAGTCAATCCGAGAAAGAATGTGTGGATGACAAACCCCAACGTTATTGAAGAGTTCTATGAGTTCATTTACAGGGAATATTATTTATGTCTACGTACCACACACAGTATGTTCATATTTGCCACCTAAATGTCAACCGTAAAAATACCCAAACTTGTTGTTTCTACTTATTTTTATGTCGTTTGATCAAACACATCAGATGGTGCTGGGCGTCACAGCTTATTCCCATGATACAATGACAAATCTGTGCAGCAAATAAATACTGGGACAAAGCAGCTTTGAGTGACTCATAAAATGATGCAAAAAATAAGCATCTTTGTATTAGCTGAAAAGCAAGAAGCCATCGATTTCTCCAAAACTATTAATAGTTGTGACCTGCTCGATTCACAGCTATAGACAGTGGTGGAAGGTAACTACGTACACACACCTCAAAAATAGTTTAGGTACTTTAGTTACCAGTTACTTTTTCGAAATTAATAAACATGAATGCAGTGGTTCCCAACCTTTGAGAACATGTAACTCTCTATGTTGTAAATGTAATAAATATTACGTTAATATTAATTAAATTGGTTACTAACTTTTTTTGACATGTCAGCCTTAAAAATAAACAGTCTCATGTTTGAGATGTCTATGAGTTGTGTCTAACACAAGAGAAAATTCCTCTCTTGTTTAAATGACTTCTCGAGGCCCAAACAGGTAACACATGTTCAATATTTCACAGTATGAAAAAGATCACAGAACGTTTTTTAAAATATCTATACATTTATCCAGCAGAACATTGTTTTCTGTTCTTTCCACTCATGTTAATCATCTCACAACCCCCATCATGTGACCCTCCACACAGGCCCAATCCCCAAGCTGAAGCTTAGTTATTAACTTTACATAAAGTATTCAAAACTAGCTTCACCTTAACAAGCTATAACAGTTAAACAATGAAATCATAAATGATGAAATGTAAAGCACATGGGCCATTTTGGAGAAATTAGTCATTTTACCTCTTATACTTTCAGTACATTTTTGCTTGAATATGTAAATACTGCGTCCACGACTGGGTATATATTGTACCTGGTAAATGCATATTATTCAGTCTGCCGTCTGCCCTCAGCGTGTGAGTCTGCACACGTACTTTCAGGTATACGGGCACGGCTACGGGCACTCAGTACCGTACTGTGAGGGGGAGTCGCAGGCAGTGGAGGCTCTGGATCTGCCTGCACCTACGTGCTTCCGGTCGCGCAGCCACAGCTACCTGCGGGCCATCCAGGCTGGCTGCTCCCAGGATGAAGATACAGCCTCTGCAGACTCAGACTCATCACCACCCACCACTACAGGCCACAGCTATTGCTCCAACACAAGTGAGTACCAGTGAAGAGAAGGTGGGACAGGGCTGTTGAAGATATCTTTGATTTCTTTTTTTATATAGGCTATGCAGAAAGGCCGATATTATCTGGCATTAAAAACAACCATTATATAGCATCATAAAAGCACAATGAAGGTTTTGTAGGCAATGAAAATAACCACTAAAATAATGTAGGACAACTAATTAACTGATGCAAAACACACTAATCTAGATAAGTAGGCTAGTCAACTCTATCTCTATAGGTAGGCTACAATCATTTCCCCAGAAAAATTAACTTCCCCTTTAAAAAAAAATCTAATACTTTCGGTAGAGTGATTAATTTATTGGAAATCATCTCTGTCATGAAAGAAAGCTGAACAACAGTGGGCAAAAACGGTACTCTCTAAGTTGATGAGTAAATAAATGCAACAGAAGAGTGAGACATTGTTTTCATAGCTATTGTGAACAGTAGAACGTTTGTCTCGTGTTTCAGTGAAGTTGTTAGTGTAGTTTGTTTTATGACACATTTTGCAACAATCCTTCCTGTTCCAATGATATGTATTTGGTTTATAATGCTCAGTCTGCAATAATGTCTTCATTGAAGATCTCTATATTGTCTATTGCAAAGAATAGCCTATTGTTTTAGTGTTTGTTGAAAAGAAATATAAGAGACTTACTACAATGTGTATGGTCTACAGTTCATTCAGTTACCAATCAAAGCAAGGCCTAAAGCTTTATTTACAAAAGGCTATGTGTACTGGTAACTTGCAGATATTATCATTGACAACAATAACATGTATTTTTGTTGATAACTCATCCAATTAAAAAATATGATGTCTGATTTTGTGTCATCTAGAGGTGTTCTTTAACATAACATACATTGAGTAAACATGGGAAAGTACACAAATAGAATAATAACAAAAGAGCAGTTTGGGCCTTTTGCATTCATATGCCCAGGGACATATTGTGATATCAAATAAAATAAGAATAATAATTGTAACATAGATCTCTTTGTAGGCAAGCAGCGCTCAATTCATCTTTTGTGGACAATCCCTACTGTGTAGGGAGCTTGGTTGGTTGGCCTCAATTGAAGTAAGCTCCATTGTTTGGGAGACGGGCGGCCACAATGGATCGAATATGTATGAGCTTTATGTCAAGGCTGTATAGAGTCTTTTCCCGCGGCGCCAGGGACAAAATGAAACGCACCTATCAGAAAGACATTTAAGAACGACGTTACACAGATAATGGACCAATCACGTTCATGTTCGATTACATCGATGATCAGAACTGACCAATCGCTCGCAGAAAGCGGTTACGGAGAAAATGTGGACTCCAATCCTCGTCGTCAAGGGCGTGTACTACAAATCTTTTCTTCACAGCGCCGTTGTGTGTCTTTACGGCAGGACACCGTATCCCGTCTGCATCTTGTCTGCATTTCATGAATGACCAGACAAGGACTAAGGATTTTACCAGTCAACCGCCATACAGTAAGATTTTGTCGCTTTCTTTCGCTGACTGGGCGTCCACGTCTAGACTGTCAATTGTTGTGGGTACGGTAGTAACGGAAAGCTAACATGAGCTAATGGTATGGTAGGTTAGCTAGCTAACGTGGATGAAGAAAGGGATGAAATCCTAATACAAAGCGTTAGCAAGCAGGCGAGGCAGGTAGACAGTAATGTGGTTGGTGTTGGACTGGTGGTTGCAAGGCGAAAAGCTACCGATAGCAGCTCCTCTTTGTTGGCTCTCCTCCATCTCCACTATATAATGCCTCCGGCTAACGTTACTCGTTGTTAAATGACTGGTGATATCCCACCGTAACGAGCGTTAACAGGCTAGTTGCACAAGCTAACGGTAGCCGAGGCGTCAACACCCGGCTATGGACAGCTCGGTACCCGGCTGCTAACCAAAGCAGCCACGTCTGTTAGAGCAGATAGCTCACACAACCTAATACAGTGTGTGATAAAGGCGGTCTTCCTTAACAAATAGTTTGACGTTGGAGATGATTACATCGTATCTCCAGACGCGGATGATTCATTGAATCGATAAATAGGAAATACACAAAGCATCTTGTGAAGTCGCATTGCTTCATCTTGGATTTTGTAACGGATTTTTAGTTTATCTTTATCGAACAGGTAATCTCCTGGAGTAACTTCCACTGATGAATAAAGCTAAGTACCGTTAACCGATACTTCTCTCTTATCCCAGAGTCAACATGTGACAGTGATCTGAGTTTAGAGGCATGGAGGAAGCAATGAATCACGTTTAGCTTAACCGATCAGCCCAACTGCTAAATCAAAACCGACTACTGCAGAATGTAATTTGTCTCGTCACATGGCTTTCTTAATCAGGTCAAATTAACCCTTAAACATGTGGTGATGTAAGAGTAGTTGACTCCAACTGTGTGTAAAAATGTCTGCTTTAAACAACTATTCATGTTTTATTAGTTTAATGTAAAGTCATGTATCTTATCAAAAATATTATATCATAACTGCAGTGGCTATTTTTGGTCCACAGTTCCATGTGCCATTTATTTTCAGTAGGTATCTACTACCATGTGCTAAGACCCGAGGGCACATTCAATAATTGATCAGCTTCCAGCCTTGTGTAGTGCTTTGCAGTTAGGCACTTCGCTGGGCCTTTATAAGCACCACATAACAAAGAAGGACATCCACACAAAAGGAATATTACATCCCTTACAATTGCCTATACCAACTGATTCTATTGTTTTTAAAGGTTGGGAGATTCACCTCATATTGTTGGATTGAAATTCATGTTAAGGACGTTATTTATTTGTTCTGTGATCTTTCAACATTCTATATTCTCACCACAGGCTTGTGGTAACGTCGGAATCACAGGCTTTAAAGCTTCATTGTGTTGTCAAGGCGTGTTCATTGTATCCTGCACAGCACCATATGACACAAGCCATGGTGTGTCTGTGTATTGCCATGGATAGACAGTGAGTCATCCTCCACAGTATTACACACTCCTCTTCCTCTCACTCTCATCGATGAGGTCATCTCTTGACTGAATGGGCGAAACAACTATAGTTTACCAGTAAGAGCAGCAGCAGCAGCAGCAGCAGCAGCAGCAGCAGCCAGGCTCCCTGATGATGTGTGTGGAGCTTTTTAGTTAACATGGTTAGAATAAACAGCCCTACCCATTTCCTGTACTAATGACATGCACCGATTAGAGCAACGTAGATGGAAACATTATGTTGCATCAATTATTATTATGGCAGTCACTGAATAATCTGTATAATATCATATTGTTAGTTTATTACAAATTGTAAAACACTTTTCATTAGGAGTATACAAAATGTCGATTGTCTAATGAGTCAATAGATAGAAACATAATCTGTAAGTCTTTTGATAATCAATTACATATCAACGGTCAATTTTAAGAAAATGTAACATGTCATGTGGTAAAAGAGAATATTTTCTTAAAGCGTTTCTGCTCTTTTTTTTGTCTTATGGTCTTAAATATAACTGAGACAAAATGGTGTAACCCAGACTTTTGCCCCATTCCAGCAGGTCAGATTAGGATTTAGTTTCAATTTGGGTCAAGTTCTCAAGGCCAAGTCTGATTTTGGTTTTATGTTACATTACATTTACTTATGTCCAGCCACAGTCAAGTTAATTAGTTAGTCAAGTTGTTGAGAAGAGCTCATTGCCTTACTGCTACATCACATTTGAGTAGTTTGTTTTCATACCCTATTTGTTTGTTGTCAAGTCCACCCCGGTGCTCTGTGTGTCTTGTTACTGGTTTTATTGTTCCTATCCTTACGTCAGCATTGTGCTGCGTGGTAGCCTGCATGTCTTTCTGTCTGAACAGATAGCGCTCTCTGTGAAGTGTGCCCGCTCTGCCCAATCATCTGCTCCCGTCTACTCATACTTTAAAAGCTTGAGTCAATTATTCGTCCATCTATTGTGGAAAACCACACGGATACCATATCTGATTCTTGAAACTATGCATCAACACATAATATATATATATATATATATATATATATTATGTGTTGATGTAGGTTTCATACAACTGATGCATATCCCCAATGCACACATAATATAACTGACATGTCAGCTGTTATCTCATGCATAATGCAAATATTAAATGTTCCCAGCTCACATGAGATTGATTCTCGGGCTAAGGCAAAGATTGATTTAAATGCCAAATTGTGCAGTTAATAGAGTACAGGCAAGTTCTCTCTCTCTGATCACATTTTAAATTCACAGTATTTTGCCGAATGAAATGCTTTGTGTGCTTAATCTGTTTGTCAGAAGTCACGTTCTGGTCTAATATTTCAGTCTGCGCCTCCCACAGCCTGTCAGCCTGCCATACTATCTTACAATAACACGGCTGATCTTGGACAGAGCTTTAGCTACAACCTCTTTTCATGATACTTGGCTCATATCCACAGTTTTGCAAATCTTGATCCACTATAAATTATAATACTGTTTATAAAGCTGGGCGTGTGCTTTGCTTTTGAGGAGCTTGATGCTCCAGTAGAAACTATTGTTGTCCCTGTCTCTACTCAAAAAGAAGATCACTCTGCAGCCTAATTACCACACACAGAAGTAGGTCAACAGTATTCACCACTTCTTTAATCCAAAACCAGAACAGCAAGCAGTCTGTTCCAAAATGGAAGAACATATATTCCTACTAGGGCTGTCCCGAATACCATTTCTCGGGCTCCGGATATTCGGTAGTAATCAGCAGCGAATATTCGGTGCGGAGATTTTTTTTCATAACACGCTCCGAGACACCTGACAACACACTGTTAAGCAGAAGCGCAGAAAGAGCATACTATTACGATTTATATTTATTTATTGTCTCAGTACTCGCATACATTAAAACTAAATGTGTCCTCTGCATGTAACCCAGCCGCAGTGCAGCGCCGGGGATATAGGCGTAAACAGTAAACGGTATTTAAATAAATGAAGAACGAAAAATAAATGAACGAACTGTATGCCAATAATTGCCTTAGCTCCAGATGTTCCCACATCGCTCCTATTATTTTCACTATTCGGATAAAATTGAAAAACTAATATAAAAAAACAATTCGGTTGCTTGCTTGCAACTATTTTCCAAGGATAGTAAGAGCACGATTTTATCATGTGTAACGTTACTGTTTAAACGGCGGATAACGCAGCTTCATTATGGCAACTTGACAACAGCTAAGCTAAGCTAGGCTACTACTTACAGCATCCGGTGACTTTTCAGAGTTGTTGTGCCACCGGCCAGTTTCTTGTCGCATATTTGGCACACTGCCTTCTTCTTACCGTCGTCCAATTTAAAATGGTCCCACACAGCTGGAGTCTTCGGCATTTTGTGTTCAGGTGTGTGAAGCGAGGTGAAGCAAGGAGAAGCGTGCCGTTTGCGTTCGTGACTGTGAGTGAACGCGATGTCAGGAGCACAGGCTGAGATTGTATATATTTCCGCATTTTAACAGTGCAATTCAAAAGTATAAATATAGTATAAGAATATGGAAATTCGCCTTTATTGATAGCATACATTTAGGGGGAAAAAATTTTTTTGGGAAAAAAAATAAAAAAACGAATATCCGAATAATGAAATTGAAACCCGAATAGTTGGCCAACGAACGAATATTCGAATAATCGAATATTCGGGTACAGCCCTAATTCCTACTGTCTATCAAACAGTGCTATGGCAACAATGGGATTGAAAATAGTCAATGGTGTACACTCAGTCTTTAGCCTGCAGGGGAGGGCCCATTAGTGGTCATCTGATAGCTCTCAGACAGACCTGCTGATGGAGCCGGAGCATATCCTGGATTAGAGTCTCCATGGCTTTCATAAGTGATGCAATTTAGTTTACATTTGATGATCATAGCAGTGTTGACAGGGCTGTAATTGATCCTAATTGTTTTTAAAGCGAGAGGAAGCGTTAGGGCCTCTGTAAAGTCACTCACAGACAGCTGCTGTCCACTTAACTTGTCAACTTGAAAGGCAAAGCAACAGGAATTCTCTTTGTCATTCATTCGTTAGCTTAGCTGGCATGTTCTTACTTTATAAGCTAGACTAAAACATTTTTTTAAATCAGTTGTCAACCATGTGAAGGATAAATGAATCACTGAAAAAAATTCCAAAGGCAGTTTATAATCAGTCTTTGAATTCTGAAATAGTTTTGAAACAAATTCAACTAAGGAAATATACATACCTTAGATAAGACAAAACCTGTTGGATCTACAACAAAGCCTAAAAGATCTGTTTCTGATAAATGTACCCTCACAGACTCAGCTGTGTTCGGCAAACCTTACTAATGTTTTTAATTTAACAAGAAATGATCTTTTAACGGGTCTAATCCTCATTTATCAGGCATTAACTGTGATGGGATTGGAGGTCTGCCCCCAGAGGTCCAGGGTCTGGGCAGCTCATCCGTCTCTTAGCACCCTTGCATTTGAGTGGATAGATGATCTTAAACCACATTCAGCCTATATTTTAGATTCTCAAAAACCGTCCTATCTAGAGCTACATTTGAATTGTACATGTGTTGCTATTTGTATTATTGATACACAATGCAACCTTGCAAATGTGACAGGCGGCATGTGTTGAGACTCAGGGTGTAGCCGGATATGATAGGCTAATACAGTTTGCGAATGTAATGCATCTGTGCTATGAGCAGTAAAATACATAAATGTTCCGTTGTTGGTTGGATAAGTGCTTTAAGAGGAGAGGCCAGGGCTGCATGGGTGACTCATGGGGTGGGTTCCACAGCCATGTTTGTTTGTGTTGCTGGGATTTAATGAGGGCTATACTGGTGCTGTGAGTCACATGATGACGGAAGTGCAGCACCCTCACAATTACAGGGTGTTAGGTTGCTATTTAGAATGAAACCACTACCGGCGAGAAGAAACGGCACATTTGTGTTATTGATCCAAAGCGGTAAGCCTAGAATTACTTTCTTGGTCGGCTCATTTTAGAATAATTATTTCATCCATCATGTTTGTCAGTGAAGGCTGTTATTAGGGAGAGGTATTTGTCTGCTGTTAGTTTTCCAACTTTTTCGGTCATATGTTGACAGTCTGCCAGCTGTTAAAATAGCATCTACACAAAAACTGACATCCCATCAATTCTTAAAGAAAAAGCTGGGGTTTCCCATGCTGTACTGTAGTTAGCTCTGTGTCATCCACCTCAACCCTGCAGTCAGACCAATGAGAGAAAAAAACCACCAGCCCTTTTTCTCCTTCCTGACTCAGATTGTCTTTGGCCTCATTTCAGTTTCTGTTGAAAGAATTTGTGAATCCGTGGTTAAAATGTCTGCCCGTGTTAAGTGGTTTACCATGTGATGGTACTTCTCTGATGTAAAATAAATGCATTAAAATTCTTAATGAGCTGATAAATGCTCCACAAGCAATGAGCTAAAACTTGTTTTTATATTGTTATTTAAAGGTCCCATGTCATGGCCATTTCTACTGATCATAATTCCATTGTTGAGGTCTACTAAAATAGATTTATATTGTGCAATTTTCCAAACTCACATTGGTTTCTCATACAGCATCTCTGTATAGTATGCTTGTTGGACCTCCTGCCCCCCCCCCTTCCCTGTGAGCCCAGTGGCTGTCTGCGAGACACAGCGAAACCTTGCCCGAAACCAGCCCGAACACACACACACTAGTGTTGTCACGATGCCAATATTTTGGTTTCGATACCGATGCCAAGTCAAGAATCGCAGCAGCAAGCCTTGTAACGTCCCGCCGAGTGTGTCCAAACGTAACGGCTCCGCGGACGTAACGTCCAAATGGACCAATCCGTGGAGCCGTTACGTTACGTCACTATACCCAAGAAGTAAACAATGGAAAAAGAGAAATCCCCAACGAGGCGTTCTGGGGCAGCATAGACGGGTCTTTTCTGTGTTAGAGTCTTACTCGCTACAGGGTGTACTTTGAGGGTTTGTGACTCTGCAGACCGTTTACATGCAGAAAAAGCTACATAACACACAAGGGGACGGGTAATAACCAGAAAAGCATGACATGGGACCTTTTAATACATGCTTATACATTTCTGACCTCCTGCTAAATGATGAACCATCCAGATCTCTCAGGTCTTCAGGGACTGGTCAGCTTTCTGTCCCCAGAGTCAGAACTAAACATGGAGAAGCAGCGTTCAGTTATTATGCTCCAAATATCTGGAACAAACTCTCAGAAACCTGCAGGTCCGCTGCAAATCTGACTACTTTTAAATCCAGGCTGAAGACTTTTCTTTTTGCCGCTGCTTTTAATTGAAACTGAGCCGTTGTGTTCATCAGTAAAGTGGAACTTCTGTGTGAACTATTCGTATCTTAATGCACTGTAACTTTTTATTCATGTATTTTTTCTTTTATTATCTTTTACTGTTTTTAAATGCCTTTGTCTGAATGTCTTTTAATATTTGTAAAGCACCTTGAATTGCCTTGTGTTGAAAGGTGCTATATAAATAAACCCTTTCTATTACAAATGCAGTCTATGGGTATATCACTGTAGTCTGTAGAAGTGTACACATACATCATTTTAACTTGTGGATAGATTTCTGTAGACGTTAGTGTTTCTGTAAAGAGAGTGGAGTTTGCAGGACTGAACTGTCTTAATACAAATAAACAAGTTGAGAGCACGGGAGAATTGATGAGAGAGAAAAGCAAATAAGATGAAACTTTGTTTGCTAATAGTTTATATGCCGTTAATTTCTACAGCAGAAATAAAAAACAATCAAACCATTCAGCACATTGTGGACTTATCAGAAGGGCATTGTGGAGCTTCAGCCTCCTTATCCAAGTCTGCAAGTTTCCTTTCATCGATTCATAACGTCCACTCAGGGCTGGTCCCCAAGCGCCATGATTCTAATTATCAGCTGAGAAGCCCAGGGTCTAACCTCATTTTGTCAATCAAATCCCTGCACTCACTGCATTAAACATGGGACTTGATATAAATATCATACCCTAAAGTCGCAATATTCAAACTCAGAGTTCACTTTTTTGTATATTTAGATTTTTGTATAGCTTTACATCGACTGAATAGTGAAATCATCACCAGTAGCAGGAACGCTCCCTGTTGTTTAATGTTCATGGTTGTTCAGATGAAGTCGTGACACAAACAGGAAAGAAATGGGACTTTTCCTCTGGTGCAATTGTTCCTAAAACTGATTGGCTATGTAGGCTATGATCAGTGTTGTCTTGTCTGATAGTCCCCAGTGTAAAATGGATGCAAAGGTGTGGCATGTAGAGGAAGGTCTCCAGAGACGGACTGTTTGACGCAGCCAACAGCAGGTTTACAGGACACAGAGAAAGCTCTCTAAGTACAGCCTGATAGTGGCAGCAATAAGGGCAAAGGGCAGGTTTGTTTATGGTTTTGTGTTATGACATTTTATAGGCGCCAGCTGGCTAATGTCAAGTTGCACAGTTTTATATTCCTTGTGCTTTTGTCTGATGTCCTGCGACAATAAGCAGATTTCTCATTCGAAGTCTCCTTTCCTCTCTTCCCGGTTGCAGTCAGCAGTAGGAAGGCTCCTCCTCCAGTCCCCCCCCGCACCACATCCAAGCCCCTCATCTCGGTGACGGTGCAGAGCAGCACAGAGTCAGCCCAGGACGTATACCTTGACCATCAGGACCGTGGCAGCGAGGCCAACAGCCAATCAGGACGCAGCAACTCATCTGACAGTCTCTGTAGCATCCGCACGGGCAGTTTGGCAAAGGGGACCCGGCCTCCCCCAGTCCCTGTCCCTGCTGCAGCCCCTGCCCCCGCTGCAGGCTCTGTCCATCCTGTCCCTGCCCCCAGAGACCTCCCTCCTCCCACCACCACCACCACCACCAGCAGCAGCAGTGTCGCCACTTCCACCACTTCCACATCTACCCAGTCCCAAAATGACACCCTGAGCTTCGGATTCACCCTACAGCAACCGCCGACTGCAACCAAGAGGAAACTGTCCTCTATCGGAATCCAGGTAACAATTGTCTTATTTATATTCAGATACAATCATACTGGGAGGAGACTAAAGACAGTCCCAGTTCCCCGTCCTACGGCTGTGTTTGACTTTTCTGTCCATGATTTTTCAGGTGGATTGTGTTCTTCCAGTGTTAAGAGAAGAACCCTTACCCCTGACTGCACCCCTCACCTTTCAGTCTATCGGAGTTCAAGTGGAGAACGGCAGGCCGTAAGTATACACTCATATTTAATGTAACAGTGAATGGTAGCCACGAGTGATCTGATGCGTGACATGCCTCACAATGGTGCTCTGAAGATGGATCTATTAGATATGAGAAGACGGGATATTACCCTATACATATGGTAATGCTTTCCCCTATTGGAATCTTTTTATGAGTCTATTGAGATATAATTGGCTTGTGACTTCACATCTTATCTTGAAAAGAGTATTCACAATTTTCTATGCCTCATACAGTACATCACCGTTTTGCATACATGCCAAACATGCTGAGCTTAAGCACCACAACTTATGAACAAGTGGAGTAAATAAAGAAATGTAGTAACCTACAGTTTCCATACAGTAATATAAATCATGTTTAATTGCATTTAAAGCAGGACATCTTTTCTAAAGGTACCTTGTTGAGTATTTGACAAGTAGTTCTATGAGGTTTTTAACAAGTGGGTCATTGTTTATGAGCATTTTGGTTACACGATACACATCCCTGTTAGTTTCATGCCATGCTGCTGATTGACAGGTTGTCAGCAGTGAAGAGGACTTAAAGCAAGCAAACTTAGATGTGAACAATGCACAATTTCAAACATGGAAGAGCAAACATCTTCTTATACATGTGTGTTAGACCTCAGGAATATGTTTGGGTCAGTTACACTGAACAAGCTGAACTGAAAGGTTACAAGAAAGTTCCACTTGGTGCTTTTATTCTTGTGACAATGATTTCAGCCCGATGGCTCATCCTCCACTTCTTGTCTGTCTGAATGCACTCTAGCTGTTTCCTGCTTTCCCTCAGGAAGTGCACACACTCACATTGTCATTCTGTCTTGTGCACGTGTGGCGGGTGAATCTTCAGTCAGTGCATCATAGGGCTGTACCCGAATATTCGACTATTCGAATATTCGTTCGTTGGCCAACTAATTCGGGTTTCAATTTCATTATTCGGATATTCGTTTTTTTATTTTTTTTCCCAAAAAATTTTTTTCCCCCTAAATGTATGCTATCAATAAAGGCGAATTTCCATATTCTTATACTATATTTATACTTTTGAATTGCACTGTTAAAATGCGGAAATATATACAATCTCAGCCTGTGCTCCTGACATCGCGTTCACTCAGTCACGAACGCAAACGGCACGCTTCTCCTTGCTTCACCTCGCTTCACACACCTGAACACAAAATGCCGAAGACTCCAGCTGTGTGGGACCATTTTAAATTGGACGACGGTAAGAAGAAGGCAGTGTGCCAAATATGCGACAAGAAACTGGCCGGTGGCACAACAACTCTGAAAAGTCACCGGATGCTGTAAGTAGTAGCCTAGCTTAGCTTAGCTGTTGTCAAGTTGCCATAATGAAGCTGCGTTATCCGCCGTTTAAACAGTAACGTTACACATGATAAAATCGTGCTCTTACTATCCTTGGAAAATAGTTGCAAGCAAGCAACCGAATTGTTTTTTTATATTAGTTTTTCAATTTTATCCGAATAGTGAAAATAATAGGAGCGATGTGGGAACATCTGGAGCTAAGGCAATTATTGGCATACAGTTCGTTCATTTATTTTTCGTTCTTCATTTATTTAAATACCGTTTACTGTTTACGCCTATATCCCCGGCGCTGCACTGCGGCTGGGTTACATGCAGAGGACACATTTAGTTTTAATGTATGCGAGTACTGAGACAATAAATAAATATAAATCGTAATAGTATGCTCTTTCTGCGCTTCTGCTTAACAGTGTGTTGTCAGGTGTCTCGGAGCGTGTTATGAAAAAAAATCTCCGCACCGAATATTCGAATATTCGCTGCTGATTACTACCGAATATCCGGAGCCCGAGAAATGGTATTCGGGACAGCCCTAGCATCAGACTGTTGTCTGGGTCGTTCAGCAGTCAGCCTGGCAGCAGCCCATGGTTCTGACTGATCTCCTTTTACTCTAGTTATGACCATAGTGACCTGAAAAACTGGGCATTTCAACCTTTCCAACGCACTGTCATTTCCCCTCATCCCATTTGGTTGACAGCCTGCTTCCTTTCCTGCTGCTCGTTATCTCTGAAGCCTCGTTGTTGTATACTTGTGCTCTTTTGCAATCCTACTGCACCATCAGCTGCAATAATGTCCTGTCACTTAAGCACGGTGACCCCAAACTGTTACTGTGGGACGTGTTTGACACACACTTCATCATCTTATTTATTTAACTGTCTGTCAGAAGCTGATGTTAATGCCTGTCTCTGCAGTCTCAGCCGGGACAACAGCATGGCGTCCAGACAAAACACAGAGACTGAGCCTCAGGAGCCCCAGGACGCCACGACCACAGAAAACATCACAACCAACGGCACCAACAGTCAAACAGTGAACGCCACCAGACAGGACAAAGCCATGGAGCAGAAGCCCCTTGAACACTCCTCAGCCCCCTCCAGGATATCCAACTCGCCCCCGGAGACGCTGGACCCGGCTTTAGACCCCTCCTCGCTGCCACCGCCTGACCCCAGCCTGGAGTCCGGGAACTGCAGCACCCCCGGAGAGGGTGCTCAGCCCGGGACGCCAGCCTGCCTCCGAGACGGGAACTGGTTTATGAAGCTGCTGCAGGCGGAGGCGGGGCGCATGGAGGGCTGGTGTCAACAGATGGAGAAGGAGACCAAAGACAACACGATTTCAGAGGAGGGTAAGAGATACAAGTGCATGAAATAACTATTTACTTTGGACCAACTTACACTAGACTATCAGATGATATTTTAGATCTGAAGCGACTTGGTAAATGTGAAAATTATCCTTCTTAGTGTCCTTAAAAGTATTTTGGATGAAAAGCTTAATCTTGAAAAAGTAGGTCATTTCAAGGGCATCTTTCTCGATCAATCGTCACAAAAAGAGACAAAGGAAAGACTTACAATACACAGAACTAAATCAAGTAGAGTTAATAGCTTGTCATTGTGTAACTTAAAGAATGAAATTGATGTTGTTGTTAGTAGGCTCCACAGACATAGGGCTTGTCTGTTTACCATGAACAATGAGACGGTCATTACTGCCATCAGCTCACAGAACAAGCTCATTGCAGGGGAGAGCACTTTGTTTTGGCTGCAACAGAGCAACCGCAGTCATTTCACTTTTTCATCTCCCAGAATACCACTCAGGCTTTTAGGCAGATCTATCTCTGCAGTGACTTAAATATGAATGAGCACACTAGATTCAGAGGCTCCATCCGTCCTTCTGCTCTCTGTGGACATGAATTATGAATTGAAATAAAAAAGGATACACATTTGTAATATCCTTAAGATGTGCTTAGAATATTACTTGTCAGGAAATCGTCATGTTAAGTGCTAAATGTTTCAATACTAGATGCAAGTATAAAATCATAGTAACCCTCCACTTTGCCCCAATGGGGCTACCTAACCCTTTCATGTTCTTTCAATCAGGATAGCTGCCTTTTCACCTCCTTTCTGTAGTTTTATGTCCTAAAGCTCCAAATGTTTCTACTCTCTGAAAACCTGCTGATTGTATTCTATGTTTCTCTCTCTTAGTGTTAGGGACGGTCCGCAGTGCAGTAGGCAGCGCTCAGCTCCTCATCACAAAGAAGTTTGAGCAGTTCAGAGGACTCTGTAATGAGAACTTGGTGAGTGGCTTCATTACATCCTATTGAATGTCTCTCTTGATACACTCCTCTACTTACCAGATGTGTTTATTGGCTTCTCAATCTCCAACTGACCTGCTTCCTACAAACTCGTCATGTCCATACTGACATGCAGAAGTCTTCCAATTACATTCAGAGATGAAACGATCCTTTCTGGCATGAAATATGAAACCCTGGAGGATATTCAGATTTACTGTGTGAATGTTCTGTTGACTTTATTGTCCCGCCATTCCAAGTCCAATCCTGTTGAAATGTAGAAAGTTGATTGGTGTCAAATAGGGCTGCAACAAACGACTAATTTGATAATCGATTAATCTATCGATGAATGAAACGATTAATCGACTATTCGGACTATTACGCCTTGCACAATTTCTCAAACGCTCTTATTTAGCCAACTTTTAGATTTAGCTTGAGGTTGTTTTAGGCATGTGGAAACTAACAATGAAGACAATAAAGATGAATACTTGATTCAAAAATACATATATTATTAAATTAACTTAACAAATTGTGAACAAAATTAAGATTGCTTTTTATTTAAATTAAATAAATAATATTTCACATCAAAAGAAACAACAATGTTTTAACAAATCGTATTAAATAATGTGATGACAGAACTGTAAACAGAATAGCTGAAACTTTAACACACTAAATAACTAAATAATTTCCTCTAATCATTAACCCATGTTTGTATAATGTAGTTAACTCTGTGTGTTGCTGCTAGCATACATAACACCTGACGTGGAAACGTTACTCGTGGATGGGGCTACAGAGCTACGAGAAAGACAGTGGAACCCGGTGCATTTCTCCGTCTGAATGTGGAGCACTTTTGATAAATGTTTAGACAAATTGCTCGTGTTGCCGCCCTTACATGCTAAACTCTTATTGCACCTTTGGCAACGAGCATTGTCCACATCGAGACGGGTAAAGTTTAACCAGCGAGTACTCTCCGCCACCTCCGCAGTGTGTTGCTGCATGTAGCAGCTGCGTGTGTGTAAACTGCCCCGCCCCCTCGCACACACACGGGAGAGAGAGAGATCGTCTGATCGAAAATACATCATAGACGCATTTTTTTCTTCTTTTTGCATATTAGAAACGAGTTGGCGACACTAAGACTGCGATATAATGTTTTTGTAGCAATAATACATGACATATATTTTTTAAATGTCTCCAGTACCGATAAAAAGACCAATAACGTTAGAGCTTAACGGCGCGTAAAACACACGTGATGACGTCACCAACGAATCGACGACTGAATTAGTTGGCAGCTAATTTGGTAATCGATTAAGTCGATTAGTTGTTGCACCCCTAATGTCAAATGTCATTTTACTATTAATCCATTTGCTTGAAGGTGCTGTGCAGGAAAAATATGTGTGAGGAGGAATATGATTATTGCTCTCTGATTTGATCAAAGTCATTGACTTCTGGTTTTCCTCTCACTAGGACGTTAATGCCAACCCACGACCAACAGCGCAGGACCTCGCAGGGTTCTGGGATCTGCTACAACTCTCAATAGAGGACATCAGCATGAAGTTTGACGAGCTCTACCAACTGAAAGCCAACAACTGGCAACTTCCTGAAAAACCAGAGAAGAAGGTGAAGTTTGGTGTAGGGCGATTATGATCAACTTTTTAGATACAAAGTTGTAACTCAAGTACCGTTTTATTTTTAATTCGTCAGTCAACCAAAAGTTTATCTGCATCTATTTTGATAGGATAGAATCGCAGGGATGAAACTCTCTTTAATGGTCACACATGCACAGCACACAGTGAAATGTGTTCTCTGCATTTAACCCATCCTAGTACCAGGAGTCTAGAAAATCAGCGACGTAACACGCCGTGTGGGTCATAAGAAGGCACGCAAACAATGACGCAATAATTCACCTTTGAACCTAATTCACCTTTGAACCTGCATCTGTAACAATGAGTGGACCAAAAGTCGACAATGAGTGCCGAGTGTATAATGAGGAGTGGACAGCTAAATATTTTTTCACCGATCTGCTACTGGCCCGGCCCGTCTTGTCAAATTTGAAAATACATAGTGGCCCCTGAGCCAAAAGGTTTGCCCACCCCTGCACTAGTATAACTACTTGTTAATTGATAATTGTTTAAATGATCAAATGAAAGTGCCAAACGTTTGCTGGCGTCGGCTTTACCAAAGCGAATATTTTCTCTTAATATCATGTAAATTAGGTACATTTTGGTTTCTGATAGAAAAAAACTTTTGGTATGGGAGATTAATATGACCCTTTTTACATTTCTCTATTGACAGAGCTACCTGTTGGTTAGTCAAGGTAGTAGCATGCTAAATGACTAACAAATGAGTGTTCATCACCAGGTTGTGTTCTCAGCTGGTACCACACCGTACCTTATTCCCTTTCCTTCTTGACATGATTTCCTCAGGACGAAAACAAGCAGCTTCCATCATCTGTGCCAAAGAAGCAGACTAAGCCCAAGCTGTCGGCAGGGAAGGACAGAAGCGTGGACTCGGCCGTGGACAAACAGCGGCAAGAAGCCAGGAAACGCTTGATGGCGGCAAAGCGCGCGGCGTCAGTACGACAGAACTCGGCCACGGAAAGCGCCGACAGCATCGAAATCTACGTCCCCGAGGCCCAAACCCGCCTCTGAGAGTGAACCAGCACCGAGAAAAAAAAAATCCAGACTCACTTCACACATTCATTAACACAAAACATACACGGAGACAAACACACACAGATGCACAGAGGCCGATCCCTCACAACAGCTGACGGTGGGAGAAATGTGGCGATCACACACCGAAAACACTCCAGAATATTGCAGACTACCCCCCGCCGCTGCCATGGGACAGAAATAACCATGACACATGTTTAATACTATTGTTATTATTGACATTATAATAATTATTATCTCCTTAAGTATATCAGGACTGTCTTAAATGTGCAAGTATCTTGGATAAGGACATCCTGTACCACGTGAGCTGAAGAATCTTGGTATCCCAGAAGTTTACTCTCTTAAATTTCCCTTCACTGCTGAGTCTACCGGCAACTTGTGGCTGCCTGGTGGACGAGCGGAGCTACCATACACACACACTCAGGACACACATGCAGGTGTACTCACTGTCCACAGAGTCTTCCTGTTCTCTATTTGTATTAGGCTGCTACTCGTCGGGTGTGCTGTGTACGCGTTACTGCGTACCAATCAAAAGGAGGGGTTGGAGGTTTAACAAATGCAGAGAACCAGAGGAAGGCAGTAGCATATATATTATAAATATCACACTATTACAATGTTCATTTTGTAAATGTTGTATACCAGATTATTTGTTAGAAAGAGGTCAGTGTTCAGTACCACGGTAGTTTTTTATAAATCGAGTACATGTAATTTCATGATATATTAGCACTCCACCTCTCTTTCTCTCTTCCTCTCCTCATCACAAACGCACACTACACAGTCTGTGTCTGTGAATAGCCATCGTTAAAGTCTTACATTTGTTTTTGTTTTTGTTGTGAAGGCACGTGAGGAATGACTGCCCTGCCAGTGAGCTACAGGAGGAATGTATGAAGTTGTATGCATTTACAGCTCATGTTGACTTGATCACTGCACTTTTCCATTCACCTCAGATCGAGTTTGCTCACCTTCGTTTGCCTAATTATTCTGAGTTTCACTGCATCCTCACGCGATGTAGGGGACAAGACATTCACCACTTGATATGGCATTCCCATTCAACAGCACTGCGTGTGATAGGGTGGGAGTTTACTTGCCACTAGAAAGGAAATGGATCAGCATAGCAATAATAAAATCGCTTCAGATCGGGCACCGCAGTAGATACAAGTCTTAAATTATTTAATTCAGCATTTCCAATACAACTTTATCATGAAGGATGAATGTTTATTCTTTTATGAACTGACTGCCCTTGAAAAAATCTCAGGTTGAACACAAACTTGATGGTAAAAACCACTATGGATTATTTATTATATAACCACAAATTAACTGGCCAAATGCTTAGACATTGACACATAATTGAAATCCAAATCGTGTTCTTCAGTAAGAAAAACAAGGTTTGGTGCAGTCACGTGCATCCTTAGTTGACTGCTTAATGGGCAGTCTCCTTCGCTGCCCTTTCTAGCAGCTTGAACTCCCACCCCTGTTTGGTGAGAATGAACTGGTACATATTTTTTTAATTTAAATGTTAAAGTTGACTTTCATCCGAAATGAAGTCGACCTAAACACGTCATGACTTCTGTTCTTATAATAATTAATGGTGCTGCAAGGGAGTCCATAATGTGCCAAGAAGGCAATGATCATGTGCATTTCAGTGTCATTTGATGAAGCTTTTTATTTAAAGTGATTTCTTTTTATTTAATCTCATCATGAATTCAGCTGTGTGTCTGTGCGCATTCTCAGCCATGTTTGCATCAGCTCACTCCGGAAACGCTATGCCTGGTCTTTGTCTCAGATCATGAGTTTTGGACTGGATTATTCCACGTGTAGTTTTCCCAAATGGAAACAAAAGTGCCAAATGGTACATGAGTGGAACTGGGCATAGCAGATACTCATGCAGTGTAGTTTCACTCACTAGTTGTAGTTTGTGTCTGCAAGAGCTGGCTCTCCCCCTACTGGTCAGTCCTTGTGTGAAACTCCAGACATCTTGTTTTGCTCCATTTTGAATCTTTTAGTTGACATCACACAAGAAAATGAGGTTGAACTGGGAATGCTGACACAACACCAAGTTGATTTTCTTATTCTCTTGTTTGTAATACATCAACAATGGACATGTACATTTCATTGTCCAAAGAAATCATTAAACATCCCTTTGCTACATGTCCTGGTCATCATTCTTGCTGTTTTTTTAATGATTGCACTCATCCATAATACAGCAGTAATATTAGCTTTAAGTTAATATTACACACGAAGAAATCATAAGCATTAGATTAGACATTTTATTGTTACTGTGTAATCTCTAAACGCATGGCCTTCTTACATAATACAAAGGTCCTTGCCAGTGAGTTTTTTTTAGTACTCCCTGAAATGGGTCTCGCAAATGATCTGAAGCTATTCAATCTGTGTGAGGCATTCAGGGTATGTTCTGTATGTGAGAATTTATAACTGTGACTGACAAATGGTGGAAAGACCTCTCCCTTTTTCATATCATTTGAGAGCCGGATCCCTTTATTTGCCCACACACTGAACTTTAAGAGAGCATCAGGGATCTCCAGACAGTTTGTTTACCACTACTTCCTGAGTTTCAAAGGGCTACCAAATGGACAGAAGGTGCATCTCTGGAGGCAGATCATGTGGATGTGCTCAACCATCATGTGGACGAGGCAATACTCTCTGGTTAAGTATCTAGGAATATCTTTGGGATAAGTCATTGTGTTTTCTTGATGGACTGAGAGTTTGAAGCCCATTCTGACTTTAGTCCCCGCCCTAGTGGCCATCGCCCTCTCGCCATCTGTCCTCTCAGAGATCCAGCTAGGAATAATGAGCAAAAACTATGTAGTAGTTCCAGTTTATCTTGTACTGACGAACATCATTTTACTAAATAAGCACATATCTTACAGACGAAGGGTTGTTTAATGTGATGGTGTATTAGTTAGACACTGAGGATAGTTTCTTTTCAGCTAATAAAAAAATTTGAGTAAAATGAGTAACATGGCATATTTCCTGTATGACATAAGATGTAGAATTAATGAGGAATGCCACTGAATTTCAAATGCATGTATGTTTTTCTCCTGGTATATGTTTCAACAGAATTACCTCAATTCCTTGAATTGATGTTTTTGCATCTGAAGCAGAACATAGTGTCCAGAAACCTCTCTTTGTGATCCTAAAGCCGCTTTGTGTTTCTTTATTTTGTGCTCAGTTGTTGTCATTGTTTTATAATTTAAAATAAAACAAGGGTTAGCAAAACACCTTTATTTGGTCCACCTTAGTATGTGGTCATCAAATAATACTCTTCCTAGTAATCACAATACAAATACATAGAAACATGCACTATGTATAAACTCAATGTGGAAAACACTGTTAAAGTGAACTCAGTACCTCAAGGTTGTACTTAAGTGCAGTACTTGAGAACATGTACTCGGTTACATTCCAGCCCTGCATGCACAGACAAGGTTCCTAACATTTTTTGTTCATAGTTTGGTGTGAAATATCTTGACTGCACAGAGCCCCGGCATCAACCACCAACACACACGTTCAGATTAATTAGAACAATGAATCCCAACCAGGCCTTATTTCCAGCTTCAATGTCCAACCCCAGTAAAGCTTTTTATAGACGAATGGGAGCAACATTCCTGCAGTCAGGGTCCAAAATGTAATACACAGCCTTCCCAGCAGTGTGCGATCTGTCATAGCAACAATTAATGCCCATGGGTTTGGAATTAAATATGTAATAATCACACAGGGCCAGGGGTGTGATATTCATATCATTTTAAGAATCTGATTATAACAAATACATGAACACTTACCTCGCTAACACTCCCTCAAGCATCCCTCATGGTGATGACACATTAGATACTCAGCAGCATCCCATAATGGTGGAGGGTTTTGCTCCATGAATTGAAGAGATACTAATTAAAACATTGTCATATAGGTAGTTGGATTGGATGTGAAGATTGTATTTTAATTAGGGCTGTCAGTCGATTAAAATATTTAATCGCGATTCATCGCATGATTGTCCATAGTTAATCGCGATTAATCGCAAATTAATCGCACATTTTTTATCTGTTCTAAATTTACCTTAGAGGAATATTTTTCAAGTTTTTAATACTCTTACCAACATATGAGTGGACAAATATGCGTTATGCTAATGTTTATTAACATTTGAACAATGACAAATATTCTCATGAATATTAAACACAACAACCTCTGAACATTACAAATATTCGCCTCAATTCAACCTGGAACCTCTCTCATTCAATAATACAATACAAATGGGGTGTGTGTGTGTGTGTGTGTGTGTGTGTGTGTGTGTGTGTGTGTGTGTGTGTGTGCGCGCGCGCGCAACTCAAGGCATATGCTCGAACGGGAGCTGCCTGGACGCTGCAATCATGTTGCGCACTATCCGTGCTGAGTGTGCTGACTTTTCGTACAATGTCCCACTGTCTGGTTTCCTGCATAAAGTCAAGTGCTCGGCGCAGTTGTGGCGAAATGTCGCTCCTCTGTTTTCATTTAAACAGCTCCTTATATCCGTTAGCGCAGCTAGCTAGCACCAGATGCTAACAACAACAATGCACGTAAGGTCTCTCTCTCGCTCGCTCGGGCCACACATACACACACCCTCCCGGTCCTCCCGATGGCCAGTCGGTGCCTGCCGGTGAGCGTGGAAGTGTGGTCTGCCACAAGCGGGCGGCAGGAGCGGGGCTGTCAGCATCAGCTTGTAGATAGTATTCTAAACTCGATGCGCTCTGAAACTACGGGGCGGCCGAGGAAAAAAAATACACATGCGTTAATCGCGTTAAAATAATTAGTAGCGTTAATTTATTTTTGCGTTAACGCGTTATTAATGCGTTAACTTGACAGCCCTAATTTTAATATACTTACATTATGAATAATATAACATTAACTTTCTAAATGTTGTGACATTCTCCTTTAATGAACATGCGAGGGGTAGGAGGTTGCGTCATAACCATTGACAACAGCAGGGTTCTTGTTGAATGAACGAAAACAACGCTTCAAGATAGCGGAATTTAACCAGAACAAGACTAATTTCAAAATAAAATCACAAAACTGACATTAAATCATCTGTCGCAATCTGGATGGACCCAGCCATAATCAAGGAGCACTGCAGCCGGTTATATTAATATATAATTAACAAAATAAAAAATGATTTGGGTTATTTATAAATCGATCAAAATTTGAAACAACCTTTTACAGCACCAGACATTTTGAAAACGTCACCATAGGTTATAATATGTTAACATTAAAACAAACACAACTCTGAGTGGTACTTTAATGTTTTATATTTTGAACCAAATTCATGTTTTTTTGTTATCCAAAAAAGAGATGCTAGCTTTACACATCGGAGTTCCGAGATTTTATATTGGAAATCCCAACCGGAAGCTGCTGGTTTGACACCGAGTAGGCGGAGCTTCAACATCCGAGAAGAAGGAGTCCTCCCCGGCAGTGCTGAGCTAACTGATGGCAGCATTGTTACAAAGGTAATAAGCAGGTATTAACAGCTCCTGCAGATTTCTGGTAAGTTAAAACAATTATACTTTTTCATACGTTTTCATCCCCGCTTTGTTTCAATGCTTTTTTGTCTATTGAAATAACGTAACAGCAGAAGTGATTGATAGTATACGTCAGGTACATAGTACCCCCACTGCTCTGCTGTATGAGACATTATGACACAGTGGTGCAATTTCTCCGATTAATTATTCAATTATAATAAAACAGATTAGTTATTGTGGCTTTTGCTCTAACCTAGCTTCTGTCATAATACCTCTGATAGTATATTGGACATGAGCAATGGTGGAAAAAGTATCCAGATGATTTACTTGGGTAAAAGTGCTAATACCAACCTGGTAAAATACTACATTTAGAGAATGGTACTTAAGTAAAGTATTGATGTAGGATTAGGTAAATATACTTGTATCAAATATACTATACTATACTAGTTACTTAAATGTCGGATGGTGTAATCTATACCAAATAAATCATATTTTAAAGTATTTCAAATCTGAATTTATAAAGTAACTAGTAAATACATGTTGTGGAGTAAAAAGTACAATATTTGCCTCCAAAATGTAGTAGAGTAAAAGTATAAAGTAGCGTAAAATAAAAAGTACAATTACCTAAAATATCTTCTTGTGTACAGTACTACATATACTTAGTTACTTTTCACCACTATGTGCAAGTCAGCAATGAGTTTAGATGCTACAACTAACTGAATAGTTAATGAAAAATAATGGCAAACAATTCTGACAGATCATAAACTATTACAGATTAGAATAATTCACTAGTTTAAACTTGTCCATTTTGGATATTTGCTGGATTTCGGTGTCATTTAGGGTGTTGAACTACATATTAGAGTATTGGATATTTAAAAGATATTTAAACATGTCAACATTGGTTTGGGAAATAATTATGGACATTTTCCCCAGTATTTTCTGATTTATGGATCAAATTGTTAATCATTTTGTCGACGAAAAAAATAGGAAATGAAAATAATATTTGGTTGCCTCCCTAAAACAAGAGAGACATACAATCTGAAAGGGATGAACTTGTCTTGTCTGTATCTCAACAAATATAATTATTAAGTAATTATTTAATCACTGGTGAGGTTTAAATGAGTTTATAAAATAGTCTGATACTTTAACTCCAATATTAATTCCCTTGCCCTTTTTCATCCAATGATCTCTTTCTGTTAGTCTCAAGCATCCTTAAATATATAACAGCATTATTACCTAAATTAGATTTAATCATCTGTTATCAATTCACTGTATTGTATGCGCACTTTGGCCTGCTGTATCATCAGGCAGTGTTTGTTATGATACAGCAAAACCTTGTCCTCCACAGAGAGATGCTGACCTCATCCTAACAGGGACCAGATCAGCTGATGCAGGACAGCCGGACACAAATCAGAGCGATCATGGCGGGCCGGCAGCAGAGAGCTGCAGCGGCTGCAGACGGCTCCTCGGAGGCCAGGAGGTCGGACATCAGGGCCACTGAGAAGAAGTGCTGTGAGTGATTTATCTGTCCTCGTTCTCTGAGGCTGTAACCTGATCCGTTGTTATTATTGACCTTTATGCACCTGCACTACTGCATTATTTAATATAATGCAATAGCAGTGTGCTGTAAATTGTGAACTTGTTTTTTTTAATCACATTCCCTGCTCTATTAGTCATGGGTAAATAGAGGTGATAAGGTTTCAGCAGCCACTGATTGTTAAATGTCAGCTTTGACGCACATTTTTTAGTCATCAGTATGAGAACAGTGTACTGTACAGGTACTGCAATGCACAATGAAGCAAAGAAACACAGCAACAAGCAAGGTCAACACTAAGAGTCATGTGAAATCAATGAAATGTGTTCAAGGATAATTTATACAGGAAGGTGCAATGATTTGAACCAAGATGTGTTGATAACAAACCTTTCCTGCTCTGCTCCAAGCTGCAGACATCTCTATATACAATCTCCAGTCAAGTCTTGTCTTGCCAAGTTTATGCTTTTTATGGGCTGAGCAATGATCATGGTTATGGACACTGAAAGTAAAAGGAGCGAGACAATGTGTTGACATATTTTCCCTTCGATGTCCTAGCCAAAAATCCTGCAGGTATTGGGAAACATTAACCGGCAGTCGTTAGAAGACGGTTAGAAGACGGTTAGAAGACGGAAAAATTCAACTAAACGTTAACTAGCTGGTAGATGAACAATGCAGGGGTGACATTGGATTATTTCACAACCCTCCCTCTGCTTCCTGTCAGTAAACAGTAGGCATATCTGCCCCTTTTTATAACATGAATTACATCTTTTAAGGGCAGGTTTAAAGTAGGGCTGAACGATTAATCGATTTTAAATCGAAATCGCAATTTGAAATTATGCAATTATCAAATCGCAAAGCCAGTGATTTTTTCTTCTTCTTGTGTGTCAGTCATCCACACCAATCAGAAGTGCTGTGCTCCACATGTACCAGTCATTGTTAACCAATCAGAAGTCGCCCATGATAGAAGGTGATAGACAGATTGATCCAATCACCTGCCAAGTATTTTTGAAATACTTTTCCAAATGGCTTCCAATGGAGCTTTCCTAAATGGTTTGGTGAAACAAAGCATCTGGGTCAGGTTAGTAATGCTCCATCACATGTTATACATCTATTACAGGGTGAATCTTAAACTGAAGCTTGACTTTAAAGCAACCCAACGGAAGTTTCATGTAAGTTTAGTTCTTTCACTCGTAGCTCGGGCTGCGGGGGTGCTAGAGACGGGAGCACGTTGACACGACCTTCCTAGCCGGAGGTGTGGCCACATTTTACAATAAACTTCCGTTGGGTCGCTTAAAAACAAATACCGCAAATCGAATCGCAATATCTGTCAGAAAAATCGCAATTAGATTATTTTCCCCAAATTGTGCAGCCCTGGTTTAAAGTGAAAATAAAGGTAATTGTTAAACACAATACATCCTTATATGCCTAATAATTAACTCTGTTTCTTGTGTGTGCAGCCTGGGCCTCCTACATGACCAATTCTCCGACTGTGATAGTGATGATTGGGTTGCCCGCTAGAGGGAAAACCTACATGGGTAAGAAGCTGACACGCTACCTCAACTGGATTGGAGTGCCAACTAAGGGTCAGTACAGAAGCAATACATGTTTTATTGTATTCATGTTGTAACATTTGATCCGTCCACAGGAAATACAACCAATAAAAACAGGTGAGGCTTCGATTCAAAGGCCCTGTAATCGCTGTAAATGATCAAAAGAACTGTACATGGAAAGATGTGTTCAGGGCAAACATGTATCTGCAGGGACAGATTATCCCAACATCTAAAATACATCCTTATCTCTTACTCGTAGTGCTTTTTATAAATCTAGATACAGACAAAACAGTTCACATGAAACCGCTCTGTTTATTTAGAGCAACTGTGTCATGGTTTCTAAAAATAGACCGTTTTTTAAAATGTATTTTGGTGAGTACTACAAGCGAGTGTCATCTAGTTTAATTACATTCAAAATAAGTAATGGCAGACATCTCTACGGCCAAGATCTCAAACACTCAGCAACTCACACCAAAATCATATAGATTGATAAAAGCACTAAATGTAGAGAAAGAACGTACAGAATATCTTTCTCTGGTGAACTGTCTCTTTAAATGACACTGTCCCTTTTTATGGAACTTTAATTGCATTCAGTGATAATACGTATCTGAACATCTGGTGCTTAGGGCAACGCTGTGTTAATACGTGGTTGTGTTTATCCCACCAGCCCCTATCAACAGGCGCTGTGTGTAGTGCTCTGATGTTTTCACATGAATGGAATGCAGCTGAACTGGTCTGAGTCTCTGTCTCTCTCTGTTTGTGTTCCCTTACAGTATTTAACCTTGGGGTTTATAGGAGAGAAGCAGTGCAGTCATACAAGTCCTTTGACTTCTTCAGACATGACAACAAAGAAGCAATGGAAATCAGAAAGTGAGTTTCTCCTTGTGGTGACATTCTTCCGTGTAGTACAATGACTCCTTTCCCACATGTGTCCCTCTGCGTGTTTAACCGCGTTGTCATTGCTACGCCCAATGATAACACCTGAGCGCTTTGACATTTAAATGCCTCTGTAGACTGCACAGTGTTTGCTTAACAAATGGAGCTATACTTATTCAATTCAATAAATGATGTCCCTGAATGTATTACTGCACATCGTGTCTTTTAGGAAGCATTTAAAGCTAATCTGATTTCCTGGTCAATATTCTCATTATGTCTCCACAGACAGTGTGCTCTGGTGGCACTGGAGGATGTGAAGGCCTATCTGAACGAGGAGGGAGGCCAGATCGGTGTAAGGACACAGTGCAGCTGAGTATACTGGTAATGATATTGATTGTAACTGGATTTGGTCTGAATATGTTTTGCTATCTGTCAGGTTTTTGACGCCACCAACACCACCAGAGAGAGGAGGGATCTCATCCTTAATTTTGCTAAGGATAATTCATACAAGGTCGGTTTCATTGTTTAAATCATTTGTGTATTTTCACATGAATTCTGAATTTCTAATGCTTAGCATCTTTTATTAGGTGTTTTTTGTTGAATCAATATGTGACGATCCAGATGTCATCGCCACTAATATCCTGGTAAATGATACTTTTCAAACTATTGGCACATTTTGCCCTTGAGTTGTTGAACGTCATGGTGAATTACAAATGTCTCTTTTTATAACAAAGGATGTGAAGGTTTCCAGCCCCGATTACCCTGAGAGAGACAGAGAGAGTGTGATGGAGGATTTTCTGAAGCGGATAGAGTGTTATAAAGTGACATACAAACCTTTAGATCCGGACGAACACGACAAGTAAGAAGACATTTTGTTAAGGGTGCTAGGAGTTGGATTTATTTTCCGTCATTGACATTTCTCAACAATAAACATCCTTTAGAGCTAACTGTCCTTAATCATTTATTTATGTTGGCCCTGTAGATTATCTTGGCATATTTTTAGTCGAACGTGTGCTTGCAGAAACTGTCCAGCAGGGGGAGACAGAAGCTCATTTGTGATCTAAAATGTTTACTGTCTGCTCTCCTATTGGTATTTGATTTATGGAGCTGTAACACCATAAATGCAGTAGTAGTAGTAGTAATAGTAGTAGTAGTAGTAGTAGTAGTAGTAGTAGTAATAATTAGTCATTAATTAAGATCACCTGGCTCCAGGAAAAACAGATAACTGGTGATATTTGCAAATTCAAAATGAAATACTTTATTGATCCTTTGGGGAAATTGGTTTACTTAACATTTACTCCTATGCTACACTAAATATATAAATCTATACAAACCAAGAAATAATCAGAGCGTTTACAAATGTGAACATATGTGCATTATACTACAAGACACCATACATATATATCAACAACAGATATGTAGATCAATGTAAAATAAAGGTAGAATATTAGTATAATGTACAGTATGTATCAGTTACCAGAGTTATTTTATTATGTGTGTTTATAAAAATAAAGTTACGTAACTAACAATATGCACACATTCTTGTATCTTTGTTTGTAGAGATCAGTTGTTGATCTTCTAGAACCTTGTCGCTGTTAATGACACAGAATGTTCTGAAGCGTGTGATAAATGAAATAACAGGAGATTAAGACTCCACCCAGAGAACAAGATGTCCCTTCCCTTGAGCCTCTTCTCAGAGTCTTCAGTTATAATTAACCCTCTTTCTTTGCTCCCGCAGGAACCGCTCCTTCATCCAGGTCATCAATGTGGGCCGTAGTTTCCTGGTCAACAGGGTGCAGGACTACATCCAGAGTAAAATAGTTTACTACCTCATGAACATCCACGTGCACTCCCACTCCATCTACCTGTGTCGGCACGGAGAGAGCCATCACAACGTGGAGGGACGCATCGGGGGGGATGCTGAGCTGTCAGAGAGAGGGAAGGAGGTGCTAACAAACCCTCACTCTTACATTTATAAACTCAATAAAGATAGCAGCTTCTACAAGAAGTGTTTTGCATATGGGGATTTTTTTTAATAACACTTCCTTTCTGTCCTAGTTACAGTTTAGCCTAGTTTGGCATAAAAGAAGTAGGAACTGCTAGCCTGGCTATTTTTTTTTCTTTTTGAAAGTTTATTTTAAAAACATTTTAAACAGAAGATTGTGTGTTAATTGGCAGACCGTTTTTATGCTAAATTAAGCTAGTTGGCTTTATCTTCATATTAAGTGGACAGATATGTGAGTGGCATCTCCCTCTGGGAAAGACAGCAAATGATCAACTAGTCATTTCATATAATCTGAACCTAACCTAATTTAACAATGACATCAATTTCAAGTTATAAACTTTGTAAACAGTCTTTTGAGAATCCAGTCAGATGGCGCGAATGAAATCTTGGTGTTACAAAAGATTAAGGGGCTATTATGGGGAGAAATACTTGACTCTATCCACTGTATAGGTTCTCTTATGTGTTTAGATGTCAGTTCTTTATCATTAACACTTGGTTGAAACCTTCAGTTTTCAGCAGCACTGAAGGGTTTTGTGGAGGAGCACCGTCTGTCCGACCTGAAGGTTTGGACGAGTCAGCTGAGACGCACCATCCAGACGGCCGAGGAGCTGGGAGTGCCCTACGAGCAGTGGAAGATCCTCAATGAGATAGATGCTGTACGTGCTCTGATGTGAAACTCAAGATACAGATGATTACATTTAACTTTACTGTGTATCAGACTCGCACCCGTCCGTCTTGGAAGCTTAGGCAAATACTGAAATCACCATTAAAAACGTGTTCTTCTTTTTCCTTTCCTATAAATGCACCAAAAGTAGGCTAAGTTTTTTGCAAATCTGGTTTTGGACAAACTGTGCTGGTGTGTGTTTAAGTGTTATTGTTACTTTATGTTCCAGGGAGTGTGTGAAGAAATGTCCTATGAAATGATCGAGGAAACGTACCCAGAAGAGTTTGCCATGAGGGATCAGGACAAGTACCATTACCGCTACCCTGGAGGAGAAGTAAGAGGCTGGAAAGTGATTTCTGCAAACACTTAATATAATAGAACTAAAACTAAATTAGATTGATATCCCTTTCTCTCTAGTCCTACCAGGATCTGGTTCAGCGGCTGGAGCCCGTCATCATGGAGCTGGAGCGGCAGGGCAACGTGCTCGTCATCTGTCATCAGGCCGTCATGAGATGCCTGCTCGCTTACTTCTTGGACAAAAGTGCAGGTAACACGCACAGCAACATGAAACACGCCCAGGCAAAGCCTCACAGTAAAGCAGCCGTTGATTCATCTTAAAGCTATAATTGACTGCTTCCCCTGAGTCACTTTTTTTCAGCTAGTCTAAATGTATCTAAAGAGGAACATTTAATAGCATGAATGTGTCAAAACCTTTAATGAGACCAAAAAGTATCTGCATGCTTGATTCAAAGCTAACTTTAAACTATTCAGTTAGCTTTACAGTAAAGACAATTCTCAGTACAGCTTTAATGGATGAGTAGGACTTCATGATGACAAAACACGTTTAAAAAGCTTTATTTGTTGGTGTCTGAAAAGACATGCAACACAGCATTTTTGTGACCTTCAAATCTGACATGCGTTAAGTTTGTGATGATGTAAGTAACAGGAAAATAAAGTAAGAGCTTCAACTGAATGGAGGGGGATTTCAATTCTGTAAAAAAGGCCACACTTGAAAACAATATTTGACGGAGCAAAGTCATTGCTGCAAATGGTTTTTGCCACATTTGACAGGGTAGAAGGGAAACAAATATTCAATCTGGGGGGGAACTAAATTGCTGTGTGACAGTTTTTTTGATGCCATCCCAGGAGGGCACTAAGGCAGAACTGATCAAATGCGATTCGTCTCGATTGAAACATTTTTTTTCACCACAAATAGTCGTGTTTACAGATAAATCAAACTTTGAACTTTACACAAAAAAAGAGGCAAGCACACATTAAAATAATAACACATGGGTATACCATGGTCAAAAATAACTAGCAGCATTCAATCATCTTCCATATTTACATGGTACAAATGAAATAATTTGGTCTGGATTTAATTACTATACATTAAATGTACGGAAATTGGCTCAAAGTGAAAAATAAGAAGGCTGAAGAACAACTGGCTGGTCAGAAAGGAAAATGCTGCTTTAAATCAAATCCAAAAATAGGTACGGGCAGACATTATGTCAGTCAGCAGAGAATGTGGTCAGGCTGCGGCTCTGTGTCTCACCCACAGTTTGATGACTGCAGAAACCAAACTGTGGGTGCTGCTCTGACTGCACTTCACCCCACTGCACCCTCACATATGTGACATGCAGCACTGCACCCTCATATATGTGACATGCAGCACTGCACCCTCACATATGTGACATGCAGCACTGCAGCCTCACATATGTGACATGCAGCACTGCAGCCTCAATGTTCTGTCAAACCTGAGAGGGGAAACTCAAACATGACTGGGTATAAAACCTGCCAAAAACATGTTGTTCTTCTTTTTGTTGGCACAGATGATCTTCCATACTTGAAGTGTCCCCTGCACACCGTTCTGAAACTCACCCCTGTGGCTTATGGTAAGTCACTGCACTGTTCAAAACTCAGCTCATTTATTCTCATATATTCTGCATACCATAATAACCTAGTGAGGCTGTCCAACAACATCATCTCGGACCCAAACCATGTTCTGAACAGCCAATATGAACTGCTACCATCTAATCAGAGAGACAGCGATTCCATGAAGTCAGACTGAAGCATCCTTTGTGCTCCAGTCAATCCTCACAGTGAATACAGATCAAATGCACGCTAAAGGGACTTGAGCATGTTTTCTCTCAGTGATTGTCTATGTTGATGTTACACATGGAGCCGCTGTGATGCAAGTCACATTTCAGACTTGATCTGACCAAGTATTATCGTATCGTATCATTGTTTTCCTTCTGTTGGGTTGTGACATATGTTCCTCCCTCTCATAGGTTGTAAAGTGGACATGTTTGACCTGAAGGTGGAGGCTGTCAACACCCACCGGGACAGACCATTAGTAAGCCTGTGACTTTCTAATTATATTCTCTAAAAGGTATGTGGTTAGATCTGTCTGAAGCTGTCACTGTGACCCAGAATTAAGGGTAGTGCATGTGCCCAGTGCGTGCAGCGAGGATCAGTTACCCCCTACAGCCATTTTGAGATTTTCTTTTTTGATTACATTGTTAATAAATAAAACCGAGCAGCAGAAACACAACGACAGAAAAGAAGCAAGTTGCGGAGTTGAGATATAAAGAAACACAAAGAACAACAACCTATTGGTATTTTCGAAAATACCACTTTGTTTGTGTGAATTAGCATGGTTTCTACTTCGGCCCCCTGGACTTATCAATCACCGCCCCCCAACAGACAACTTCTAATTAGCAACTGGCTATTCTTTAATGAACCGATTAGAAAATGCTGCACAGAAGATGAATCTGTGTTTGGACGGGAAATCCCAAAGGCATGTTTAATTTCTTTTTGTCTTCATTTCCTAATCAGCCGGCTCCATATCTGCTCCCTGGTTGCAGAGTTTGTGCTGATGAGAAACCAAGAGTCCTAAAGAGAGTGGGTGTTAACACATAAACACATTCCCTGAGAAACCTCTTGATAAATGGGCTGAGAAATATCCTGTCTGCTGGGACCAACATGACGCTGGCCTTTCTATTTAGAGCTGTTTGTCTCAGTGGCTTTTTCCTCCCTCGCCCTCTCATAGTGACTTACTCGGGACATGGTGATTTAAAGGTCACCTATTCTGCCAAATCCACTTATCATGTCTTCTATACATAAACATGTGTCTCCTCTGTGTAAAGAGATTCTGAAGGTTTCAGGAAAAGAGATTCTCTCTCTTTTTGTCCTGATCCATTTATTATAGAAACCTGTCTGAAAATTAGCTGATCAGATTTTGGCCACTTTATGATGTCATAACGATTTTTTGGCTCCTAGAGCACCTTTGGGTTCTTTTTAACCAAATATCTGTCAGAGGGGCGTGGGGAGTGGCTCCTTATCTTCATCTAATATAACAGACAGAGAATCAGCACTTTTGAAACAGGGCTGAAACAGAGGGGATTATGGGATGCTACAATACACGATCTGTTTGGTATTTGGAGCCAAACACTTCAGAGACATGTTTTGTATATATCTGAGACCTATAATAAAGTAATGAAAAACAGTAATAGGGGACCTTTTAGTCCTTGATTATGAGAGGTTAAAACATAAAAAAGCAAATTGTAATCAGCCCACCTTTGTCTGTCTTTCTTCACTCTCCAGAATAAAGTCCCAGCAAATACGGTGCCGCCCGCTTTCCTCCGGAGGAACAGCTTCACCCCGTTGTCCAGCCAAGACCAGACCAAACGGCCCCGTCTGTACAGCGTGGGCAATCCCCCACAGGCCCGCAAGACCCAGGCCCCCACCTTACCCAGCATGCAGTTCTCTGAGGCATCCGAGGGGGCAGAGCTGCTACAAAGTGTAGTGAGTACTACTGTCATTGGTAGAGGTTTCAAGGTCTGGTAAATGGAGAGTAAACTAAATAAATAAATAGAAAAACTGGTGAATAATGAAACGTGTGCCAAGTCCCACAAAACAGGAAAACTAAAGAGCTATACAAAGTGTAAAAGGATGGTAAAAGAAGTACCGTTTGATTTGTTTTATGAACTGATTGGAGTTATAAGTGTAAAGCTGAGTTTCTTTCTCACCCCTTGCATTAATAATTGATATATTAATAAATGTTTTGGACGTATAGTTCTGCTGTGTTTTGGTTTCTCTGCTCCACATACATTGGATTCTATAGAGCAGGCCCATAGAACATCTCAGATATGTCGTTTTATTAAGTATCTTCAATGTGTTATTGCTCACAAAGTGACCTTTATTACATTTACTGTGCTCTTTATACTGTAATGAACAGACAGGGAGTGTGTTTTCTCTGGTTGCTGACCTCAGATTTTTAGTATTAGCTCAACTGCAGTCGGTGCCAGTCAAAATAAACGCCTTGTTCCTTATTTGGCTCTGTGTTTGCCTTAATGCTGTCTCCCTTCACTTTGCATCCTGCAGGACTCTGTAAACGGCTTCAGTGCAGCAGACACAGACAACTGTGTTGGGAGTTAAAGAAGCCAAAAGAGGTATTTTCAGCCTTTTCAACTCTATCACGTGAAACATCTGTACTCTCCTCCATATATATCTCACACATTTTGTTTTTCCCTTTATCCCAGGCTTTTCTCCACATGGATGTAGTATCTCCACGACCAGCAGTAAAATCTCCACCAGCTTCAGCCATTACATTCTTAAGCAATTTATCTCACCATATCAGTGTAACGCTATATGTGATATCTCTTTGTTTTTTGTTTGAAAGGTTATGTGCTTGTTAGTGATTGTACACATAGACATGATATCGATGCCTTTGCACAGAAGCCTTCAAATCTATGCTGAGATCCAGCTCAGGTGAATAATGAAGTAAAGATTTGTAGTAAGAAATACTCAACAAACCCGTTCTAGTTTCCAGCACACTCCAGTCTTTTTTTCTGTATTAGATGTCTTCTCAGATTATTTATTTTTAAACATTCCCTGGTCGTGTGTGTCCTTCCTCAGGTGCAGGTTCTGGCTAGATGTAGTCATGATTTTATATTTAGTGTAGTATAAAGCTTTAAGGCTTGTGGTGGGCAGAACCAAGCTATGAAATGTAATGAAATGTTTCATCTAGCCCTATAAAACGTGCGGCAGCTACTGTTCCTTTCTTCCTGTCTGACACACTGTTTTGCCTCCTGCTCAGATAACAGCTTTAATATACAGTACGGTTCACTGTGATAATGTAAAGTGCTCATTACTTTTAGTGTCCTCATAGTTATACGCAAATAAATTGTGTAATTCCTGATAAAATAAAAGTACTTCTTGTTAATTAGTAGCTTTTAAGTAACCATATGGATAATCTCTATTCACATGACTTTGATTTTAATGTGGGCAATTGATTGGTATTTGGAAAAAGTGCCTTTTATTTAAAGGACTACTAGGCTGTGACAATAGAGTTATTTTTAACATTTATAGTATAACTATGTTTCACCCGAATTGAAGGATTGACAATATATTTGCATGTCTTAAAGTGCTCTGGTGTTATTGCACATTGTGGCGTACATGTTTCATTTATTAAAATTATCAAATTATCAGTTGTTATTTTCCTGCTCTGACGACTGAAATAATCCTTGAATGAGTCAAGTCAGATAAAAAGCTCTGATTATTTGACATGGTGATTGCAGACATTAAACAAAAAATAGCCCTTGATGTACGCTAATGTGTTCGTCATTCTTAGTTGTTTTAAATAATACACTTTTGTCATACTATATCATCTGGTAAAAAAGTAATACAACGTCCGTCCGTCCCTCCTCTGTTGCTCTCCCTGAGGTTTCTTCCACTTCTTCCCCATTAACTGGGTTTTCTTTGGAAGTTTTTCCTTCTACAATGTTAGGTTGTAAGGACAGAGGGTGTCATATTTGAATGAATATTCTGTACAAACTGTAAAGGTCCCCGAGACAAATGTGAACTTTGTGATATTGGGCTATATTAATAAACTTGATTGATTGATGTATTGATAAAGCATCTCTTTGTATAGAATGTTGTAGAAAATCTAATTAAAAACATACTATAATACGTCGATAAAATGTCATAGTATGTCGAAAATATCAGAAAAAAAGTCATAGTATAGTATCTTGACAATTTTGGAAATTAACATAGTTAGGGTTAGGGTTAACCTTATACCAGCGGTTCCCAACCTTTTTCAACTCAGGGCCCACTTAAGAATCAAAAATGTTTTTGCGGCCCACATTCAACTATAAACAATACGGAGGCAAAATAAAGTTCTGAATGGTCAATTCAGAACATGTGACACGTTGTAAATTCAGTAGAACAGACCGCTGTCAAGGACTGTAATGACCGTTGCTAAGGAGGATCAAGAAAGAGAAAGGAAAAGAGGTTAAAATAAAAATAAATCGTAATAATGAAAATGTTTCCACAAAAATCATAATATTTTTGCAAATTATTTGGCGGCAAATATTGAATTTACATTTACACCCTTTAATATTGTATGTGGGCTTTTAGATGAAGACCGCACACAGTTAATAAATACAACTATTCTTCTGGCTAAAATACATATTTTTAAATGTCAATCAAGGAGTAATCTTAATTTAAAGTGTTTGAAGAGTAGATTAAAAATAAAATGTCTTTTGAAAAAAATTATTGCCACAAAAATCAAAGGGTGGCTCAACACGCCATGAAATGGGAAATAATGAGCTCTAACGAAGAGTGGGATTAAAGGAACAATAAAAATGCTTGCCATGTTGTGTTTTTGGTGGTATTTGGTTGTCAACCTATTTTTGTTTGTGAAATGTTGAAGTGGCTGACTGTATCTTTATTTCTTCTGTTTTTGTTTTGTTGTTGTCTGAGATGGAAATGTCATCTCATTATTGTTATGTCCATGTTTGTGTTTTAAGCCTGTAAACTATTTTTTTTAATTTGGCGGGCCACTTGCAATGCCTTCGCGGACCACTAGAGGGCCGCGGCCCACAGGTTGAGAACCGCTGCTTTATACTATGTCTTAGTTCTCTTGACTCTCTATTGACTTTACTTATTGGAACGCAAATATCATTTTGTTTCTATTGTCCTAAATACTGAAAGAAATTTAAATTCACTTGTCTGAGACTTGACAAATGATAATCATGGGTTCTGTTTAAAAAACGGATAGGAAGGTTATAGGTTTGGTTGATCACAGTAATGTTGGCAATACAACACAAAGAAAGTTGTATGTGTTTGGAGGGCAGTAGTCTGTCCCTGGTCTTGTAGTCCTGTGTGCTCTGTTGTTTTCATGTGGGTTGTGTTTTCTCCGCTGCTCCCTCTGTGAGCCCTCCTCTATAAATTGCTTAATCTGAACCGGCTGGTGCCATTTCATCCGTCATCTGCCTGCAGGATTTGTTTACACAGAACTACACAGTCGACAAACATGAGGAATATCGGTCTGAATATTCTGCTTTTATCGTTTGCCCTTGGCGTTTCAGGTAATTAGTAGAATAATTCAAATGTTGCAGATTGTCATTTGTTATTTGTATGTAAAATAAATCTTTTCATTTTCCAAAATAAAAGCTCAAGTACCAAAACAATGTTCGGCACCACCGGAGTACCAACATGCGACACTAGTGAAGAAATACAGCGGCTTACAGAAGTTCCTGAGCGGGGAGAAGGTGTACTATGACTGCGCCGAGGACTTCACTCCATCCGGGGGGAGCAGAGCCGCGCAGTGTGTCGCTGGGGGATGGCGCAAACTGACTCTGAAATGCGAAAGTAAGTGCCTTGCATACTTGTTAGCCATCTAGTTTAGCATTAAAATTGTCAATATATGGTTAAATGTTAATGTTTCTGTGATGGTTTTCAACGAGACGTTTAGAGTAATGTGATTTTAAAGCTGTTACAAACTGACTATCTCCCTAGCGGCCATGGGGTACATTTACATGTGATCCTATTCCATATCGTGGTTACTAAATTTTATAGAACCAATAACATGTTTTAAAGTCTGAAAGCGAAGCAATTAGCTTTAGAATAAAACAAGAGAAAACATTGAAATATTTATGCAGGTTTTTATTAAGATGCTACCCAAACAATGACACTAGATTAAAGGATATTTATAAATTTATCTCATTTTTTTTAATGAAAGTTCACACAGACCAACAATTATTTTAGATAACATGAAGATGTAAAAGGCAAATCCTAGATAACCAATTCCTTTTTTATGATCAGACACATCTGTGTGGAGCTTAAATGGTGAAGTGTTAAGATCATAAGGGAGGGGGAGGGGGGGGGGGAGAAGACTTCGGAAGCAATTGGAGACGGGATTCAGAGAGACACGAGGAGAGCTGGAGCTTTGATGGCAAACACTGATGGTTTATTTGGAGCTTCGGCCGGAGAATTCACATGACATGTCATGAGCCACGATCTGACCACACGGTTGAGATGCCAAACAAATTCTGAAGAACTCTACCCCAGACCCATGTGTTTAGCTAGTTCTGAGAACATAATCAACATTGTGCATAACAAGATATAACCATAACACCTCTATCAGCTGACGCCAGCAGGCAGGAACAGGGAGACAAAACACTGAGCACAGCAGCCAAGGTTACAGGTGCGTGTGCTCAGTCAGGACAGTTTGAACTGATAAACTGGGTCAAAGTTATGAGCCTTAGAAAATATTTCCAACATATCAATGGTTGTGCTGCTCAATCAGTCAATAGACATCTTAATGAGAAAAAGCAAAAGTATGATTTCACAAATGTTGTTCCATATTAATAGTGCAATGAAGTGGACAATTAGATATTTAGGAAAAAAGTAATAACATAAGTCAGTATGATATGTTACTTAAGTCTTTACGTTGACATTTGAGCTTCAGTGGGGTCCACTGTCCCTCGATACACCTGCGGTATCTGCTGCCACCTGCCATATTCCCAACAATAAGCACTTAAGAAAACCAGATGATTGCCGTCCTCAAACTGAAGCATTTGCATTACGGTGCCTTTACACACTTCAGTTTTTTTAAATGTTTTTATATTTCCATAAAAACACCCATCAAATCCTAGTGACAAAACACACTGAGGTTAGCACATAGGCTTTGGAGCAGCTTATAAGGGTTGTTTTGCCATATGTAAATGAAAGGTATCTCTGTCTTTTTTTCCCCAGCTGGCAAATAATATTTCACCCTTGATTCCTGTTTAATTGGCCATCAACTCTCTCTTTCTTTCTTTTTTGCAGAGAAATCATGTGGCAATGCCGGGGATCTGCCTCATGGAGAGTTCCAGTATGAAGGGAACTCATTCATTGGGGAGAAAGCTTATGCTGTATGCAATGAAGGGTACGTAGAAGAATGATTGACATCCTGTACAACTTGATCAGAATAAGCCTTTGAATTTGTGTTTATGGTCACAGATACTCTCTGAAAGGACTTGATTATATTATCTGCAAGAAGTCGGGTTGGACCAGTGACATTCCGTCTTGTGAAGGTGAGCAACCCTAAAGACTCATGATCCACAAACCAGTTATATTCTTTACACACAGTAAGGGTGAAGTTGCTGCACCTTAATAGATGATCTCAAGTGGGCAGTGTTGTCAAAAATGAGTAATTACCGTCTGCATGTGACGCACATTTAAGATATTCATTGCTATCGGGATGTTAAGAGCATTCCATGGAATATAACAAAGTGTATCTCGAGCCGGTTTCTCAAACTTACCTACCCCACCTTTAAGGTTGTTCAGTATATTACTCATGTTTAGGTACTTTTCTATGCAAGTTGGAAGGAAGAGAATCACCTAATCTATTGAAAATCTCCTCAGAGGGAGAGGCCACCTGCCCCCCCCCTGCAGTGGCCCGGCACTTGGTGAGCAGTGCTGGAGCTGTGTCTGTGCACCGGGTGGGGGTCTCTGTGACCTTCACCTGCAGTCAGGGTTTCCAGCTGGATGGAGCTCAGAGCATCAGGTGTGGAGCTGGTGGTCTGTGGCAGCCCCCGCCCCCTCAGTGCCGGCCTGTACCAAACAAAACTCCGTCACCCAATGAAGGCAGTGAGTTGGTATTTCCACCACATAAGAAAGTTGTCAGCATTTTGGCAGTAAGTAGAAGTGTCAGTTTATTCAAAAGAAGAGCTCTGTTTCTAAACTTGTCTCTGTTCAGCAGGGGGATGCAGGGTGCCGGTAAACACTGCCAACACTAACCTCGCTGACAGGTACATCAGAAAGACATTATTCGCTTCTGGGGACAAAGTCTATTACGTGTGTGATGCCGGATACGTTCAGGCAGGTGGCAGCAGACAACGCTGGTGTATCGAGGGACAGTGGACCCCACTGAAGCTCAAATGTCAACGTAAAGTAACATATCATACTGACTTAATTTATTACTTTTTTCCTAAATATCTAATTGTCCACTTCATTGCACTATTAATATGGAACAACATTTGTGAAATCATACTTTTGCTTTTTCTCATTTAGAGGTCTATTGACTGATTGAGCTGCACAACCATTGATTTTTGACCATTTGTTTAAAAGGCATTTCTATATTTTTGTGGATTTCCTAGAAATCTGTCTTGTGTATTTGCGCCCAATGATTTAGATATACTTTTTTTTTTTTTTTTTAAAGTGCATGCTTTCTTAATCTGACATATAAGGATTCTGTATATTTCTGTCTTTGTGTGCAAACAGACGTTTAAATACCTATTTTACAGTCCTGATGACTGATAGACTGCAAATAAATATAAAAAACAATATTTTCCAAGGTCACAATGAGCTGGTTAACTTAACCTTTATTTATCCCCAATAGGAAAGTCATGTGGCTCTGCAGGAGAGATTGTGAATGGAGAGTTTACATACACTGGATTGGAGTTTGGAGACAAGGCTACAGCTGTCTGTGATGAGGGGTGAGGAAGATCCTTACACTACGCTGCTTTCTTACATACTGTTATTCTTAACACTTACAGGATTTTCTCCATCTTGTAAACTCTCTGACTTTTGATAATTTTTCATCAGGCATCATCTTGTAGGAAAGGCAACCAGAAACTGCCTGAGTAAAGGCTGGGACGCACGTGTTCCTGCTTGTGAAGGTGAGGTGAACAAGCATCATTTGACAGTTGATCATTCATTTCCCTTCCTCTTTAGCTGTGCCAACACTATTTAACCTTTTTACAGCTGTGGAGTGTGAGGAGCCGTCAACAGTGACCAACGCAGAGATGAGAGGCCATCGCGAGCCACCGTACACATACAGGGCTGTGATCAGCTATCATTGTCGCGCGGGAACCCTCATTGGACAAAGGAACATTTGGTGCACCAAGGACGGGACGTGGAGTAACTCTCCTCCTGAATGCAGAGGTTCATGATACTCTTAGTTACAACAAACTTCGCCTATTATACTGTTTTTCCTCAATATATTATAAGTCTCAGATATATACAAAACATGTATACAATATATATATATATATATATATATATATATATATATATATATATATATATATATATATATATACAAGAGCATGCATTGTAGCATCCCATAAACCCCTCTGTTTCAGCCCTGTTTCAAAAGTGCTGATTCTCTGTCTTTTACTTTAAATGGAATTACGATGCCACTCCCAAAGTGGATTTTGCCTAATAGGTGACTTTTAAGCAACTATATATTTTTCTGAATTTATTTTAATTTCTCCACAGAGGTATCATGTCCACCTCCAAATGTGGCCAATGCCTACTGGATGAGAGCTCAGAACAAGCAGTTCCAAGAAAGGGACATCCTCTCCATCGAGTGTAAGTGGGGGTACACGATGTCCGACCCCAGCATCATTACCTGTGGTCATGATGGCCGCTGGTCCCCTGGCCTCCCTAAATGCACACGTAAGTAATACATTCTTGGTTGAATTTCTTCATAATATATATATTTTACAAAACTTATGACCATCTGTTTATTTCAGCACGTCACAGTCTCACCAACTGGAGGAGCTACCAAGCTAGCTGAAATGTGAACTACATTATTTAATCCAACCTGGTTAAACAGCAGTCCAGAGGATGGGACTAATGGTCTCTTAAGCTTAACACTGTCTTCCTGCACTATAATAATACACTAATGGTAGTATATGTTCTTACTTGCTCATAAAACTTGTATGAACTCATGATAAAGACATTAAATATTTGAAATGAAGCTGAAGTACAGTATGTTTATTTCAATAAGTGTTTTGGGCAGCGACAAGTACAAACTTGTTTCATTCACCTCCTGTACATAGTTTTTTTTTTCTTTAACAGTTGATAATGTTATGTGTATCATCTCTATAGACTAAACGGTGAGTGAGCATTTCATGAACAAACAAGCTACAAGAAAATAAGAACACCAATTCCATTCATTTAAAAAGACAATACAAAATCCAGACATTTCTTTACATGAGCAATAACAATTCAAGTGCAAATATCATTATCAACTCTATGATACATCATAGCAAACTCTCGTTAAAAGGCAACAATACAAAAAAAAAAAAGTATCAGGTTGCAGGAAATTAGCTGATTCTGGTTTGGGGGGGTGAGTCTAATACCTGGAGATAAACTGAGGCCTGTGTGGAGGAATTACAAACCAACATTAAATCATGGTTTCGTCCAGCATCGCCCTCAAGTTTGACAAAATTGTCAACATCCCTTTGTCATCCTAAAGTGTGGTACAGGATTGGAAGTGTACCATCTCACTTTTTTATTTACATGAGTGGGGACAAAACAAAACTCCCCGGAAAAGGAAACAGGATAAGAGCGCAAGGGTCAACTCTATTTCATATCTCCAGAGGGCTGAATGTACGGATTAAGGGGTTGGGGTTATCACTCTGACCATGCAGTCGTTTGGACCAATTTGACTGCAGTGGTGCTGATTATGAGTTTTTAAAAATAGTCCCTACATTTGGGGGAAAATACTACTTTATTTTCTTTCTGAATGTCCTTCATGCAGTTACCAAGGTTGAGAGGCAACAAAAGCAGAGACTCCAGGAAGTCCTGCACCGTCGGGAAATTATATTGAGTTTTACTAAGATCTTTAGAGTTGCTGGTGGGTTGATTTTGTAACCTTTGGACATAGGCAGGCTAACTGTTTCTATTGTTTGTGGTTTACTAACTTTCTGAAGGCTGTTACTTCACATTTAATGTTAAGATAAGAGTGGTATCAATCTCATCTAATTCTCAGCAAGAAAAATGTCGCAACAATTCCTAACTACTTGGCCGGTGAAGCAAAGTGTTAGATCTAAAAACACTAATAATTTTACCCTGTTTTGGTTGCTGTTCTCATAACAAATCATATTTAATTATTACACTTAACAGACTTTTTTAGTGTTCCTCTGAAGAGGAGATTAGTTACACGTTGGAACCCAAACATGTTCTGCCCCAGTGATGGATACATATTTCATACAATGAGTCTTAGCAGGAATGCAGCTTAGAACACATTTCACAAGCTTTGTTGTGGGTCACAATAGGGTGTAACCAACATTAAGGTGTAGTTTTTTTATCATTACACTTTGTACTAAAAGGTAGGATTGCAGGCTCTGATTTTAGTGCACAAAACAAAGAAACCCACCCGTTTTGGGCGGTCTTTGGAAGAGCTGTCTTCATTGGGACGGAACAAAGTGTGTTTGAGAGTACTGGTGTCTTTGGATTTGAGACCGGTGGGGCAAAAGTGATTTGGGGGTCCTGCGTAACAAAAGAAATGTAGGATTAAAGAATTCAACCCTCGTCTAATTTATTTTCATTATTTACAAGATTGAAATAAAAACTGGTTGTCCACAGAAAGGCAGTGTGAGAATATCAACTTACTGTGTATAAGAACTTTAGTTTAAACGTAGAGACTATTAGTGTCGAGTACATCAGAAAGACGGACAATATGAGATTGAAGAATTAAAGTGACCTTTTAAAAGAAGCAGCAAACATAATGTCCCTCAAAGACATTCCTCTCTTATCTCTCTCTCAGAGACATGTTCCACTAGACATCACATTATCTCATTTCTGTGGCTCTCACAATTATTAGTTTGTTATTCATCTCCCAAATGTCCACTATGTTCCTGGAATTATTATCCCCTGTTTGTATTTGCTTTAAAAAAAGAAGAGCAACAGAAATAATCTGAAGGTTGGAAAACACTGATACAGTCTAGACAGACGGAACAAAACACAGATTAACTGTTTTAACAGTAACACCCTTGAAACTGCTCTAAGAGCTCAAATATAATAAGGCTTCGAATGACCTGGAACGCAGCTGCGACATGAATTTAACAACCTCTCCTCCTCGAGGACAGCACACAGACACTGGAGATGGAACTCGGGTTACACAACACTTACAGTCATACTTAATGGTAGGAGTTGAGACTCAGACCGCTCATTTAAAATACAATAGCAAGCTCTATCAAGCTCAAACCACACACACAACATTACTCCTACTGTCTGAAATGGGCACTTTAGTTTTTGTGTGTGGTTTCATTGCACAACAGAAACCAAACCCTCTGAAATACTCTACATCCCCGCTGAATGGAAACAGACAACAAACCTAAAACACAAATGCTCAGTATTTATCAGGTCTGCATTATGTGTTGTCAAAGCTTATGGATATTAGGAGAGCGTAAACATACTAGTAAGTCCTGTGAGGGATGTGGCCTGTAAGGTGGAGGGGGGCATCGGGGGAGGGGGTCACAATCCGGTGCTTCGGTCGCCGTGTAAGCTTTACTTGTATGGTCGCAGAAAAGCCGAGACTTTGCTGCTTATGAGGCGGATGAAGGAGCGGGGAAGCATCTCGTTGGACTCCCGAGTGGTGTACTTAAAGTAGTTGTTTGGGTGAGCCAGCACATCAAAAAGAGTCTTAATCAGTTTTTTATCCTGCAGGGAAGAACAGGCAGATGTAAATGTCACATTTAGCATATTTTCGTCCTTAATAATACGTTTGAATTACTTGTCAAGCTATTACACAACGCTGCTAACAAATTACACACCTTTATGACGGCATTAGCTAATCTTTTCATTATTAATGTGCTGACTGACTGATCCAAGGTCTTGTGTTTTGTTTTTCTGAACAGACAACACCTTCAAGGTTCAGCTTGTGGTTTGATGAGTCACGTCTTCCAGGTGGTCGTATATATCAACAAGAAATTAAAGCCAGAAATAAACACAGTAAAAACATTTGCTAACCTTGAGGATTTCCTGGTGGTTTTCTGAGGCGTAGAGTCTTCCGTCTCGCACTATGTCCTCTACCAGCTGCTCATAGTCCTCTGAATAAAAAAAACATGTAAGTTACTTCACTAAATGATAAAAACAGGAGTATTAAAAACAATAAAAATGCTGAGAACTTACAGGAACTTTGAGGTTCTGAGGTATCCAACTCAATTCTACAATATAAGGAAGTGAAAGAGATTTTTTTGTAGTGCTCACAGTACTGAGAAAAACCTTTTTCCAGAAGCAATGTGACTTTTACCATAAGTTAACCATAGAAGATACTGTAGACCGGTTTCAAAGGGACCATGACTTTGGTAGAAATAACTAGTTCCAATAAAAAATGATGGATAAATACATCATACACTTTAAACATCAAAATATCTGTTGAGTAAGGATCTAAATACCCCTTCTCATACTGGATAAATTACCTATCACGGTACGCTAGCTTTATATCTGTATTAAAATTCCCCTCAACGTACATTTGTTAAGTGCTTCTGCTGCATTTTTTCTTATTTAATGAGTAAAAGTGCTCCTTATTGTAATTATTCGAATATTTTGCTTCTCTATCTGTTGAGTTTCAATTTGATATGCAATGTGTCCCTCTGTGTGGCTCTCGGAAAATGCTTTATAAATAAAGTTATTATTATTACACATCTGAGTCACAACTTCTTCATTATATTCAATAATTTCGGGAACCTCATAAAAAGAATGTCATGAGTTTGTGGAAAAGCCTGAGGGCAGAGAGAGACGGATATTTAGAGACACAGCTGGTGAGCTGAATGAGATGAACATACCATCATAAGTAACATAGGGGATCTGAAAGCCTCTGGCGCTGTTAGCCTCATTGGACTTGAAGTTAATCCAGAGACGTCTGGAGCGAGCTGTGAAGGCGATCGGCCGCTCGTACGTCTGGCACGTCTCGTAGGTGGTGATGGATGAAGCCGACCCTTCAGAGGCAAGGAAAGGACAATGGTGACTAATCTGGTTTGTATGGTGATTTTATCTTACACTATAATTCCACTGAAATAACAACTGGAAAGAGAGACACTCACAGTTCTTCCTCATAACCAGCACATCTCCGCACTCATCCTCCGAGGGCAAGAAGATCTCCGGGACCACGATTAAGATCTTGCGCTTGCTTGGTGGGTTAATGTTCCAGATACACTCCACATTAGCGGGGTAATTACCGGGGTAGTTGGGTGACTCGATGTAACCCATGAATTCGCCCATCTCTCCGCCACATTGCCTGTCTAGACACACACAGACACACGAAGAAGATAAGTCTACCGTGCATGTTTAAGAAATCTGACAACACAAAGCATTTTTCATACTCACTCTTGCACTGCGACACACTTGTGGCACCGTCAAAATCAGTGGTGGTGTTCCCGGGACAGGTAATGCAGTAGTTCTGTCTAAACTCTGTCTGATAGGTCCCTACCGGGCAGCGGATACAGCGGTGTACCGTGGTGTTGTAGTGATGACCGGGAGAGCACTGAACTGCAGGGTGGAAAGGAAAATGCGCATTAAGTAGGGAATGTTATGCAAAATTATTAGAGTACGTTTGACTTTTTTGGCTGTGTAAAAACACCACAAGCTGACCTTTGACTTCACAATCATGGAAGGAGCTGGCCCCTTCCCGCTTGGTGGCCAGTCCCCCCCCACAGGGGAAGCACAGGGTCCGTCCCAAATCTGTCTGGTAGGAGCCCAGAGGGCACGCCTGACACGGTTTGAAGCCATCGTTGGAGGAGGAGCCCGTTGGACACTGGCCTGGATTTCAACACGCAGAGGTTTGGCAAAGGTAGCTTATCATAATTATGTATCACAAGTTTTAGTTTGGGATGGAGGAAAATTATGAGTTTATGTGTGTTAATGTGCTTACGGTTGTTTTATTTAATATCATTACTAATTACATATTTTTCACTCTCATTATGTTGAGTTGTTATCAGCTGTTTTATGATACATTGCTAATAAGTAAACAAACGAAACCATCCCAATGCAGGATTAGAAATATTTATTTTATTTTTAAAGACATATTAAGCTAATTTCAGTTTAATTCTTATTCTTTTGGGTTTCCACTAGAAGATGATACATTGCTTTAACTTTGAACAAAGGCTGTGTGCATTTCTCCTTGGAGTGAGCATTTGGATAATTTGACAGAACTTATATAACACAAAAGACAAGACAAGAAATCACAATGCACAATATACTGTAGGACCAATAACACAATTTGGACTACCTGCACAGGAGGAGATGTTTCGGGCCCCCACCGGCCCGTGGCCGTCGCTGCCGGGGCAGAGGTCACAGGCCAGCTGCCCCTCTTTCTCCTGGAAAGTGCCGGGCGGACACTGAACGCAGCGCTCCTGCTCCCCGTGGTAATAAGACCCCGACAAGCATCTGACTGAGAAAAACATCGGCTCCAATCAGAGGACACACTTCACTTTTAAAAAAAGAAACGGAATTGGTTTATAATGGTGGTCATAAAGGTGGAGTTGGACTGGATCTGGTACGGTCTAGTACAACTCCATCACAAAATATGACTTCAAAGTCATTTCACTAACATTGCAGGCATCATAAAAGGCAGAATAGTCATATTTAACTTTCTTAGAGTGTGCAGCTGTAGCTACTGGTGACTGAGGGTATATTTCACCTCACACAACCTTGTATTGCAGATATTCACAGCATAGATCAGACCTGATATTATCCAGCTACAGAATATGCTACTTCTTATATCTATGATCCTATTAACATGTTAGGCATTGTTTGTAATATGGGTTGCACCTTGCATTTCATATTACAATTTTCACTCTGTCCTATTTTCTACTGCAACTTCTTCAAAATAATTTCCCTTTGGATAACAAAGTTCAAGCTGCTCTCAAATAGCTTTACAAAATGTACAATTCTAAGTTTGCCATTGTTCTCAAAATAGGAATCTACTGCTTTTGGCCAAAAAAGCGAATTAGCTCTAATTCCCGGTCCAGCTCTCCGGTCTTACCACAGCGGCCACTCTCCTTCTCCCAGCCCGGCCCACAGTTCTCGTGAGTGGGAGAAGCCTGGGTAAGTTTCTGGGCCACCTCGTACTCCAGACCAGCGACTCGGATCAGGAAGCGCTCCTGGTTGATGGACTTCTTCAGAGCCTTGATGTACGTCTTCACCTGCTTCTCCATGCGCTGTCTCAGGCAGCTGAGATTGCAACTCCCTATTTATTTATTTAAATTGGATTTAAATTAGTAAAATTTGATTGAAATGCGTAAAAACTATGCATACATTTTGTACATTTTCTCAAGATGTTGTGAAAAAACCTTCTTTTTGGAAGCAAATGCTAATGTTACTAACTAAATAAACAAAATAGTTGTCCTTGAGTTCAAAGTACAATATTATATCTGAATTGTATTGGATAAGAAGTATACATAGGCTGGAATGCACACTATTCACTAAAGGACCATACATATGTACTTAAGCACAGTAAATCTGTAAATGTACTCTGCATATGTTGACACACTGACAACTAACATTGCTGTAAATTAGGTTGCAGCTTTGAGTAATAGCTAAATGAAATAACTAAGTAGGCTGCACAGTAACATCCTCAGTAACTGCTGTTAAGACGTTGTATTTAATGAGAGGACTGACCTGTGGTGTCTCCAGGTTTGACCTCAGCCTCCAGCTCCAAAGTGATGCGCGTCACTTCTTTGTTGGAGGGGTTTCGAGCCCGTCGGCCTTTCGTTTTTTTAGAGGAGTCACACCTCAGGTTGACAAACGTCACCAGGCAGTTGCTGCAGGGCTGCCCCCCTCCTGTGGACAACATGAAGATACATGAGTAAATCCCCATTAACTATTAGTAACGATTAATGTTACTTACATTTAAGAATAAATGTACATCATTTCTTGGAAAGTTATTAAAAATTCAAATGAAATTGGAAAAGGTTTGATTCATTTTGAATTCATCATAGACTTTTAAAAAACTTGTAATTGAAATTAACATAACAAAAATAGACGAGGTTTGAGACCAAGATGGAATATTATGTCCTTTAATGACCCTTTTGTATGACCAGGATATATATAAAATATACATTTATACTACAAAGAACAACAGAAAAACCTTACAGGCATGTTTGTTTTCATTGAAAAATGATTCAAATGGTTCATTGTAAACTGTATACAGCTTTACATGTCTATAAATACTAGTATATGTGTACAGATTTAGACTGACCTGGTCCGAGGGTCCGTCCTCTGTCCTCCGTCCTGCCCGTAAGCTTCGGATGAAGGTGACATTTGGCGTTTTTTATCTTAAAAGAAGCCGTCTGCTTCACTGGAGGGGCCTGAGTCTCTACAGACAAACACAGCACAGTGGGTAGGAGCACACTGCAACATCAGGCACACCATCTGTAATTGACTGATTGTTGGAAAGTGTTTGATCATAGAAATCTGAATGGCAGCGAACCTATGCAGCTCTGACTGTTGCTGGAGTTGAGCCTGGCAGAAGACTTCCCTCTGAGGAGGGGGATACCACAACTCACCGAGTAGCTGCTGTCAGACTCTGCAAAGATCACACACAAATAAAAAGGGATTTTAATAAAAAAAGTATTTCTTGTGTGGTGTTTTGTGATCGCACGCTCACTGTGGGGAACATACCTGCCAGATAGTGAGCCTTAGAAGCACAGGTAAGTGAGCAGCTCTCTTTCTTGCCCGTCTTGCTGCAGGTCAGAGTGGCTTTTGGTGACAGCAGTCCAAGATGGCATTTCATCAGCTCTGAGGGAGAATAAAACCCACAGAGAATCACAAACTGTTGGCAAAGAAAGTGGAGAGTGAGGAAAGTGTATGAAGATGTGCTTTGGGTGTGTGTGAGTGAATGAGCCACAGGGGGGCAGTGCTGCCACATACCAACACAGTCCTTCCTGTTCCAGTGCAGCTTGTGTCCCGGAGGACAGGTACACTCGTAGCTCCCCTGAGAGTTGATGCAGCCATATTTACATCCTCCATGGTTTATACTGCACTCGTCAATATCTGGGGATAAATATGTAGACATTAATCGGACATGTATAACTGTCTCTAAAAAGCCCTAATTGTTCAAACCTACTATGACTGAGCGATGGTTGAATTTGATAAAACATCTTTATACATATAGTATACAGATATAATACACAATATTATGGACAACATTAATAATAAAGGCACATACTAAGTCAAATGTCTCTAATAGTCTCAAGCAACATATTTTGAGGGAATATCAATTAAAAGGTCATTTAATTAAAATATACTTTTTCTTATGTCATGTATTTAAATAAAATACAATATACAAAAATAGGCTTAACTGTTTGAATTTTTCATATTGACCATTTATTTGATTAATAGCCAGAAGACGTGCAGTGTCGTGATCCATATCATTATTAAGATTTGAAATGACCAATATGTAGTAAAAGAAGATGTTGTCTATCTGGCCCATCCCTCTAAAACCTAAAATAAAATAAGGGAGTAAAAAGATTTCATCCAAAAATCAGAAACAGTGAGAAACAATGTGGTCCGTAAAAAGGATCTGGAGTCAATTTGGTCGAGTACAATGAAAGAGAAACAGTGCTGTGAGCACAGCTGTGAAAGAGGAGTTCCTCAGGGGTCAGATCACTTCATCCTGTCACAGCGTCACATTGTAGGAAGATTAATGTGTATGCGTGTAAACAGAAGTGATTCTTCATTTGATGTCGCCACATTCAATTTAATGGTCAAAACCTCTCTGCTCTTCGGTGAGGAAGACTTGTGGTGAGCCGTAAATTATAATCACCTATTCAAATGCACGCTGAGCTAAAACCACTAAAAGCATCCGGGATCCAGATGCAGGCTGGCTGCCATCGCCGCCAGACTGAAAATGAGTTTAGTGGGTAGAGCCGAGGATCAGCAGGCTGCGGACAAGCGTCGGCAACACCGGGAGAGACGGAGATAATGGCAGTGATTGATGATCTGGCCCGCTGATAAGAGATGCTCTTTCTTGTCTCATTCAATTATTCACGCTGATTAAAAACAGTCTGCTTGCCTCTACACTCCCTGAAGAAGATGACTTCATCAACAGCAATGTTGAGCCAGAGCTGCTTGGAAATGTTATGAGAGGTGCGCTGCTTATCCTCTGCATCAAAGCACTTAATTTAAAGGACAAAGAAGTCTAATGAAAGTCTGAAGGAAGTGCCAGCAACTGTATTTTTAACATCTTTGTTCCTCCCATACTTGAAGTGTAACCAAATAGATGTCTTCTGACCTTCCTCCAAATACTTTTTCTCTGCGTGCTGATACAGAGACAGCAGAGATGAGTCAGGGAAGGAAATAAAAAGAGACAAATTGACATTTAGACTCAACAATTGCTTTGTGTCATTTGTAAGGAATTTCTTAGAAGGGTTGGGGAGTTCATGGGAAAATCTTGCCATCTTTACATTTGTAACGCTGCTTATTCATCTGCATCAGCAACTTCCAGTCCAACTACGTAATGTACGTTTTTAAGAAGAATTTGAGCCAACAAGATTAAATAAACTTAAACTATTTGTGGTTTAACTTGTGTCTTTCTCTCAGACCTACTTACATGTCTCAGTATCAGAAGACAGCGTTTCTATTGCTGGTTGGATCGAATGAGTTAAATAGAAAAATACTTACAAAGTGTGTACTCACAAGACTGTTTTCCTACCAGATAAGCAAAAATGAGCAGGCTGTTTTTCTAGGGAGAGTCGCTGAATAAACTCTCACTTGGGAGGAATGTTGACAGACCTCGGCACAATGCTCGACAACAGGTCACTGACCTAATTGGGTTTGTTTAGGGTGAGTCTATTGTTTAACACTGAGAACAGCTTTCTACATTGTTTGACAGCTATATTTCAGTTGATAAACCACACAGGGCATAACATAACCTTGGTTATGGCTGGGAGTGGGAGAGTACAACGGGGAGGGCCATAAATCTTTAGGGTTATCTAACAGTTCCGACGGCGCCGATGAAAAGCGATGGGAAATCATTCATCACCTTCTCTCTCAACAATGGTATAGAGAGTCGCTCACGCCTGACCATCTTCTCTCCAGCTCAGCGTGGCCTGATCACAGTCCATCATGTGAGTAAAAGCCCTACAAATTCAATCCTGGGGCTTTTATTACCTGGACTGACAGCTAATACAGCCGCCTGTGTGGGGAATAGCTCCCATGAACCTACTACTAGACCAGAGGTTTTAGAAGTGTGAGACGGTGGACCTTCCCTCAGACAGAGCCTGGAAAAAAAGACACCTCCATCCCCCCTTAGTTTAGTTGCTTAGTTTCGCTCAATACCTATGGGATCATGATTATGATATGTGATCCCATAGACACTCAATAATCGAGCCAAGATATTCTAATATAGCTGTTTGGTATCATTTCAGACTAAACCTAAATACATAACTAAGGTCTGTCCTGAGGAATCTATTAGTTTCTGACTCTGGGAAAGATGAAAAACAGTTCCTCAAAACTACTGTATCTATTTAGCCAAGTGTTATGTGTATTTCATCTTCTTTTAATTAATGTAATGTTTATCACTGATCTCCCCATGAAACCCCTTTGAAGCCGGCCTTCAACTTTGAAAACCTCTGGACTACACCCATTCAATATCAATGTTGTGGTGGGGGGTGAGATATAATAAAATAATACATTCTAGCAGCATTACAGCCATCTCATTAAGCATTGCTTCCAAATGTTATTGCTGGGACACTTTAATTGATTGCATAATACTAGAAGATGAATTTAACATGTGGCACTTGCAGGCATTTTTGTTACCTTTATTAGATACAGGAAACATGGGAGAAAGTATCTGGTAAAAAAAAAAGAAGTCAGTGTGTCCTCAGGTGGCAGGGTGTAACTATCTGCACTGTTGTGTTTGTGCAGACCTCATGAACATCTTCATGTTACCGCTCTCCAGTCTCACTCCTTATTCTACATTCTGTTGCAACATTCCTGATCACTAGACCTGTCAGACTACAGGCAGAAGAAAACACAGAACAAATCACTGCAAAGATATGTATTTCGAGTGCATATGCTGTCTCTCTCCGTCTCTCCCAGAACTACTGTAAGGCCCCGAGGCGCTGAAGACAGCAGCAGATTCTAACTGGTGATACTCACTCCATCAAAGGGCCGCCGCAGCACCCTGATGAGCTGTGGGCCTCTCGCTGCCTGCCAGGCAGATGTGACGCGCCCACACACACCACCTTCAGACACCCAAGGCTGTTGCTGCTATCTCTTCCACACCAAAGTACTGTACCTACTAATGTTTGATGAACATGGTCACACTCCACCTTGAAGGACCATAACTGTGGTTTTTCAAGTTTGAGTCCATTAACTACAACACAAGTCGCCTCCACATTACTGCCAAGTGTAGCAAAGGTTCTTAGATTGATTTCCTGCCTTCCAGCCAGCCACCTATTTCAGCTCGTTCTCTCGATAAGGAACTTTCAGAGACCTAAAAACTGGCTTGAAAACAATGATGCATTACTCATTTCAGTTACAGTTAATTATGGTTTGAGAATGTAGCTGCATGCATGGGGCCTTTCAGTCAGCAGGTTAGAAGATGAACACTAACAACACACTGTGTTGAATTTATCTTTTTTAAGAGTAAATTAAATATTCACCTTGATGGATTACCTTTCAATATGTTTTAAATTGGGTAGTGAGGTTGACTAACAACAAGACAGTACAGTAGCAATTTGAGGCTGTACTTGTGCACTTGTGTATTTTTATGGTTTGAGCTAACTGCTAACGTGGCGATGCTAATATGACAGGTAAAGCATTACTGAGGTTACTACTAATTATCCAGAGGAATTTCGATGTCACGGTAATCAATTCAACAGTTCTTAAGACGTTTTACTCAAAGCTATACATATTAAGCTCATAGTGGTGCCAGGGGAAAAGTAAGGGGATCACCAAAGACTTCAGATTCATCACCTGGAGACCATAAATCTATATTTATCTCTGAATCTACCTAGTTGTTGAGACATACTGACTAACATTCCTAGAGCCAGGTCCCTAGCATGGCTTTAAGCTATCAATGCCTGAAAAGTTTGAAACCAAACATAACATAAAGTTTGCTTTGTAGATCTATTAGCAAAATCTAAAGTATATACTATGCTTCCATTCATCAGCTTAAAATGTCTTTGACGATCCTTTAATTTAGAGCATATTGCAGTGAATTTCAACTAAACTATCAGCGAAACTTGAAATCAACAATAATAATCTATTTAGTGTAGTTATGAATTTCTGAGAAACATTAGAGCAACTCATGTACGGTGAGGTGATGCAGAGGAGAGTGATGGACAGGAGGAAGACGTAGAGAAGAGTGCTGCTCACCTCCGCAGTGTGCCAGGCCGTAGAGGATGAAGCCTTTATGACAGAGGCACTGGAAACTGCCGGCAGAGTTGACACAGAAGTGATCACAGGCACGATCAAAAGAACACTCGTCGATGTCTGTAAGAAAATAAAGACATGCTGTTAGAAACTTCTCAAACAGTCAAACAAATCACAAAAAGATCTTGAAACAGGACTCTTCCACCCTCCTTCCACGCCTTTTTTTCTGTTTTCATCTTTTGTCATGAATTGTAAAGGGCCAAATCACGTGTTACAAAAGAATAATGGTCTTCTGTTTGGTACCCTGTATAGTGGATGACCTCTTGATGTCATTCCGTTGTCCATTTTGATTGCTCTGAAATTGAATTTTCCAAGTGTTTTTTAAATAACAAGGGACCGCAGCAGGAGCCAAAAGAAAGTCTGCTCTTCATCTGATAATAGCAGCTGAATTACTGTTGTTCTCCCCACATTCAATCTGCCAATCATCTTCCCCTTTTATCCTCTTAACCATACCATCATTTGCCTATTTTTCTTTTGTGTCATACACATTACAACAATCATAGTAGTTAGTCAAAATATGTGGGATGCAGAAGCCTGCTTTTACTCTTCTTGGCCTTTCTGAAAACAGCCACACCTGCAGAATTCATCCACAAGGCTCCTTGCACCTCTCTTGTCATTTTTGCTCTCTTTCAACTGCATCAGCAGCTCAAAGACCACAAGGATTGATATTAGATATATATAAGCTATACGAGATGGCTGACATTTGGTTTTTATTGTGATCAAGGTTTTCTTTAATGTCAGCAAAAAGCCCAGACAGCACATGCTGGGAGAAAAACTGGGATGTGCTACAATTTATCTGGATGTCTAATTGGCTCATTTAAGAAAGATTCGTAGGATTTTCCCAGGAATATTATGCCATATTATCTTCAAACACACGAGGCAGGTATTTCACAGCAATTACAGGCCTTCAGTTAAATAATGGGTTACCTTGAAGAAACCATGAAGACAGACAGATAAACGTCTCCAGAAACCTTGCATAGCATTGCACAAAATATCCACATATGGTTTCATGCTTGGCATATTCCTTCATGTCCAATACAGCTGTACTTAGTGCAGACCAGCACAGGTTAATACGTGGCAGGCATGTTGTGAGAGCCACAAGATGAAAATGTGCTTCCTTGTGTGTTTTTTCAGAACCTGATGCAAGGTTTTATACGGAGAATTTTAAAGTGCAAACAATTACAGATACAAAATACAGTCCTCACCCTTTCTCCCCTTTATTGGCTCAAGGAGATTCATAACAGCAGCAGGGGTTTGCACACGCTATATAAGGCATTGCAAAAGCGTTTTTTTGTTGGCATATTGAGCATAAACTTAGCTCAGCATAATTTAAAACATAGAGTCTGTAACCATCTGGGAAATAGGTGTGGTGACTCAGTTTACCCTGAAAAAAGTTGTAATAAGTGACGCCAGTAGTGGATCTGTAACTTATCATTATATCATTTTGTGTTGTGTGGTGCCACGCTACAGATTAGATGTGTGAAGACATCTGGGACTCCTGCAGTAATACACTCATTAACTGGGCAGCTAAGGTGAAGTATGCAGTGGGAGGGCACGCCGGCATTAAGAGGTGCTTGGAAACTTAGAAAGATGAGAACAGTCATGTCACTTCCACTGCAAATAACAATTCAGAGTTTCCATTCATTATTTCTTCTCTGAGCTCCCTGTTTATCTGCCCACGCATTGCACCCGATTGATCGCTGCGTCAGGACTCGTCACATTAACCTCCACCTTTTCTAATTACAAAGTTCTAAGGAGGCAAATGAGGTTGGCTAAAATCTAGAAAAGGTCAGTGTTCTTTTTACAAAACAGATTAGATCCTTATGGTAGATGTTCCCACTGGAGAAAACACAGCATCTGAACATCTCGCTGAGTGCCCTCATGTGGATTAGGAGTGAGAGGTAGATTGTTGATGGTGGAGGAATGCTGACAGGGGCTCTGCAGACATGCCACGTCCTGACTTATGGGCCATGGTCCACTGACAGCAAGGAAACACCATGACTGTTTAAACCAAGATAAACACAGAGTTCAGTTTACACATCTCAACACCTCGCGGAGACAGCAAACGTCTCTTTAAGTGTCACTGCTGTCGCAAAACACCGCTACCCACCGCCAAGCACAAGTACTTATTAACAAAAACCGAGTGCTGTACCGTTTGCTGCAGGTCACATTTAATGTTTTTAATCCGCCAGTTTTGGATTTATGCTCATAAGAGAGATGCATGATGGGATTATAGATAAACAGATGCTCTGAAGGAATCTGGTTGGGCTTTGAAACTTAAAAGAAACTTGCATTACAAAAAGGGGACATGCACTTAGGAAGGATGGTCTCATATACAGCAAGACATCCAAATAAGAAAATAAATGTTATGTACATGAATTATAAATAACAAAAATAAACATACAATAAAATGTTTTTGGAGCTTTTCCCAAGCCAGTTAACTTGGCCCCTGCTGCTTTGATTTTCTTCTTTCTTTTTTAAAGTTGTCTCTTGTGAGTTGGATAGTTGCAATTCTAAAGCCCTCTCAGATTTGAATTCAAATATATCATCATTAGAATATAGTTCACTTTGTGTTGAAGGCATTTCAGATTTCTTTTGGCCCAACTCTTGTTCCATGGGTGAGAAAAATTAAAGGAATGAGAGGAGAGGATAGCGGGCAGACAGGTGACTGTGCAGTGTGGAGTGTGTGTGTGTGTGTGTGTGTGTGTGTGTGTGTGTGTGTGTGTGTGTGTGAGAGCCTGGCAACACCTCACTCAGCGAGAGATGAGGTGAGCTTTATCACCACCCTTCGCTCCAGACAAAACACACATCACCAAACAAGGACAACATTGTTGCCCCTGCGCACCCAAACAGCTCATGATGACGATGTTAGGTAGGGCATGGTGCCACAGAAAACAAAGCGTCATTTACATTCCCACATGTGCAGACCAAATGTTTTAGTTATCTGTGCTATTTTGGCAAAATAAACTCTGCATTGTTCTGCTCTAAGAAATGAGAGAAAGGCGTCGCAGCAGAAATAGATTTGAAGCGACAACAAAGTGGCTGCAGAGTTCATTTTCACATAAGACGGTTAGTACCGTGTACAGAGTGTTGTGATTCAGTGCAGCAACTCCAAACCCATTGCATGACAATGATGTGTACCAGGCTGGATATTGATCGACCACATCAATAAAGAAAAGAGAATTAAAAAATAGCATGTCATCTGTTTTTCCACTCCAAGAGCTCGGCTCGCAGCTCTAGCCTGTCTGTCTTCTTTCACCAGATGTTTCTGCAGTGGCTAGGTTCACGCAACAACCAGAGGTTTTAAGAGTTGGATCTTTAATTCCCCACACCTGTGTTCGGCCATGGCACACTCTTTATTTGTTCTGCAGTTAGTCCTCCCAGCTCCTGCTGAGCGATGGCTACCACCAAATATAACAGATAAACAAGCCAGAGAGGCCTGGTTTGGCTTCTTTGCAGGCTGAAGAGAGAATACTTTTGCGACTAAGATGGATTGATCATTCATGCTAATCAATGCAGAAATCAGAATCTATAAGGATGTAAGTGTTGGGGATATGTTCTCAGGTAGTCCACAGGAACACTTGCTGGTAAAAGGTTATCAAAGGGGCTACATACCTTGACATGTTCTCTCATTGGTCAGCAGCTTGTAGCCTTTCTTGCAGCTGCACTCGAAGCTGCCCACTGTGTTTCGACACACATGATCACACCCGCCATTGTTAAGACGGCACTCATCAATGTCTGTGAAAAAAACCAGTAGATGCACAATCAAATCGACCATCATTGAGGTAAAAGGAGTGCACAATTAACGTTAGCCTGTTATATAAGAGGGAATGGATGCAGAGGAAACAAGCCATAAATACAGCACTGACATATTTATCTTTTTGATGAATTATATAATAACCTATTTACATATCCAGAAGTTAATGATCAACATTATCATTAAACTGGAGTTGTGTTTCTGTCCACCTAATGGATGTAAGTCTTATACAAATACTGATTATAGCTGCTCTTAGAGAATCTACTCAGTGAGGTGGATACGTAAGAACAAGGGGGCTTGGCTAATGGTGCAGTAACTATTGAAAAAAGCAGTTGTTTGGTAAGACTGCCATGAGAGTCAGAAAGTGGTATTTAGCTTCAGGTATTTCCATAATGGCCCTCAGAATGGATAACATCAGTTTGCGTGTGGCTGTAATGGAATGCAGCATCGGTCCATCTCCTTCCGGATACTCTACTCTTCATTCATGTGGCCAATACCCAATCAATATATCATGTGTTCCTCCATGTTTGGGAAGGAGCTCTACCTTGGCAAGTTTGGCTGCAGCTCTGATTAATTCTTAATCATCATCACAAATAAGGCATCTGTCTCTTGAGGGAGTCTTCATCATGTGGTTGAAATAAATGGATCTCAAATGGTATAAAATAATCCCCTCCTTGCTCTACTTCTCTCCGCTCCTCAGAAGATTCTGGCCTGCAGCGAGCCCCTGTCTTCTCGTGCCAGAGTTGCCTGGGTTTGCTTTCCTCTTGTTTCCTCTCAAACCAAACTAATATAAGCCAATTTACTCTTGTCAGATTTGTTAGTGTAACATTACGAGTTGTTAAAGGCTGACAGATTTCAAACCCTGGAAACACATTTTGTCCTCGTATTAACTCCCTGTCTGTAAGCACAATGCTAAGTTTCACCCTAAAGTTTGGAGTTCATTTTGTATACTTTATTTAATAAAGAAAGTTGCTACAGTATGCAGTTTCCTTGAGTTTAGTGTGCTCCGTCAAACTCCAGACAGGAGGATGATGGTACTATAGGGGGAAAACTGTCAAGAAAACAGTTACTCAATTACTCAAAATATGCAGCTAAACAGCAGAAAGCAGTGTAAGATTGGTGGCACCAGTAAGGATATAGACTTTGACAGAGCACTAGTGGTTGGAAAACAATGATAGGGCGTACATAACTTGATGATCCTGTGATGAATTTGTAGATATCTGGACAGGTGTGGTTTTAATGGCGTAGGTTTACCTTTGCAGGTCTTGCGGTCCGGCTGCAGAGTGAAGCCGACAGGACAGCTGCAGCGGACTCCCGTCACCGAATCATGACATGTGCTATCGCAGCCACCATTGTTCACTGCACATGTCTCTGTAGAGAAACACAGTGAGACATAGAAAAATACACTGTCGAAAAAGTCACAACCTACTTGTTCCTCCCAGCATATATACAGTACATACTCATTGTAGCACACATTAGAAGACACACTGATCATATTCAGCATCTATGTCAAACAGCAGTCAGACAATAAGAAGCAGAGTAAGGTACTCAGTAAACATAGTAATAAAGAAGGAAACAAGAAAACAGAACAGTCATAAACGCAACAGCTGGATGGGATTAAGTTTTCAGAAAATGCTTGTGAATAATGAAAGGAAACAGTCATTAAAAATATTAGATTCAACACAGCCAAAAATAAAGTTTCATGTGTTTCCTCTAAAGTGTGTGCATTCTTCTTGGTCAAGGTGAATTACGACCTCTGAAAGTCCCCCCTCCATCATGAGGGCAGAGGTGCGAGACAGATAGGTTACGACAGAAAAGCCACTTTCCAGTTTTCTTTTTAACAAAACCTTCCAGGCATTTTGGGGATAAAAAAGCAATTTCAGCTTCCATGCCCCTGTGTTGGCTGGACTGATTTGAAAAAAAGGGAAGTAGTCAGTCAAGACAGGATAGCTGAGGTCTCTTCTCTAGACAGTGACACATTTCACTGAGACTTTCATTTTAAGCAACAGCACAGGAGACATTTGTTCTCACATAAGAGTGAATAGTGTGGGCCTCAATGGTTTTTGGCAGCTTTATAGAAAGCGTCCCACACTTCAGAACAACAAACAATAAAAAAAACGTTTGCGATGTGGAACAACCACTTTAACGTGCTGAAAGGCAACTGGTCATCCACTCAGTGCTTCACTTCTCTCTAATGGGCTGTAGGATGCTGGCTGGCAGCTCTTCTCAGGATGAAGCAGCACAGCTGGGCGAGTGGAAGACTTCTCACATACCGGGAGATGGCAGCTCACACGTGGCACTAAAGAGGAAATGCAGCTGCACAGGTCTTTATTTTATAGAGAATGAGGGTCCCTTTGGGGAAACACCTAATCCCCTTGACTTAAATTGAGATCTGCACTGCCTGCAGCCACCATAATGAAACTTTGTAAAGCTCTTTTCTCTCAAATAAAATACTCAACTGTAGGCTGCAATTATGCATCAAAGCAAAACAGGTGCTTACAGTGATGTAATCTTGTGTTTTATAGTTGTTTTATAAAGAACAGTTTAAACAGTTCAAGGGATCACGTTGCTGAAGGCTGAACACGATGCACTAATAAACTTGGACACACTTAAAGTAAATATGAATTTACAGGGAGAAAACAAAACACTTCTCACTTTGGAAAAAGGGCCTTAACTTGGAAATGACTAAATCAACATTGCAAACACCATAAAAGCTGGGTTTGTTTTAGGTTATGCGGCAATTAGCTGTATCAGTGACTCCCTTTATAGACTTCTGTATTATGATCTCAGTTGGTTTCAACATCTGGCTTTTTTTTTCTTTGAGTGATGCTAATGCATTTTACAAAGATACATTTTTAATATAAACTCAATTACATCAGTGAAATGTTGTCAACTTAAAATCACACACTTTGCAGAAGTGTTCGTGTGTCGTGTTTGATTTCTATAAGGATTGAAACGCACCATTTCCTGATTTAGGGGTTTTACAACCTTTCTTGGTCAGGTACGGCAAGTAGCTTCCTGTGTTTAATGTAACTAATGATGTTTTGAAACAGACAGTACCGAGTCAGGTTAAAGACTTTATGAGTCTCTCTACTTTTTGCTCTGTTTCACTATGTTTTGCATTTACTGTTAAACTACTATTGTGTCCTAACATAAGCTCAATAAAACATTTTGAACAGCTGAAATCCTTTTCTGTGAGATGTTTTGATTACTTTTCCCTCGCCTGTCTTTCACAGAACACAGAGATTTAGCCTGTGATCATTCAAAGGGAAAGATGATGAGTATTAGGCCATCGCAGGATCGAGCGCGGCACTGTGGGTTCACATAATTGCAAAGTGTGAGCAGAGACAGTTGGCAGACGAGACGATAAGATAGTGTCAGGACATGCCTCAAAACGCTTAGTCAGGCAGCCATCTCACCAAACTGTAATGACCATGTGTTAAGAGAGCAAAGAAATATTTCTGACATGGTTTTATGAAGACAGGGGAGAGACACATGCTCTGGTATGTGTGTGGGTTTGTGTGTTTTGGATGAATACCAGCTACATCCACAGTGCACCGGGTTGGGACCGGCAATTACAGTAACAGTGGGCAGACTTTTGTAAATATTCTCCGATATGACGTGCGGGATGTCTGGTCTAGTGCTGAGCTTCCACAGTGTATGTTTAAAAAAGAGGGCTTCATATCGTGTTCATCATCTTTTATCCGAAACCGCAAGATTTCTAGCTGCAGAACTTGTTGTTTTGCATCAGAAATGTTGAGGAGTAACCCGCAGGGCAACTTGTCAGCAGACATTTATGATAGATTCACAAAAAAGGCAGAAGTCCTCTGAGTTTGGATCACGGGAAATAGACGCTGAGGTGAAAAATATCTTTTTTTTAAAACAAGAAAGTATTTCTTGACCAAACGGCAACATTCAGCTATAGTTCATCAGAAAGGAAGAGTTGTTATTAGACAAAAACTCTTCAAAGAGTGAGTGCTCTCTCAATAACTAAACCAAACAATGAGAAGAATACAATTGACAATAGTTTGCTAATGTTCTCTAGAGATGCAACTGAGAAAAGCTGGTTTCAGAATGGTACAGTACCACAGGAAATCATTGGGGAACAACTGATGGAGGACGCAAAATATGTCTCTTGCTCCTAATGTTTCTATTTCTGAGAAGAAAAATAACAGAAACTAGGACACCAAATCCTCAAATAGGTCAGATTGTTATATTGTGGCATGAGGGAAGCTCAGTATGCATACAGTAGTAACAACTAGTAACTTTAAACAGCTTAGTTTGTCTTCTTACCTTGAACAGGCTACTCCTCTGAGAACAAGCCTCCTCCCTGAGTCTTACAGGGTATAATTAAATAGACTTTGAAGTATCAAGGTTTGATTCTTTGATGCAGATTTATGAGTTTATTCCTGTTGGCATCTTTGCCTTATTTACTCAAAACAAAGCTCATTCTGGAATTGCATTTATGATCCAAATATCATTTTACTGCAGATGAAAAATAAAGAAGAACAACTGGACTAGAATAGCACAGATGAATTCCCTGCAACTGATTATGATAGAACAAAAGATTACATGTGTATGACAAGAGGAAGTTTAGAGGGACTCTGTGTTTTATCTTCTCTATGAAGCAATCATGGACACTTTATTGGCTCCCTCACCAAAGCTAATAGGCCGTGATGACAGACCTCAGGACCACAATGACCAAATGTTTGGAACAGTACACGCTCAATTTCTCTCATCTCAGTTGTATCAAAAACACAGAGGAAACCGAACTCTTATGTCTTCCTTTTCAGAAGTCATCGCAGATGAATTGATTTGAACCTTTGATGGAGGCCACTTCTACTTGTGGTAATAAATCCATTTTCAGTCGATGCTTCAATCTGCAGGAGACTTTGGATAAGAAAGTGACAGCCAAATGAAATGTAATAGAGACACATTCGGATCCTGGGTGGATAAATGTGCAAATAATCAATACACAATAGTTCAACATCCTATCAAAGTATTAAAAACTCTGCAGAAAGCGTTCCCTCTTTGGGCCGTGAACAGTTATTAAATGAAACCATCTGAGAAGTTAAGAGGGGAAATCACTCTTTGGTGGAGCTGTGAGTGTAGCACAGCCATATGAAATGTGATAAGGGGCCCTGCTGCTTTATTTTAAGACAGAAAGGTTGGGAGTAACTTGTTCAATCACTTATAATGTACTATATCTTCTAAGTTTATATGATGTTTATACTGCTGGTCAGAGGTTTGCAGCTGTGTTTTAAAAAGGTGTGGTTTGACAGGGGCAGCGGGTTGTTATTGAGAGGGCATTCACAGAAGGAAGAGGAAGGTAGGGGAGGAGGGGGTCAGAGGTCGAGGGTCAGAAGGATGATGCCCCTGTGGGGAGGGGAAGGATTAGGGCCTGCTAGGTTAGCTTCCTCTTCTCCCCACACCCACAGACCCCCAGAGAGAGGAGTCAGAGGAACGCATATTTACCATTGGGGAACAGCTGGGGGGCTGCCTGGGACTGGACACTCCTCTCCCCTGCATGCACGCGCACACCCACACACACGCACACATTGTAAAAACACCACTTTAGTTCTCTGTACACTTGAACCACGCAGCATTTGTGTTTTATGTAAATCATGAGCATGTGACAAGAACTAATCTGATGTGGTTTTACAGTATATCCACCTTTTTCCTAAAGTGAATTATGGGCAGGACTTCTTGTTATTAACGTCACGTTTGTGAGACTCATAGTACAAGTGTCTTTCCTTTTCACATATTTAAGGAAAATGATTTATGAGGTAACACAGCCTGTCAAACCTTAAATCAGATAATTTAATTATACCTCTGCCTCAGGATGGAAGGACGTCCTGAAGAAGTGACCTTTGGTGCATATTTAGCAATTTAATTTATTCTGTTGCAGTTAACATTGAATCAATCTGAAACGCTCTGAGGCTTATCAGTAATGGCGCTTTTTATTAATGAGGTGAAACGCAACCTTGTCGATTTGGAATCAAATATTTTTGAGCTTATATTCATGTCAAGCTGGAGTACAGGTGACATGCGGCGTGCACTCGTGCAATATACGTCTTAAATGTTTGTGTAATTACTCTGACGGCCATAAGGGCGAGAGAAACGTTCTGCACTGCAGGTTTGAGCCACAAATGTAGCTTAGCTCATTAGCATTTTGCAACTTCCGGTTCTCTAGTCTCGAAGATGGCGGTTATTTGAACATGTTTTCGTCTAATGCCTGAAATAAGGTTTTCAACACAAGTTGAAGAAAATTCACTTTATTCTACTACGTAAATTTAGTCAGTAAACTCCCCACTTGTAAATGTCCAATGGGTCAAAAAATGGCGGTTGCTAACAAGAAAGTAAATGAACTACTAATCGCCATCACGCCGAAACAAATCCGCCTTTAGCTTAGCAGTGGTGATGAGCAGCTATACGACCGGCAGCTAGTTTGTTGATAGCCTAACGATAGCCTTTTAATCCTGGTGGTCGAATAAATATTTCACAGAATAACTTCCCGGGTCGACCTACAGCAGAACTGCAAATAAAGCTACCCTAACTTAATTTGTTACAGCTATCAGAGGCCAATTTTTCAGGTTGTCTTCCCATCCGTCAGTAGTAGCAGGTAAAGTGATTAATAATCACATTATCCTGTCTGAAGGTTGTTTTCCTGTCACAGTGTTTATTTTATTAAAAAAGCTCACACTAAAATGAAGACCCACCCATAAGTCTTGCAGATATATAAGGCTAGGAGAAAGGTAGAATGAATGAGAGGGGATCCTTTCTCTTGCAAATAGTTAATGTCCTTTCATGCCCACAGGAGGCGATAACTACCTGAGAGAATGACATAACGTTGTTGCAAAAGAAAAGACAGCCTCTTAAACTAACAACTGAGAAAAGAGCAATGATTATTTTCAAAATCCTAACAAAAAACTGATGATGGCAGTTCCTCGTCTAAGATGAAAACGGTGACATCTCAAGGCAAAAGTGTTACCTCGCAACATGCAATCATGCAAAGTCAATATTCCTCACTGTGCAGACCAAGTGCAGTTTTTGTGTGAGAGATGAGGCTGTTGCTAGTTAGTATGAGTGCTGCGAGCCTCGACAGACAAAGCGAGTGGTGGTTAGTGCTGCAAGCTGAAAGACAGGGCCAGATTTATGGCTGCGCTTTATGGTGTCTTTTATGGTCAGATCATTTCAGAATGAATGTTGTTAGGCTGTTATGTCAAGTCTCGAAGCACTGTCAGTGGCCCAGCCGTACAATTTATGAGCTGTCACAAAAAAATGATTTAGAAATAACAGTACTCTATCTTTTGTTAATAACGATCATTTAAGTATAAAATAATGATTTTTAATTAAATCATTCTTAAAAGCAAAGAGTGAATTTATTTTCTACAGTCCACTGAGTGCATAATTAGACTTGACTATATGGCTACATTTAGTATGCGGACCATGTACTCGTCCATGATACAGCTGGGGTGACGGATTGGGCCTTTAAGCACAGTGACACAATTGAAAAAGGTAAAAACCACTTGAGGGCCTTTTCTTTTTAATAGCAGTAAGAGAAACCATGTTTATCCTTACACTACTTCAATTATATCTCCAAAAATATTATTTCAGAACAAAACTCCTGTTCAATCCCTGTAATTAAAGTATGCACTCTCGGGCCCTGAGGATGTCAGACTGACCAATTCAAAGGCGAGCTGAGGTGCCAGATGAGGAAAGGAAACTCAGACAGTACCAGATCAACACCACAAAGCATGCAGTCGCTATGGTCTGCCACAGTTTGGCCATCATGTTTGATCCCATCATGCAGCATCTAGAAACAACGCTTCTCAGAGAGGACAGAGGACTGAGAGGTACATCTGTAACAGCAGCATGAATGCACAGACCACCCGAAAGAGCACAGTGTGTTTATGTTATGCGCATACGCATGTAGACTACACGTGTTTACATGCATGTGATGCATGCATGCTGGATATGTACTGTATGTTTGTGTAGTTGTTTGTATAGCTTTCTGTTTGTATCTTACAACATCTCCTGCTCTCCTATGTTTGTGTGTGTGTGTGTGTGTGTGTGTGTGTGTCTAGCATAGTGTGGCCAACTCTTCAGATGATTGAACTCTGAGCATGTCTGCATCTGCCTGCTATTTGTGAATGTTTATGATGTGCTGAGCTAACAGCGTGAATGCTTCCACATGATGGCTGCTCTTTTCTGATACCTGAACTCACTTGATGCACAGATAAATAAACCTGACTTTTATAAGTTTCAGAAGGAAACTGAACACATGACTCAAATAGTGTGTGTGCAGGAATAAGAAAGCAGGCAATGTGATATGAATTCCCACCTCGAGTATGCAAGGTATCAACAGAGGTGAGATGGGAAGGATAAAGAGGCAACACTTCCAAACAGAGCAGCATGTGGCGTATTATTACAAAATGCACAACCAAGCCTGGGTGAGGAGAGACACCGCATAATGAATACAGAAAGTGTCAGGATTCATATCAAACATTCCCACAAGATGGATGGAGCGGTGAATCTGCAGCATACTGAAAAAGCCCACCAGACTAAGTTTGTATGAAGAAGGCAGACTCAATCATAAACCTTGACAAATCAATAGGGGGGCTACATTGGTATATGTTTTCACTCTGTGTGGTTGCTATGGATACCCTTCTACACTCTATACATCATGTACTATTTTCTGTACGTGTTTCTGAGGGCAATTATCACTGTGTGCCTTGAAGACAAATATGAAGACAAATATATTGTGTGACATTTAAGACTAATTAGAACTTAATTCACAGACAAATAAGATTTCTCAGTTTTAAGCAGAGATAGTGGTTGTATTTATTGTAAAATACATATATTGTAAGATACAGTTATTGTATTTAAACCTAGCACATGCACTTGAAATATACATATGCAGCTTCTAAAGTGCTATGTATGAAATCCAATACAGATAAGTAGCGTGTGCTGCTTTTGAATATTTTCAAAACCCTCCACAGTTACAGTCCCAGTGCAGAGGAGCGGTGCCTTACTGAAGGTCTTCCAGCATTCTTGCCCATCACTCGGCTGTCAGTGGTTCATTTGGCAGACTGCTTGCTTTATTGAGGTTTTATTAACTAATAGAGTGTCTGGGAGACGGAGCGCCCGCGTGTCGACCGCAGAGCAGCCGGCCTCCACCTCTGTAACCTCAGACTCTGAGGTGGAAATCAGAGACTTTAACTGGCTGACTGCTTCCTAATCTGGCAAACCAAATGTACATTTGCTCTGCCTTGGGAACAAGACAAGCTAAAACATATAATTTTGTTGCGGTCAACTTTGCGGCGTCCCCTTGGCCTCGCAGGGTACATCAATAATGACAGGTTGGCTGACCAGACCTTGACATAGGGCTGGCTCTCATCAGGGCTGCGATAATAAAGGGGATCCAGAAGCACTGAGCTAATCAGCCGCTACCCAAACCAAACTATCAAACTTAACAGCCACTGAAACCAAGCAACCACCTCACCAGTCTGCTCTGCAGGCGTAGCCTCTGATTATTTGACTATGTGTTCCTGACAAAGAAAATGCGTCCTATCCAACTCACTGAAGCTTGCATTACAAACCTAGCTCACTGTGCTTGCCAAGTACTCGCTAAATGGATTAAATAGGTTTGTACTGTACGCGGAAACTATTAATGACACTCTGGGTAAATGGTGGATAAAATAAAAGCCTGTCTGCATTAATGCTCAGTCTCAAATTCACACCTGACTTACTTTATCGTTAATGTTCCATGATTGTCGATGAAGTCTGTGCAATGCTGCATGGCTAAGCAAAATCCGTACGCATTTATCGAGACCCACACTCTGACTGTACTGCACTTGCAGGCTTCATCTGACGGGAAACTGCCCTTCAGAACGGTTCAATATGCCTGAGTGGCTGAAAGATTTTTACTTAACTTAAGTCAACTGAGGCAAACACTGATAAATGCCAGTGGAAGGTTAGGTCAGGTGTGTGAGTTAATTCCCAATGGGAAGCAGTGGCGGAACTGACCCAAGGGCTAATAGAAGGTGTGCATCTGCCTGCATGGCTGAGAAACAGAGAGGAATAGGTCCAGCGAAGAGGAGGAGGAAGAGGAGGAGAAGCCAAAGCAGATGCAGGGACTGAGAGGTTACTGGAGCAGCAGCAGAGGGGGAAGCACAGTGAGTGGTAGCCTTTTGTCCTTGTATGTCACAGATCAAGAAAGAAAATTCAGGTGTAGAGCTAATGTACCGAGGCCTGCATTTCATCTTTATTTTATCACAATAAACCTCATTTCAGACTTTAATTAAATGTGCTGTTGGACATTACAGGCTGAGTTAATCATTTGTGGTACTAATTTTGTTTTTTTCATTCAAAAGCCATTATTTCCTGCCCCTGGTAAATGTATCCGGATGAGATGACTCACCTACACAAGTCTTTCCATCACTGTGGAGGACGAACTTCATGTGGCACGAACACTTGGGGCCATGGTCTGTCTCCTCGCAGATGTGCTGGCAACCTCCATTACCGTAGTTACACGTCACTATTAAGGAGCACACAGTTAATATAAACGGTGCATACAGGATAATACACACTTTATAAAGTTGACAGTAGAAAGGTGACAAGAAATGGACGTATGGAGACATGCAACAAATGTCCCCAGCTGGAGGACACTTCAGGATAATACACTCTGTTTCTCAGAGCCATATGCTCTATGACGTTGATAATGTAGGCTCATACTGCATTCAGCCCTTCAGAGGGCTACAAGGAGACTGTATGTAAAGCTCCTTCAAAATGATTGGATTAACAGTCACTCCCAAACGACTGAAGCTGCACACCATCATAATGATTGTTTAGACTCAAAACTGCTAACAATATACAACAGGATTAGAGATCTGCAAACCAATGGGACCTCGAGCCATATTATAATTAAAATATGCGTATCATAATGTGAAAATGGGCATGTTTAATTACATTTGTCATTACCATTGCTTTATCTATTCATTACTTCAGACATGGTCACATTTTTAAACTCTCCAACAGTGGCTGTTGTGGCCTGGAGCAAGAGGCTGGACTTACTCACTCATTACAGGTCACTGCATGTACCTTCTTCATTATAAGACATTTAATTAATCAAGCAGAATTGGCCAAAAAAATGTAAAGGTGACAAATGTGTGTGTCAACTAACTTTTTCAGTGCGGATATGTGGGTATCCGGATTGCCTACCAACCCACACACTGTGAAATAATACCACACAGTCACTTTTTTGTGGGCTGCCTAGATCAGAAAACAAAGAAGCCATTAAGATTTGGCTACCCTTCCTATTTCACATGGATGCTCATTACAAAAAACCCACCATCTGAGTATATCCACCCACTATCTTTGCTGAAGGTGCGCCATATTTTTCTCGCATTAAAATCAGAGCACACTGATTCACCAGGGAGGCAGGCAATAAGAAAAAAGCCTTTCAGACAGAAGGTGAATACAGGTTTATCCGGACAGGAGGAAAAAAATAACATTCAAGTATAAGTAAGTATGTAAACATGTTCTAGTAAAAACCCAAAATACAAGTAAGAACCGGGAAATGAGTCAAATATGTCCCCTTTAAGTGAACTCTTAAAAAAAACGTGTGACATTTCTTACAAACAGCACAAGATTCATGTCAGTTACACATATATGATGGGATGAGTAAGATTTCGGGTTTAAGTGTGTGTGTGTCTGCAAATCCTTAAGTGCAAATACATTTATTTGCTAGCGGACGAGGGGAGCATTAACCCCGGCACTTATAACACACCTGTGATGACAGAGTGAAAGAGAGCACGAACAAGCCACCGCCATCCTGTCTGCACCCTACCATCCCAGAGCCTTTTGCCCTTTTCCTGGGCTGTCAAAGAAAAAACTATAGAATAACACTTCTCCAATCCTTATCCAAACACAGACAAATCCCCCATCAGCTCTGGCCCCAGCTCTGACAGGATGATCTCCGTTGCACAGCAACAGGAAGTGTGCGCTGTCTATCAGAGCGGTCCCCTTCGAGTAACCTCCACACTTGCCCTGGTTGTGTAAATGATCGCTCCTTATTTGATAAACATGTTTTTCTTTACGAGGGACTATTTAGAACATTAGTCACGGCTTGGTAATGTAACTTAAATGTCAGTAGTCTACTTCAAATCCGTTGGAAGGCATTTGCCGAATGAGCACAATTATCCATCATCGGCACATTTCCAACCACAATTACCTCTTCATGAGGAGCCTATAAATCCTTCTTCTGGTGTGTTTCCCTGTGTGTGTGTGTGTGTGTGTGTGTGTGTGTGTGTGTGTGTGTGTGTGTGTGTGTGTGTGTGTGTGTGTGTGTGTGTGTGTGTGTCTTTCACAGATAGGCACTATGCTTCAGGTTGACATGACTTACATTTGCAGTCCTTCATGTTACGCGTGAGCTGGAATCCAGGTCGACACTCACAGGAGATGCCACCTTTCTGTGATTCCCTACAGATGTGAGCACAGCCGTGATTCTTGTCCATGCAGGTGGGTCCGTCCTTTCCGCCATCAGATTGCACTGTGAAAGAAACAGCAAGACACAGAGAGAGAGGACGTTTATCTCTTAACTGCTTCTACAGATTACACACAGTTTTAAAGCCAAAGACCTTTCAGTAAAACTAAGAGTTTGGTTTTAAATCAGTTGTCACAGAGCTGGTAAGAGGAGTACAAATGCTCAAAGGCAATGTCACGCTTTCCGACCCTGAGTCACATATATGCCTACTGCTGGTGATGGACATACCCAGTACCCCTTCACAAAGATTTAAGCACTTGTTGGAACACGCTCACTCGGTTTGGGCTATAAAAAGGAGGCTGGATAAAAACTCTCAGCAGGAGCCGATCCAGTAGACCTGTAATTTTAATTGAGGTAATCCCCCATAAAGAAAAGAGAGGAGATCACAGTGAAGAAAACTCCTTGGTACAAAATGTGCCTGAAGAGAACGAAACAAAGGGGGTTGCACCAAACAAGAGGGGTCAGTGCACCTTTTATCACCAAGTTGAAGCGACAACACTCCAACAACACACAATGAAGATAAAACATGTAATAATACTTTACTAAACGTGGCACATAAATGATGAATCATTTCTGTGGAATGTATAAATACTTCATGAAGAGGCACCTAGCATGAAACCCTCGTCATGAATTATTACACACACACACACACACTGCTCTGTACCTCAATAATGCCGCTGCCTTCGCCGTGGAGAATACTGATATTTGACTTATTCGTTGTGATACCCTGCCACCGCTGCAGATGCAGGGACAACCTCAGCCCTCTGGCTCATTAAAAAGAAAACAGATCTCACTCAGTTTTCTTCTATTCTGGCAAACAGGGAGGCAGTGAGCAAAAGGACATCTCCATTAATGTCTCATTAAATCTGCTGTTGCATTGAAGGGGGTTTGGAGGTCTAACTTTATTAATGAGTCAACTTTTTTTGCAACAAATGGAAGCATTTGCATATGGAAGTGTCAACCCCTAGTAAAGCATATAACCTTGTGGTGTGTCCGTCTAGAAAAGCTTGTGCTGTCATATAGTTTCTACGTACCTGCCTTGAGGGCTATAAGGAGAAAACAATCTCAGCTTGACAGAAACGTACATCGTTTTGTGCTTGACTACTTATTTATGTAGTTTAACTCCTGCCACCATAACCTTGTTTAATTATGCCCTTTTGTTTTCCATATGTTTTGCCAAGAACGCAACCTGCCTTTTTTTATGTATTTACGCTAACTGGCTGAAATCTATTCTGAGTCTTTACGGAGCTGACAGTGCAAGTTTGACCTCCTGCTTAAATACTTTCCATCACTTTAAGTCTGTCAACAAGTGTCACAAGGTCACACGATCCTCTCAGACTTTCCTTCCTGAGCTCTTGTCGTGGTTTGCAGACGGGGTGAACTATCAGACACTAACTGCATCGACAGCTCTCCCTGCTTCACAAAGACTCAGCGCTGAACAAACACCGGGCCAGCGCTCAAGCTCTGAAGGAATAAAGAAAAAAGCACGGCAGGACTGAGTGAAGTGACCATGAATGAGCATCAACAGAGCAGCTGCTGTAAAGTGCTGCAAATTTCACAGCGAGTCATGTGGATATTTAAGTAGGATGTGGAATTCAGTGGTCCCTTTCCTTGGCTTTGTGTCAATCTGAGGCCAGCGCAAGAAGCAGACCTCTATGAACTTAACAGAGGATTGAATTTCCAACTAAGTAACCCCAAAAGACTATAGATTACTTACTAAGGTGGTATTATGCATCCCAAAACTCACTTCACTCCCCTTTAATTGTATGCACCCCCTTTCCCCCTCGAACGCTATAGAACCATCCATCAATAGCATGTCGGACTGGGGCCAGAACCTAGACCTTCATCTCTCGGAGGACCAATAAAAGCCCAAGTGTTGACACAATGGCGCTTTTCTCCAGGCCAGGCCAAGCTATCATCCACTGTGTGCTGTTCCCTCTAACTGGCTGCCAAATGCATCACGTTTCTATCATTATTAATTGACGGGAAGCAGAAAGAAAAACATCCTTTCATAAGGAGGTGGATGGAAAAGTGAAGGAGAGAAAAAATGTAAATGCTACAACAAGTGCCACAGTCAACTAAAACAATCTGCGGAGCAATAAAGCATAACTATATGTAGAAACTAATAAATAAAACACATCACAGACTTCTTTATAGGGCTCAGAATTGGACAGGAAATAGAGTCCAGATTCTTGAGAGGGAGTCTTTTCAAACAGCTACGGAGGGAATATGCTTTTCACACTGCTGCACACGGACAGGCGTCCTCAAAACTACTGCGCCGTGGTAAAAAAGGAACACTGCAATTAACCAAGAAAACAAGTGGGAGTGTTCCTTCTGCAGAAGAGCCACAAGTCTATCCTCCTGGGTCGGGTCACGACCTCTGTACCCAACACTAAGAGGTGATGCTGTTGCCAGAAGCCAATAAATCACTTTTTGCCCGGTACGCTCAATAAAACCTGTGTGTTAAAGACATTTGGGGAAATATGTGTACTGCTTTCTTTCTGGGAGTTAATTAGTTACATAAAAAGATTTCGATCACACTAATATAAATTAACATAAATATGTTGTTAGTTTATCCATCCATCCATCTTCTTCCGCTTATCCGTGGTCGGGTCGTGGGGGTAGCAGTTCCAGCAGAGAGCCCCAAACTTCCTTTTCCCTGGCGACATCAACCAGCTCTGACTGGGGGATCCCAAGGCGCTCCCAGGCCAGCGAAGAGATATAATCCCTCCACCTGGTCCTAGGTCTACCCCTTGGTCTCTTCCCAGCTGGACGTGCCTGGAACACCTCCCTAGGGAGGCGCCCAGGTGGCATCCTAACTAGGTGCCCGAACCACCTCAACTGGCTCCTTTCGACGCGAAGGAGGAGCGGCTCAACTCCGAGTCCCTCCCGAATGACCGAACTTCTCACCTTATCCCTAAGGGAGACACCAGCCACCCTGCGGAGAAAACCCATCTCGGCCGCTTGTATCCGCGATCTCGTTCTTTCGGTCATGACCCATCCTTCATGACCATAGGTGAGGGTAGGAACGAAAATGGCCCGGTAGACAGAGAGCTTTGCCTTCTGGCTCAGCTCCCTTTTCGTCACAACGGTGCGGTAAAGCGACTGCAGTACCGCTCCCGCTGCTCCGATTCTCCGGCCCATCTCACGCTCCATTGTTCCCTCACTCGAGAACAAGACCCCGAGATACTTGAAGTCCTTCACTTGGGGTAAGGACTCATTCCCTACTTGGAGTGGACAATCCATCGGTTTCCTGCTGAGAACCATGGCCTCAGATTTGGAGATGCTGATCCTCATCCCAGCCGCTTCACACTCGGTTGCGAACCGATCCAGTGAGTGCTGAAGGTCGCAGACCGATGAAGCCATCAGAACCACATCATCTGCAAAAAGCAGTGGTGCAATCCTTAGTCCACCGAACTGCAGACCCCCCCCCCCATGACTACGCCTCGAAATCCGATCCATGTATATTACAAACAGGATTGGTGACAAAGCGCAGCCCTGGCGGAGGCCAACCCTCACCGGAAATGGGTCCGACTTACTGCCGAGGACCCGGACACAGCTCTCGCTTTGGGAGTACAGAGATTGGATGGCCCTGAGTAGAGACCCCCTCACCCCATACTCCCGCAGCACCTCCCACAGTAACTCCCTGGGAACCCGGTCATACGCCTTCTCCAAGTCCACAAAACACATGTAGACCGGATAAGCGTACTCCCAAGCCCCCTCCAGGATCCTTGCGAGAGTAAAAAGCTGATCCGTCGTTCCACGACCAGGACGGAATCCACATTGTTCCTCCTCAATCTAAGGTTCGACAATCGGCCTGACCCTCCTTTCGAGTACCTTAGAGTAAACTTTCCCGGGGAGGCTGAGTAGTGTGATGCCTCTGTAATTGGCACACACCCTCTGGTCCCCCTTTTTAAAAAGGGGAACCACCACCCCGGTCTGCCACTCCTTCGGTACCGTTTCCGACTTCCACGCAATGTTGATGAGACGTGTCAACCAAGACAGTCCCTCAACACCCAGAGCCTTCAGCATTTCTGGGCGGATCTCATCCACCCCCGGGGCTTTGCCACTGTGGAGTTGTTTAACAACCTCAGTGACCTCCCCCCGGGAGATTGGTGTCGATCCCCCGTCATACTCCAGCTCTGCCTCTAACATAGAGGACGGAGTTGTCGGGTTCAGGAGTTCCTCAAAGTGCTCCTTCCAACGCCCTAACACTCCATCAGTTGAGGTCAACAACGTCCCATCCTTACTGTACACAGCTTGGATGGTTCCCTGCTTCCCCCTCCTGAGGTGTCGGACAGTTTTCCAGAACAACTTGTTAGTTTATTCAATACAAAAATACTTGCTAAAATAATAATCACTTGGAGTTATTCTCACACCTTAAAGCATCATTTCATATGTTAATTAGAGAGCTTTGGAGGTTGTTTTCTAAGTGTTAATATAATCATTAAAGCCTCTTGGCTTGTAATCTTAAATATTCCTTTAGCATGTTAATTATTAAACAAACAACAATCAATGTATATTATTTTATTATTTAGTAGTTAGTATTATTAATAATAACTTACCGGTTAAAATAATCTTACTTTTTGAGAAACAGTTTTCCCCTAGATATCCAATCAGGGACTTTAGGCACAAGGGCAGACACGACTTATTATAGTATCACTCAGTATGTGCCCCACTTAGATCATGTTGAGTATTCTATATTTACATTGCTTGCTTTTCTTTTTCTTAAAGAAACAACAGCAGGATCCTTGGGGATAATGTGACCACAGTTAGTGGTTTTTCACACTCTGGAAGCACAATCCATTTTTGTGTCATTGAGTCAGTGAAAATTCAACTTAATATGTGAGATCTGCAGCAAGTGCCTGCAGGACATGACATTAAGTGCATTTCACATCACATAGCCACCTTTCTGAAAAGTAGCAGGTGAGGCAATTTGATACAACAGTGAACTTACATAAGGATTTACTGATAGAGTCCTCAGGGCAAGTCAGTCTAAATGGATAACTGTGTGGAGAGATTGACAGGAGCTCAAATCTCCATCTCAGCCAGTGGCTGGCAATTCAACTCTATCACTTGTGAGCAGCAAAAGAACAAGCAGTTTCCCACAACTTTCAGCAGCCATAAGCTATAGGTTGTTTATGGGTTTCAATGAAGCCAGTTGATATCCAGGCCAAGACTTTCTCTAGTCTTTGTTTCTGATTACCAATAAGATTCTCTGACGAGAATGGAGTTGAGAGACAATGTCTAATAACAGAAAACCCATTTACACTAAGTTAAGAGTTTTATAGATAACAGAAAGCAAAATCCTCATCAGGTGTCGGGCTATTGGGTACTGACCAATTGGTTTGCTCACCTAATACAGATTTTCTAACTACATGCAAACAAATCCCTCTCCAACGAGATGTGCATTGCTAAACAGACTACAAACGGATTACTCAGAAATAGGCCAGCTCTTAGAACACTACATAATATCTACTGAATTCATATTATCTGACGCAGAGAAATATTTGCATCATGGACACAAGAGATCCAGTCTCTTTATGAATGTCCTTCTGAGCTAAAACCCTTCTACCAAGAAAAACAAAGTCTCAACAGAAGGGTAGGATTTTAATATTACACGTCGGACGGTGCAAAAGAAGAAAAGTTAACAAGCAACTAAGATGCCATGTAACATGTAAGATGTTGAACAAAAGATCCAAGGAGGCCACAGGTTCTTCACCACAGCTCTCTTAAACCTGAGAACCATGTCGTGGAGAGACTGAAACAATGGGGCTGAAGTAGTGGAAGGCATGCCAAGGGTTTATTGTCTGCTCTGAGTGCTTAGGGCAGAGAAAAGAGGGCTCACAGTCCACGCTGAGCTGCTGTCATACGTCTCAGAGGGGAGACGGTCCCCTCTTTGCTCAACGCTAGCTGGAGAACATAAGCAGCTAGCAAGTGTTGGTGGGTTACAAACTGAAAAGAAGGGGCCTAAGCATGGAGCCACCACACTATTAAAGCAACATTCCTTCCTCTTAGATAATGGGCCCTTAAAAGTTTTAATAGGAGGATAAAAATGTCAGCGCATGAAAAGGAGAATGGAAAGGAGCTGAACTGGATTGGGCTTGGCTGAGCTGCGACGCAGATGGTCAGACGGAGTAAGGGGCGGTCATTTGGTCAAGAAAGTAGCTCTTCCCCGCCGACTCCGTTCATAGAGAGTAGAGAGAATCAGTGCTACTGTCTGGTCTGCTGTGCAAGTGCTGATTTTCCGCAGCTCCCCAAGGCCTTGTTGAGGCTATATTTTTCTCCCTTTTCTGAGATATGAGCCACTGTAAGCATTCCCGGGAAATGGAAAAGACAGCAGAGAGAATTCTGGACGGATAGATGTCACTGCCAAAGTGTAACCTTTATTGGTAAATTGTGCTCCTGAGATTGAAATAAAGCACATGCACTAAACATCATGCTCCTAAACAAGCCAAGTATACTTTTTGAATCAATTTAAACTGCTGTACAGTTCAGAGTCATTACTGTTGAAACAGCCATGAATACAGTAATCTTGCATTAATTCATTGCATGTGTATGCATTGACACACAGGTTGATTTGCATAATGTATGCAGGTTTCAAGCGGTTTTCTGTGCGTCTACCCATCTGTGTCACAGACAGTTGTGCAGCACCTGCTGGGAACGTGCCACTCTCGCCTTTACTCCGCCTCTCGTTTTATCAAGGTCACCTCACTGTGCAGTCCCAAAGGAGCTCATCCTCCAAACAGAACAGACAACATGACAGCAGAGCTTTCTAATAAAGACGTACGAAAAGGATATGAGATACAGTTTGTTATTGCAGTGCTGCATTCTTTCTAAGAAATCAGAATGGAGCTGAAGAAGGCAACTGTCTCTGCAGAGCTCAGTCTGGCCCTCTGGTTAAAGGCATGACAGCCAAGTGTTAGTGGAAAAACCCCACTGGCACTCAGGCCGTTCGCAGCAGCATGCTGGCCTGGCCCGCTTAGAGATGGCCTTCAACAAACCCACGAGGAGCAAAAGGGATGCCCGTCTCAAATGAGGTATGGAGAATTCAGTGGCAAGGCAGCCAACATTTGCAAAAGCCCAAGCCACCGATGTATATTTGTTCAAGGTTGGGGGAAACAGGGGTGGGGACACGGGTTCTTCGTAAAGTCTGGACGAAGTGGGAGGACGAGGGAAGATAATGTAGGAAAAATACATGGGGGAGGGGGGGCAAATGGAGGCTGTACATTGAAAGTCAAGAGGGGCAGAAAAGTGTCCCATATTTCTTCGTCTGCTGCCAGAATAACTGAAGAGGCTTAATCGGTAGCAATAGGAGCACGAGGCGTTCCCTTCGCTCCACTTCCCTAGAATAGGAAAAGAGCCTGGTTATACGGTTGGGCTGCAGAGCAATGGAGCAGTGACTTCTGCACTTGTAAAAACAGTTCTGTGGCGAATGCACAGACAGGCAGGCAAGCCTGCTGAGAACCACAAGGGGAACATGTAAGAACCGTGTCGGCTCCTGCTCAGTGGGATATCCAAACAGTACAAGACATGAAGATACAGTAAACCCATAAAATGTCTTTATGCGAATAAAAGAAAGATATTTTAAGTATTAAACATTGCTTCTTTTGAATGATGGAATCTGGCTTTTACATGATCTTACAGTCTAAGAAAGTATTTTCTCTTATATGTTTACAATAACAACAAACATCGATAATACAAGGTTCAATGACCCGGTGTCTGAATTCATGAAGGAAGAATGTGACGGCTAGAGAGCTAAACCTCCAGAGAATATGATGTGAACCTTTATTTGGTGTTTGTATCACATGTATTGGAGAAATCCTTTCGCTGCTGCAGTTCTGGCCAGCCAAGAAAACGCTTGTCCTGAAAACAACATGCCACCATCTGCGTCTAAATGTCGGAACAGAACCTGTACAAGATTACATTACATTACATTTTAGCTGACGCTTTTATCCAAAGCGACTTACAATGACCAATTACAGGGACATTCTCCCTGGAGTAACTAAGGGCTAAGTGCCTTACTCAAGGGCACACTAGTGGTGGTGTTCCTGGCGGGATTTGAACTCACAACCTTCTGATCTTCAGCCCACCTCACTATCCATTAGACCACCACTATCCCAAAATGTCACAAATGTACAAAAATGTCTCCAGCAGGATTACATTGAAAATCACTCAGTTGTGTGTTTGTGTATGATTATGTTGTTCCATCATGTTCATTGTGTTCATATTTGTTTTTGAGAAAGAGACAGCCAGAAGAGATTTGCTGCACAAGGGGGTAACAAGCACTTTGGGAAACTAATGGAAGTTGTAAACACAGGAAGAGCTTCCATTGACAAGTAAACATTTTCTAGAAAGACAAGGCCTATTGTAGAGAAAATACTTGATATTTTTTGATCAAGTATCTGATCAAAAAATATTCTATACGTTTTCCAATACGTTTTTTCTCAACCATAATTTGAACATTAAACAGATTATCCTGTTTTTGCAGCGCACACTTTTCCATTTAAAAAAGTGACATCTACACAATAGACTCCCTTAACTGCAAACCTGCTTGATGTTATAGAAACAGTATGTTCGTCCGTGGCTGTGCCCTTTGAAGACTTGAGTGCAGTCGCCTATCAACAAATTGTTCCAGCAGAGAATGGTGACAGTAAAACCTCAGGGGCTTTTATAACCCAGGTTTTCCCTGCGATGCACTTCAAACGCTGAAACAGACTTGCTGGTGTGAACCTGTTTGCTGATATTCAACAGCTTTCCACACAATGCCAGGCACACTTTATTGATTGGCAAAGTAACAGGAAGTTAGATCCAGATGAATCACCTTCTTGTTAAAAGCTGCACCTCTTATGTGCTAGTTCACCATATCTATTATCTAACAAATTGATTCTGCAGAATTACATCACATTTCAAGTCATATAATCATAGTATTTGATTTATTAGAGCTGAAGACAAAAGGACTGAATCCAAAAGTAATAAAATGTGACTAGCACAACAGCCCATCAGTGCACACTTAAGGTAATTGCCCTACCGGATATTCAGAAACGTACAGGACATAAATTATGGATGTGTGGGTTGACTGAAGCTGGGATTCAAGAATTTCAATGTGCTGGATCCCGTCTCAAGCACATATAGTACGTCCCTGTTATCCCTGCATATAAAAGAAACAATAAATCAAACGCAAACCTTTCTTAACCTTAATGGCATTCCTATCAACCACAGAGCACCTTGGCTGGCCTTTCACAGGCTTTTTCTTTCTTGACTGGGAGAAATGTTTGGGAAGAATAAATGAACTGTTGGCCGGCTAGACGAAGGAGCCTTCATTTGGCCGGAGTTATTCCTGCTCAGGGGGGCAAGGGCAGGTCTAGCAGCAGCAGCCGTGTCATTAGCTGAGAGGCTGGCAGACCCCCGCTGCCTAATTGGCACAGACTCCCTGCTAACAAGGGTTTCTACCAGCAGGGGAAAAGAGTGTTCGCTGCACCGTCCCTAGGAAGACTTGCAGAGGTTGCCCAGGGAACACCTGACCCATTAATGAAAGAAATGGAAAGCTGATGTCTTTTTAATGAGAACAATAAAGCTCATGAGGAAACTGCACCCCAGGCTTTGCTCTTTAAGAGGAGCCTTTGCAGAACGAATAGAGAGTTACATTTAAGCTGACTTGGCTGGGAGATGAGATCAGTTTTAAATTTTCTCAGTGATATTTTGTCTCCCCGAGACAATTGTACATACTGTTTTCAGTAAGCAAGGAAAGTGATATTTACAGCAGTTCTGCAGGGTTATAGTCCAATAACTTGAGCGAGCCACTTCCTCACTACTTCCAGTTTCCCTCAGACACACATTGTTGCAATAAGAGCAGTAATAATAAGCAGATGAGTAGTTGTTCTGTCAGTCTCTCAAAAGTAATGAAACAATGACAGAGCGGCTATCTGATGAGTGAAGGAAATTTGTAGATTTATGGCAGCTTTAATCTCTTCATCCAAATGGGTCTCATCTGGAAGCAATAAAGACACATTTAATATGAAAATGGAAGATTAACAGGATGTGAGGGCATTTATCAAGAAAGAGAGGAAGTGTAGGACCGGAGCTCACAGTCTGCTCCTGTGACAGATATACTAATAGTGCTTTGAAACACATGATACAGCTTTTCACTCCAGTCAAATAACACTGCGTTTATGAAATGTAAACATTGACAGTTCACTAGGCCAGACTGATCTCATACACCAGACTTTCAAGATTCTCAGTCTGGGGGGATTGAGGAGCATCACAGTCTAATGACTGCCAGCACGGCCAGTTATCTTACAAAAGAGGCGGGCAGAGATGAAGAGAAACTCATTGTAAATGCTGTCAGGCTTTATTAGTGACAAGTCCTGCAAAACCCAGTAACCAAAAGATCTACAAAACAGTCCGGTCCTGAACCAGCAGAGCCGAGGAATCTTTAGACAGCTGGATAATTACTCCTTGAATAAATGTATTTTGAGCTAGTGATAGCAGCTGTTCATTTTCTATGATGTTGCTTTGTGATCTATTGAGAAATCTACCGAACAAAGTACAAAGGCAGGTCATGCTATGCTACAGTGTGACAAACAACAAGCAGAGCAACAGCACAACAAATAACCGCACAGGAACACAATCAGGGATATTATGCTTTAGAGTCGAAATCCAGATGAACTAAATCTCTAGCAGCAAGATGTGCTTTCAAAGTACATCTGAGAGTACATATTTGCTAAGCAATCAGTGGTAAGCCGACTGGGTCCATTGTGCCTTATTTGGTCAATTTAGCAATATCACAAAAGGTTAAAAGTTATGATTAATATCTTGTTCTTCAGTGATAGCGCCACCTACATTAGTTTATTCCAGGGGGAGAACATTTTTGGTGATAAGGGATTTGAGTTATGTGTTTCAATGTAGGCCCATGAACATTTGTTTCCCAGTGCTGTGAGTTTCGACATTCTCATATTTTGCTATACCCACAAATAGAGACAGCTAACACAATCTAGTATCCCATCCTTGTATTTGTGTCAAACTGTGTGCACAAGCTTCCGATGACTCAGCAGGTGTTGAAACAATGTAGAAGAAAAAGTAACCTTTAGTGAGGATGCAGTGCTAACATCAGCAAACTAGGACACCTACAGTTGCTTCTATGCTAGCTAATATAATTATTTAGCCACCAGTTAGCTAGTTAGCCTTGTTTAATTTGTTCTAAAATGGGACAGATGGCCTAAATCACTAAAAGTTAGCTAAGAGGTAGCTGTAGATAAAGGAGATTATTTTTGGACGTTTTCTAGAGTTTTGAAACGCTTTCAGTAGCTCACCACGGAAATTAACAACGCTACTCCTAGCAACGCAAGCTCTCGCTGTCAGTCAACCGTTACCATTGGAAACACCCGCCCAGAGGTCTGAATCCTACACACTACTGGAACCACAATCAGGTCCATCAGAAATTCTATATCCTCTTTCAAATATGGAAAAGTACGCTAGTATAACTGATAATATAGTCTAATTGGTTGTTTAATAGAATCGCAGGTTGGCCTTAAGTGTGTGTACATCATAATAATAAGATTCATCAGGAAAATATTTCTTAGAAGACGAATCAAAAATGTATTTGGCCCTAGAAGTGAAAAGGCTGAAACTAGGGACATATTTTGATGACACATACAGCAAATATAGAGCGCTACTTCTCAAGAATATATCTTTCAGCAAAACAAATCTAGCAAAGCTGAGAAACAGATGTTATACATGACAAAAACAAGATTGAAACAAACAAGTTGATCTTTTACAAACTAAAACCACTGTACTGTCGTTTCACAAACTCTACATTGTCTGCTACAAGATAACATGCCTAAAAGAGATGTTTTCATGACAGCTTGCTTGGCTTTTTATACAGCTATGACGTGATAAATGTTTTGTCTGCTCTGCAGTGCTCCTGTTGCCTCAGAGCAGGTTGGCTCTGCTCCTGTCACGTCTCCATCACACAGGAATGCTCTATAAACAAGAGGAGTGTCTGCCCCAGGCTACACCTTTAATTGTTTTCTCTGCTCACAGTCCCCCGAAGGCCATTCTCATACCACCACTACCTTAAAATGCTGCCAAGCTCTAGATTGGTTCAATTTGAAAGGGTGGGAGCAAAACAAAAAAAGATATATCCGCTTTTTTTTCCTCCCTCTCAGACTGGAGACACCTAGCTTTGCTCACTTTCCATTTAAGCCTGTTAGGGCCGATCCCATTCTCAGTTTAAATCTGCACAGCTCATCACATTATTCAAAATGCCTTGTACTGTAAACATGCATTATACATAAATATATAACTAGTTAGTTGGAATAATTATCTTTCACAAAATGAAGTAATATCCAACTTTGAGCCAAAGCAGCTAAATGTGCTGCAATTATCCATAAAGCATCAATGTGTGTGTGTGTGTGTGTGTGTGTGTGTGTGTGTGTGTGTGTGTGTGTGTGTGTGTGTGTGTGTGTGTGTGTGTGCGTGTGTGTGCGTGTGTCTGCGTGACTTACCTTTAGGTCTTTGGATGCAGGTATGCTGGTTGTCACTCAGGAGGAATCCTTCTCTGCAGCGGCACTCGTAGCTGCCCATCATGTTGACACAAATCTGCTGGCATCCGCCGTTACCATCTGAGCACTCGTCCACATCTGCCAGGAGACAGACGCACAAAACACAATTAATAAGATCACTTTGAAACAGAACAAACACTACACGGAATAACGTTTGTCTGGAGGTTGTCTGGAATAAAAATATGTCCCGTTTAATGGACATGAAGCAGTAGATCATTATTAAACAGAGATGGTAGGAACACACACACGCATAATAAGTTAGTACAAAGAGCAGTTAAAAGTAAACGCAATATAAACATATTCAAGAACAAGTTAAAGTCCTGCACTGATGTTACTTAAGAGGAGGTGAGAGTTATCAATCAAGAATTTGAATGAATACTTGATACAAAAAATTGTCTTTGAGTGAGTATTTTACAATTATGTGTTTTATGAATTGAAGTGGTGCATGATGAAGTACAATTTTACAACACGTTTTAACTACTTTTATGTACTTACTATAAAGACCTGTCTGGTTTGAAACAGAAAAAAGTCCCTAGTACTATTTAGAACAAAAACATTTAGGTTCAAATTCACAATCTTTGATAAAAAAATTTAAATAAAAAAAATTCCGTTTTAGAAAATCTATAAAACATTATAAAATAATTACTGACTGAAATAACTAAATGGAAAAACAATCTTATAAGTTGTACTTTGAGTGCAAATGTCATAAAAAAGGAAAGCACAAGGCACAAAAAGTGTTTGGAAATCATGAAAAGCCGAAGAGAGCTTGTCTTAAGCTGTTGAGGAGGCCCTGTCTGTCTCAATGGTTATCTGACATGGCAGCACACAGAGTTGCACTGAAAATCTCCAACTGTGCAGCACTAAGCCATACAAATGCACACGCAGCACAATCTCCTGGCAAGTGGGAAACCTGATCCACCTGGGTCAGAGTACCTGCTGATGACGAGTGTCTGTCAGCCCCGTGACGGGAGGAATGCAGGGAGGAGGGGGGAGGAAGGGGGCGAGAAGAAATGTAGAGATGGAAAGAGGAGAGAGACATGAGGCGGGGGGGAGCACGGGGGTAACGAGCAACCCTGGGAATCCACCTCAAGTGTATACAAAGACGGAGCATTTACAAAGGTGTCGTCTGAGGCCTCGTGCTGCCACGGGGCACGAAAGGGAAACTGACCACAAATGAGAGTTGCCGACTTAATTTCCACCCATAATGAATTGTGCACTTCCAGCTGGAACAAAAATATTTTTTCCACCAAGTCTTTGTGTGACTCGACAAATGAGCACCAGTGGAACATCTATAAATCTTTTGATATATTTGTTTACTTTCAACATGAAAGATTTGCACAATGAATGTTGTCTGGTGCTTTTATTTGTCTGGCACGCTGCAGAGCTCAGCGTCCGGGCCGTCCCTGTGCGTGACTGCAGTGAAACTCTGGAGGTGACTCTTCCCCCCTGAGACTTGGGCTCTGTCCTTTACTACCGACAGCACTGGAACCTTATCCATCCCTCTGCTCAATACATCAATAATCTGCTGTATACACAAGGCTTTTTTTTTACAAAGCGTCATGCGAAACTAATTTACTGTCTATTTGTCCAGTCTGAGAAGGCCTCGAGATTAAGTTTCCTTTCTGGGGAATTCTCAGCCAGGCAGAGTTAGAAATTAAACTTCACTCTGTCTTCTTTTTGGACATAGAAATGTATGTGGATTCCAAAAATGCAGAAACACACGGAGACTGTGCTCATAAACTGGCACCACGAAGAAACCTCTGGGTTGATAAGTAGGTCAGTGGCAGGTAACACTCACTTCATCAGCTTGCCAAATTTGCTGTCATGTTCTCACATTTCATCAGCAAATCTCTCTCGTTCCTCTAAAAACTACATGTCATGTCAAGTGAGGTCGTAGAGAAAGTGTCACTCTGGAGCCAGGTGAACCAGTGCATTCTCCGTAAAGTTAACATTTACACTTTCAGCCAGTGTAAAGGGAGGAAAGTTTAGGAAAAAATAGCCGGGCATGCTTTCATTCAGCTGTGTGGCTGCCTTGGTGTTGACCGCCGGGTCTCATCTCCAAATCATGAAAGTGGTGGCAGCAGAGAGAAGACCTTTGAGCTGATGAAAGCTTCCAACAACCTACAGCTGCACCTTTGCAGATAAACTGTTAGCAGGCAGCAGAAACCCTAACTCCACAACTCGGGAAAACCATCCTCAAACACACAAAGTCCCTTTCTCTCTCTTTCACACACGCAAAACCCTAAAGGCTCAAACATGTAAAGGCTACGCAAATCTAAAAGTCCTCGGCTCGTGCAGGAAAACTGCCCACGAGAAATGCAACCAGCCTCAGAGGGCCTAAGGGGAATTCTCTTTCCAAACCCTCAGCGCATCAATGAAGTTTTCATTTCCTGATTCCTTCATCCCTCCAAATGAGGCGTCGCCTGTCAGTAGATCTCTCCCATTTAAATAGCTCCCATAATTGCCTGTGTTGTGTGCTGGGCAAGTCTGGCGTCCAAAGCAAATATTTCCAAGCGGAAAGGGGTTCTGGCATGGCCAAGAGAAGTGCTCATGTTATTTGGACTTAAAACATTTCTTAAAAATTCTCTTGGGAGGACGGGGAAAAAAATGTAACCAAGTTAAAAGGGCTGCCTCACTTCTGAAAAATGAGACTTGTCTCTGCTCTCTCTGCTTTACTCGGGGAGTCGAAGGGAAAAGGAAGGTTCAAACGGAGAGAGATTAAGAGATTGGTTGTGTTTGCGGAGGCCATGTCCGCTGGTTTCTCAGATAGCCTCCACTGTATATATAACATTTGGCCTCGCGCTAGCTTTAAAGGCGTGTAAACACCGCGGTTGCCTTACAGAAACTCCTGAACTCTTATTTTGGAGAAACATTCAACTCTTTTACTCGACTTTTTTTTCAACAAGCACGGGGCATTTATTGCTGAGTTTCTTTTTTTGCCCGGGGGAAAATGAAAAACTACTGCTGTCCGTCATAAAAGCAGGCCATGCATCTATCCCACTGCTCGGCTTCTGTATGGATCAGACAGAACCGTCTCTGTGGTCTAGACAGGCCAGAGACAAGGAGGTGAGTGGACGGACCCTGGCCTCTTTGGGCATTTCATTTACAGGAGTTAAAGAGGCACACACTCTTTAATAAGGCAGCAAATCGGAGCCATGTGCGGAGACAGGCAGCAAAACAGCTGGCGGACTACAGCAGACGACCCTGCGTCTCTCGTAGATGAACAGTGAGGAACGAGTGGCACAAACACAGCCAGCTTAAATTAAACAAGATCCTTTCTTATTTCATAGAGCAGGGGTGGCCAACCCGCGGCTCTCGAGCCGCATGCGGCTCTTTGCCTAGTTTCATGCGGCTCTTCAGTTCATATCGAATTGTGTGAGTTTGGGGGAGAGACACTGACTCCTGACTAGTGTTGCACGGTGTACCGATACTTGAAAGGTACCACGTTAAAAACGTTACGATTCCTCCGTTTCATTAGTATCAGTACTTTAAGAATGACGGGGGAAAGTACTCCGGTGAGAAAGCGCCGTTTAATAAGAGCCGTGTGTGTTCAGCGCTCTGCTTCCACTCCCTGCACTGCAGCCGTGCCTGCAGTCCCGCCCCTCTCAAGCACGCTGAAGTGCCTCCCCTCTCTCGTGCACGCGCTAGCTGCCAGAGCATGTGAGAAAACGAGAAGCATGGCTGCAAGTGGGAGTGCAACTGCCGCTGCGCCTCGGCTTGTTGACAAAAAAGACTCCAGAAGCGAAATTTGGATGTATTTTAGCTATTTCTCTGACAGTGAGGGCAAGCCTACGGACACCACGAGGCCTGTCTGTAAGAAATGTATTAATTTTATTTAATACGAATTCTTGTCATTTATTTTATTTATTGTTCTCATTGTTTAAAAGTTGGTGTTATGGTTCTGGTGTGAAATAAAGCACAATAATTACATTTAAGACTGTTTCCCTATTTTTAAGAAAAGTATCGAAAAAGAATCGGAATCGCAATTCTTGACTTGGTATCAAAACTAAAATGTTGGTATCGTGACAACACTAGCTACTCCTGACAGTTACACCTGATATTTAGTAGGTCTGTTAAGTATTAACGTAATTTGGCCGGTCAAAGTTGTTTGGGCTCGGATAAAATCGCTCCGTTACTTTCGTCCCGTGTTACTTTCGTCCCGGCTCTCCCTACGTGTGTATGTGTGGTGTCAGGTGTCAGTATGAGAGGATGACAGCGCGTCTAATTTTGATGTGGCCCAAGAGCCAATCACAATAATACCTGTGATGCAGTGAACCAATCACCTTTGAGGGGGGGGGGGACCTATCGTTGATTAAACACTATCCAGTGTTTCCCCTACCATTGTGATGGAGGGGCGCTGCGACCCCCCCTGAAATTCAAGGTGTTTAAAAAATATATATAATTTTTTTTTTTAAATATATATATATAGCACCAAATTGCAAATAATCTATATCTACTGTCACTTTTCACATTGAACATGTGCTCTTTTATTAAATAAACTAAACGCTTTCATTTTAAGTTGTGAGTTTAGTGTTTTTGACCCTAAGAAACACTGATGCATTAATCAATAACAATAATCCACAGCTCCTCTCTCTGCTCCAGAGGATTTAAAAAATATATCCCAATGCCACAAAAATGCATCAGTGACGTGGTTGAAATCTTGTCTCCAGAAACAAAAAACTGAAACAAGCGGTATCAGTGACTGTGTTTGATGTGGCTCTTTGCAGTAACATGGAACAAATGTGGCTCTTAACCTCTGACTGGTTGGCCACCCCTGTCATAGAGGATTACAGGATTTCCTATTTTTCTGTGTTACTTCTGGAGCTAAATGGCACGGCATATTTCTTCACCCACTTGAATGAAAAGTAGTCAACGAGCCAAGTTTTAACCCGGCCTGAGAGGCGATTGAGTTTATAGGCAGACGCAGAAACTGACTTTGTGTTAACAAACATTTAGCCTCGCTCTGTCAGCTGAGGTTGTATAAAGTAATATGTTGCAGGAAGTCCTGATCTTTCATCTGCAGAACACACACTCTTCAATCAAAGATGTGTGGGTGACTATTTCAAAGTTGATACATTAGCGTTGAACAATTTATTAGTTCCAGGACTTCCTTTGTGCCTGTGTCTAATACAGCTAAGTGATTCACATCTGCTTAGTAAACACCAGTACAATCACTGAAGCGTTTCATTTCTAACACCAGCAGGTATGGGTGATTTTGTATGCCATCACATAAACAAAACTAATTTAGCTTTGATTAAACTCAGACTTGTACGACTTCAGGCCCATCTCCCAGGTTACCGTTTTGGTAAATAAGCACAAGCTTTGATTTCTACATTCTCTCGCTGAGTTCTTTCGTAGAGAAAAACTAAGAGCTAAAATGGTAATTCTCTGTTCCTCCAAAACAAGTCTGGAAGTATTTTAAAAACAAAACCCCAGGATAAGTGTTTGGGTGGACAGCCTTATGCCAAGGAGACGAGAGGCCCTGCGCTGACGTCTGACGGTTCCCAGTCTGCTTCATCCCTAAACCCTATCTCAGGCTTGAGTTTCCCTCAAAGCCCGGCCAGTGGGCTCAGCTGGAATTGTTCATTTCATGGTGGATGGGACTGAACAATCCTGAGAGAAGATTGAGAGAGAGTGTTGATATACTCTTCAGGAGCCAGCTAATGCACCAATCTCAAATCCGCCCCTTAACTCATCACTCCAGCTCCTCTCCTGCGAACTGTGGAGACACTCTCTTGTCCAAACTCGATCTGTGCATGTCACAACAAATGTAAAGTGACTGCTAACTGGGAGACAGCGGGGTATTTGCATCTGCAGCGAGAAAGTGAAGAGGGTTAGTGCTGAGCCCCAGCAGTGTGAGAGCTATCTTGAGCTCCTCTGGGGATGATGGGAACGGGGTTAACCAGATCAGCACTTCCCTCCTGACTCTATCCGACATATCCAGGAGTTCAAGGTGGTGTTTGAGAGCACATCTCCCAGACTAGTTCTGCACAAGTGAAGGGTGAGGATGTTATCGTCAGTGCCTCAGAAGAGTAGCCAACACGGTTAGAAGAAATGCATTTAAGAGCGCAGCAAAGGCTGTGGAGCGAATCAGTGTGACGCTCTTTGATGACTACTTTTTCCCATCAGTACCAGGTCAATAATACATCAATATGAAACCTCCTGTTTGATTAGTCAACCTTGCAATATGATCCCAAAGGATTACAACAGCAGAGATACCGGACCGGCCAGGCTATGACTCAGAGGGTTTGAGAAGACATATGGAGTCTTTCTATCGAAAATAGTCTAAGGGACATTTTCCATCTCAATAAAAAATCACTATTCATTAAAGCCATTAGCACCAAACAGTGTTAACCAACGAGACCTTTTCTGAGTTGCTACTTCAAAGCTGTTCTTTAAAAGCCCATTTCAAAGCTGTAATGGCATTGCTTTTTTGTAGATTATGTTATGTCTTTGGGGAGGGTTAAAGTAAAAGGGCATTCATTTCCCTATAGATTGCACGGGGAATTGAGCGCTACTAAATCAATAGAAATCAAATCAGTGTTGGTCAATAGAAATCAAAAGAACATGGCCTGGTAAGCTGTGTGTGACGCCCAAGACCCCAAAATATGTTCTCTGGCAACAGGAAGCGACATATATGACTAACTGAATGAACAGTGCATGACTTATTTAGATAAATAGGAAATGACAAAAGCGTATCTATTGCAGTATGGAAGCGCTCTGTTCAACATCTGTAATGTTTATTTCATGACTGCTTTTATTTCCCCCACTGAGTCACACTCAGGCTGCATGCGATTGTGGCATTTCCACTTTATGGCAGGATAAGAAAGTATCTTCATCTGCATGTTTTAGTTCCGACTCAAATGTTGTGATTTGTGGTTGCAAAGAAAGGAAGTATTTGTCCAGATGCTTATGATATTAAGCTACTTCAGAGATTTTAACGAACTAGCAATGATAAGAGGGGATTTGGGTTTCTGCAGGACCTCAACATGTAGGTCATAAATGTGGGGACGGTGGTGCTACAGTGGGGAACTAATCGCCTTCCTGCATCTGGTTTTCATTCTAAAGAGGATGTGTGTTTTGAATTAAATTGACATTGATTCCTCTGTTTTTCCTAAGACTCTAAAAATCCTTTACAGCCTTGCCATGAAAGAGGTGTGGTGATTAAATACCATCCCTCCCTTACCTCTGCGAGATAATAGTCATGACATTTATAAAAGATGTAATCAAGCTCTTATATGCTTCGGCTCCTCTGTTCAGTGGGAGCTTTCAGAGGGTACAATAACTCCCTGTGCGGTAAATTATACAGTGAGTGACATCTCACTTGGCACAGACAGGAGCACTGTGCTGTGGTATTGCATTGCTTCCACCTTGCTGACTTCCTGATATCTTTGTGGGGTTTAGGGCAGTCAGAGGAGAGAGACCTCAGAAACCGGCGAGGCAGCGTTCTGCTTCACGCTCCGCCGCCTTCTGCCACCGCCCAATGTCATAATGCTGCCAACACATTCAATTACAAGGAGCCGTGTGGCACGTGCGGCAGCGTGCGGCAGCGTGCCAACAAAGAAGACATTGACAGGGATGAGCATGCATTGGTCTAACTCGTGTCCCTGAGCTGACAGTCTCACACACACACACACTGACACACACAAACTCACAACGCCTACTGGCTAAAGAAAAGCCTCAGAGGGCTGAGAGCGGAGAGTTACGGACACCACTGAGAGTTTACACGGCACTGAAAGCAAAGAAACAGATTTAATAAAGCAAAATCACTGACGCTCTGTGGAGAAACAACACCAAAGAGAAGCAGTTTAAAGATCTCATCTAAACCCCTCTGTGAACTTCTGAGAATCAGGTGAAAGTCTCCTCCTCTAGAGTCTCGGGCACATCTGGTCTATAAGGGCTCTGAGGGTCTGACCTCGTCTGGGAACCAGCTGCTTAGGTTCGCCACTCCAGGGCCAAGGGGACTAATCTTTTCTCAGGGGCCAAAAGGAGCTTATACATGGAATAGGAAGCTGGGGCCTTAACATTAAACCGTGGCTATACCTCTTCCTATCCTCTCTTGTGTTTGTGCTGAGGATTATTTCCTAAGCAGAGCAGAGCGGAGGCATTAGAATGAGTTACATTCTTGAGAAAATAAGTCTTTAAAGGCCTTTCAGGTCTCAAGGCAAGGGTTGGATTTGTACTTGACAGCTACATATAAGCTACACCCCTTTGTTTGCTACGCTTGGATAAAAAAAGATGTACTCTTTTAATAATACATTGGATCTTCACAGGAATATGAGACCATTCGTTGTCATCGTGTCACTATGACAAATTAAATCAAAGGGGTCGATGGATGCAACTCTGATGCAATAGCAGAAGCCACACAACCATATATTGCAATTACACACCTGCACGCAAGATAGGAGCTGATCCACAGCAGAGCAAATGATCCGCACACAACTGAACGCTGTTGCTAAATGGCTTGGAAAATAGCCCTGCTACACAAAGTATATACAAGTGCATGAGCGAGGAAGAGGCAGAGAGAGAGGGAAGAGGAAGGGACAAATACAGAAAGAGTGAGAGAAGGAGAGAATCTGAGACGTGAGCGCATTGACAAGTCAGAGCAGGTTTAATATATCTATCAAAGATCTTAATCCCAAGCATCGCATGAGGTTGATATCAAATGTATTGTTGTGTGGCTTCTTGCCCGCATGTAAAAGCGCCTTCGCAGTGAATTACTGCTAAGTGCTGATAAGTTCTGCTGTCATCACTTTACCTGAATGTGAAATCCTCTGTAGCGAATCTTTGCAGGTTACTTTCCTCTATAACCTCACAGCAACTATAGGGGTTAGCAAACTTTCAATATTGAGTGAAATGCCTCATGCTGAGGTTGTTAGCAAAAGAGAGACGATTTCTGAGGAGCAGCAGGGCCTGGCTTGGGGGATTTAAAACAAAGGAATGCAGGATGGGTAAATGGGGGAGAAAGAGTAAGACAGAATGAGGGGGGGCTGGGTGGATGATGTCTATGTTTAGCTACTCCCAGCAGCAGGAAGATCTGTGTTTTCTTTCCCTTACATTTCATAACCTTTTAAGCGTAATAGGTTCTCTGTAAGGTTAATATGAACGGCACACCGGTGAAATATTAAACCATGGGAAAGAACGGCCGGCTGACGGCTCACTCAGGGCTCTCAGCTCAGGGTCAAGCTCTTCATAAATTCACCACTGTTAGTCAGACTTATTAAAAAAAAAGTATCCTTTTCTCTTTTGTGAAAACACAATCAGAGACAGCCAGCTATGTGAAACTAGGAAAGTGCTCATATCGGATACAGCGGTCTCATTAGAGCTCTATTCAGCCCGGAACATATATTACCATTCACGATGTGACATTAGACATTCAGTTAGAAGAATTTATGCAACCTCATGTTTTATGTCACAATGAGTTTGACACGTACTGTATGTGTTGAAGTAAAAGAAAGCTCCTTGTATAAGAACCTTTTCCTGCATAATTAAGACAGCTGCGGAGAATATATTATCTATATACATATACTTAAAAAGTCCTTTAAGCACGCACATGCAGTGTTAAGTGCACACACACTCCCAGACATCACACACTCACCTAGACAATTGTGCCCGTCATGTGCCAGGCGGAAGCCATCAAAGCATGTGCACCTGTAATTTCCCGGGATGTTTATGCACTCATGGACGCAGCCACCGTTGTATTCAGTTGCACACTCGTCGACATCTGCAGAGAGAAGATACACAAGGATGTGAAAGAATGTTCTGCAAAACTTCAAGCAATCAAGATCCATTAAAGATTAGGGTCGGGGTGAGAGTATAATCGTGAATATTCTCCCGAGTGACTTCAAAAAGCTGTCTTGAAATCTTTGTAGACAAAACAGAGAATGTTTTTTTTTTTATCCTTTACTTATGCAGGGAGTATTACCTTATGTACGATTGTTTGAAAGTTTTCACTCAAAAGGTTCTTTACTAAAAGATATGTGGTAAATTAATTATATTTTCTTAATCATTGAGATACTATTGAGAATGCTTAGTTAAGAGTTAATATCATGGTCAGCCTTAAAAGGAACACATATCATCTTCTTTCTGGCATAGAGTTAGATGAGAGGATCAATACCAGTCTAATATTTGTATGAAGTGGTTGCCAGTTAGCTTAGCATAAAAACATCTACTCTGGCTCAATCCGATAATAAGAATATCTACTTGCCAGAAGCGTTAAAGCTTGCTAATTAACACATTTTCTCTGAAAGGAAACTCATAGGCTCTTTAATCTCTGCATGAAAGATAAAAAATAGACATGTTTCTCAAAGTGTCAAACAAATCCCTTTAAAAATCTGTGAGAGCAATTAGGCCGTTGGGTGTCATGCAGACAATTAAAATGATCTGTTTTGTTCCATCTCTGCTTTATTAAAAGCTCTCATGGAGGTAAACATGGATGAGGCAACTGCTGTGGTAATTAGTTGGCTCACCTGTTACTGATGTAACTTTAGCATATGCCAGAGCTTACTACTGTACTGTATTTAATATCTTAATATTTTAACAGTGTAATGCCAAGCCATTGCTTTTCCCATTGGAATTTATTGTTGGCAGGATGTAAAAGCCCCTGAACGGTATTTTGTGAAAAATGTGGTACTAAATTTGCGTTCTAGTAAGACACATAAAAGGTAGTCAGTTGTAACAATTTGCAACTATTTCTAAGTATAGAAATGTCAATTTATACAAAACACAACAATTATTTGGTAAAATGTCATTATTGTATGCCTAAGTACATCATCAAAAAGGAACCTACTTTACATTAGTACTGACATTAATGACTTTTACAATTTGACTGGTAACCAATAGCCGCGTTCACACCGAGTACTTTTCCACCTGTACTTTTCGAGTTTATTTCCGTTAGTACCCCTGATGTCGCGTTCACACCAAAAAAATAACTCAGGGGACTTCCGGCCGGGGCCTTCGGGTGGCAGTATACGCCGTGAAGTGGTTTGCGGCCTGCCAGTAAACCCAAAGCAGAAGAAGAAGTGACGTCAGCGGCTTCATTTGCCTAATCCTCCCTCAGGGAACTTATTCCGGTGTGAACGCGATCGGCTCTTAGTTCCATAGGGGAACTAAGTGCTGGGAACTAAGTGCTGGGAACTAAGTACGGCAAAGTACTTGGTGTGAACGCGGCTAATAGCCATAGTACCTTTCCCACTTTAGTTCCGATATAGTTCCGAAATGTCGCGTTCACACCAAAAATAACTAAAATGAGTTAATCAGAACCTTTTTCACCCCCTTTTCCGTCCCTGCTAGAGAGCAGGTATAGTGCTTTCGTGGGAGAAAAAGGTTCCTATGTCTGATTGGCTGGGCGGAATGCAAACCACGCCCCGTAAAACTTCCAAAAGGTTTTGTGAAGCCGCCATTTTATTATCCTTGCATTAGCATTATTAGCATTAGCATTATCCCAGCGCACAAACGGAGAGAGACTAACTTATGGCAACATAAAATAAAACATGGGAGCAGTGGAGATGAGGAGGTGTCGGCTTTCTGGCGATTTACTCGGAAGGCTTCAGTAGAAGCTGCTGGGAGTCCCAGCAGCTTCTACTGAAACCAGTCCCCAAATCCGGGGACTTCGGGTGGCAGTATACGCCGTGAAGTTGTTTGTGGCCTGCCAGTAAACCCAAAGCAGAAGAAGAAGAAGTGACGTCAGCGGCTTCATTTGCCTAATCCTTCCCCAGGAATTTATTCCGGTGTGAACGCGATCTGTACTTAGTTCATGAGAACTAAAGAGTTCTCATGAACTAAGTTCTCATGAACCTTTGTGGGAAAAGTACTGCGGTGTGAAAGCGCCTATGAATTAATAGAAGGCTAATATTGACCATTTTGGTTCATCAGTCCCTGTAGCTAAACCCAAGGAAATGCTACACATCATAAAGAGAGCAGAGACCCGTGAGATAAAGAGATGCTGCAGATTGTGACAGCCTGAGAGCAGTTGTCTCTTATGGTTATGATGATGGTTGAAGGCCTTGTACTGAGGAGACCCAAACAAGGTGGGTTGAGAACTCAGCGTACTTCCACCCAGCACTTACGGACCCATTCAGGGCCGATGATCCCGGTCGCTCGGCTCCTCTCTGAGACTCTGGGCTTAATTCGCCTTGACAGCAGAGGGATGGGACTGAAACAAAGAAACACTCTCCTGCTCCGTGCCTCTCCCACACATCCGTCATTCCCCCATCACAGCACTCAATCAGCCTCTCTTTTCTCTGCTCCTCTCTAAACCCGAAACACCCACCGCATGTTAATAAAGTCATGTTTTCTCCAATAGCTTTGAGTTCGCCTTTATCTGATGCATGTCACGTCCTCCAACCTTTTGTCCCTTTTACATCTAGAAGAAGTCTTTTAGAAAAAGCATGTAAATACATAAAAGAGTAAAATCATTCATTTAATTATCAGGCTTAAATATAAGGGATGGGATTTGAAAGAATTACATTTTAGTTTGGTTTACTGACAATATAATCAAATACAATATATAAGCTTTTCTATATAAGCAATATAAGGTCATGGACACATTTCCATTTCTGTATTTATGGTGTTTTTATAAGAGCAAACTCAGTAAAGTTAAAAGTGAAAACAGATAATTCCCTTGTCATTTATTTCTAAAGTAAGATTAAGTAAGATTAAGCAACTGTTATAAAGAAAATGTATTAAAATGAAAAGATTTTCAATCCAATTACCTTCGTCTTGAGTTTAATTTTGAGGTTCATTGTCATATTTTGTCAGTTTAAGCACCTTAAAGAAACAGAAATCATTTTTCTCAGCGGTACACACTGGTAAAACACTGTCTGGTAATTCAAAGATGGAATGTTGAGCAATAAAAGCAAAGCCTTTGGAGATAAGATAAGGCAAGGTTTATCTAAATTAAACTATGACACATATAACATTATTAGCTTCAGATAACCTTATCTTTGGGCAAAATGGGGAGTGTGGATTTTGTCTTGTTTAACTTACTATACACACCATGAGAATTTTAGGATGGGAGCTTTCTTTAGCAAGAACCTGCAAGAAATATCCAATTGGGCACCTTATTATTATACTTACTTGAAAAATGTTGAAAGTATAATTTAACAGCAGACAAATCAAGAGTCCCCTTAAGACAACATCTTGTGCATGGAATCTCAGCTGTTGCTAAAAGTTATATTGAACAAAGCCTTTAAAATTAAAAGACCAACCTGAACCACGGACTATAATGAGAAGCAAGGTGGAGGAGGTAATGAGGCTCACGCCATACAGCATGGAAACATTAGCTTTCCTTTTTTGGATTCCTGCCGCTCTCCTTTCACACAAGTAACAGGTACTGTTCTTCTCAAATCAATCCCCCAGTTACTCAAAGATATTTTTCAGCCCATTTTTACTTTTGAATTGTACAAGTGGATCGGCCTTGAAGAGAGACGTCAGCTAACCTTCAGTTCTATGGAAACCCGACCTGCACATAGTTTACAATAGATTCAATAAGGCCAACTTTTATAACCTCCAGGCAGGGGGCCATGAAAAACACCCTGTCAAGTTAATGAAAGAATAATAATAGCATGGAAAAAAATGACATAAAATATGGTTTTGTAAAAATCCTAATAAAAATGTTGGAGTATAATGATCGGGAAGCTGTGGGCACATTGAGAAAGGTTAAAAAAACAGACTTTTGTCTGACAGTCTACAAGGCCGGCCTCTGGCTGTGGAAATATCCCTGACTGCTTGGCAGGGCCTCCGACTGCCGTTTCAGCCACTATCTTAATTCTCTCCTCCAACATGTGTAGGAAATGTACTGCCTCATTTCATCTTGTCACAAAGGAGCACTCTGCACCTGGCTCTCCCCTTCCTCTGTCTGCCGCACTCCCTCTCTCTCTCCAACCTCTTCAGGAGAGTCTTAAAGCTAGTGAGTTATGTTGAGTGAGACAGAAGGTCTTATCAAGCCTGTCACTGGCCCAAGGGCTTACGTTCAGATAGATGAGGCAAATCAACTTGAGAAATGTTCCTTTTACTTTAATGTACTGTAAAAACCCTTCCTGTGCTCCCACCGACGGGAGAAGAAGTGTGTGCCTCCAACCACAGTAAATTAGCACATTAATCTGTTAACACTTTACCTTCACAGTGTTTTCCATCCCCTTTATAGCCTGACTTGCAGATACATTTGTATGACTTCAGGGTGTTCTGACAGATTGCATCGATGCTGCAGTTGTCAACCGCCTCTGCACATTCGTCCACATCTAGAAAAGGAAGAAAGAGGGAGGGGGTGGTTAGTGGATGGAGCAAAGGCTTTCTTGATGAGGGTGACACAAAATCATAGATTTTCAAAATGTAATTCATTATAATGTAATTGGTTGTGCTTCCTTCAACCACTTACTAGATACAAAAACACATGATAACTGAAAACCTTATTAAATGAATGCCATTTTCAAGAACATTTATTCCAGAGCACTTTTTTACAGTAGAAGCCGCATTACCACCACGCACAAGGGAGGGGATTTCAACATTGAGATTTTTTTTTGCAGGTCATACCATTCTTACTCCCAATTTCCAGAATCTCTACACTGAAAACAAAGGCAAAAATGCCCCCAAAGAGTAACCTTTAACTGATCAACTGGGCATTTTTCTTTACAAATGGGGGTCATGAAAAACAAAGGCTTGTGAAAAAAACAAATATCCAACAGGAGCCTTAATAACACATCAATTAAAAACAAATAATACAAAATAAAATAATTGGGGTAACTATGGCTGGTTAACGAGCCAATTATCAAAATAATTGTCTATTGACATATCGATTAGTCCACTAATTGTTGCATCTCTAGTACAATGTTGTTTCAGTACCTGCCTTCAATGGAATACAAACAAAAAGGTATACAGGCAAAAGGCCAACATTAGCACCAACCATCTTAATGTAGCGTGTTAGCATGCTCATTCTGCTAATGCAACACATGCAAGTGTTTGGTCAAAAATGTTTTGGACAAATTGAAATATTGATCATCTACTGTAATAATGGTACAACAGGAACATTCACCAAAAGCCACTATGGATGTTTGAACCATTTTGCAAGGCAATTTTCGACAAAAGTTGTCAAGATATTTTGCAAGAAACAAAAATGTAAATGTCATGCTAACGGTGGGAAACGCACGGAAAAGTGAAGAGATCACCAAAGACAATAAGATTCATCCTCTGCGGACAAATACTGTTGGTACCAAATGTTATGATAATCCATGCATACAAAGATATTTAAATCTGACCAAAGTGGTGGACCAGACAACAGATGGAGATTACCATCCGTAAAATCATACTGCCACCAAGGCTAAAATCAAACACCACTACATCAAAACCAGAAGCATGTATATGGATCAAAAACACATTTTGAGCATTTAAATCTTATGTATAGTATGAACTTTAACCAAACAGGATGTCCAAGCCTCGACTAGTGAATCACATTTAGGCTTACTTATATCTCAAATCCCAGAATTACAGGTGTTCGCAGGTATAAATTAGCTCAGTATAAAAGGTTTGTGTAACGTCTGGATTGAGTTTGAATTGTAAGATAGAGAATGTGAAAAGATAAGAATGGAAATGGATTTAATCGGTAGCAAGATCAGGTTTGCCTCATGGAGCCCCTAATCCCACCAAATCCCAGTTAACTAGCCCAGGTGTTTAGGATTACCCCCCTGCACACAGGGGAAGGGCAGCTTAACAAGGTTTACATAGCTTCCAATGTCACTCTTATCACAAGCCCTCTGCAGGAGCTGGCTGATCCCACTGGGAAATGACCTGTAACCTAAACCCTGATATTGCCCATATCTGCCTATTCCTGGAGGACATAAGGTCTGCTGTGGACAGAAGGACATTGATGGCACCAATTACACCAAATTGAATTGAAATTGAAGGTAATTTCAAAGGTTTGAACACCTTTATGCCAACATAGTGAGTCATCACAACAGGAACTTGTTAATTCTGGTATTGCTTTATGAAGAACACAAGGCTACCAGGTCAGATCCATTCTTATCCTGCTATAAGGTGAATTTCACTGAAAAGCTGGCAGAGGTTTCAGTGCTTGAGTAAAAAGTATTTAGTGTCTGAATCAAGATTAGGTTTTACAAGACAAAAATACAATGCAGCTGGTCGCAGCTCTGTGATGCTGAGCTGTGCTAAATGCTAGCATCAACATGCTAATGAGCTGTGAGGGAGTGTGGTTGTCTGCCAAACAAAGGTTGTGGGTTCCCAGCTGCTGCAGTAAAACCTATTGATGTATCCTAGGGCAAGATACATAACCATAAGTTGCTTCCTCAAGTAGTTGGCACCTTGTATGGCAGCCATTGCCTCTGTATGAATGGGTGAACGAATGTTATTATGTAAAAACGCTTTCACTCAAAACCAGAAATATGACCCTGCTGGTGGCTCTAGAGGAGAAGGGCTCACCATATTCAGTATGGATGCTTTCACACTTGTAGTTCCATTCATTCGGTCCGGACCAAGGGGAAAACATACATATTTTTGCATTTTAGTCCTATTCCAGTTTCTTTTCACAACAGCTTTTTAAAACAAACCAAGAGAAGTAAACATGAAGATATACAGACTGGTTACTTGCTATTGAACCATTTTGGCGACCTGCATCATCAGGACCAATTTGGGAAAAACGACTCAGAGAAGTTTTAAGCACTTTGACGCTACACAAAGAGCTAACGATAGAATAAAATAATATATGACTATGCATATTAACAATTTGCAAAGAGACTGCATGTCATGAATAATGACTAGCTAGAAATGAGACAAAAAAGAACCTGACGCAGTAATGATTTGAGGCTTATCGTAGGATCACGTTCACAAACTTTATAATGACCATAAATTAAGTAACTGACAAAGTTGGATATATAGATCAATTTTAACATCGTTATCATCAGATGGAGTTATACGTTCAGCTTTTTTTAATTCTGTTGTTGAATTGCTTTCACAGCCCCACTAATGAGAGATTTTACATAAACCCAAAGGAACTATACTCATTGGAAAAACAGACCTGAGTTTGTTTTAACCATGCCAAAAATGTTAGCTGTTCAAGCACCGTTAGATTCACCCTCTCATCAATATCTTCATTGTCTAATAGTTACATTTTCTTGGCTAGATTGAAGTGGAGGACATTAGCATCTCAAGACCCACACTAGCTTTTTTAATAGTACTAGACTTTTAGATGTTGAGTCAAGGTTAAAGGTTTGAAATCAGAGCAGCCAGTGGATTTGACCAATTTAGCTTGATTGTTTACATTTCTGCTACATTCAGTAAGGAATATAGCACCAGGAAAAGTTGTGGCTCCTCTCTTGCCAAGTTTCCACAAAGCCATTTAGTGATGCAAGAGCTCCCCGCCCTGCATTGATTCATATTATGTGAGAACAATAAAGATTCTCCTCAGGAGCAGCCCGGCTCTTTGCAAACCATCTTCCAGGATAAGAACAGAAAAGACTGTGTGAAGTGTTATTCAATAGAGGAGGCATTTATCACAAAGAAATATCTGTCCTATTGTCAAATGTCTTGGTGCTGAGTTTCTGTTGTAATTAATATTCATTATGACAGAAACTCAAAGAATCCCTCTTTTCATCTTGTTATTAATGTTTCCATCTGGAGCCAAAGTTCGCATTCACACAAAAACACACTCTCAAGCTCACATACACTATTTTAAAAACACGCCTCAAGTCGGAAACTTTAAAGAGTCACATCATAACATATCATCTGAAAGGTTAATGATGAAACTCAAACACAAATATACAGCGCAGAAAAACAGTAAATTATATATCTGTCTCCTCAAGTCAAATTAGCACGCAGACTAGTTTAATGCTGTCAGTGCTTCGGGTAACTGTTGTGCGCTAAAGAGGCACCAGATAAGAATCTGTAAGTAACTCTGATGTTATGTTACCGGCATCTTATAATATATTATCTTCACTAAAATGTTTAATGATGACAGAGCAGCTTGCTTTGCATTTAGGGTTTTAAACAAACAAAACAGCATGAAAAACCACATAAATTATTTAACCAACTGTTTGAAAGCTTCTGCCTCTTTAAAAATCTCCTTACAATCTATAAAAGGATGGCAAATCTGCACTAAAGCTAAACCTGAGACAGCACCAGCTACTACACTAACTGTTTGAGCACATGAAAAAGAAATTAAGCATAAAGTGAGAAACCCATTAACCAAAATGTGGAAACCAACCAAAACACAAGCAATTTGTGACTTCAACATTCCCATTGCCTTTAGTGTGAATTGCACAAATTGAAATAAAGACACATGAGGGCACCCTCGCCCACAAACTGCAATAGCCTGTTTTCCTTTTTTAAATCTTCCCATAAAAGTTACTGGGAGTTTTCCAACCGACAAATGAACAACAAAACCAAAATCTGCTGGTTAGGTTGGAAACCCAACATGTCTTTGCCGTGGAAATAAACATGTCAGAATCGATAAACCCTTATGTTCCAGAAGAGAATCCTCTGAACACTTTGGGGGAAAAAAACATGGAGCGTGCTCAGAAATGCTGCTCTGGTAATTGACTCATGCCCGAGATGAAAAGATTGTGTTTTTCATTGAGTTTCTTTCATTCTTTTGTGTTGAGGAATCACAGTTGTTGGGAACAAGTTAAGGCAGTGGAGGATGAAGCCGACGCTTCGAGACAAGGATGAATAAACAACGCCAAAACAACAAAACCAAAGAAGAAAGGGATGTTGGGCAATGCTCAGATGTTTAAACCGTTTCCTTTGGGGAATTTGTCATTTCTAATATTGCTGCTGTTGCTGCCCTCCTTTGGCTCATGCACTTGAGCACAGCAAAGCCACAGAAAGCTGGAGTCTTTGTTTAAACCCAGTGACATTCTCAGAGTACTGAGTTTGATGATTTTCTTAGATAAAAAAAAGCTAATATACAATATTGAAACATGTGTTCACTCCTCTTAAACAGACTAATTTCATGCTCTATTGTCTGCTCAATGAAACTTGCTGTGTGTCAAACTACTAAAAGTATCCTCATATGCTGTCGACCCAGCAAAGCAGACTTTTACTTTCTGTAGGTGGCAATAGGAGAGTTTCAGAGTTAGTCGGGTATATACATGTGATTTATTATACCTGTATTACATTTGCTGGATAAAACACCCTTATGTCCTCACAGATGGTTATTAGGAAATTCTGAAAAGCCATTAGTCCATTTATTCCCTGCATGAAAGTCTGTGCTGCCGGCTAAGGGCTGCTGGCCGTGGAGGTGAGACCCTGTCAGAGGTGCTTTTCCTCCCTGATTTATGAGAAGACCATGGGATAAGCGGTGTATTTAGCTGGGCCGGCTCAAGGGGGTGTTAGCAGAAATAAAACTCAGAGGGTAGAGCGCGAGTGTGTGGGAGAACTGTAGTGCTGAAGGTGTGTAGTTCAAACATAGGGTAATGTTTACTTTGAGTGTTGAGACCCTCGCTGTTTGCTTTGCCCCATAGCTGCCCCCCTCCAGCCCATCACCTTTCCTTTAGATACAGAAATAGACTGAGTGGAGCTGGGACACCCATACGTGTAGCTTTACTGGCGCTGCCTGCAATCAACTTTCAAAATAAAAGTAAAAAAATATGGACCAAGTGATGCATTCCGTCAGCGGGAGCAGCAGAGTATTCAGCTGTGTATTCCTGACAGAATGATTTGGTGCAGCTTTTCAACGGTCGCAGTTTCACGTCAGAAACAAAACATTCTTTCTTGACAAAAGCATTTTCGGATGAAATTCATCATTTTCATGAGCTCCTTGTGGGAAAGGCGGAAGGGTGCTGGGTTCAAGTCCATAAAGAAGTGTTCTTAGGATCACAGCGTTTGTCGTACTGCGTATAATTACAAAGTAACAAGTATTGTAATTATCCATCTTAGAACCACACTTACACTATACTTAAGGTTGTGGTTGTACAGGATGGGGCTAATGTCAGGATAATTACTTTAGCTACAGAGCAGCAGAGCTGCTGAATGGCTGAATGGCTGATTCTGTTTGAAAGACGGTAACACCTCTTTTTTACTTACTGTAAATGACCCATATGATGAAATGGTGTTCAACTCACAAACTTTTGTTGTAAAGAAAAAACATAGGGTCTGGAAAAATGGCTCATTTCCTCAGTCTAGCTTTGGGATTGGAAAAAATACAGCAAGCAATGTTTTGCACCGCCTGAGAAAAAGGGGAAATTAATATGTCCCTATTAACATTTTAAAGATCTCTTTCAGACATGTTTCAAGACCAACACAAATAAATGTTCTAAAAAATAATGAATCTGTTTGATTTGTTGTTTCTACAAATTAGTTTAACTACCTTGTTAAAATTGTTAATATTGTTCAAATTACATCTATGCGTCACCCGCATCTGAAAAATCTAGACTCTTTGACTACTTGATACAAGATGTCTCCTGCTTCCCCAAAGTCTTTCCATGATTTGCTTTGAAAATAGTTATTCTAGGTATGTCTTAAACTCAGATTTCACAGAGAAACTTTCCCCCTTCAGCAGAAACATGTGAAAGCTCACCCTGCCCATTCCTCATTATGCACAACTCAAAACATAACAACTAACAAACAATCAGTGTACCACTCTGTTTTAAGTGTTGTATATGCTCACCACATCACAGTGATATTAGTTGCCTGAATGTGTGCACACCCAGCGCTATATATGGTAGGCACTAATGAGAGGAAGTGAGTGTGAGGTTGTGGAAAGGACAGGAACTATGGCTGGTTGTTGCAACATTATCACAGCACACTGGAGAAATGTCACAGATCTCCAAAATGTGCAGGGCAGCAGACTGGCCAGTCCTTCCCTCTACCGAAAAATGGTTTTGATGAAAAGCAGACGTCAACATTAACACAACATTTAGCATCTCTCCCCCTCTTGCCAAGATCCCCTTCGGCTAATGAAGGGACACTCTGTTGGCTGCCCAGCAAACCTCTACAAAGTTGTGAATAAAAATATCAACTGCTTCCATTCGGGATATTTACACTCATCCTTCACACACTCTAAATGTTTAGGAATCATGACCACTGACTGATCCTGTGCTTTCAGAAACTGTGATCACAACTTCAAAACCCCGGGTCCCTCCCTGCTTGTGTCCACCAACCGTGAAGCCTCAGATGAATCTGGGGCCGGAGGGAAAATGCACAAAAACATGAAAGCAATATCTTGTTAACTTGCTGAAAGACTATCTTTGCGTTTAGCTTGTTTAAAACCAGAGTGTACAAGACTTACTTTTATTATTTATGTCTATTAACCTTGTGAACCTTGTGATTGTATATTAAAGGGGCACTTAGTTCACCTGTGAAGTCAGAAGTAAAATGGTGTTTAAAGTTTGAAAAAACTAATGATGTATTCAAATCAAAGGTTGTTGTTGTTGAGTTTCATTATGGGAAATTCTAGTTTCCTCTTTGGCGGTTAATACAGTTATCTTATCAACCCTAACGAATTATAATCTATTCTTTCAATTTCCCGTTGAACAAAATAGGAAATAACTTAAGACAAGGGGAAATTGTGACCATGTATCTTTATTTGTTTAAAGCTTCCAATAACCTGGTCAGCTTCTTAAGTCCAACATTAATTATGTACCCCTTGTTCTACAGTTGACCTATTGTATAACTGATATAATGGATGTGTATTTTGGGTTGGGTTGTTCAACTAACTCAAACCAGCACATACCAATATGTGCTTTCCAACAAAAAGACAGCGACAATGATGAGACAAGTTTGACCTTGTTTCATTTATTAAGCATTTCCCAAACTCTGTGAATAAATAATGTTGATTCTCTTATTTTCACCACAGACCAAGCATCTGGTGCCCTGCTTTCCCTTTAGCATGTGTGGCCCTAATACACTATGACTCACAGACCTCCGGACCACCTCCAGAAGAAAAACACTTATTACAGTAATTAAGTCAATCATAGAGTAATACTAAGAGAGCGCAGAGAGGTCGACATGACATGCTCCAAGGGTCTGGGGTCTAATATGTACCACAATGAATAATTGAGCATAACTTGTAACCATTTCTCACGAGGAGTCAAAGTGACAAGAAATTAATTTGTAACTTTCAGGGGATTTTTCAACCTTCGTGGCATGTGTCGTCCACTGTTAATGGCCCCATGCAGCTTATATTATACACGGAAAGAGTGGCACTTAGACCAGCTGTATACCTTATATTCATACAAACAGAGCTAACTGACATGACACTCTACCCTCTGCACACAGCAATTACATTCATTGGTGGTTACTTTAACCAGATACAGTACCGACTATAAAGATGGCTACGTAGCAATTACAGCACAAGTGTGATATTTTTAGTTGTTTCCTGTCAAACTGGGGCATAAAGTGAATGGTTCTGTGTAAGCTGTGAAGCAGGCATTACAGCTCAGAAATGTGAAGCTCAGTGGGCTGGAACTGACTGGATATATGTTCCACTTAAATGCAGTGAGACAGCATAATCACTTATTGCTAACATTTCACTCGTAAAGACGTATAAACTGTTTGATGGCCTCTCCATCACTACTGTATTGCAATCCGACTGGAATGGGTGTCACAGAAGAACATGTAAAATCTCAAGGCTTTTTTTTAGAGAGGTAAAAAGGTTAGGGCAAGTTAGGGAGAAAACTTTCTGGCAAACTTTTTTCAGATATTTGTCACTGTTTGTCAGTTAACCCAAAGCAACACATGTTTTTAAATATATACAGTTTATAATAAAATATGAGAAATAAAAGCCTCAAATCTAAAAGTTTGGAACTGGTTAAAGTTTGTCATTTTTGCTTAAAGAAATTAAAGTTAATATTGCTGTTCATTTTCCTGTTGATGGATGATCAATTCATCATAACAGCTCTATACGACCCCAATATGGATATTATTGTTATACTCTAAGTATTATTATTGAAATCTATATAAATCTTTTTTAGCCGTAAACATTTCTTGCAACCTATAGACACCTGGCGACTCAGAGAACCCTTTTTAATGATGTGAATGACATAAATGTGCACCTTTTAATATGACAGTCCATCGTAAATCATCATTGCTTCTCGAGCTGCAGTTTAAACAAAACGTTATAATTGACTCTTGAAATGGGAATATTTACTTACATTTTTTTTTCAAATGATTAATGAATTAATCAATAAATATACTGCAGATGAATCAATGATAAACATAACCCTAGATGCAGCCCATATGCCTGTATGATCGATTGCATAATGATTTAAAACAAAGAGCCGTGAACAACCAGTGCTTGCCATTAATCAACAGCATAAGCTGTTACAGTCTGCAATACATCTATACCTGGAGTTCAGTGGGGGTGATTAAATACTGCAGAGGGTCATGTGTTTTGTCCCATGCCTCTGTCCATTGAGGATGTCCCATATTCATCGGTGAAGTCATCCGTCTTTCTACCCAGAATGCATTGGCCAGAACCCACCAAATAAATAACTAGGCGTTTTTTTTTTCATTTGGATTCCTTGATGTATTGGGTTGGATTTTTCCATTACTAAGCAGAATAAGAGCATTTCCTTTGACTTCCAGCAGTCTCTAAAGCTGGCGCTCACCATCAGGAATGTAAACACACACAGTCTGTAAACAAGGCTCTCTCTGACCCCCAACCCCCCTCCGACAACGCTGACCACCGCAGACCAGCCTAATGACGTCCCTCGCTGACCCCCCCAAACTCTCAAAGAGAGACGCAGCCTCATTATTCAGCAGAGAGGTCACAGGGGGGAGCGGGGAAGAGAGGCCAAAGAGGAGGAAGGATGGTGGGGCGTCGGCTGTGGGATTAGAGAGTTCAGAGCCTGAGGTGACAGTCCCCCTGATATCTCCTCCTGAGTCACAGTACCCCCAATCAGTGAGTAATGTAACAGAAAAACAAATGTGGGCTCTGTGGAGAGGGGGTTAGTTAGAGGATTAATGATCTGAGAGCTGCTGCAGCTGGCTGAGGGACGGCACGGAGGCTCGCAGCAAGCCATCAGCACTTTTGAAGGGGGCTCTGGAGGTGAGTTTAAGTCTGGGGGGGGGGTTAAAGTGCCATCAACACTGATTCCATCCTCCCCCGAAACCAACAGGGATGTCAGCACAGTGCCGCATCTGCACAGAGAACAAAGGCCACTGACAGGCCGAGAGGGAAAGAGCAGGAGAGAGTTTTTAAAACCACAACTCCACAGTCGGGAGAAGTATCACAGGACTCATTTGGAACATATTGTTCAAATTAAAGCCTCGGTAAATAAACAAACTCCACACTAGCTCTGCACTCCTCAGTGTGAGGGTTTGCATGTTTCTCACCACTGTGTGTTGCATACAAAGCAGTTGTCATGGTGTTTGCAGGAAAAGTTTGGGTGATTTTAACTACTTTTTCTTCTTGTTGCACAGGAAATATACACTGTGTACAGAATTGTCAACCCTGCACCCATTGTAAATGAGCTGACAAATAATGGTCACAGCGGTGTCGCTAGCTGCTGATAAGGTGATTTTCTGCTTGAGAAAGCCATGACAGAAGAATCTGAACAGCTGATGTGTTCCTCTAGGGATCAGGGAATCTGCAGTATCTACAGGTAGGTAGCTGTTACATTTCAAATTCAGTTTATATGTGCAGACGATGGCAAGCAGTTATAATTGGATGTAAAATGAAGAAAAGCAGAAAAGATGATTAGACTACAAAGACTCACACACATGCCGACACAAACTGAAACACTAATCATTCACAGGAAACTCTAAACCAAAAATATAATTGGGAAATTCAGAGTTTGATAAAATGACAATCTTATATCCATACGATAAATATGAAGCTACAGCCAGCAGCCGGTTAGCTTAGCATCAAGACTGGAAATGTGTGATAACACCTAGCCTCAAACACATTGAAATAAAATGCATCTACCAGCACCTAAGAATAACTTGTTATAGCTTCATTGTTCAATTCATACAGAAACATAAGGTGTAACTACAATTAACAGTATTGTGAAGGGGGGGTGTTGACTCTTCCTTGACTCAATGCAGTTGCCAGGCAACCAACAGCGACTCAAGGAAGTAACTGGACTGATTAAACAAACGAGGAATTAGGTGTTAATTAGTGAGCTTCAGGGGTGCTGCAAGATGTATTCAGTAACAATTTGACAGAGCCAGGTTAGCCCCCCCCTCCCTTTCTTGTAGTGGTGCTAAAATAAGCTGCTGGTTGTAGCCGTAAATTCAACAATGAGAGAAGTGATGTCAATCTTCCTACACAAATAATGTTGTTTCTTACATTTCTTTAAATTGACACCGATACATTAAGCAGTGAAACTTGCAAAAGAGAGAACTAATAATGTTATATCTCATTTTCTTAAGATACAAAAGACACTAGCAAATATGCGGTTTAATACAAGGAAAAAAGGGAATAGATGGATTAAATGCTAATCATTTGCAAAGTGCACTTAGAGCTCCTTGTTTAGAGAATCCCTGATGCTCTGTTGCAGATGAAAATGTCTTTCTTTTTTCATTCCAGCCGTAGTCGGGATGAAAGTGAGTGACTGTCCAGAACGAAGGCTCACTGAACCGCCTTGGGTCACAGCTTGCACCAGACAGCTTCGACTTTACATGTGCCAGTAAACATGGCCTTCGCTCTGTGTGAAGCTGTAGCCTGCCTGCCCTAAAACTAAACTAAAATGTTTCTATCAAGCTGCAACTTGGCCACACTGAAGAGAAAAATAAAAAAAGCACATAAACCTCGACCTGCTCCCTGTTTTTTTAAAAGATTCTCTATTTATAACGGAGCCTCATTTTTGGGAAGTGAAAGCACTTGTGCCTGCTAAGTGAAATCATTAATATCCAGTCGAAAAATCCTTCATCGCAGTCATACACACACACACTTGTCCTCGCAACACACCCATAGATCAAAGTCGTTTTCGTGATTCATACCGCATTGCTCTTGGACAGAATGGTTATCAAGTGTTTTCACCACTCCAGTAATGCCAAGATAATAATCTCTCAGCTCTCTCGGCTGCTCTGTAACAACATGTACAGTGGTACTGGAGCGCTACTTGTCAGGCAGATGCTTTTTGAGTGTGTCTGCTGAGTGGTAGAGTGACGCTCGATTGATCCCCTCCACCCACTCATCAGCAGGTGACCGAGGGCTACCCCGAGGCTCAACCTGCCACAGACACTCGGATCATAACGAGAACACAACCATCTGTCACTGCTGCAGTGAGAGAAAAGACTGACTTTGTGTAAAGGTCATTTCTAGGTTAGGAGCTCATCTGCTGTAATTGGGTCTACATAGCGAGATGTAATGAATGGGAGAAATGAAAGGTTGATATGTCACTTTGGTTAAATGATCCGAACAGCAATGTCCTGATCTGCAAGGTCTGTAGCTTCTCAAAGTCACAGACCATCCCGATGAGAGGTTTTTTTTTTCTTCCCTGGCTGACCTGAAAACATCTTCCATTCGCCCGGCTGTTAAAAATGACTCCGGTACCTTGGCAGGCAAATAGGGACTTTTGTGTCTGCTTGTTTTAAAGCACTTCCAGTCTCTGAGGGGATAAGTGTAACTGCTCTACAAATACCACTGTATGAGCCTGTCAGGACTCACAGGCAACGCATAAAACAAAACACACAGCCAAAGAAACGAGAGTGAAGGTAATGAAAAACGAACTCCAAAGTGTTGTCAAAATGTTAAGTGAGATGACTGGCCATGTCCATAGAAGACAGTGCTGTAGACTGTCCACTTTCCTTTGGTTTCTTCTTCGTCTTTCTTTAACAGCTAACATTCAGAGACATTCAAGGGCACGGGCAGAAATAAAAGCCCTATAATAGTTATTTTATGTTTCTTCAGCTTCGAAAAACCAACACTCTCTTCTCACTGGCCCAATTACATGTATGCACACACATTTGCAGACACTTCCATGCTTACACAGACCTGCAAAATGTCCTGCCTTCTATCAAGTAACACAAATCTGCCGGACTGGATCAAGGGGACCGGAGAGGGGGACAGAAGGGTTTTTGACAGAAGCTTTTTGACACTCTGGGTGTCATGCAGTCGTAGCTTATGGCTGACAGAGAAAAACCACAGCTACTTCATTAAGTGCAAAGGAAAGGAAGCGAGGACAAAGCAAACAAAGCAAGAGTTGGGTGAAAAAGGGAAAGAGTGAGTGTTGGGGGTGGATGGGTTGGTGATGGAAGGGGGGGGGGTTTCTTCTTCCTTTCCATCTCGCTAATATAGTGGGGACTCGGAGCAGCAACTCTAGGTAAGCTTCCCCGTCACTTGGGCCTCATATTGCCAAGGCTGCTGGGTTCCCACAGTGTCTCCAGGCCTGGGTCTGGCCTTCCTCCCCGCTCAGGCAGCCCTGCGTCTTTAGACCCCCAGGCCCCGGAGCAGAGGTTACACCAACATAGCCAGCCCCAGCAGCATGTCAGCCCCACACCAACCGTTGCCTTGGTGCTGCTGCATTAACGAAGAGCTCCTGACTCTGTTCGAGGGAAAGTGATTTGCCATGACGTCTATGGCTCCCCTCTTTCCTTTCCTTCTCTTTTACCCGCTTGTTGCTGGTGCCACACTAAGAAACCTTCTCTCTCCTCGTCTGTCTCGGCTGCCTTAATCTCTCCCGTTTCCCACTGTCTCAATTTTCCCTTCTTTGTCATTCTCTCCACCACATCCTCAAATCTTCCCTCCCGTCATTCCACTGCTCTCTTGCTCCGTTCTTCTTCTTAGAGTAATGACTGATGCCTGAAACTCAGTGCCATGATTAGACTGACGTTGATGAAAGACAAAGACTCCACAACATCTGCGTTGAATAAATATTGAGATGACAAATTATGCATTTTCTTGTCATTGTTCTTCCATCTGTTTCTACGGTTTGCAAAATTGTTCCCAGCTTGCAGACTTGTCAGTACCACAGTTGCCAACATAAAATCACAATATTTATTTTCAGTAAGCACAAAATATGCTCACAAATAACTCTGTCAAACACAGACAATATGTCACTGCAGAGCTGCACTGATAAACAGGAACTGGAGGAGAAGCCAACCAAGTGGTCGTTCATGGCGTTTCACTCGGTCACCAACAAACAGGTGCATGCCATTACAGACCGACACTCACACAGCGGCATTCCACACTACAAGGAAGTGTGTAATCGATGTTGTGGAAAATAAAGTGAGAAAAAAGTAGTTCTAATTGCAAAATGTAAATATTGAGTTTTCCCACAAGTGGGGGCAGACCACCCAGGATGCAAAATAGTCACCCACCCCCTTTCTCTTTTTGCCTTGTCGACCGCCCGAGAGATGTCTTTTTGTGTGTGTGAAACATCACCGACCACAATCAGCACTCACACAGGAACCATGATGTGTCTTTGCATGCAAATACTTCTGGCAGCTCCGTCTTGGCATTTGTATTGTGGGAAAATTAAGTGATGAAAACCCTTGAGAAGAAAGGTTGAGCCGATCACAGATTGAGTGTGTAACACCGTGTCTTTCTTTCTGTAAGGTGCCAGGGTTTTTGATTCAGGCAGCCCTTGTCTAGTCTGAATAATTTCTCACAAGAGAAGAGAGCAAGAGGGCAGCTGTGGAGGGGGTGGGGGGGGGGGGGGCAGGCCGGCACTGTAGCTGCAGTGTCTGACAGACAGAGACTCCTCCATGTGTGCGTTACAGGACGGTGTCAAATACTTGTCTGGACTGTGACAAATACCTCCTGCTTTCCTCACTACAATTACCTGCAGGATTAGCTATGAAACATAACCGTTCACACTGCTTGCTCTTTGAAGATCAGAGACAGCTGCTTTTTTCTTATGACAACAGAAAACACTCAGTGAAACTTAATTGAAGCCTTTTGATGTTTCCTTTCATCAAGACTGCATAAATACAAATCCACTGACACAACATAAAAAAGCAATTGAGTGATTGCATGATGAGTCAGTGGATCAACAGAAGGCGCCTGCTTGAATTAAACAGAGTATTTGATGGATCAAAAGCTCTAAAAACGTTACTTTGTACTCTCTACATTTTCAAATATTCTGCTTTTTACTTGTTTTAATACAGCTATTTAGACAGCTATCAATTGGGTCAATCAATCTATCAATTGAGCTACAAGCAGTTTGGCAAAACAGCACATTCCCAGCCATCAGTAGTTATAAATTAAGCTATTCTTTTCATGAAAACGTACCTTGAGTGGATTTACTTCCTGAAGCTGACTGTTGGACAAAGGCGACCAGGCAGAAACCTACAAATCCAAGGCTTGCGCGTCTCAAAGCGTGCATATACATGTTAACTTTCACTAGAGTTGAACACGAGTACTTTATAAGGTCTACGATGCGCAAGAGCACATAGGCTGTGCGGTATAAAGGTCTCTTGTTATTCCCTCTGAGGAGCCGCTGATAGGACACTGTGCGATCCCGTTCCTCTTTGCGCTGCTTATTTCGGTTTCAAGTGATCGGCGAGGACAGCCCGACAACGGGGAGCGGAGGAAGGCTTTTCTGTTATCATGTTTCGAGCCAGACCAATGTCAATTTAAGAAAGGGGGAGTGAGAGAGAAAGAGAGAGAGAGCGGGAGAGAGAGGGAGGAAAAGGGAGAGGGAGAGATGGAGTGGAGCGGAGGGGTCTGAAGGGGGAGGAGAGAAGAAGCGCTCCGGACTCCTCTGCTGCTCCTTATCTTCTCACTCTCACTGTTTCCCTTATGTGTTTGTTCTGCAGGGATGTACACAAAGGTACCAGTAAAAGTGGACCTGGGCTACCACGTGCACCGGAGCCGGGTTTGTGAGTTCACCTGGCCGGTGTCACCTGAGCAAAAACAGTGTCCCGTCGGCGTAAAAGCTTGGCTGAAAGGGTGCTAGAAGGCGGATGGATTTATAAATGACTTGGATGGGAAAAGTAATAGCTTGGAGATTGCATTTTGTTCAGCTCATTCAGCAACCAATAAGCACCAATTTTCCTCGGGTCGTGGGTTCAGTGTTGAAGTGTATGATGTCTGCTATCTCACTGATAGAAGATGAATGTGTTCATTAAAACAGTTAGTCAACAACACATCTTGACATTTAGAAAAAGGCCAATCAAGCCCCAAATATTAAAGGATGTTTGATGAAATTCTTAACAAACGTATTGAATTCAAGGGGGGAAATACGATTAAATTAATCTTTCTCCTCCATGCTTACTGAACTGATTTAAAAGTTCAACTAGAGCTAAGCACTAAATTGCAAAACGTATTTAAAACTGGAAGATGAAAACATTTCCCCAGTTTCTGCATGTCATCGTTATTCTGAGGTCAATTGGGGGCCCTGAGCAATTTCATATTCCTAGCTGCAGCTGGACCTGCATGAAGAACTAACCTCCAAGAGAACCTGTAATTAAAAAAACATGAAGAATTTATTTATTTAATAAAAAAACATGTCCATATTTAGTTTTTTGAGATGAATAAACTATACCAGCTGTTTCAAATGCCCTTCAACATGAATCAATTCCTCAGGTATGATAAATAATAAGCAGTAATTGTTTACAGGAACATTGATTAAAGCATTATCATCTGGTATAGGGACCACCCAAAAGAATTAAAAACAAACAATAATTCAAAATGTATTTTGTGTCATCTGGTTTTAAACCATAACCAACACCACATTATCCGCTCGTCAGTATTGACTTTTTCTCTGTAGAAGATTCAGCCACATTGATTTCTCTCTTGGCTTTGAATAAGTAAAGCCTTGTCTGGTGTAAAAAATTGAGAGTCATATAGGTGTGCATAGAACAAAAAGACTATTTTTCTTAAACAAAATAAAGATGTGAAGGGTTTTGTAGTTTAATGGATTAGTTTGCTTTTCAATCTCTGGCATCAGCCATCCCTGCAAAACACTGATCACAGGTTTGCAATCATTACCCCCAAGACCTGAGGAATGAGGCATGAGGGGTTCATGAATCAAAAAGCTCCACGCTCACATTACCAGACGCACAGCTCACTGATCAGAAACACTTGTTTTCAGGAAGCGCCCCACAGAGGAACTGCATCTGAATCCCCACACCTGGTACCTCTGCCTGCATTATCACCTTAATGAATCAGCTGTGTTGATGCCTTTATGTTGTCATTTCAAAGGACGGGCAGATTCGAAACTATAATTATCTCGCTGGCTTCCATATGTAATTTGTTTCTCCAATCAGATATAATTAGGGCCTCACAATGAGGTTGATTGGAGATAACAGCTCTACTTTCTTCAGATGGAAAAAGTTCTATGGCTGACAAAGAGTATTATATTTCATTATCCGCCACTCTACCACTTTTTAAAATTACCATTACTTCTAAGAAAAGGTGTCAAGACGTAACCTCAGATGTAAAGTAAGATATTTTATAAACTAAGTAATTCAATACGGTTTCCTACCCCATGACAAAGATTAGGGGCCTCACTAAAAAGGAGACAACAGAATTACCTTCCGAGAATCCCTCTTTGATTCCACTGAAGAAGAAGAATAATGTAAATCTTCAGCACAAAGTCAAGCAATTCAGTGTAATTAAAATAACATCCGTCAGGGATATGGAAATGCCCCCTGTCTCTGTATCTAAATCTCTTGGTAATTGGGAGCACTTGTATAACCAAATGAGCTCAGTCACTCTGGGAGTTTGAAAAAGTCAGAACACACTTTGCCACCAAAGTCACGCTGCAGGATCAGTACACTTTTCATGGCAACACTTCATTAAATACAGGGGGCTGTGCACTGTGCACCAAACCAAGCTATTTTTACACTTACAGACACACAAGGGAAGCCGAGGAAATGTTTAATTTATGATGCTCGTCATGAACAGGACTTCAGCACAAAGACTGTGGAAGGTGTCGAGAAAGAGCTTTCGTAGATTAATTCCAATGAAGACCCTTTTTGGGAGACAACGTTTTTATGCAACATGTTTATGAGATTTGAGCAACTGACCGCAACCTGACTGGTTACGAATAGTACTTTTTAGATTTTTAGGCAGTATTAGTTCATAACTTTTTCTTTCAAAAGAGTTGAAGCACGGCACTATTTGGATCTATAAAAAAACATTTATGATTGTTGGAGCATATTTAACGACTGCCTCAATCGTTCCAAACTTCCTAATTTTCCCTTTTTTAGCCATCAAGAGACAAAATATATGTTGTACCCAGTTGTTTTAGACAACCCACCTTTTTGCTTTGGCTCACACAATGCTTTAACAGCTGTTGCTGCAAGATAAATGTAAGATGGATGCATGTTGGGAGGCATCTGTGAGAGCCATCACTGCACTACCCTGCATGCTAATGAACTGAGGAGTAGAAGCCCTGCAGTGATCCTAATGCTCTCTTCCAGATGGTCATACACGGGGACACATCACCTAAGAACCTCATTTAACTACCAGTTCGACATCTATGCTCCCCAATTGTCTAAAAGAGTTATGTGTGAAAATGCCAAGGCTCACAGCTCAGAGGATTTTCCTCTTTCTTCCGGTCTTTTTCCACTCTGCAGGGGCCTCATATGCGAGGTTACCAACACCACCGCAGGCTCAGCAGGATCTCTTGGTACTCACCATGCCAGCACCACAGGGGAGCAGAGTGGCTTGCTGAGTTCCACACTTTAGTACAAGCATCCAGGCGAACGCTGTGGGCTTGCCCCAGGAATGCCTTCTGACCACAGCCTTAGTCACTGGCACTAACAGGGAGCAAGAGAGGGAGAGGGAAGGAAAAAGGAAACACAGTTATCAAGTCGGAAGAAATGAAGGTGTCACACACACTCTAACCAACTGAAAGGCTTTTTTCAAAGACTACTTTTGCAGCATCTTGGACAAACACAACTGCATCATCTCGAGGCTTTTCAAGTTGTATTTGTAACATCACAGCACTGGAAATGTCAGAAGAGTTGAAACCTTCTAATGAGCGTTATCAGCGCAGCACCCTCGGGCTATGGGTTATGAGGGCTTGTTTTTCTACGCTCCAATTCATATTACCTGAGACTTAATGCTGCTGCAGCAGGGAGGAAGACAAGATACGGACAGCATTGTTAGCTGCATGAGTGAGCATGTGGGTGCTGGAGGGGATACAGGCCTGTGCGGATACTTTATTTGGTGTGTGTGCGTACTGTACATCTGTAATCAAGTGGACTCATCAAGATAAGATGAAGCAGAAAGGGAGACAGTGAGATACGTTTAATCCTTTGTGATGCGCCTGAATTATTCAAAGTGTCAACTTAATTGTACAACAGCGCCTACCGTCTAACACACACACACAGACACACACACACACACACACACACACACACACACACACGAGAGATAATACCCCTATATTTTAAGCAAACTTTTTGGATGACACAGAACTGGGCCGGGCATGCTTAAACCCCAGCACACTCAGCAGTGGCTCTGCGCCACTTTGTCTCCACTAATCCCCTATGATCAACGCATATGTGAAGAAAAGGACAAGGCTCCTGGCGGCCTCTTTCAGACACACACATCATGTAGGTAGGTAAGTACAGAACAGGACCAGGGCGCTGGGGAAGTCCCATGAGCTCACTGTCTAGCCTGATAGTGCAGCAGCTACACCCACCTGCTCCAACTACCCAGGGAGTGTCTCCATTGTGGAGGTTCAGCCTATGTGTGTCATAAAAGACCAAATATTACGCGTTTGACTAGTCAAACACCAAACTTTAGATCCCATTCAACCCATGTCAGTCACTTTAAACTCCACACAAGTGACGATTGTGTTTAGGGGGTCATTGTGACACTTTGATGAGTAAAACTTTTTAAATCGCCCACATGGCCTCTTTGCTAATACTCTGCCCTGAATCATTTCCTCTGAAGGGAACAAGACACAGCGATTTTATTCTGAAAAACTGCAGCTGTGGACAAAACTGAGCACCACGCTTGTTCAACCATTGTTTAATCTTATAAGTAGTAGAGAAAAGAACTTCCTGTACAGGTAACTTCCTGTTTTGAAAAAAACACATGTGTCGCAGTGACACTCTCCTTCAGGTAGCTTCTCCTTTCCCCGTGGTTAGGGTTTAGATTAAAATATCGATGGAAGTAGAATAAATAATTGTCTAAGGTTATGGAGAAGGTTAGGGCACATACTGACAAGGGAAAATTGCCTCTTTGCTGCCCTGAATCATTTCCTCTGAAGGGAACAAGACACAGTGATTTTCTTCTGAAAAACTGCAGCTGTGGACAAAACTGAGCACTTTAACCTTATAAGTAGCAGAGAAAATAACTGTAAAAAATAACAGAGTAGGTCTGTAAAGAAAATAAGAAACATCGTAAATGCTACAATTCCTATTTCTCCAAAAAGAAACCGATTTTATGAAACGTTTTAAGAATCAACAGCTGAACTAAATTCAATGTAACTATTGAACGAATGACTGAGGATAAAGCAGACTTGTAAATATGAAGTAAATATAATGAATATGGAGTTAAAGTCATTGCTTTGGCTTTTTTTTTTTATTGTGGCTTGTTTGGCAGTAAAAGAAACGCCAAAAGTGTTCCCTTTAACAATTTGAAGTGGAGAGCTACATTTGTTACGCTTTTCAAATAACGGGACGATGATACGATTACCATAACAGTTTATAATGAATAACTGAATTTAAAAACTTGCAAATCTACAACAAATAATCAGCTGTTATGACTTCATACAACATTAAAAAAGTGATACAAATGAGTGTGATAGAGAATCACATTTAAAAGATTGTAACTAAACAGTAAAATGTAAAATCACAGCGTCATGTATAGTGCACTGATTTCCACTTTTCTAGTTTCACTTTCCACTATTTTTGGATCCCTTTGTGTTGTGATATGCAGAAGTAGGCTAGAGGTGTTTAAATTCATCAGTGTTCTCAGTGTTAGCAGTTGAATCTAAAGGCAGTCTTCTCATCAGCATGTGATGTGAGAATTGTCTTGAATGCACATTATTGAAAGCTGCTCATCATATGAACTCTCTCATCACAGTGGGGAAGTCTGGTTCCAGCATTTGTGTTTTCTTTCTGCTATGGACACATGCATCTAGACTGCCCTCTGGTGGTCGAGCTGTTTCTGTAGAACTGCGGATTTCAAAACTGGATACTGCAAACCTACAGTATATCAATGGACAATGAATTTCTGTAACTCGTAATATTATTCTTTGCCTTGCTTCATTTGGAGTGGGTTACAACATTTTGGACCAGACCGAATTATTTCAGGCCTGTCAACAGGTAGTATCATGCCATGCATTCAGTGTATTGGCAATGGTCAACAACTTGAGCCCAATTATTTAAATACGCATTTGTTTACATTTTTGAGGAAATTGGCAGTATAGAATACATGCCGAAGTGACAATTAGCTGTTTCTTGTTTAAATGCATCCATTGTTGTTCTAACAATTATCACTGTAATACTTAGATACTGATACATTACCATGTGGTAGATTCTGCTCATGCTCTTTCTGCATCATATATTTATTGTTGCTATGTATATATATGTCAAAGCAAAAATCCGGCATATTTACATTTGAAGCATTATTTGTTTTTAAAGTGTTCATCAATGTGCATTGTCCTTGTTCAAATAAACGATGACGTGAAGAAAACGTAAAACCTGATGATTCTCAAAGGAGGCCTGGAGCGTCTTTTTATGGGGAGTTTATAGCAGTAATGATAGAATGTTGAAAGTCACCATGAAATATGTGTGTTCAGATTTGTGTAGGGTTATGAAACTGAATATATACCTTATATGCAATCCATGAGCTGTGTTTCACATCCATTGCTGTTTATCCCACAGCTGCTCGTGTTTACCAGCAGGCCAATTTAGTGGGCCAAACTACTACAGGTAACTTCCTGTTTTGAACCAACACGTGTGTTGCAGTGACATTCTCCTTCAGGTAGCGTCTCCTTTCCCCGGTTAGGGTTCAGATTAGATTATCGACGAAGTAGAATAAATAATTGGTTAAGGTTATGGTGAAGGTTAGGCACATATTGACAGGGGAAAGAGTTCGATAGAGCAGCAGTACGCACCTGTCCCTCTCACCTCTCACCTCATGGTGGTCTTTCCCTCTGCGGCCCCCGTGTGACGACCTGGAATAATAAATCCAGCAGCTCTCACTGCAGGATTAGAAACATTAACACGTAGCCAATGCTATTTGTAAAAGGCATTCAAACAAAGAAGTTCTACTCTACTTAATCAACCAGTTGTTAGCAGGTTGTTTGATATAATCAGGGTTGGGTCAGATTACTTTACAATGCAGTCAGTTTGTGAGTAATGTACTTAATTGGATTTCAAGAATTTCTCTTTTTTTTAAACTGAACATTTGAAAAAATCTAATATTAATAATAATAATAATAATAGATTTAATTTGTTAGCGCTTTTACAGGTGCTCAAAGACGCTTTACAGATATAGTGAAGGGAAAAGGAAGGAACAACAAATAAATATATAGTAAACAATCACACATTAAAAGCCAGATTGAAGAGGTGAGTTTTTGTAAGTTTTTTGAAGGTGGTGAGGTCAGTGCAGTCTCTGATGGGTTGGGGGAGTGAGTTCCAGAGGGAGGGGGCAGCGACGGAGAAGGCTCTGTCCCCCCAGGTCCGGTGATTGGTGCGGGTGGGGATGGATAGGAGGTTGGCTTCTGATGAGCGGAGGCAGCGGGAAGGGCCGTGGTGGTGCAGCAGGTCTGTGAGGTAGGGGGGGGCCTGATTGTTGAGGGCTTTGTGGGTAATGAGGAGGACTTTGAAGTTGATTCTTTGACGGACGGGGAGCCAGTGGAGGTTCTGGAGGACGGGAGTGATGTGGTCTCGGGAGCGGGTGTGGGTGAGGAGGCGGGCAGCAGAGTTCTGGATATGTTGGAGTTTATTGAGGAGGTTGGATGGTATGCCGTAGAGGATGCTATTGCAGTAGTCGTGAAGTGATGAATGCATGAATCAGGGTTTCAGCAGCAGAGGAGGAGAGTGATGGGCGGAGACGGGCAATGTTTTTGAGGTGGAAAAAGGCGGTCCTGGTGATGTGATTTATGTGGTGGTTGAATTTGAGCTGACTGTCGAAGATGACTCCGAGGTTGCGGATGTGAGGGGGGGGAGATAGAGTGTGGCTGTCAATGGTGAAGTTGAAATTCTGGATGTTTTTTATACGGGATGGGGGGCCGATGATGATGATGATGATGTCTGATTTGGCACTGTTCAGTTGGAGATAGTTTGTTTGCATCCATGCTTTTATTTCTGAGAGACAGTTGGTGAGAGTGGAGTGTGTTGTGGGGGTGATGGTTTTTGTTGAGATATAAAGTTGGATGTCATCGGTGTAGCAGTGAAATTGAAGGTTGTGGCGACGAATTATTTTGCCAAGGGGGAGCATGTCGAGGAAGAAGAGGAGGGGGCCAAGCACCGAACCCTGGGGGACACCTTGGGACAGAGGAGCAGTGGAGGAGGTGCAGTTGTTGATGTTGATAAACTGATGTCTGTCGGTGAGGTAGGATTTCAGCCAGGAGAGTGCAGTGTCGGTGATGTTGAGTGATGATTCGAGGAGGGACAGCAGAATGGCGTGGTTGATGGTGTCGAATGCTGCGGTGAGGTCGAGGAGGATGAGGATGTTAAGGTTGCCGGAGTCAGAGGAGAGGAGGAGGTCGTTTGTGATTAATATTGCACTTAATAAAGACTTACCTCATACCAAAACAACTTATTTTCTTTATAATTACCTCCAAACATATTACAATAGAAATAAAAAGCATTTTGCACATTTAGCAGAATTTACAGTTACTTACCAAAACAGTATTTGTACACATTTAAGGGTTAGGCCTATTGTGTGTATTCTACAACATGTGGGATGCTGTTTTTTATGTGTCATTTTTTTCCCGACGACTACATGGAGAACATTTCTGTTATTTTTTAGACATTTCCTAAAATGTCATCAAATAATCCTTGGCATTGTCACCATGATCTGCATGCACATTTTTATTAATGGCATTCAGGTTGATTAAAGTTACTTATTTTTTTTGTAATCTTACTATTTAATCCTGATAACATGTAATCCAATTCTACCCAACCCTGGCTATAATATATCACTTCTGCATCGTGTGTATTTAAGGCTTATGAGTAACTTTATTCCCTAATCTCAGATCCCATCATAACTTTTTTACACGTTGGTATGCAAAGTGATATCTGGTATGTTATTCAAAGCAGCTGATCTATGACGTCAATGAGGTTAACAGTGAAAGTGACAGGAACTTCCACTGAGTCCTTGTCAGTCAGGTCTGCTGGCAGCGGGACAACAGAGCACAGGTGGAAAGTGAAGATAGCTCGCAGGCCTCAGAGCAGCAGCACAAAGCAGCCTGTGTTGGTTCGATAGCACGCAACTGCTTCCTCTTTACAGTGAAGGAGATCCTTGCTAACTTAAACAAATACAAATTATACACACAAATTATTATTCTAGTTTAAGGTGTCTTCATAGTGTTTCATTCATCTTTATTGCAAAAATATGCTCATTTGAAAATATTTTAAACAGTATTCAAATCCCTTTTCACGTGGCTCTTGTTAAAAGTTTCCTCTGGAAGTTCAGGTATTATCTTCCTTAGCAAAATTGTATAAACAAAAAAAAAACAGATACATTATGAAAATATTCTGTTTGTAGATTATGCAAATTTAAATACGTAATAAAATACATGTTGGGAAGAAATCCAGGGTGTGGTTAAGACAACAAAGACTGTGCACTTGGCACTAAGACACCACACCTAAGTGTAAGTGTAGCTTGAATGGCACCAACTAGAAAGATAAGAACACTTCACTGCTGCACTGGCAAAACACTGGTATCATTTTGATGTGGCAGGCCTTCAACATTGTCCGAAAGGTCAATATTCTGGTCCTATAATGGACAAAATGTGTTGATTCAAACACTTTTGCCGGTTTCTCTACAAACTCCATAGTGCAGTTGTCTCATGATGTAAATACCTATTCAGAGTTGACTTTTAAATTGAGCTTAATTTTCACAGCAGTAGGTGACCTTAACACCGTGTTAGAGAATAGAGCAAATCTATTTATCTCTGAAAGCCTGCAGCAGTGATATTATTTCCAGACGTACTGCCTGCTTGTAAATGTGCCACCAAGAGCAGCAAAGGTGTTGCATAAGTCTAAACTTGGAGGCGGGAAACAGGTTGTACCAGTTCTCTCTCTATCAAATAAAAGGTGCTAAAGCTGCGCCAGAGTCTGTTTGAGATTTCACATGACTTATGAGGGCCAATTCTTTACATGCCACCAGAGGAAAATGATATATTAGAAATGTAAATAAAGTACATTTGTGACTTGAAGGCAATGAAAGGACAGAGTATGTTCAAAAAAATATATAACATGTGCACCTAATAAAAGTTTTGGGGTCAACAATTGACACCACATAAATCCGCTGTGTAACAAGCTTATACGTTTTTCCATGTGTGTCACTAAGCAACCACAAAAACGGCGTGTTTCAAATTATTATCACCTAGTAGCTGCCGGCCTATTACGTGCTTTGAGTTACGCTAAGGTATTTTCCTTTGCTTTGACACGCTGCACTGAGCCATACAGGGTCAATGCAGCTCATGTTAAACACACAAACACCTAAATATTAGCTAGCTCCTGTAGTCAACAAAGCAACAATCTGATGGATTTTAGGAAGTGAAAGTGAACAAAGGTGACCTTTGAGAGTATCTATAAGGAGAGCAAAGAGAGGAACTAACCTCTAACAGTGGTGTCACTGTAAAGAACAACATGTGACAGACGTAGACAAATGTTTAGACATGTAGATTACAAGAAACATAATAAAATTACAGATTACTCAATCCCTTTTTAAAATGAACAGTATTTTTAATTTACAAAACCACAGCTACAGTAAGTCAGTGTGTATTAAAAAAGGTCTTGATTGGCAGTTTTATGAGAAATAAAACACTGTACATAAGGCTGGCCAATAATAGTAGGTGCGGCCAATGAATGCAAGACATGCGAGTCAGTCTCGTGCATGATGAAGTAAAAATGAAAGAGCATAACTATGTGGCTAAGATCATCAATCATGTATGAATCTCTGGTATGTTCCTTTAAATATATGATCCGAGGGATACCATGGCAGTTAGTAAGTAAGTGTGAAAATGGATGCCTCAGTCCTTGATCAGCCCCAGCTTCTTCAGAGCGTCACGGCGGTCTTCTTCGTTTTCTGACCTCGGGCAGATCAGCACGCTGATGCCTTGCGATCGAGGAAGCTTCTGAGAGCTTCCGGTGTGCTGAAAGGCATTGGGGGCCTGCAGGGACCTCCGTAAGTCCGGCTCTTTGCCGATGACACGGCCTGGAGGCAAACCATTTCCCTGAGCAGCAATGAACTCTTTCCCACTCCCCAGAGAGGCGGGACGAGGACGATTGTTACGTAGCTGACTGGGGCTCCTCTGATCCCCTCCCGCCTTGTTGGATTCTTGGCTCGCCATATAGCTTCTTAGGCCAGGTAAAGAACGCTCCAGGGAGGCGGACTTGAAGGATTTTGGTGGGGTTAGATGCTTTACCAGGGCAGGAGGGGTACGAGGGGGCGTGTCGACAGCAGAGAGTATATTATCCGACGGAGGAGGCTCGAGTGAATCGCTGAAAGCATCAGGCACTAGGAGGACCTCAGCAGCTGTAGAAGGAGCTGCTGTTGGCTCAGCTGCAGGAGACTGGAGAGGAGCGGAGGCAGGAGGTGGGCTGTGGACTCGGATGTAAGATGGAGTCAAGGGTGGTGTATTTGGAGCTGTTGAGATGATTGGAGAAGGAGGAGCTGCCCATGACTTTGTGGTTCTGGGAGAAAGTAAAGGACTCAGGGCAGGGCCTGAATCTGCCTCAGCAGGCAGCAGGCCGAGCTTCCGTAGGGCTTCAATGCGGACCCTCTGGGGGTCGGACAAATGCCGGTCACTGTTAGTGGACGCCGAAGCTCCAGAGCTGCCGTCATAGCCAGTTTTGTGTGATTTGAGAATAATGTTGGAAGGAAGCTTCTTGGGCCTAGGGGCCACAGCAGGGGGACTTCTGGGCTCAGCGACCTCAGGGGGAGGACTTAACGGGGGAGGACTTAACGGGGGAGGACTTAACGGGGGAAGACTTAACGGGGGAGGACTTAACGGGGGAGGACTTAACGGGGGAAGACTTAACGGGGGAAGACTTAACGGGGGACCCGAGCTGACGGCTGGTAGACTCAGCTCTGGAGGACTGTTTGGAGGCTCCTTGTTCACAGGCGACCTCTGTGAAGACCTCTTCTCAGTGGCTCTTCGACATAGCTCCCCCAAGTCAACAGTTCCTCCTGGCTGGTGGTTGTGTATTCCTGCAGGTGGAGGAAGGTAGTTCACTTTCTGTGGCTGTGGAGGCTTAAAGGGCTCATCCATGAAGGCTGAGGGAGGAGGGATCACACCCGCATCTGTCTCAGGGGCCCCAGTGGACGGACCGGGGGAAAGACTGTCACCTGGGACAATCTTTAGTGTACCATCCTCATCCATGGATATGCACAACTCACTGTGAATGTTGCTATCAGTGACTGATTCTGTGTCTGGAGGGTTGAGTTGAGTCATGAGGTTCATGGATGTGTTCAGATCTTTCCTGTCGAATGCAGGAGAGGACGCTGGTTCTGGAGTTTGTAAAATGTGATGCCCCGCTTTGTCTCCGTTGGTTAAAGCTCCTCCAGACTCATCAGTGTTGAAACTGGAAATGTCTAAGTAAGAAACAGACACATACTGCAGTTATTGATTGTAATTTAGTGTTCACATTATATTTCATTTAGCGGACGCTTTTATCCAAAGCAACTTACAGTGTAATCAACCATCAAGATACAAATTATTACAAAATCAGCAAGTTCATTAGCTTTCAATTAGCATTTTGTCCAAATAGTTTTTTTCTTGATATGAACATACCATTTACTCTCACGTGACTTGTTTTATCTGCCTGTAATCCAGCTTCTGGTTCATCGTTTGAAAAGCCGCTGTCCTCCTGCACCTCCAACGCTTCAATTGTTTCCTCCAGATACATGATACACGCTCTTTCTTCTGCGGTTAAGTGCTCCATACTGTCTTCACTCTGCAGACAAAATAAATGCATTTAAACTCGGAGCAGTTTCTCAAATCTTCAGCACTCTCTGTCCTCCCTTCAACCCTTACCACCGCCATGAGAGACAGTAGAGGAACAAAAGGTCAAAGTGGTTTAGTGGTCAAGCTGCTGCAAAGGGATGACTAATTGCACCACTTTTGTCCTGTTCTATACTTGGCCATCTTTTATTTTATATTGGCCTGTCAGGGGAATTCATTTCAGGTGACAGTAGGTGCTTGTGAACGGCATTAAAAAAAAACTCCCCTCTAGTTATCTATAGAGAAGCTCTCACTGACACCCTGCCTGAACCAACATGAGTGTACATCACCTCCAACACATTAACTTCCTCTTATTTGACCTTCTCATAGATACTGTAATAAACCATGCAGAAGTTATTAGAGCCTGATGCACAATGTAATGTTGCTGTGTATACATTAAAGGTGGGGTAGGTAAGTTTGAGAAACCGGCTCGAGATACACTTTTAGTTATATTCCATGGAATGATCTTAACATCCCGATAGCAATGAATATCTTAAGTGCTTTGACAAAAAATCTATAAAAAAAACGTCATCTGTGGAAGCCGTCGTACTGTAAAAAGCACGACCAATCATCTGAGCCGGCCCGGCTAAAGTAACTGGATGGCCGACCTGCCTGTCAGCCATCCATCGGGGCACAAACTTATCTCGTGCCCTCATTGGTAATGTGCGCATCCGTGTGTGTTGGAGGAGGGGCTCTGTAAGGAAGTGGCAGATTTGTTCCGGTTGTGTATTTTCAAATTCTAGCGCACTCGAGCTGGTTTCTCCAAAATTACCTACCCCACCTTTAACTCTCTCCAATTCTATTAATATTATATATATATATACATAGACACCTCTAAGCAGTTGACAAATCATAACAGAGCTGGCCAGCTAATCAATCAGAGCAGACTGGGCTCTGGTTTCAGAAAGAGGGTGAAAAGAAGTGCTGCAGCAGGCAGTATGAGATCATTAAAGACACGTAATGACCATTAAGGCATGTAAACATGTCACAGTAGAGGCACACAGTACAAATATCAACCATAAAATAATAGGGCCCTTTAATGTCTTGGCACCCGACTCTCAAGTTTTGTACAGCTTTTTCTGGGTGTACTGCGCCACATTTTTCCATTATGTCTGATGATTGTACTTGTATTTTTAAACTGTTTGAACAAATTAATTGAAAAAAGTCCCAGTTCCTTATTTCACCACTCCAATGAATTAAGGGAAGCGTGTATAAATGTAATGTTTATTCAGATGGACGAGAGGAGACGTGTCGCAGTAAAGTGTGTCCATGTGTTACACAAAGAGCAGATAAGAGACAGGGTCATTGGGACAGAAGGCTGGGATGAGATGTACTGCAGCACTCACATAGTCAGAGTTCATGCTGATTACACTGTCAAGGCTCCCAGCACTGTCCAAATTACGCCATGGGTTCCATGGCAACGCCGCCTGGCAAGGGTCGCTCTTCGGCATGGCATGAGGAAGAGGACGGGGCGGGATCTGGGCCTTACAGTCCCCTTGTGGCCGGTAACTTTCACAGAGACTCAGGCTGAGGTAGAACCTGAAAAGTAAAGGAGAACATTTAAGAATGGGACAAAATGATGAAATGTGTGTGTTACCGCTGTCTCTTCTTTACAATTATTCAAATACCAATACTGACGTCCTACAGCCGGTAAACATGAGATAAAGCTTTAATCATTCACAAAATTGGTTTGCAAACATCCAAGCAACAACTATTAATGTACATGTTTACCATTAGCGTGATACATGAAGGCCACAAATTACAACTGATAGCTACATTACCCTCATAATGTAATGGCTCTTGTAGTTAAGATGTTAAATGTGCTCTCACTCTCACTGAGATATATTAAATATAACTAGCTATGTGCAATTGTGTCATTATTTAAATGAATGAATAAACTAGTTCTCATTTATTTTTGATAAATTAGACATTATTGTTCTTTTAGGATGGGCTCACCATTTTTCCGTCTGTCTTTGGATAATGGTCTGGTAATCATATCGGCAATAAAGCTTGTTTTATTGCCGTTATCGTTCATGTTCAGACGGGCCAGTAAAAGAAGATTTCCTAATGAGCTTTCAATGTAAGTGACGGGAGACATCCACAGTCCTCGTTTCTGCAAAAAGGGATTTCAAAACGTTTCTGAAGCTCATGTGATGCTTCAACTGTCTGTCCAGATACTTTCTAAAGTCTTCGACTTCTGGTACAAGGTTCCCTTGTGATTCAGTATTGAGCTATAGTGGAGGGATGGTAAACAGACTAAGTGATTTCAAAAGTGAACAAAGACTTGTAATGGTTTATTTTAACATCTGTAGTGAGAATTGTTTGCGAAATGATTGCAGCGACAGATAGTACAAAGAAGAATGTCGGCATTTTGGCTCTCAGGTTATGCAGCGATGCTTTAAGTGGTTTGTTAATAAGAATTCCAGTCACTATGATTCAGCCATGAAGCGAGACGTCTCATCTTTGTTCGTGCATGAGCATGACATGCTTCACATCATGTACAATCTGAGTAGACAGTTGATCTGCAGTGTTATGTTACATAGCAGCATATTACCGTGTGTATATTACTATTGATAGCTCAGGAATGAGGAGAGTGTGCCAGCCAAAATAAGTAGAGCGATTATTACATCTACTTATACAGTACAATACTAGGAAAAGGATTTTCCAAAGCCTCAATAATAGAGGGCTTATTTAGAAACAAATAGGGGAGTAAATGAATTAATAAGACAATAAAGAAGAGGCCACATGAAGCAAAGTTCTTCACTTTCATTAGAAGGGCTTAACGTGAACTAGCAAGTTTGGGAAGCACTTACAACCAACAATGTTTCATGATTGACTCACAAAGGGATAATATATGTTTAAATTGGGTTATGGCTCTTCAGTGGATTTGTGTCTAAATAGGTCACACAGATGTATAATAGTGACAAAGGCTTTACAACCTGTTATATGGCTTACTCACCACGTAGCTGCACAATCAGGTTCAGGTGTGTTCGTGGAAACAGAGCAAAGCCAACTGCATTGTTCTCTTATCTCAGAGAACATTTGATTGAACGAATAAGAGTAAGGAAATTAAGCGTTGACCGTTATGAGTCAATGTTGGTTTTAGTCCCAAAAACAGCATAAAGGTCACTTAGCATGACACTGCATGAAGGCTGACAGTTATCATAGTTTTATGATGTGGCATGAGTTTCCATTAACGCACCTTACCCATAAACAATATGTCTGCTCTGCCAAATTTAAATAATTTGTGATGCAAGTAATGCTTCATGGAAAATAGGAGCAGCTTCTGGTAGGGCTGCTCAATTGATCGCATTTTAAATCGCAATTACGATTTTAGCTTGCAACGATTATGTAAACAACATAATTCGAAATAAAACGATTATTTATTTTAATTTTTTTTATATTGAATTATACTTAAAGTTCAGGGTAATCAACTGTTCAAAACATACTGTTCAAATGGTTTTTTCCAATAAATGAATGTTTTCAAAGTAAATGGATAATCGTTTTTAATAATCGTGATATCAATTATTGACCCAAATAATCCAGATTATGATTTTTGCCATAATCGAGCAGCCCGAGCTTCTGGGATGTTTCTTGTAACCGACGGCATTTTATGACAGCAGCCTAAAAAAGATAATGATTATTAATGACTGAGATCACTTCAGTGCTACAGCGAGAATAGTGAATCCTCAGTATTTATCTTCAGTACTTTGCATTTCAGTTTTAAAATGAATACGTTATCTATGGTATGACGATTGGACTTTAAAAGAGGCTTAAGTAAAATTAAAATATATAGAAAATGTAACACAAAATTGTTAATGATTAAAACACTTGAATCACTCGGATTTGGACTCAAATATTTGTGCTTTCTAAAAAGATACAATTCCCCTTTGACCCTGACTTTGTTTGAACTATGGATATGCCATAGAAAGAAAATGTATACAGGGAAGAATTGATTAATTTGTATTATGGTCTCATTTTAATAACACATTTTTAACGTTTTGATTAATCCCTGAGCACAAGAGCGTATTTATAGAGAGACAGTACAACAGATATGACTTTTCTCTGACAAATGAAGGATTACAAAATGTAATGGGATAGTGGTGGTCTAATGGATAGTGAGGTGGGGTGAAGATCAGAAGGTTGTGAGTTCAAATCCCGCCAGGAACACCACCACTAGTGTGCCCTTGAGTAAGGCACTTAGCCCTTAGTTACTCCAGGGAGAATGTCCCTGTAATTGGTCATTGTAAGTCGCTTTGGATAAAAGCGTCAGCTAAATGAAATGTAATAATGCAGGATGCTTCACTAGGATGAAAAATAAAAGTAAGCTTGAGAAAATACTTGAACTAATATTAACAAACTGATTTAGAAACTGGATCATAACAATACAAGTTTTAAGGCACAAGTTACAAGAAAGTTACTTGGTAAAAAATAGATATTGGGAAAGCCTGGTAGGAAGCTGATGAGCAATATCTTGTTGACATGAAGACATAGCAAAGGACAGTTGGGTTAAAACCTGATCACCCACATAACTAACTCATGTTTTCTGGCAACAAAGGCTGGCTGACGAAGCATGAAGTGTCCTCTTAGTCAAAGCTTTAATAGGAGCCAATTATCGGTCCTCCCATCAGCTCATTCAGATCAGCAGAGCGAGGGAACAAGTATCCGAGGCAGAGCAGCCAACACCTACCTGAACAACAAACCATAGCTCACTGCACCCACAGCTGAGTCAGGATCTAAAATGAAAATGAATGTCACCTTGCTCCTACTTTAAATTAAACTGCTCTGATGTTACTGGGTGTTCCATTTGAATTATAACTCAGCATATAACACAACTATAAACTATAAAAGGGGGAGGATCAGCTACAGGTATTTTAAATGTTAACTGTGAGAACAGTTTCAGCTTCCCAGGCTTAATTACAATCCAAGGAATCATTATCTACACTTTATGAGGATACATTATAGTAATTGTACAAAAAAAAGTCTTTAAAGGATCCAAAAATGTGACGTATGTGTTCAAGGGCAGCCAGAGAGCTGGTTTAATGATTGTCAGTAAACACAAGTTCATGGTGAACATCAGCAGCTTGTGCAACTCTCGCTCGAGTGAACACAATTTTCTTCATTAATGTTTAGCTTGCACAAGTTCCACTGAATTCTGTGTTATTGACATTTATCTTCAAATATTTGCACTTTGACTCAACCTATAACCACTAAGCCAACTTATATGCAATAATGCCACATTAATGATCAATCTTTGAAAGGAGGTATAGGTTCTTAAGAGCATGAAAGGGATTAGCAATGTAATATGTATTTATAGTGGGAATATTTCTTCATCACCCTCAACTTCCCTCCAACCCAAACTGCCCACTGACAGATGATGAGCCTATGTGTTCAAAGAGTCCTGAAACCTCCTCAAATACAGGAAATAATCAAGTCAAAGCTTTATAAAATACTATAACTAGGGGTCTAAACGAATTGCACACTCATACCATGCTTTAAGGTTGATTATATTTTTGTAAAAGCACGTTTTCAAAAAAATATGTTCAGTATTCTTTCCTCATAACGCTGTCGTATGCATGAATAAAGCAGACCCAAAGATCGCACTCACTTCAAACACCGGGATTTCTTGATAACTCACCAACGATGTAAAGAGAAAAGATGTAGACCCGTACAGCTGTGTGTATACAAAGAAACGAGCTGTGTTTAGTCCATGTCGGTGCACCTCAGTCCCCTCTGACAGCTGCACTGTTCTTGGAAGTAGAACTACACGAATGGAAGACGGAACAGGTCGAGAAACCTGCAGCAGGTGAGCCAATTAGCTTCCGGACAGGTTGGTGTGGGCGGCCAATCAGCGAGCGTCTGATCGAGGAAGAGCCAATGGAATAGCAGCAGCCAATGGAAAGTATTTTAATTCTCCAAAGCATAAGTAGACACATTACATACTAAATATGAAAGTCCTACAAATTCGAGCCCAATGCTATGTATAACGTGTTTACATATTTTGTTAACTTAACAAGAAGCTTTTTGTTTGCATTTTGAAAAGTGAACTTGTTGTGACCTAATTATCAATTCAACAAGAACAGATAAGTGAAATTGTCTGTACTGAGACAAAGATATGCTTTGAGCTATATGAGCCACACTTTGAGCAGTATTTTGTCACAAGTTGCATTTATCAAAGCGTTATTTTATCGTTGAAGGAAAACACATCTTGTTGACAGTTACATAAACCAAATACACAAACTAGGCCCTTGACTGTCCAAATCAGCATATGTTGTTATCGGTCAAGAACCTGAACATTTACGATTGCTTTGTGGATGGATGACACTTTAGTAACAACATTTAACAGAATCATTAGATTACTATTGGATTCTTCATAACAATTTGATCTAATATAATCGTATTAATGCCTTGTAATAACACATCTATACATCTTATAGTTAATAAAGTGACTATTTCTAAATCCATTCCCTAATGGAAAGTTGCTGAAATTATGTCCTGTTTATTCTTTTGTATCCTAAAAATTAAAATCCCTCTTGCTTGTTTCCCCAGTTGTTCTTTGTGTACAGGGTGCACGCTGTGAACAGTCTTGTGTTTGTGAACAAAGCAGTCCTGTCTGCAGATATCAGCCGCACAATCAGCACGCAGCGAGCCGATCTGTTTCCAGGAACGGCAGCTTACATCTGTGACGTTTGTCGCATATCTATGAAAATGAGCAGATGTGTAAATCCATGTTTATATCTGCCAGAGGAACTATCATCCGTTCTGTTGATGTTGTTGTGTTGGCCAACGAGGCAACATAACACACATGTTTTCCATACCAGCAGTCATAACATTTTAACAAATAATGCAGCTTTAGGGTTCTGAGACGTGTGGCTGTTTGACACAGGCAGCCGTTGTTAGAAAGGTTTAATGCCATTTGACTTGATCTATGCAGTGTAATTTGTAACCTGAAGATTAACAACTTTATAGATAATAAGGAACGTCTTTCCAGTTTTTCGATAAAATAACCATCTTCCTGTTTCAGAGTCAAAGAGAGTAAAAAGTGTTTTGGCCATCAGCCCCAGTAATGAATAACTACTGAATATTGAACAAAGAAAAGTGAAATTAGATAACATAACATGATTTATTTAACTATTTGGTTAACTGTATGCAGCAGACTGATTTATTTCCCGTATTCATACAGTTACAAACCTAGTTTAAATGTTCTAGGTGAATGAGTTGTTTTAGACAAAATAACAGAAGTTGGCCTTTAAAATTGTCGCTAAATTAATTTCAGATGGGAATTTAGGCAACAGAAGGATACACAAATAATAATGTCAATACACAACCTGTGGGCAATTTAAAAAAATGTACTAAATAAATATTAATTAAGCTAAACTAGTAAAACAACAACCCAAAAAATCAGAAAGGCAGAAGAACTAGGTGTTCAAAATCGGGCACAAAATTCGACCAAAAATAAAAACAATAATGCAAAACATTCCATGGTAACATAACACAAGATCAGCAATTGGGCAAATAAAGATTCAGAAGTCAGCTTTTTCTAATTTCGCCATTTATTAGTTGTACAATTATGAAAAATAATCATAAAAAAGACTGGAAGCCCGAGATTATTTACAATCTTTTTTTTCTGAAGTGAGGTCCCTCTTCTGAGTCTTTGTTTTCTCAGCCTTTTTTTTTCTTAAATCACAGGGTATTTATTCACGATATGTTTAACTTTATAAGACATAGTCCTTTTCTCTCTTTTGACAAACGTCAAAAATTACATACATACATATACATATATATAGATATCTATAAAAGCAAAAATCATTCAAGTATCAAAATACAGACCGTTAGAACTCATTTACAATATCATTCTCATCATTGTTGTCATCAGGTTAGTCCCGAAATATCTCTCCTGATCCCTAAACAATGTGCAAAAGCAGAACGGGACCAGGCTGATGGCCGAAGGTGCCGACACCAGCGAGCTGAAGACAGTAGAGTACCATAGAGTTATCGTACTGGCCTGACAACGTACCACATATACAACAGTTAAATCAAAAAGGACCAGACCATGTACCCATATATTTATCTGCTGAACAAAAAGTAGCATTAACAGTCAACACGCTGGGAGAGAGCTAGGAGAAACATGCTGTGCCCTATTGTTCTTTTCTGCATCTTAAAACTGAAGACATACCAGGCTGCATGGCAGGTTTGGTGATTAATCTGGTCTGGATTAACTGAACAAAGGAGCAGGGAAGGAGAGAGGGAGCAGCAGTGAACCACAGCCGATCCAGTTCCAGCATTAGGACATATTATTGTCCTCTAAAACAATTAAAACATACAGAAAAACATTCAAATCATATAAAAGCCACCCCCGTTATATTATTATTATTATAAAACAGTCGTTGTAGTGTCAGTTCCTCTGCCCTTTCAGTTTGGTTAGAGTTCCTCCCGTGCAAGATTACATTGTTTATCACAGTTATACATGTATGTGTGGATGACAGTCATAAAAAGACGCTACAATGTGTGGACAAATTACCCAGGAAGGACTGTGTACCGTCAGAGTGAGGTGTCTGTCTGGTAGTTAGTACCTTTGTTTCATAACACAGGACAATGCTCCCGATCTCTGCCACTTCCCCTTTTACTACCAGTTCTGCATTGTGACATTGCAGCAGGTACATTTCCTCAAAGAGAGAACATCAACCCTCAATTCATCTCTCAGGTAATGCAAAAAGCAACACTAACATCTGACTCCATCACTTCCGATTAAGATAAATGGTGTGTGTGTGTGTGTGTGTGTGTGTGTGTGTGTGTGATGAAGTCGGGGATGTCAGCTGATCTGCAGTGTTTACGTCTGTGTCTCCAGGCCGTGTGTTACAGTGCTGAGCTCGATTCCAAGTGGTGATGTGATCCTGCCGCATGGGGAGTGGGTCATTTTTCCACCAAAACATCCTACCCACAATGCAACAGGGCTCATGCCTGTCCTTTCTTATTGGCTGGGAGTGGCCACAGTGTTCAGCTATATGGAAGAGGAAACACGAACACAAAGCAATGAGGTTAAATAAAGTAAAAATAAACAGTGTGTAGATGATGGATTACCCCCCCCCCCTCCCATATAATGATTAACTCTTTTCACAAGCAGACGTGAAATATTAACCAGGTAGTGATTGGCAAAACAAAAGGCAATGCTGACAGGATGAGCATAGAAGGCATTAGTCGTGAAAAGAAGAAGGAAAAAAAAGACGAGACGGAGAAGTTGAACTTGTTCTTACACACTTGTAGATTTGGCAAAAGTGCTTAGTCATAGTAAGTCCTCTCCAGAAGCATCCGGTTTCAAACCTGGAGCTCTGATTGACGGACACAGCAGGGCATGCCTGTCTTAAGACAGTTGGGACTGTCTATTTCCTGGAGCAACAAGGAGCACTTACATGCAGGTCCTTATCAGCTTTTATGCCCTATTCTGTTCCCTTTTCCCCCCAAAATGCTACCATTATTAGCTCTGAAAGGACCTTATCACAGTGCTAGGATCTCGGCCTCCTTTGGCTTCAAGCAGACCGCTGACAGTGAAAATGTCCCCCATAGCAAATCCTGTATAAGCTCCATAACATCAACATTCTGCTGTAGTCCAACTGACGCATAGAATTACACGACCAGTGTTTCCTCGGGAAACATGTCCCTCCAGGTACAGGATGTGTGCAGGGGCTCACTCTGTGTCGTGGTGAAGCAGATTTGCTCAGCACTCGGAGAAGTCAGGAGTTGAAAGACCAGAGTGAAAAGCCTCAGAGCGGCCGTCGCCTAGTAGAGCAGGAAAAGCACCAATAAATGAAGATCACCAAGAGTCAAAAGTGGGATGTTGACGGGTGCAGAAATTCAGGAGGAGTTCGGGAAGCATACAGGTTTAAAACGGAGAGGAGTTACAGTGAAGGCGAGTGACAGGCTGGAAGTGTGAGTGACAGGAGCTACAGGAGGGTTGATAAAGCAGAAGGGTAGTAATCATTGAAAAGTGAAGAAGCGGTGGTGGATTAGCAGAAGGAGTCAAGCACGCAGACGGTGTCGGTGTTAGGTGAGTGTTGGCTGGAGGGAGACGGGGGGGGGGGGGGGGGGGGGGGGGGGGGCAGGGGTCCAGCCCAGAGAGGGAGAGGCAGAGTCACAGTGAAAGGCACACAGAACGAGGGGGAGGAAGAGGGGTAAGACCAGGCCCAGAGGTCAGAGGTCAGGAGGAAGAGGGGTCCAATCAGAATATGGTGGTCTCGTACTTAGTGCTGATAGTGCGCTTGGATTCCTTGGGGTCCACGAGCCACGTGGCGCTGCCCTGGGAGTGAGAATCCCCCTCCTGCTCTGCGATGTCCCCCTGTAGACACGAAGAGAATGCACCAAATCTCAGTAAATCACTTAAATTTATGTTCGGACTAGATCACGGCGTCAACATCAGTTTCAATGATGCATGCAGATTTACCCTTGTCTTGAATACACTCTAATATAATGCATTCATCTCCGTTGTCAATTATGTCGTGTATGCTTTGTGAGTCAATCTAAAACCTTTCTCATTAGTCTATTTTATAGAATTTGTAATGATTTTCATACAAGTTCCTTTACTTGAACTGAAATAACTTTAACTATTAACTATCCACTGAGGAACTGAATGGGCTTCTCTGTCTCAGTAAATGTTCTGCATGTGTTACGAGCAAAAAGCCACTAGAGGGCGCCAGAGTCAAACGTAACATTCAGAAACTACACTTAGACAATAACAGCAATAGACATTCACAAAGACAAGCATGGGGTAAAGACACAAATGGAGGATACTGGGGATTGAAAGGCAGCGAGAAGGTGAAATAAAGTAGGGAGGTAGAGAGAGGAGCAAAGAGCGAGAGGGTGGAGATGAGGCAGCACCTGGGCGGCAGGGCTGGCATAGTGCAGCGGGGCGAAGGTGGGGCGATGGGTGGTGCAGGTGTGACCGTAACAGCAGCGACTGTCCAGAGGAGGAGAGTCCTGGGAGAGATCAACACGGCCAGCAAGAGAGCGGAGAGGAAGAAGGAAAGACAAGCAGCACAGACAGGAAGTGAGAATAAAAGGGTGTGACAGATTTGAGCAGCACGAGACAGAAGCAGATAAACTGGGAGGCTACAGGTGTGGGTGTGTCACTGAGGGAGTGCGAGGCATTTATACAAGGTGAGGGGAATCACAGGAGTCAGTAAACTTTCTTAACATGATTCTGTCGACTTCATTAAGCATCTGGAGATGTGCGATGTTCCCTGAGGTGTATTTCTCTCATTTATATTCAGCACAAGCTTCACTTCTTAATGGTATTATGCTAATGGAGAGAAAGACATCCGAACAGTGTAATCATAATGAAGGGAGAAGCTGTGATCAGAAGTCCGTTATGTAGGATATGCTGTAGTTGAAATATTTCTGGCACAACTTGACCTACTTTTGCCCGGAGAAGAAAAAAAGCTCCAACAACATCTGCAGTACACAATTATGACACTGCAGACCCCCTATAGTTAAAATTGAGATGACTGCACCCCTCACCTCTCCTCCCACATTTGCACCACGTGTGCTACACAGAGCCTGAAATGACTGCCAAATGAACAGGAAAAGCATTTAAGAGTCAGACAAGTATACTTCCACCACAGGAGGGGAACTTAAATGAGTTGCTCTATTATTCATGTCCAATAAACTATCTCGTAAAATCTTTATATGGTGCTTGTGCTATATTTATGTTCGAGGTCACTTACCCCTGACTTACGTACGTTGCCTCGTGGTTTTGGTACAGGTCGGCTGGACTTGGTCTCGATGAGCTCTGAGCCGGGGCCCACGGGGAGGCTCTGGGGCTGCTTGGTCCTCTGGGCCTGCAGAGCCAGCTGATAGGCCACCTCGAACGCCTGGCCCAGCGTCAGGATGATCTCATAGGTCAGATTCTACACAGAGAGGGAGAAAGAGGAAAAGCAGGGCCTTTTTAGGTATTCTCCGCTTTGAACAACAATATTTAGTTTGCAGTACGCATGAAGTACATATTCCATAACACGTCTTTGTAACAAGGAGAAGTGGCTTTAATCTCGAGAGCATTGTGCAACAGCAAACTATTGTTAAACACTGACAGCTTCCAAGTGTCTGTCCAAAACGCAAAGATATTTAGTTTAATATGATTTAAAACACAGTAAAGATAGAAATCTCCATCATTGAACTTTCATTAGAAGCCACTTAAGCTTTCAATCAACTCTCAAAGATCAACTTATCAATACGTTGCAGCTCTCTGGTCAATACAGTTTAGAATAACCAATCACATCTCACAGCAGCTGCTATCCGACTGCATTACTGCTTGAGACAAAGCCCCTCGTTTAAGCCTCGAAGAGGAAAATGAGCCTAGTTTAACTGACTTCAGCCTGGAAAGCCCCTTGGTGCATTATGGGAAAGATTAGCAGGATAATCATCCGGTGTCAGGGGGGACCGAGGACTTTACGGAGGGACAGTTATCATGGCCAGAGTAGCACTGTGTCTACAAGGAGGCAATCCGCAGCAGCTGAAGCGAGACACCTTGAGAACATTCAGTCTCCAGATAAGAGTGTTGACGATGCGAGCTGTCACTTCTCCTCAGTTCAAGTCTGGGGCATGATGTTGGAGGAATTCAAATTCACCAGTGAGGACGTTTTGCAACACTTGAAATTCTCCTTTTATTATTTTCACCTTGTTTATGTTACAAGGGTAGCAGTAGTTTTCCCTCCAGGGAACTCACACAAAACAATCTAGATTTTTGATATCGAGGTCACTTTAAACTATGTGAGATTAAGCTGAGAGGACAATAAGAGCATCCTTACCACGTCGACTGTGCTGAACACATGGCAGTAGTGGTGGTTGGTTTGCAGGTCCTTGGTGATGTAGGCAAACGTGCACAAGTCCTCAGGGTCCTGGGCTGCACATGAAATATTCCGGATCTCATGTTCTGCGATGATGTTCTACCGAGGAGAGTTGGCATAAGACTCACTCTATAAAGACTTCATATAACAGAACAGAACATCCCAATATGCAGGAAAATGTAGAAATACCCATTAAAACCATACTGTGCTTCTAAGACAACCTTTCAATGTCTTTTTTTATTGAAGTCAAATACATGTCAATACAAGCACACTTGCTTCAAGTCAAACAGGAACACATGTGACCTAAACTTGCAGGCATGACATTTAAAACCACAGAAAGGAAGCAGAGGGATTTACGGCTGTGACACTCAAAATATTACAAAAAATGCTTGCTATTTGCACGAGGCATGAAGGGTCAAGATATTGAGTTTTGCACTGAGCAGGATGGGATGTAGTAGTTACCTTATTGGCTGCATCAATGAACTTCACACCCTTATAAGTGATGGACAGGACGATGGTGGGGACTTTTCTCATTTGTTCTGTCGACCTCTGGAGGAAAAACGGACGTATAAAGAGTGGGCATTAAGGTGAATTACTGCTCACTCGTAAAGAAATATGCATTGTTTGTCACATGAGCTTGGAGAAGTAATTTACCCGCATTTTGGCACAGGCATCCTGCGTGGACTCTGTACCTCGTAGCTCCTTAATAAGCATGGAGCCGAGGTACTGCAAGGGAGAATGAAAGAGAGAAAAGGTTGGTGACTATATTGAATGAAAACGGCATCATATAGGAAGGACGATGAGTGATAAACATACACTGGCTTCGTAAGCGCAGGACTCAAAGATGAGTTTCTCAGGTTGATGGTGCCAGTTCTGCACCGGGGCGTACGGGGTGGCCAGGCTCGGCGGCCGCAGGGTCAGACGGGGCTCTCGAAGCCGCTCATCATACCGATCCTGGAAGAAGGAAGTATAATTATAAGTCTGGCAGTGGCCCACTTTTATCACGACATGAAGATACTGTAGGACATAAAGTAGTGCTGAAGGGAAAGACGTAAACATACATGTGATCGGTGTCGATCGCTCTGATATCTTTGGGTGTCGTAGTCACTTTCTGGCACTTTTTTTCTCCCAGGCTCTCCTACTGGCAGCAGAGGGTCCATTGAGCGTCCTGTGTAGGGGTCCATCTGACTGAGAGGGGAGGAGGATCCGGGCAGGTCTTGGCACTGGAGAGACAGATTCAGACACCATTAGTTGTCCCATGATCAACAGTGATGGTCATTTTTCCCAAAACACATACTTTGCAAGATTCCTAGACTAAAAGCAAACCAAGTCTGGGAGGAAGTTAAACCATTAAACTGTAATGTAACCTTTAGAAAGTTGTTGGTAAAACAGTGTGAGGGGTCTTACCCTGATCTGAGACAAACGGGGAGGCTTGACTGGAGGTTCCTCGTACGGCCTCTCCGCTAACGAAGCAATGATGCGTTTTCTGTGACCAAGTAGGGAGATCTTTAGCACCTAGAGGACAAAGGACAATATCATGTGACCATGAAAGTTGGAAGAAGACCAAGACACATCTGACACTGATAATAAACTTGTCATAAAAAACATTAACCCTTAAATCCAAACCTAAATGTGTTTTTAATAACTTTCACTAACGCATCCTTGTTTACAGCTTAGAATCAACTAGTGAAATATAGGTATTCATACTCCATAGGACTACCTCAAATATTACTCATTTGTTTTCGGATCATTTTAAACTTCATCCTAAATATTTAACACCAACATCCTGTGTATTAACGTCCAGAGTTTCCGTTTCTTGCCTCTCAAAACTAAAGCTGGAGTAAACTGTCCAACTTGTCCCTTCTCTGAAGTTTCCCTAAAACTAATTTCACCCTCTGACACTCCTCGCAGTCTGTGACTCACATTGACAATCTCCAGCTCCCACAGGTTTTTGACACAGTCCAGAGTGCGGTAGCCGCTGGTCAGGAAGTTGTGCAAGTACTCGTGCAGACCCATGTTCTCCAGCCAGGTGGAGATGGAGCCGCTGCCGTCACAGCCCAGAGCTTTCACCTGCAGGACAACCACACAGTCACTAATGTGCTTTTTAACACATTTAACAGTCCTGCTTTTACAGTCCAAATAAGTAACATTACAGATTTATTATCAACTAAAATGTACTTTAAGTATCAAAAGTAAGGTATGTTAAGTTGTGTTTTTACTTAATTCATTATTAGTTTTGTAGTATTGATGCATCAAGGTATCATTTTATTGTTGTGGCTGGTATGGGTGAAGTGACAATAGTTTATCTAATTTATATGTAAGTGGGAGAATAAAGAAGAGGAACGAAGATTTTGAATGTTCTTTCTTTAGAGAAATATTGGATAATTTCAATTATGTGGGATTTAAAAATACAGACTGTTATATTAATTAAAATAACAGAACGTTTTTAGGGGAAATTACTTTTTAGAGCAACTCTTGACAACCAATATAAATGAAATTGGAGACACGACGATGTTTTTGTGTAAGACATTATCAAGAGAAGTTAGAATCCATTGGTTTGAACCTTTAACAATGCATGGTATTATTTAAGCTCATTGTTTACTAACCAGTAATTATATATATAAATATAGAGTAGTAAAAAGTAGAATATCTCCTTTAAATGTAGGAGAGTAGAAGTAGGAGTAACATACAATAGTTCTGTAGGTGCATAATTATACTAATGACAGTATTTGGGTAAATATACTGCGGTACTGCATTGGTATTCAGGCGAGATTAGCACCTTGTGATAATCAGACACATGAGAATAAATCAGGTTTTGCAATGCTGGGATGAGTATTGAAGTTAGAATCAATGACTCCTCACTTTAGGTAATGACCGTGCCGCGTGCAGGACCTTCTTCCTGTGGCTCGGGTCTGTGATCCCAATCTCTCTCAAGTCCTGGTCCTCCATCACATTGCTCCCCTATGGAAGAAAATACAAAACAAATCAGCATCTCTGTTAAATTATATAAGCCTACATTTCTAAAGGATATCACTGGCACTGCGCCTGTATTAAAATAAGTATTGAACTGTGCCGTACATGAAAGAGAACATCGATTAAGGGATGTATTTTAGTCAAAAACGTATTGGAACGTATGGATACATGCTCCAGAATAGCCAGTGCTGGAGTATTGATCACACATAATGCCACCATAGCAGAAAACGGTAAATGACTCCCTGGGACCCGACCTAGTGACTGTTGTAGGGGAGCCACATCGATAACCTCCTAAATGAGATGTATGTGTTAGGGGGAGGGGATTGACAGAGCTGTGTGTGAATAATGGTCACCCCCATCTTTTGTTACACACTGTAGCACCTTTGAGACCGCGGGGCAGGTAACGGACAACGGAGAAAGGAGCGATCAATCAGTGTCGGAAGAGCAGAGTGGTCAGCAATATGAGATGCAGAGGTAAAATGCCACAGCATCGATAGTTAACTGTAACCGATGGCCTCAGAGGGAACACACAAATCAAAACATCCAGACGTGTGAAGGGGAAGCCTCCATTTCTGCAGAGAACATCGCTCATTAGAGTGCTGTCCGGTTAGCTCTGCTAGTGGTCAGAATAAATGAGTTAAAACAAATCATTACTACTCGGGTGATCAGTTAGGAGTGAGTAAGAGCTTTAAGGTAATCTTGGGTCAGCAAATGAATCTCATGTTAAAGTACCATGATGCTTTGAGGGAGATGCTGCCTCAGGAACAAACTGTGACAGCTCATGTGGCTGACTCTTCAATATCAACCTCAAGTTAACACACACACACACACACACACACACACACACACACACACACACACACACACACACACACACACACACACACACACACACACACACACACACACACACACACACACACACACACACACACACACACACACACACACACACACACACACACACACACACACACACACACACACACACACACACACACACACACACACCACACAACACACACACACACACACACACACACACACACACACACACACACACACACACACACACCACACACACACACACACACACACACACACACACACACACACACACACACACACACACACACACACACACACACACACACACACACACACACACACACACACACTGTCTGTAGGTCAAAGCCTGTTTTTCATGCAGACGCTGTAGATGCAAACAAGGGGCACAACGGGTGAGGAGCGGAGCTGTCAGCGAGGGTAAAGACTGCAGAGTAACCTGTGTAAAGTCACGATGTTAAGTGCATTTTTAGCCCCTGATTCGCTGTTCTACAATGACAAAACATTCATAGAGTATGTCACAGGGGATTTGAGAAAAAGGTTATAATAATAAACAGTCAGAAAATTACAGAGAGAGAAAACAGAAGGCACAGAAAGAAGACGAGAAAAAGAGAGAGAACAGCTGGATGGAATGAAGCTGCAGCCCGAACACATGTTGTTGTTGGAAATTGAGACGAATATCTTTCTGTTTTTGGATTGTAGATCAAATCAAGTTTTATTTATATAGCACATTTATAAACGATTTTTGGTCGAGCCAAAGTGCTGTACATATAATAAAAACAGATGTGCCAAACAAAACTAAAACTATATATAAAATGCAGATTTACTGATGATTAAAATGATGCAGTGAAACAGAAACAGACAGACAGTAATAATGAAAAGTTAGGTGCATTATGAGAGCATAAGCTCCGACAGGATGTTATGTCATATATGGTGAAACGCGGCCCTAGTTGGAGCTCCTTTTGAGCAGCATAAGACATTGTGACGCATCTCTTTTGGTTCCCTAATGCCTTGCATTGAAGTGACGACTTAAAGCCCATTATCTGTGAGCAGCAACACACCGATCCATTCCTCTCCAGCTGAGGGTTGAGACTGTTTGGGGAGCTGGGTGGATAATAGTGCTTTCACAGTGCATGGATCATTGCATTACTCTCCCACTGGAGATTAACTGATAAATGGCTCTGTGGGGGAAATGCAGTTCGAAGAGACTGAATCCACAGTCTCTGCTTACATTCCCCGAGTTGTTTCCTGCACTTTTTACTTTTAAGTAGAAGTGTTTTAATGCAGCTCTTTGGTTTCCTGCGTTATGATTTGTTGCACCCAAAGTTTTCTGTTATGGAACTTGATAGAGAATTTAAAAAGCAGTTTTTGTAATCCATCACTGAGGTAAACACAGGAAAGAACATATTTAAATCATAATAGGCTTTGGCACTGCAGATTTTGTGGTGTGTGAAAATGTTTGAAGTGAAAACCCCAGAACAAAAAAATCAGTTTTGAAAATTACCTTTTGGGCCACGTTGGAGACATTAGAGATGAAATGAGTCCATTCATTAATGTTCTATTTCATTTAACAACTATCAATCACCAACTATTTGAATAATTACTTTAGTATTTAAGGCATATATTGCCCACCTGCTAGCACCTCGTGTTTGGTATCTTTGTTGATTTAATATATGGGTGTCTGGGGTATTCAATAATTAATCATAAATTGAATTGACAAACTCTGTAGCTGCAGTATCCTCACATAGCTAGACATGACGATGTTGGAAGTTGAGAAGATTTTAAAGTTTTGTTTCAATTGATATTAATCCTTTGAAAGGTTGGTTGGTTCATCCTATACTTGATCAACATCTGTAACCGTTTTCTATTATCACCTTTTCAAACAAAATGCCCAACATAATCAGATTATAAAATGTAAGGATTTTCTGCTTTTCTTCGTCATAAAGAAAATCATTTATTTGATGCAGATTACATTACATTGCATTTATCTCACGCTTTTATCCAAAGCGACTTACAATAAGTGCATTCGACCAAGAAGATACAAACTTGAAGAAAACAGAATCATATAAGTCCATTAGGTTTCATAGAGCCATTTACTGATGATTACATTGATATAGTCATCATCCATATTTTGCTACCTGAAGTTACCCCTACTGAGTGAACTTGAATTGTAGTTTATGAGACTCCCATCTCCTGCCACATACATATTAAATTCACCTCTGCTTTATCTTGATAAGCCATTCATCCCCACTCAAAGACTTTGAAAACAAAAACTTGCGAGACGTGGCGGTGACAAATCTGTGTGAAAATTCTGACTAATGTGGTTCCACTTTGTCTAACAGTGGTCTGACAGAGAGAATTCATTAGTTTACAGGAAGCTGACATAATCACAACTTGGGTGAAAAAAGTAAACTGGGTGGTTTTGTGTGTGTTTGTAAGCCTCATCCATCTCTGCCTTCCCCTCTCCTCTCATTAAGATGCTGCTCTCTCTTCGCTCTCAGAGAGCCGCCACACAGCAGTCCCTCTGGTTTAAAAGCACTCTGAATTCAGGCCAGGGGCTCGAGGGCACGGATCACTCATTCTGACTAAAGGACAGCTAACCAGCAGCTGAGAAACGTATACTTTGTCATCCTTAACAGGCCGTAATAAGACAACACGGGACTATTACAAGCTGACGGATGTGCAAAGACAATAAAAACATGTCTTCAAATGAACCATGTATTTAATCTAATTCCAGCACAAATGTTTATCCAATGGGTAAACTATTCAGCTCCACCATTACACAAGCAGGGAAATCAATGAATCCATTCCCAACCCTTTAGCTTCTAATGCATGAAGCCATTACCGAGTTTCCAATTTGTCTGCAGGCTCTGGTGGCATTGACTCTCTCCAACATTTGCATCTATTCGATTGTAGAGAATAGCAACAAGGACAGAATAACGGAGGAAGAAAATGCTGAAGTACAAACAGATGTTTATCTGTATTTTAGTTTTGTTTTTATGTTTTTATATATGCTTTTATCATAATATAAGCATCTATGTTGAATGTTGATTTACTGATTGTATTTACCTGTCATTTGAAGTGAACATTTTTTTTTAGGATGACTTTCAACATCCTGTTAGCCAGTTTGCTAACTCTGGCACATTTACAGAAATGTCAATCAATGTGCCCCGTCCCTGTCAAATAAATATAAAAAAAAAAAAAGAAAAAAAGAAAATGTGTTCTCTCATCATCGTGAAACCAAAAGATTGAAATCAAGCTCTGAGTCACCTCTACTGACATTAAACTCAAGTAAATGACTCCTTCTCAAGCCGTCTTTATGAGCATAAACCAAGGTCTTGTCGCAGCAGACTTTAATCGGTGACACGGTTGCCTGGAATCCAAACTAACTTGGAGCTCCGCTGGCTGACCCCGTCACAGCTGACGGCAGAATCTGAGCTCAGACGAAGAGAAGGGAGAAAAAAGAGCTGCTTCGTTTCAACAGCCATTACTGGTGAGTACCATGGAGGGCCGGAGTGCAGCACGGGCTTGTTTCACCGGTACATTTGCTCCATGAGTCGATGAAAAGCATCTAATTGGTTTCAGAAGAGCCTTGTCTCTGCTTTGGTGCTTGAACACAACACAATCTCTGCTGTTATTGATCCTCTTCTGGAGCGAGCCTGCAGGACAGACAGAGATCACAGCAGTCTGACGGCCAGAGTAAACACTGTTTCATTAGTGATCTCACTGCACAGCGGACATTTAAAAAAAAAAATGTAATGAACACTTAACACAATGAATGTACCAAGCGTAAATAAGCCGGATTTAGCTTTGAGCTACTTTCCATCCGCAGTCCCTCACATAAAACATTTAAGAACATGACATTTACAAACATAGCTACTGTTTCTATGCTGCTCATACCCATGGGCAAATTAGAAGAATGCTAAATATCATTTGAGAGAGATTTCCAAAGTGTGTTGCTCTGTTAATGATGAACACAACTATTACTGCTCGCACCTAGGTTTCACTTCCTGATGACGATCATAAAAACGTGATAACACTAGCGATATTAGGCTGTGTTATCTCAATAATTAGACTTTACTCAGCCATGATTCTGTAATTTTGTATATCTTTACACACCAAGCATATGAGTTTGAGTGTTATTTAGAGCCGACACTGGATCAGCGTGGTAATAACGAGAATGCATTTAGTTCATGTACATTATCTGCTGGAGTCAATTTCAATTTAGCTCGGAAGTCTTCTTAAATCAATAAAAATAACATGAATTAACAAAAACATGGATGTATGAAGCAAGTATATATAAATGAACCAATACATTGAGATCATTTAAAACATCCTCATAATTGCAGATATTCTGTCACTTCATTGAGTTGTGTGGGTTAATACATATAGATACAACATATAATCAAATAAGTGTGTTCTTTCTTATATTTTACACATTTTATTAGTGCAAACATGTATTTCTCAATTCCTTTTTCCTATATATGAACTATTGGACGTTTTGAGCTCCATAAATCTGTGCCTCTGACTGGAACTACCAATACAATTAGACAAAACAAATCTGTCTTGTAACTGTGCCAACGATGCCTGTTCTCTCCACTCTACTGCATTTAACTACATTAAACACAATTGGAAAAGTTGGGCAGAGCTAAAGGTGATTCAGAGGGAAACTCTCACTCACCAATTTGTGATTCTTTAAAAAAGGTCCACATTTACTGAGAGAAGCACAAGCCGTTTAAAGCCTACCGCTTTTTTCCAAATCCTCCAGCGATCTTAGTAAGCCAGGTGGTCTGTAAGCCGTGTTTAAAGATAGAAAGCGAGCCGGCTCTCTGCTTTGAAACAGGAAATACTCACGGCTAAAGACGGTGTGAGAGTGAAAGACTAAGAGACAGTAGGAAGATTAAACCTCGAGAGGCTTCAGCACAGAATTAAACATGGGTGTTGATGACGCTCGGTGGGAGTGAAGGGACAGATAAATGTTGGAATGCAGGTTATGTAAAGTAGATTAAAGATTATTAATGCACGTATCAGTGTATGTATTCTGAAACAAGTCTGACACCGCTAGGTTTAGTCCAAGAGCGCAAAACATTCACATCTATTTTTGTATTCATGTTTCTAGCGTTGTTATTCTATCCACACCAGTACAACATTGCTGCTTAGAAAGACAACGTATGCTCTCTGGAGTCAGGTCCTAATTTACAAGTCTAATTAACACACTGTAATTAAAAACAATGAATTCATTTGGCAAAACACAAACATGGAACACACCTCAGTGTTATCAGGGAGACAACATCCCTCCAAACAAGAGGAGACCAAATAACCCCCTGTGACCCTTTCAACTGTGACATACCATTCATGGGAAGGGGGAACAATTACTCATGATGAACTAAAAGGAACTTCTTCACTATTGTAATTAATGAACGAAAGATGGCTCTTCTTCATAACGTGTTATGCCCTCCTCTGTACTGTATTCAATTACTGCTGCATGGTTTTTAAGGGTAGTTGTCGTGGTTTAATCATTTCATAGTCTGTTGAAATATGGAGTTTTAACCTGGATTTCACCCCTGGAAAACATTCTATCTTTCCAGGCACACAGAAAACATCTGATGGATCATAAAAAGAGTTAAGTACAATATTTGATACAAACTGATCCTAATATAACGGGGTATGATTTGAGGTTTAGGTGGGTAACACTATGTGACAATATTAAGGAGTGAGAAGGTTACAAATGTGGCTTTGTTTGAGATTGTGACTTAAAAGTCCACAATGATATTGCCAGTTATACAGGTCACACATCTTAAGTGAAATCTAACTTAAGTTATGAAATAGCCAGATCAAAGACCAAGGTTTTGTCAAGAGTCTGGCTTCCAGGAGCACTGGTCATACAAAATAAGGAATATAACTTGTCTCTGCACGGGCAATTACATGTTGTATGCTGCTCTGCATTTCTTTAGAAGAGACAATAGGATTTCCACCTTTAGGGTCTCTTCAAAGAAATGAGCTACAGTGGCTCACATACCATCTAATCTCATTTATTCGGATGAAACACAGCTAACAAATGTCTCTTCCAGTGCAACAGAGAAGGTGTTGATAGGCCTGATGGAGGAGGAAAGAGTTTTCATCTTGACACACAAAGCGTCTGTCTCATTTCCAACATGCCCACTGGCTCAGCCTACCAGCTGGGTCTCTCATTCTCTCCTCCATCAGTCCTCATTACTGACACGAGCCACAGAGCCAACTCATAGTGGCGTCGCACACTGTGAGCTCCATCAACTGTCGGATTGGCAACAGCATCCCATTGCTCACCGAGACGCTCCTTCATTCTGGCCGGGCTTCAGCTGCTTCTCCGGTCAGGGGCCACGGACAGCCGGCCCCTGAGATGGAGACAGACTGTCTGAGAGCTTAAGCATGAACCTGATTCAACACGCAACAGGGCGTAATGATATCAAAGCTCCCGTAAACAAAATATTTGACAGCAAAGATAAAACTGCAAATTGTCTGGTTGACTGAACTTGTAAATCTAGCAAACATCAGTCAAGGCTCTGCCGGAGAGCCGAGAGGTAAAGTTATGTCATTGAATCACGCACTGAATATTAAGATATTTATAACGTTTGTGTGAGGCGAGATATAAAATGATGTGCTGAATCCACCCAGAATACACAGTTCCCATATCAATATATTGCAGCAGCTGCTTAAAAAGGAAAACTCATGAAAAAGACCAGAGAGGTCGTTACAGGATTTCAGCTAATTGAACTTTAGACACACCTAATGGGATCATCTCACAGCTAATGGGGGAGGCATCACTTGGATTATACACAAAGAAACACACTGGGGTTAAGTAGGAGTAAGCAGTGAAAGACAAGGAAAAAAAGGCTATGAAAGTGAGTAAAGACAAAGAAATAAAGTACATTACAGTCAAGAGCATAAAGGTCAATTTGGACCTAATAGAAGAACGGAGGAACTCACCATGTAGTGCAGGTCGTCGAAGCCATTGAGCAGGAGCTTGCTCTCGTACTGCGGCAGCCCCACGTGCTCCAGCCAGTCGCCCACAGGCTGCTCCAGCAGCCGGCCTGCAGCACCTGCTGACAGGGGAAAGCGCTTCAGGAGGGAGAAACCTTTCAGCCGGTAGCAGCGGCACTCTGAGGACGAGACGTGGCATTGCCACATCATTCTCGGCCAGCAGAGCCGAGTGCATCCGCAACAAGAGCCTGGCGGGGGAGACAGTGTCCTCTGTGGACAGGGCGTCAGCTCCCGCAGGGCAGCGGGGGCCGGACCACAGTCACCCAAGATGGCTAAAAAGTGCCCCTGATCTCAGGGGTGAAGGAGGAGATAAATGGGTTTGAGCTGGTGGACTACCAGCTAATGTGAACAGAGATCTTAGCTATGACAGTCAGTCGGGGGCCTGCCCAGAACACATTCCCCATCAACAAAACTCTGCATCACTTCACTGTTGCAAACGTATCAAACCATTCATATCCAACTTGGGACAAAAGTCAAAATGTCCAGGGTCAGGAAGTAGCATTCTGTGTCCAAAGGTAAAAGCTTGCAGCTGATTTAGTGAAGCTCCAGTTTTGTTATGAAGAGAAACCCAGAGGGAGAGACACACCTTACTCCAGAGAGGGTGATGTGTCTTAGCAACATGGAAAGTTCTTTGGAAACTCGTCATTAATTAGTAAACAGGCACTCTGACTGAAAGACCCAGCCTGCTGAGCACCACCAACAGTCCAGACAGGAATCTACCTGAGAACATCACAGCGCTCACAGGGAAAGCAGCAGGACGCAAAACAAGTCTGTCATGAGCCGAGATGGATTGGGACCAAAAGCAACACTGACGGCTGTCAGCAGCCCAGAGGAGCCTAACCCTGAACGAAGACAGATTACTGCCTCTACATATTACTGGCACAATTCAACACAATTCAGAAGCAAAAAACACATGTTCTGCGGTGGGATTTCAGCGATCACACCCTTAAATTACCATTCACTTTTAACGTGATAAATGAGTAAATGTGTTTTCTGTTGATAGGAAAGAGTTATATATTACCTTTCTTTGCTTTCCCTTTAGGACAACACATCAAAAAAAGCTGACAAATAACAATAACAAACAAGCAAAGATCTAAACCTAAACTCCAATGACTAGTAAAATGCAGATAAATCTTCTTTTTCCCTTTTCAGTGATCTCATCATCTATTTAACTTGGCGCAACACCAATCCCGTTTCAGAGGAGATTCCCACGTCATAGATCCCATTGTGGTCGCTGCAGACGCTTGGAAATGTGTCGGGAAGAAAAATGAATGAAAATCCAGTGAAGGATTCCACGAGCTACTTTAACGCATACTTAAGAAATAGCCGGCCCCCAGAATGAACTCCGGAAAGAAAGAGTGCTCCAACTGTCTCCTCAGTCTGGGACAGTCTGTGGGATGTGGTCAGGTCCACTTTCCTAAAAAAAACATCTGTAGTTCACTCTGAGCTGAAAAGGAAACACCTCATCCTACACACACACACCGCGGCGGCGTCCTTCTATTGTCCTGCTGTTCACAATTCTGCTGCCTGCAATATTTCTTTCCTCCCTTACTCCCTCTCTCTCCCCTCATTGCACGCTTCCCCACCCCTCCCTCTCTCCCTACCATACTCTCTCTCAAACACTGCAGGTGGCTGCTCTATGTCAGTGCAAGCTACAGTTCCCATCTACAGACCCCCCCACCTTCCTTATTACGTGCAGTTGTGATTGTATAAAAAAAAGTCTGTCTCTTTTCACCCTCCTCCATCATCTCTTTCCCTCTGATGTGGAAGTAAATCAGTCGAGAGGAAAAAAGTACCAGAGACTGCAGGCTCAGACCCAATCAGCTAGAGACTTCGCTGCACTCCAATCAACACAGAGAGGAGGCAAACACTGGTCAGAGTGTGGGGGGGGGGGCATCGAAGGTCTTCTCTTGCCAGTCTCTTGATGGCCTCCTGACAGCAGCTTCTCATGGACACGGTGGCTCTAAGATCTAAAGGTCCCCTATTATACTGTTTTTCATCAATATATTATAGGTCTCAGATCCAAAACATGTCTCTGAAGTGTTTGGCTGAAACACCAAACAGATCATTGCAGCATTACCCATAATCCCCTCTGTTTCAGCCCTGTTTCATAAGTGCTGATTCTGTGTCTGTTACTTTAGATGAAAATAAGGAGCCCCTCCCCACGCCCCTCTGAGAGATATTTGGTTAAAAAGAACACAAAGGTGCTCTAGGAGGAGATTCAGGTGATAAGGTGGGGGCGTGTTACCTTGGTGATTGGCTAATGGTTATACAAGCCAAAAAAACTTTATGACATCATAAAGTGGCCAAAATCTGATCAGCTAATTTTCAGACAGGTTTTTATATAAATGGATCAGGACAAAAAGTGAGCGAATCTTTTTTCCTGAAACTTTCAGAATCTCTTTACACAGAGGGGACACATGTTGATGTAGAAGAGACATGAAGAAGAGGGGACACATGTTGATGTAGAAGAGACATGAAGAAGAGGGGACACATGTTTATGTATAAAAGACATGAAAAGGTGGATTTTGCATAATAGGTGACCTTTAAGATTAAGTCTCATATACAGAGGAGTGGATTCAGACATGTTCAGACCACACAGATGCCGGGGCGCTAACTACTTCACTGCAGTGGTCTCAGTTTTCTTTATGTCGACAAAGCAAAATGAGCTCATCCCCCGATATGCTTACTGGTTAATATGTAAACAGCTCACTCCAGTGCAGGGAAGAAAACACACTTGTAAAACCACTGCATTGCTTACATACTGTACAATGTGACTGAGGAAAAGTGTGACCTGGAGGTGAATGATGAATGTGAAAGCTGAAGGGAAGGAGTCAATTGTTTGGGTTTACTGCAGCAGCTCCCAGGGCAACATCCATCAAATATGACGACAGGCTATTGAAAAGCCTACAGAATACCAGGAGAGCAGGTACACAATCCTTTAAAACAAAGACATTATTTTACAGAGAGCAATTTAATAGAGTGTCTCTCGGGCACTTTGGTCTTTCAAATTATAATACTCCGGGTACTTTCAGAGTAAGGTTTAGAGACTGTACTTAAAAGCAACCTGGTTTCTATCACACACGAGAGAGAGACCACTGCTTTGAAACAAGAACAAGCCAAATTCATCCAATAAGGGTCCTTTGTAGGGATGTAACGATACAAAAAACTCACGGTACGATAATATCGCTATAAAAAGTCCACGGTACGATATTTATCGCGATATTGAAAAAATAAAGGGAAAAAATTTGATTTTTCTTTTTTTTAATAAATAATAAATCTGATTTGTACAGCATTTTAGTAGAATAGTAGTATTTTAAAGTGTCAACAATATAATAATCAGACCCGGCAATAGAATAAATCAAGTTTCACTTTAGTTTTTAAAGTAACTCAACTCTAACTCTCTAACTCACTCACTCAGCATCATCAAGGTTATCCTTTAGGAATATGAGCATGTCCACATTTCCAGGTAGAAGCTGGGATGTTTGGGCGTTTACAAAATCCCTGCTGTGGAAATAACTCTCTTGCTGGGTACTGATGTTGCTGGGACAGAGAGATATGCTTTGGCCATGGGTGACAGCAGTGGGTTAAACTGTGCATTGTCTCTCCACCACTTCAAAAACAACACAGTTTTTGCCAAGAAGGTGAGGCTTATTGACAGAGATATAAATATACTGTTGGTACTTGTCAATGTCTCTAGGTATGTACATGTAGCCCTGTATATACGATGTCCTTTTGTCGTTGTTGTTTTATGTTCATGTTGTAACCTACTTGCTGCCATGTTGGACAGGTCTCCCTTGAAAAAGAGATTGATGATCTCAATGGGACCATCTGGTTTAATAAAGGTCAACTTAGTGTCAGTCTCACGACGGTATTGAGACATTTATTTCCCGCGATATTCGATATATCGTTACATCGCTAGTCCTTTGTGTTCACTATTCCTTATTCAAAAGAGTATTCTTAGTTTCCTCAGGGGCTGCTAATGTCCATACCACTCCTTGTCTGTTCTATTAAAACAGACCAACTGTCTACCAGCATTACACACATCTACCTGATTGTCTGTTGCTATCTGAATCGTAATTCGTTATGGACGCCCGTCTGCTAGTCCCAGGCTCTTGATTTCCCATGAGCCCACCTATCAAACAACTCGGGAGGAACAAATTAAAGCAAATCCAAGCATGTAAAGTGCAATATTAATATGGCAATGATAAAGAAGACCCAGTGACAATAAAAACATGTGCGACACATACTAAAAAGGTAGTTAAATGTGTTGAGGCAATGCAGCCAACTGATTCTCAGTGTGCCAAAGTCAAAATAGATAGAAATCAGCATGAGGAGGGAAAGAAATCACAACATAGACACCATTTCTAGGTGTTGATTAACATTTAACAGCATGAAAGGACAATGATGATTATACTCTACCTGGTGTAGCATATTGCTGATCCCTGGAAAAATCGATGCCAGCACCAATCAGTGTCATGATCTTCTCGATCTGAGGACAGGAACAGAAGAGGGAGATAAGAAGCTGTAGGAGCAAATGTAGTCTAGCCTCCACCTCTCACCATAAAAACATCCAGAGAAATGCCCCATGCCGTAAACACTTAACCACCAAACGTAACAGTCTCCCGGCAAAAAGCAAATAACGGCGTTAACGATACGTTAAGTGAGAGAGAAGTCATTTAAAGTGCTTTTATGGTGAGAGAAAAATAAAGATTTTGAAGGGTATCTGAAGCAACGTGGTTGATTGCCTTTTCATCTCATTTATGAAATGTGGCCTCAGCATTAAGCTCATGTATATCGGCTCTTGGCTGCAGTGTTTCATCCAAATACAAACCCATTTACAAAGGATGTCTAAGAAATCTGATCACAAAGCAAACGTTTTGTCAGGGCGATTAAGCTAAGAGAAAAGTTGTAAGTCTAAGAAAACAATAAAGAAACAGGTGATTTATGGTTTCCTTTCATTTACAAAGATCTCAGAGAAAGTAGTTCTCTGACTGTGTCATATGGTTGCTTCAATAACGTTTACACACCTGTTGATTTTGAGGCGGCTGAGGGTCTTAATTCAAAGTAAAGAAGGGGTTAAAATAATACACAGAGAGCCTAAGAAGAAAGGGCAATAACTCTAACTTTCAAGATACCCAGATCCCCATGGTTTATCGCAATAGTTTCATGCATTTATACAGAATGCATGAAACTATTACTGCCGTGTTTCCATCAAGCATGGTCCCTGACATTCACGTGTCAAGGACAAAAACAAAATTTCCTTGAAATGCGTTCATAAGGGCACCGAAGCAGCAGAGGGCAATTGAGATGCAATATTACACCTGTCACCGCACAGAAACATGGCTCCCCCTTTCAACTATAACCACGGTATGCATAGACATTGAGTGCAGAAAAATGAAAGAAAAAAGGAGAGAGACTGACAGGGCTGTCGTCAAACCTGTGTCATTGAAAAACTTTTAATAAAATAGAGTATATAACTCTTTACCATTGCTTTTGGAAATATTTCATCTGAGGCAAAAGTCCTGGCTGCTTTACTTAAAGCCATGACAAATAATATATCTCATTATTATCATTATAAAAAGGCAATAGTGCTATCGTCAAAAGCCTTCATTTAGGATATCATCATCAATCTGTACAAGGATGCTTAGAAGTGAGATAGCATCTAATTGAAAAAGAAATGTCAGAGATAGAAATCCAGCTTTGAAGAACCATCCATCTGACTTTCTGTGCTGCCGTTAGACCAGACAGTAAATGTTAAATCAGAGCTTTTAGACTTGCTTAGAAGAAGAAATGAATAATCACTGAGATGATATCATTCGAAAGGGTTCATGAAACCTGAAAGGATCCCATCTACCTCTACAGAGCATGCCCCAGAAGAGGACAGAGCCAAACCCCCAAAAGGACCACGAGATATTTATATGAAGGATGCATTTCTTACGCTGTCAACGGAATTAGATCTTCTGTGTTTGATGGTGGAAGAAGTCGTAGGTTTCTGCTAAAAGAGAACTCAATGTTTTGTTTTGCCCTTCTTCCGTGTACCTACTACACTTTCTATGGCAACACGGATTGAAATCAGCCTGTTGTATACAAAGATCCGCTACAGAGTACAGAAAACATTCAACTGAACACACAAATGGAACATTGGACATATCTAGAGAGTGAGCTATGCGTTTGTTATGATACAATTATTGAAAAATCAATGGAAGAATCCATCGTCCTGAAGATCACACACAATGCCGAACATATGTTTTACACTGCCTTCTGTTCTTTTTAGATTCAACATTAATCCTAAGCATATCAGAGAAAAAAAACTGTAATTCTAGTAAGAGGTGAGTGACAAAGTGGATCACAACATTTACGTTATCCATCTGCCCGGTGTTCCTTCTCCATTAAAATACACCATAATGACTAGATGGTAGATAAGTCCCACAAGCTTGTCAAATAACCTCCATCTATCATCGCCACACGTCCCTACTTCAGTCATTAAACAGAAGAGTGGACGATGAGTCGGCAGCTCGTCTCCTACCTGAGGAATGACTGAGCAAACAAGGATGAGTCAGCAAAAAAAAGGTTCTGTTTTCAGAGTGTCTCTTCATGGGTCAGTGGTTTCATTGTGCTTAACCAAACATATCCTCGCCATACCCTCACTTAAAACCAGGTATATGCAGTATAAACAGCTGGACGACACGGTGCTTGGCTTTAATATGTGAGGAATAATTACCAGTAATAAAGTGTCCTTATTTGACATTGGGTGTAGGAGGTACGCAGCGTTTCATTCTTTTTTTCTCCCCCCCCCCCCCTAACACATTTTGGGAGATTAAATTATTGCAGAAAGTCGGATGAGAAGATCCCAAAATGATATATGTACACATACTCCAGTTAAAGACTAACAGCATTGTTTATTTGGAGTTGTGTCGCTCGACATGTGATGAAAGTAAATCCAATAGTCACCATCTTTAAGCTCTGACTTTGGTCTATATCATTGTCTGAGAAACATATCTGTCTTTTTAGCTGCTAAATGCTCCACTATGATCATCAGTGAGTCACAAATGGTGTCGGTCTGTCGTTTGTTGCTGAGCAGGGGCAGCACTTGACTGTTGCTCCCATAATAACCTCAATGATTAGGCCTTAGCAGGACAATTAGAAAGCTGATGATGTACACTGGTATTAATCAGGGGTCCAATATGTAAAATCACACACACACACAAAGCAGTTGTAGCCCCTGTGATAATGAGGACAGGGGGCAGTGATCTCATTTCATAAAGTGATCTCATCTCATAAAGTGACCGAGGTCTTTACTGAAGGGAGAAGGATCCTCATGTCGGTGGCATCCTTTCCCAGCAACAAGCAGAATACAGCACAATAAAAAATTGACATGCAATCAAAATGCCAAGGTTGTTTCTGCAGCTCGCACCATGTACTTTTAAACAGCAAGTTGTTATATTCATTTCCCTTCTAGTGATGCATCTGAAACAACCTCAGGATACCTTTCTAAATGCCTCACGCTGCAGTGAATAAGAATAAAGAAATAAAGATAATATCTAACGGACCAAGATTTTCCCTTCAAACAATGGGCTGCTTTTAGTCTTGGTGTATCAGCCTAACTAACAAGTTTAACAAAAAAGGTAATACTGGCTGCTCCGCCGAGATTCAGAAGCAGCTACTGTGGAAGGCAGGTGTGATATACTGCTGGAGCTGCGTCAGGGGACACGGCACAATGATTTCCTCAAGGTAAAACACATCCACTACAAGAAAGAGCTCCTGAGTTTCATGGTCGAGGACAAAGAAGCTCGATGCCATGAGAATTAATAAAGGAGAGGGAGAGGAATGTGTTTTTGTGCTGCAGGATCGAATCAATACAGAGACCTGAAATGGAGAGGCGTCCATTGTGAGCTGGACTCGCCATGAGGAGGGAGATACAAAGAGGAGGGTCAGAAGAAGTCAGGGGAGGGGCGGAGGCCAACAGCTGAAGAGCCAGCGGTGATGGGAGATGGCCGGGAGATTAAAGACACATGGACCCATTTATCATGCTTCTCACAGCAGGACAGCTACTCCAGGAAAGACTGTGTTTAAAGAAAAGTGTTTCTTTCTCAGCTTTGAGAAACTTGAACAATGCCAAACTAAATCTCAGAGACGGGGAGAGCTAAAGGACGCCTGGCAGAGCTTGTTCGGGGTGAAACAAAAGGCTGCTGCAGAGTGTGCCCGGACCACCGGCCTCAAATTGGAAAGCTGGCACCAAAACAAGGCTTGGATGAAAACTATGGACTAGTGAATGTGTATCAAGGGGAACACAAGCGCACCACCATCTAAAGAGGGTGCCAACACCTCAATGCCACAGTGCGACAAAGCTCTGTCAGCAGTCCCATCATCATCATCCTCCTAAAATAGCCAAGGGCATGCTTTTGTCCCTTCTGTACAACCTTGAAAACTGTGCGAAATTACCCCCAAAGGATGTAGAAATATATATAAAACCTTCTATTAAGTTGAAATCCTCTGTAGAAGTTGGAACAGAGAGGACAGCCTCTCTTTCGTTCCAATGACTAGACAAACACTAAGTAGTGGCTGCATGTCTCAGCTCCCTGTGGTTCTCCTGTTGAGGATTAGAGAATAGATGGACCCCGCTGGTTGCCCCAGGCCGTGACACACACCCAAAGTTCGGTTTGATCTCTGCAGGTCAAATCGACAAAACTTCCATGAAACAAACAGCAAGGCCACTTGTCTCTTGACGGAAAATAAAAGCTCCGAACAAATCCACAATGAGTTCAAGAACATGGCAAAAACAGAACAAAGAGATAATGCATGAATTGGCTGTTGATTTAAAAGAACACACTCAAAAGAACAACGTGAGGGAGATCTCTTGTTCTATTTTGCCGTATTTAGCAATGAGCGCATGCTAATCGAACAGGCTTAACAAGAAATATATTATCCAAGGAAATGCTAGAAAGCTTCAATTATTTCCCCATTCAGTTCACTCATGGCAGGAAGACAAGATCCTCCAGTGGATCTGCAGCCTGGAAGGGGAATCAATACTCACAAAAGCTGGTTTCATAGTGGATCTGTGGAGTGCGAACACGAGAATGAAGTTGAAAGTGAAGCGAGGCTGTGGATGGCGGCCCTCTCCTTCTGTCTACAGCTCTCCCTCTCTCTCTTCTCCCATCTGTGGAGCTCAGTGAGCTGGCCCACACAATGCGCCCCCCGGATTGTCATCTCCAGTCTGATCCCGAGGACCAAGACCAAGCGGCATTAGCATACACAACAGCACACACCCCGCACGTAGAGCTCAACACACACACACACATGCAGAGAGCTCCCTCAAATGCATAGGCCAAGACCCTCATGCAAGTCAAATCTCCTTGTCTTGAAACCAGAAGCATCCAAGAGTGTGTGTGAAGAAAGGGAGGGAGTATCACAGATGTAGAAAGAAGAGGAAGGAGGGTGTGAGAACGGTAGTATTTAGCAAACCAGATTACAAGAGCAGAAGGATGGCTTTTAAAAAGGGGGTTGTGTTTTAGGGTAATGTCCTGGGACCCTTCGCCCCAAACGGTGTCACATAGCACAGCAGAGTTGTGACAGGCAAAATGGCTGCCAATCTCAGATAGTGCAACGGGAAAGAAAACACTGTAGAAGCAGCCATATGGGCCAAGGAGAGGGAGAGAACGTAGAGTTTTCATTTTCAGGGGGACACTCCCTACATCATTAAAGAGAGTGCAGGCTAGGTTACACCCAATCAAACTTTAACTACTCTCCCCACACACTGCTCTCATTCGAAATGCACTTTATATCGGCAGTGTGAATATTTCCATTTCAAGCTAATGCAGGTTTATTTTTTGAAAGGGGAAGGAGAAGAAAGATGGGCCGCTCGCCTTTTCCTTTCAGCACTGAGCTCAAAGGCATCCGAATCACTATTCAATCGAGAAGAAACAGACTTCCGAGTTATTTAACACTTACTAAGGCTTTGGACAAAAGAAGTTGCCTTTTCAAAAGAAATACTAACAGACTGCCAACCAAAGATTCTAATAAACATCTTATTGCTTTCAAATGAATCAAAATCGTATTTGGGCATTGTGCAATCAGTGCAAATAGAAAAGGTGTTACTGCGGCAACCCGCTTCTTCTTTATACATTATTTCTGAGGCAGTGTGGCTTATATTTTGCACATTGCAGCTTTGGGTTTCTACATGATACATTAATTCTAGCTGCATTGCATGAATGAGAGATGTATTGGTTTAGCTGACAGGCTGACACACACACACACACACACACACACACACACACACACACACACACACACACACACACACACACACACACACACACACACACACAACACACACACACACACACACACACACACACACCACACACACACACACACACACACACACACACACACAACACACACACACACACACACACACACACCCACACACACACCACACACACACCACACACACAGCAACACACACACACCACACACACACACACACACACACACACAACACACACACACACACACACCACACCACACCCACCCTACACACACACACACCACACACACACACAAACACACACACACCACACACACACACCACACACACCACACACCACACACACAACACACACACCACACACACACACACACACACTCTGTCAGGGAGCATGACGAGGAGCTGCACATGTATGACTTATCAGAGGCAGGACTCATGTTGGGAAGGCTTCTCTAGGGGCGGGGGGGGGGGGGGGGGGGGGGGGATATATTTGATTCTGCGCTGACAACCAGAGAAAAATCGTACATTTCAAGGTCAACTTGATTGTTAGTATTAAGCCAAACAATTCATCTTAAAGCCAGCAGAGTAAATAAAATGCAGTCCATGCTATGCATTACTAATTAAGGATGAATTGTGACGCTGGTTGCCAGCAGCCTACTTTAGGATTTTAAATAAGCTTGTTGGCATTAAGATGGACTGTAAGCTGGCTGGTTCACTCAGTAACACACACTGGTATGAAGCATACATAAATGAGGCCATTGCCTTGAGTGGATCTCCTTTTCCCTGATAAGATCTCCCCTTTGGTTAGATGTCAATAATGCAGCCTGTTCTCCGGCCACATGGGAGGACAGCAATACCTTCTCCTCTGCAGCCTGTATTGCTCAGCTAATAATCTTCAGTTCCTCTATGCGAAAGCTCCCGGAGAAGAGCTACACTAAACTATGGCTGGCTGCTGAGAGCATCGGGGGAAGAGAAGCAATCTTGGAACACCAAGCAATGTCATGGCCGCCTTAAATCATGTCACGCTCTCTGAGACCATCTTTTGTGTTGACCTTATTTCCCAACTGGACCACAATGCACTGCAGAGAGACAATGATATCTCAGAAGAAGTGTCAACATTGTCCTCTATATCTTTAGGGAAGGTTTTGGTTCAGCATCTGATTTAAATGGTGATCGAGATAGATTGATAATTGCATTGGCTCATTATAGCTCACTAAAGAATATAGATACAAATATATCACTGTATATGTTGGCTAATCATTTAGAAACAGTGTCACTTTTTCATGGGTTGTCCACCAGAGAGCACTGACATGTTGGTTTTATTACGGTAAATGTACCCTCTTAGTATCAATCTTCATCTTAATTATTATTATTACCAAATCTAAAGGAGTTGTTCAAGAAGGATATGAGTTTATGTTAAAGAAACAAATACCATCACAAAAATAAAAGCTTATTCAAACCGTCAGATATTGATATCCGTATCAGCTACAACAATGCAGAATTGGCACAGCTATTTAATGTATGACATCTGTTGACTACATAATTAATCCCAAAATGAAAGATTAATAGAGAAATTAATAATTAAAAGTACATGTTGAATTTTTTTTTTGTGACAAGCAAATGCACTCTGCAGAACATTTTATAGCAGAAATAGACTTATAGTGACACTGTTTCAAAGCATATCCCTGGCTGTTGTGTCATTGGTTGTGTTTCTTTAGTAGTCGTCATAAACATAGACATGACTACATTTGCGTTTGTCTTTTATCCCAAAAATCAGCACTCAAGTCAAACTAGGGCATTGCCACTATAATGGAGGTAGGTTATTATGTATGAAATAAACTGACCGCACATAGAGAAGGTCTGAAGGTCAGTTATTACCGCAACTTTAGTCAAATACTACTTTCAATTTCTGAGAGTGTTTCCTTGGCAGGCTCTGGCAATACAATAAAATGATATTGCTGAAGTAGATTAAGATTGAAACCCTCCTTGTGGCTCTGAAGATCCTAAAGACAAGGTTACATAGAATGAAGAAGTCATGCTGCTGAAGTGTTAATCTTTCCCTTCAGTCTAGAAAACAAGTTTGAAATGTGACAAACTGCTGTAAGGGGCCTTGTTTGTTTGTTTGTTTGTTTGTGTTGTTTCCGGGCAGAACAGACATTGGGTTATGTTGCGGTCATGCCTAAAGGCCCCTTAAAGACCATCTCCTCAAGTACAGCTTTGTGGCAGTGGGCTAGTATGACAGTTATCACCCTTAAAGCTACAACATCAACACAACATCTGGCACAGTTTTATGGCTGCACGTGAGATGAGTAAATGAGATCATTAAAGAAGAGATCCAACAATAAAGTCTAGGTCATAAAGATTATAGAGTGAAGCAAAACGCTGCAGCTATAATACATAATTCAGGTTTGTTGTGCACCAAACACAGGTCGGAAGAAGCCCTACAGTGTGTTGAAAGGTGCTATATAAATAAACCTGCCTTGCCTTACAGAGATATACTACTGCAGAGATATTTTGTATTCTGTTTAATTTCCCCATGCAGAACAACAAAGCAGCCCTGCTCTGAACGCTTTAATACGGAAGAGGTTATTTAAGTGATCAAAGAAGAGAACAATTCCAGACAACCAGCAAACACACCACTGCCCAGAGCAGCACAGATATCGACCTCCGAGCTGCTCTTATCTCAGCGGGATACTTCTGAAAGGAGCGTGTAAAGAAACACTGTGCAGCAACCCAATCTCCTCACGGTGGAGAGAAGAGGGCATTAGCGGTGCTATCTGAGCCCCATGATTTCCACCTGATGTTCTGGCATCACAAACACAACTTGTAAGACATCTCTCGGACTAAGCTGCACCTCGGCGTAGCAATAATTGTAAGAGAGAGGCATGTTGTCGGCAGCAGAATCAGAGCAGAACACAAACAACGTCAGGGAACATTACTAAGAGGATAGCTTGTGCCAATGCTCAATTGAGAGCCCTGGAGGATAGCATTAATCCGACTCACAATGGGAGGATTGTTGAAGGAAAATGGGGAAAAAGCCTAAAAAAGGAAAACGTGTTAACTTGTATGACCTCCTGCTAATTCATTATTATATATGCTCACATTACAGACTATAAATATGTATAAAGTAAAGCGATAAGGGGTAGTGAAGTTACGCTTGCAGCAGAGTGTTTAGAACAGCTTGTATTTTCGCTCTGAATCTCAATTTCCAAATCTCTGCCTATTGTCTTGCTCTCTCAGCCTTTTTGATCACCATATTCAAGTCTCCTCTGATCTCCTCTCTCTCTGGCTCGACTCAGCTCTTTATCCCAGACAAAGCATTGCTGAATGGAGGGGTATATTTAGTTATAAACATCCACTGTGATCACAAACACAAACGAGAAAATAAACGTTCACTAAATGAATGCCAAGTCAAATATTCACTATGCCATGATGCAATATGCTTCGTGGAACAACGTAAGCAACAAAAACAAAATGTTTTGGGAGACATGACATTGAAACACCTTCACTATTTACTTGAACACCTTTTCCATCAGTCATTGTGTTTACTGAACGTTTGTGTCCCCTTAAGACAACAGGTGGGCTTTGAGTTGACAGAATGGGAACACAGTGGAAGTTTGTGGAAGTTAACTACAATCAACCGAGTTGTTGACGGACGGTACTGAAGTTCTCACTACATCAAAAGTGTAGTTGTTGTGGATGAATGCCTTGTGGCTGCAGCACTAGAACAAGCTGACTTAAGCTTACAAGTGGGGCTTTGTCAAAACAGGAGAAAAAAAAAAAAGGGACACACTGTACACAAGAGGAATCCTAGAAAATATTCTCACACAACTTATACTGTATAAGTATACAGAGACAACACATGATACACACAAACCTGAACAAGTGTAGGATTATTACATATAAAATCCCTGTTTCGAAACACTCTGCTGCAAGCGTAACTTTACTACCCCTTATCGCTTTACTCTATACATATTTATAGTCTGGAATGTATATTATATTTGGATTCATGTTGCAAGTCTACATTTTAAATAAAAAATGTCACTTTTATACAAGCTGTATCCATGAATTGTTGTATTATTGTGTCTTATCTGCATAGTCCTTTGACTGTGTTCCTACACTGTATCAAGTTTTTCAGTTTTCTCATTTATCCAATAGTTTTTCTTTATGCTGAAGAAATATCTTGCAGTTCGATTACTGAATATTTTTTGCTTTTGAACTTATTAAGCACCTTTAAAAACTTTAACCTTGTCCAAAGTATAGTTATTTTTACAGAACTATATACGTACAAATACTAGCGGTAACACTTACCTCGTCCCATTCTGAGGTGAAAGAGGGAGATTTCTCGAGTCTCTTTTTGCCAGTGCTACAGTTGGAAACCGACTCGCTGCGGTTTCCCAATCCTCCGTCCTCCTCACTAGGGGGCGACACGAGCAGGTCCGAGTCCGACTTGGAGAGGCTGCGTGCCAGCTTCAGGTCCCCGGGGGGGCGCATCCTAACAGAAGACCCTGCCCCGAAGTCTCTGGGTTCCTTATTCACAGTTGCATAAATTGCTTTGGGGTCACAGTCTGTCAGGATGGCGGCCATACTCGGACGGCTAGGTGACGGTGAAGCCGCGGCTACTTCCCCCTTTACTTTGGCAGATTTATTTGATTCTGGCTGGCTCTGGTTGGATGGCACGACACCTGGAAGTCTGAAGGGCTCCTCGCGGCTGTCGAACACAGGGGAGGATCCGTGCAGGAGGCCAGTGAACTGCTCCAGGACACCTGCCTCCGGATCCTCGCTGAGCTGGGAGTTATCTGGAGAGAGAGGAACGGAAAGAAAGTTAGAGAAGAGAGTAGTTTGTGAGGGCTGGAGAGAAGGTTTCTAACTGAAGGGCAGATCCTCGGAGCTGGGCTAATAAGAAACCGCCCACACAAGCCAAGAAACAGATCTGTAATTGTTTCCTACCAGGAGTGACGGAGAGAAAAAGAAGGAGAGATGGAGCAAGGAGAAGGCGTATGTTGGCTGGAGAAATAACAGAATTCCAAACAGCTTGCAGCCGTCTGCTGGTGCCTGACTGCCTTTATTTTGTCATTGAAGCTAGTCATCATTGTGACTCGCCTTACCTCACAGGGCCTCGTCTGTTGGCTCCATTTTCCCCAAGATGACACTGAAAAGTGCCACGAGCTACTGACTACACTTGTATGCTAAAAACCACATAACTGTCCACAATCACACATTAAAATATGAAAAAGAAAGGAGAAAAAAATAACTTACATAAGCTGCCTTCTCAACAAAAACAACTCCTTAATAGCCACAGCAATTAAAAACAATTGGATTTTCCTGCTCCCTCTCCCTGAGGAATTCCTGCCACCTAAGCCTCTTTTCCACTATGAAGTCAGCCATAGAATGCCAGTGGCTTTTGCCATCCTCTTTGGCTTTAGAAAAAACCCAAGTCTGCGTGGTTCTGTAGTCATCTCCTCGTGAACGGCAGCGATGCGAGTTGTTGTCTGCCGGGTGAGTGACCAGCAGCCCTCTGAGTTTTCTGTTTTCTAATTCTGGACCTAAATGGTGGCTCAGGAATGGAAATTTGAATTGCCCTATCCTCCCGCAGCCAGACTCCTGATAATTATCCCTGCGACACATGGTGAAGGAGTGTGTCTGTAAGGTGTGTGTGGTCTGTCTCTGCCAGGGTGACAGGGTCAGGGTGTTTGGTGACAGCGAATCTGGGACGCTCACACCACAGGAGAAGTATTGACCTCTTGCAACACTTAGTTTGTCCTTCAGAGAAGAGTTTGAGCAAATGTTCTGCTAGCAATTTGTGGTTCAGCTCTGCTACCACTCAACCTGCTGTTCAAATAATGAAAACATCAAAAGAGTTGGCTGCGAAGGAGTAATATCGAAGGGATGGAGCGTACAACTCGACTGTTAGACACGCAAACTCACGCCGACTCCGCCAAACTGCCCTATATCCTTGCAGGGGCAGTGCAATGCCCAAAACACTCCCCTTTTCACAAGTTTCTCAACACTTGAACATCCAGGAAATGTGTGTGTGTGGGTGTTTGTTATAAGGGGTGAGTGAGTGTACGCATACATATGTCAGGGCCACAGCCAGACACCCACCCTCTCTGAGGCAGCTGGGGAGTGTGAACGCCCTGTGAGCACATCAACTTGCTTCCAACAATCTCACATTGATGTTAACCCCTGCCGCTCATACAGTACTATGTTGGAAGAGTACACAGACTGATTCTGATGTTATTGCAGCTCATAGATGGGTGAGGTCACCACAGAGTCTGGGGGGTGTTTGTATTTCATTTGGCCAAGAAGGCTCCATGTCTGAATAATGATGTCAGGTTTGTTTTGCAGACACTGCAGTGCAGGCTGTCAATCCAGCGTTTACACAGCCCCAAAGTCAACGCGTGCTCTGCCTGTGAAAACTCTGCTCTGTTAATATTGCAGATAGAAGATATTTTTATCCTCAGTCTTATACTGCAGAAAGTCAATAAAGAAATAAAAGCTGACTTATTGATGTTTGGACATTTATAGAAAAGTGAGTAAACAAAATGCTTATATCGACAATGCCGGTCAATAAAGGACAAGTCACTACCCATAATCACATTCAACAGCGTACACACAAATATGAAAGAACATACCATCTTGTTAAATTATGTAAATGTGCCCAAGTGAAACTAATGTTTAAAAAGACTCACAAACTGAGGGACTTAGACAGATACATCTGGTTAGATATGAAAGAAGTTGAACATGGTTTTGTTGAGAGACAGGTGCTTTTCATCTACAGCCTTTCTGCATTTATCTGTGGTATTTCATTTCACACCAGCAATCCAAACAACTGTACATTTCGGAAAAAAGCTTTCGATGAACCATACAGTAAGTGCTTTATAGCACTAGAGGGAACTTAAAACTGTAAAAGCTGCACATCCAGCATGAAGAAAAGAGTAAAGATAGATTTGATTCCTCTATCACTGTTCATAACCGTGTCTTATGGAAACCACATGTTTGTTTTCTGTGGAGAATCATAGGACATGACTCCTCGTGGGATGAAAACACGACGCAGAGGTGGAAATCTGTTGGGAATCACTGGATTCCTGCTGAGGACAGCAATGTGTTTGTGACAGATTATAAACACTGTGATATCGCTGACTGTGCATATCTCCTCCAGCTGCCACAGTGCTGAGCTCTGGTCCCTGAGCGTCCTCACAGGGGGGGAAACCAGAGCTCAGATCGCCTCAATCACAATGAGCTAAACTCAGGCAGCTGTCCATGTTTATGTAAAACACTAACGTGGGAACGGTGCATTTAACTTGCTGACGTGCATAATAACAATGTGGTACTTCCATATTAACAGACGTGTGGTTTTTGTGGCTTTAAAAAAGGGAAAAGAGAGTACAACTCGAGTATCACACATGACTATGTGCCATGAAAAGGGAAATAAAGGGATATAACAAAGTTTACATGATTAATAGATTGTTAAGTTAGATCTTTAAAACCGATGTTGCTGCAGCCCATCTATAAGTTATTTTGCACCAAATTACTTCTGACTCTTTCTCACAACCACAGTAAAGAAATAATTCAACAACAATAATGAAAGAAGTGTCCAGAGCACCATCAAATATGCTTACCTACCATGATTCATCCAATAGCTTCTTTATCAGACATTCAGAATTATTCAATGAAAGATATCTGTATGTGTTTCTGCCAAAATCCAGAGTCATTGCCCCTTAACTCCACTCCATGCTAGACTGGATGACGAGGCATATCCAGCTTTAAGTGGGATGTTGAGATAGGAATGTCACAATTTGATCAAGAATTCAGTTTCATATTGGCAATGAAATGAGTCTTTACCGCTTGCCAGGGAATGCCAATCAGCCTGACGAGTCAAATCCGCTCTGCTGCTCCAGAATGCCAATCATGCGTTCCTCACAGTGCTAATCCAAGCCTGCCAGCTCACCCTGCACACTCAATGCTCCTCTCCCATTTCATTGACATGCTTGGTTGTGTTTCTCCAAGTCTGAAGTGTCCAGTCCATCTTTTCTCTCCCCTCACAGTATCGCCAGCAGCAGTTGTTGTTCATTATAAGGTTACACAAAATCTGAGACGTCAAGACTCACCTCCTGGTGTCCGTGGGCTCGACCGTCCGGGAGGGTGCAGAGTGTCTTTCGTCTTGCTCTGGGCTCTGAGGTCGTTTGGGGCAGAGGGTTTACGCTAAAGTGGGTCAGAAACAGAAAAATAGTTAACTTACACCTGCCAATCAAAATATATTGTACACCCAAACACAATCATTTAAGCGCAGGGAATACGCTAAAAGCCATGGCTACGTTTTCAGCTAGCTTATATATAAACTGTATATACCGGTTTACAATTTACTTCTACTATCTTTTAGTTATTCAACTATTTAACTACTGTAACACAATCTGTAATAACTGTGCAATACCTTATACTGTTATCTGGCTGCCATCATACTACTTCTACATGCTACACTTATTTACATTTTTTAAATACTGTTAATCTACTTATTGTAATTTGTGTAATTTCTCTCTCAAATATTTAATGCATGCCTGTTAATTAATATTTTGCCTCTTTACTTTTGCTGTAACAATGAACATTTCCATTCTGTGGGACTAATAAAGGTATTCTGAGTATGATTCTAATAGATTAGCATAACATGATATCCTATTGTTTGTCGTCATGGCAGTACTGGTTTGCCCACCGCAGCCGTAATGTAGCTTGGCTCACCAGGCTGTACATTAGAGCAGAGAGGACACTTATCATTTATTATGATTAGGCAGCCGGGGAGCACAGCTAATCCAATAGGAGCTTAAAATAAAAGATGCAAGCAGATACTGTGGGCAGCAGGCGGGGTTGTGGGTGGGAGGCAGCAATAATAAAACTGCAAACTGGCTGATAAATTCTGAAAAGGTGATAAGATAAGATATAATATAATAGGACAATAAATAGAACAGGCGGGTTTGCACAGGCACAGTTATGAGGGCTAGTTTAAGACGACTTCTGCCTACTGCTGACATATGACTCAATCTGTGACTGTGAGGAGACCTTCATCTTCATTATATAACCTGCTGCGGTCGTGTGGTCATGCTCCAGATATTTAATTCAAGTTGCAGCTGTTCTGACTGTTAAAACTCCATCCATATGTGTTTTGTAAAACTTGCAGAAGTATTTACTAAAGGATTTTGCAACTGGAAGGCATTAAAGGATGAGACAAAAGGTATTGCCAAATGCAAAATTACTCTTTGATGTAAGTAAGTGAAGTTTATTTATAAAGCGCTTTTCACAGACAAAGTCACAAAGTGCTTGACAAAACAATAAGACAACATAAGAGGCGTACAATGATCAATGAACCCACAAAACACATGTTAAGAAGTCATAAAAGCACCAGAGCATAACTAAGACACAATAAAACAAAATGTACAAATGAAATTTAAAACAACCACAATAAAAACATAATATTAAATGGAATAAAATCAGGCACACCGGTTACCCAAACGCCTGCCCAAACAGGAATGTCTTTAAAATAGTTGTAAAAGAGTGAACAGACTCCGCAGATCGTAGATGAGCAGGCAGAGCATTCCATAATTTAGGAGCCACAGCTGCGAACGCTCGATCACCGCGGGTCTTAAGGTGGGTACGTGGGACAGACAGGACATTTTGCCTGTGAGACCTGAGTGGGCGGGCTGATGTATAAGGGTGAATTAAGTCGGCCACATAAGCAGGAGTCTGACCGTGCAAAGCTCTGTAGGCGAGAGTGAGGATTTTGAGGGTTAAAGGCGTGAAACATATGAGAAGTATAAAAGGAAGAATGTTAAATACCTGAGGTAGGACACTGTTGGAAGACTGCGTAGTGGTGTTCTCATCTGAGGAGAAAACATTTGAGTTAGGACAAAGTTTGGGCAGACGAAAGATTGTCCTGACCCATTGCTCAATATGTAAATATGACAGTGTATTGCTCCTTCTGATTGTCAGGACAGAGATTATGCTAGGGGTAAGCAAAAGTGATGTATATTAAAACAATGTATTATGCATGGCGACATATCAGTCAAACAGAATTCCTCCTTGCCATTTAAACACCGCTGGGTATCCTGACAGGATAAAGCCGTTTTAAAACAGATAGGAACTAATCGCTTAACATTTCTCCACGATTCAAGGGTAGATGACGCAGGACAGTGAAGAATCCCTTTTTTTCTAACACCATCATTTATCCACATAGGGGGAGGCATGATGACATCAGCGATTAAAATCCAACCCTTCAGCTCAGTGATGTTTTCTTAAGAGACTAGTGAGGCTGAGTAAACCGGAGGGCCCAAGGGGATGGTTTTAAAACATCTACATTTAACAGCCATGAATCAAAATGGCCACCTAATTTAATCCCATTTAATCCAATTACATGCAGTGCCATTCATCAGGCACAACTAAGGAGGGTCTGCTGCTCATGTACGGCACACACAGTCGTGGCAAAGGTTGACCATGTGTGTGCAGGTGGCCTTTGTGATTAGGAGAGGAATGCATTCAGGGTCCGTTGACAGCATCAATGGAGATTAAAGAAGTATTTGGGTTAAAAGGAACCAGCTCGTTGCAAATTCAGCTTTAATCCTGCCAGGAATGAGGCGTCACTGGTATGCAAAACAGTAGTGAGGGTATGTAGTTTACCCAGGGGAAATAAATCTAATTTATAGGAATGCATACTGGATGTGCACATATTTTTCCCGGCTGGATTATACTTTAAACACACAATTACCTTTATTGGATTGGGACTCCTGGCTGGGCGATGCGTGCTTGGTCTGAGCGGTCAGCAGCAACTCATACGTGTGATCCTCCTCCACCGGCTCGCCTCTCTCATCAATACTGCTGTTAGTATACAGGGCCTGTAGAAAGAGACACCGAGGGAGTGGAGGCAAGGAGAAAGTGACAAGGTGAAAAGAAAATGTAATGCAACTTGGACAGATTGTTATATTTTATGATTCAACTACGTCCTTCGGGACTAGAATAGGCAAGGCAAGGCAAGGCAAGGCAAGGCAAGTTTATTTATAGAGCACTTTTCAACACAAGGCAATTCAAAGTGCTTTACAACAAATGAAAGACATTAAGAAAATGGCATTTAAAATCAGTCATTAAAAAGAAAAGCTAATAAAATAAACATTAAAAGAAGAAATACATGGATAAACACTAAAAGAAAAAATACATGGATAAAAGTTACAGTGCAGTCTAAGATATGAATAGTTCAATTAAAAGCAGCGACAAAAAGAAAAGTCTTTAGTCTGGATTTAAAAGTAGTCAGAGTTGCAGCGGACCTGCAGGTTTCTGGGAGTTTGTTCCAGATATTTGGAGCATAATAACTGAACGCTGCTTCTCCATGTTTAGTTCTGACTCTGGGGACAGAAAGCTGACCAGTCCCTGAAGACCTGAGAGATCTGGATGGTTCATAATTTAGCAGTAGATCAGAAATGTATTTTGGGCCTAAACCATTCAAAGCTTTATAAACCAGCAGCAGTATTTTGAAATCTATTCTTTGACACACAGGAAGCCAGTGTAAAGACTTCAGAACAGGAGTGATGTGATCCACTTTCTTAGTGTTAGTGAGGACTCGAGCAGCGGCGTTCTGAATCAGCTGCAGCTTCCGAATAGACTTTTTAGTGAGACCTGTGAAGACACCATTGCAGTAGTCGAGTCTACTGAAGATAAAAGCATGGACAAGTTTTTCCAAATCCTGCTGTGACATTAGTCTTTTAATCCTAGATATGTTCTTTAGGTGATAGTAGGCTGATTTAGTAACTGTTTTAATGTGGCTGTTGAAACTCAGGTCAGAGTCCATGACTACACCTAGATTTCTGGCTTTATCTGTTGTTTTGAACATTGCAGACTGAAGCTCAGCGCTAACTTTTATACATTCTGCCTTGGCTCCAAAAACCATTACCTCAGTTTTATCTTTGTTTAATTGGAGAAAGTTCTGACACATCCAGTCATTGATTTGTTCAATGCACTTACTCAGTGTTTGAATTGGAGCATAGTCTCCTGTTGAAACTGTTACGTAAATGTGTGTGTCATCTGCATAGCTATGGTAACTTATTTTGTTGTTTTTCATTATCTGAGCCAGTGGTAGCATGTAGATGTTAAAGAGAAGCGGCCCCAGGATGGAGCCTTGAGGAACCCCACATGTCATATTTGTCAACTCAGATGTGTATTTACCAATAGAAACAAAGTTGTTTCTGTCCTTTAAGTAGGATTCAAACCAATTTAGGACGGTTTCCGAAAGTCCCACCCAGTTTTCCAGTCGGTCTAGTAATATGCTGTGGTCAACAGTGTCAAATGCAGCACTGAGATCTAATAATACTAACACTGAAGTTCTGCCACTGTCTGTGTTTAAGTGGATGTCATTAAAGACCTTTACAAGAGCAGTCTCAGTACTGTGGTTTGGACGAAAGCCTGACTGGAACACATCGAAACAGTCATTTAAATGCAAAAAATTACTCAGCTGTTGAAAAACAACTTTTTCAATGATTTTACCTAGAAATGGCAGGTTTGATATGGGCCTGTAATTGTTCATTACTGAAGCATCTAGATTATTCTTTTTTAAGAGCGGTTTAATGACTGCAGTTTTCAGGGCCTGTGGAAAAATACCTGAGTGAAGAGATTTGCTTACTATATGAAGTAGATCTGAGGCCATGCAAGGCAAAACATCTTTAAAAAATCCCGTTGGAATAATATCAAGGCAGCAGGAGGAGGATTTCAGAAGTTGAATAATGTCCTCTAGGTTTTTATCACTAATCTGATGGAATTGTGTCATGGTGTTTGAATTGATGTTAAGTGGACACAGAGACAACACATTTGCTGTTCCTGATGCAGAGGCACTGACTGCTTGTCTTATTTTCTGAATTTTGTCAGTGAAAAAGGAGGCAAAATTATTGCACGCCCTGGTGGATAGAAATTCAGAGGCTACTGACACTAGGGGGTTAGTTAGTCTGTCGACGGTAGCAAACAAGGCACGTGCATTGTTTTTGTTTTTGGTAATGATGTCAGAGAAGAACGATTGTCGTGCGTTTTTCAATTCCAAATTATAAAGGCCAAGTCTCTCTTTATAGATTTCAAAGTGAACCTGGAGATTTGTTTTTCGCCACCTGCGTTCAGCTTTTCGACACTCTCTTTTTTCTGCTCTCACGGTCATGGCTTTTCTCCATGGAGATATTTTCTTGCCAGTCACTTCTTTTACCTTAGTTGGAGCAATGGCATCTATAATATTTTGAATTTTTGAATTAAAATGATCTACTAGCTCATTTACTGAGATGTTAGCAGGGGCAAGTGTGGAAGAAAAATTCTGAGTAAACATTTCCCTAGTGTTTTCAGTTAAATATCGCTTTGTGGTTACCTCTTTTTGAACATTTTTGTGAACAGAAATAGAGCTCTCAAAGAAAACACAGGAATGATCAGAGAGTGCAACATCAGTCACCACAACCTTAGAGATATTCAGACCCTTTGAGATAATTAAGTCCAGAGTGTGCCCCTTATTGTGCGTGGGCTCCGTCACATGCTGAGTCAGTCCATGGCTATCAAGAACACAAAACAGTTCTTTTGCCCCTCTGTCCTGAGGGTTGTCAACATGGATGTTAAAATCACCAACAATGACTAAACGGTCAAAGTCAATACACACTATAGACAGCAGTTCAGTAAAGTCATCATAAAAGCTTGCACAGTATTTGGGTGGTCTATAGATATTTAGGAACAGAGCTCGAGAGGAGCATTTCAGCTGAAGGGCCACATATTCAAAAGAAGCAAAGTTCCCATAAGATGTCTTCCTGCATTGAAGGGAATCATTGAACAGAATAGCAACTCCACCCCCTTTCTTATGCATTCTTTCCTGACTCATAAAACCAAAGTTGGGGGGGGTTGATTCGATAAGAACAGCTGCACTATTATTTTGTTCAATCCAAGTTTCTGTTAAAAACATAAAATCGAGATTGTGCTCAGTGATAAAATCATTGATTAAAAATGTTTTTCCCGCCAAAGACCTGACATTTAATAAAGCTAGTTTAAGTTTGTTAAACACACTATCAGTCATGTTTTTTGTAACAAGCTGTCGCTGACATGGAATCACTGCTAAATTAGATGAACTCACACAAACGTTTGAGCGCTTCCTGTATCTACGATGATTCACCGCTCTTAATCTATTACCTATCAACACAGATATCGGCAAAGCTACAGGCAGGCAGGGCCCAGAATAGAGGGATGGAAAAGGTTTTGCCTTAAAAATACAATGCCTTAAAAAGGTATTTTAATAGCGCAGTGTCTATAAGAAGCCACAGTTGAGGTCAGACTGCTTTAGATTTCTTTTAAATATTTCATACTTTTACTTTCTTCATGCACCCCCTGCTTTTGTCACATACCGCACTTAAATGAATATTTATCAATAAGTGGCTTGGTTAGAGCAATAACCGTGAAGAAAGGGGTTGTGGCAGAAAAAATGGCAGATATTCAGCAGATAGTAATTTTGCAACAGCCACTATGACATGGCAGTAATTCTTCATCATGTCCGACCTCTTAGAGGAACTAACCTTTTGAAAACCTGTCCTGCAATGACTCTCACATGCATACAGCTAAACACAGCACATAGTAGAACATGTGGTTGAAAATGGGAACAAGTTTGTACTGGCTTTATGATCTCAGATCCCACTTTTAAGCTTACCTCTTCTTCATGACCCGGACAAGGATGTAACGAGTGGCCCAAGCGATCTTTCTGCAAAAGATACAAATGATAAGACCTAATAAATATATAGTATCAAATTAATTATTATTCATTAGTATACTGCAAGAACTAAGTTAAGCAATGCATGCATTACATCTTCACTGTGTACCACAAGAGGTTTAATGCTGGAGGGGTTAGAGGCCCTGTCAGGTGGAAAGAAGACCACTATCACCCTCTAGTGGGAGTTCTGCACTTCACCTCATATGAAAATCTTTTACAAGCTATCCATGTGGCCTGCATGTGTGTGTTTGCTTGTGTGTGTGAAGGTGGGTTTTGGCTGAACAATTGCTACCTTGCCAGCTTCACTATCCGGCCGCCCAGAGTCCCGGTCAGAAGACTTGCCGCTGGTGAGGCTGTCCAGAGAGTGACAGGAAGTGGCTTCAAACAGAGCCTCGTACGGACTCTCCTCCTCGGGCCCCGGGGCCAGCCCAGAGATCAGCTCACTCACCTTGTCCATATCACCTAGAACACAAGGCAATGTGTTAACAGACACATGAAGTTCTTAGCTGAACAGAAAAAAGGGAAACCCTATATTTCAGTTTCCTAGTCTGTGTTAAAACATAGCTAACAACACTCAGCTTTTTCTAACATCTGGTAATTCTTACTCTTTTTACGGGGGCAGGGACTCTCATGAGGCGGAGGGATTGGTGGAGGGGGGAGGTCAATGTCAGGGGGTTTTCCAGTCATGTGACCTGCAACAGACAAACAGGACATTGTATCACAGCAGCTACAAGTGAAATAAGTAGTTCACTTCCCTTCACAGTTCCCCGTTTCTTTTTTTACATGTGGTGTTTACCTAGGATGAGAGCAGCTATCTGTCTGCTCTTCTGGGAGGGCATGTCCTTGACAGTGTCCAGCGCTGTCAGGCCCTTCTGGTCGGTGATGTTCACGTCGATACCTGACGAATGACAACAGGAACAGTGAAGAGTTATGTGTGGGTTTTAATCTAATTTACTTCATAGATGCTGTGTTTATTAAGAGCAGATGTTGCTTGCTGAAGTCTGACCTGCACTGAGAAGTCTTTGTACCACATCGGTCTTCCCAAACAATGCAGCTTCGTGGAGGGCACTGCCTTTCTCTGTCTGTGCAGAAAACAGAGTTGAGATTAACACCAATGTGTGACACAAATATGATCATTCTCAAAATGCAGGCACATGCTTATTTCCTTATGCTATTTTCAGAAGAGTCAGACTGCAAAACTTCAGCAAGGGCATGACAGTAACGGTTTTGGGCAACCTAAGGCTAATGCCTGGTTGATAGCCAAGTGTTGAACCCTGAACAGTGTATGGCAAGTACCAGATTCAAGCCCACCACCCAGTCCACTCCTATACTAGCAATTATGTGGTTGAGAAATCAAAGCAGATCATTTTCCAGCTCAGAGGGCCATGATAATTGAAACCTGCAGGACGGAAGGCCTGAAGGACATTGAATATACTCTGCATCCTTGATTCAGAGGAAAAGGAGGGTAGAGCAAAGGGGAAAGTATTTCCAGACAGATGGATGGCACAGTTTGGTACAGAGTGAGAGCCACAGGGCCCACCAGGGGGAGCAAGGCCGGCGCTGCTTTGATACCACAGCGGTTCCTGTGCAAACTGAGAGCTTAAGAGTTTTACATTTAATCTCATCGCTTCAGTAGGAAGTAGTGAGAGGAAGTGCTGCAAGTTACCCAACATGATTTTAGCCATGACAGTATATTAAGACACACATGCAAACGGAAGCTTTTAAGTTCCCACACTTCTAGATGAGAAACACACACCTCATAATTGATGTCCATGCCGGCGTCCAGCAGCACCTCCACCACAGACAGGTGTCCGTTACGGGAGGCCAGGTGCAGCGGCGTGTGTTTCTTGGTGTTACAGCTGAGCAGGTTGGGGTGGGCAGTGAGCAGCAGCTTCACCACCTCCAGACGGCCGTACAGCGCAGCCAGGTCCAGTGGGGTCTCAAACTTGTTGTTCCTCATGGTGGGGTCCGTCAGCTCTTCCAGCAGCATCTGCACCACCCGGGTGTGTCCGTACTGAGCGGCACAGTGCAGCGGCGTCTCGTTGTCATTGTTCTGTTGGGGACGTATGAACGATGGTGAGAAGCAGCACAGGACACACAAGAAACAAAGTGGCAAATAGATAAAGGAGATCAGGAGAGATGGGTTGTCATGGTTGTTAATGAGGAAGAAAAAAGGTGACTCAGCGGAGTCGTTGTGAGGTGAACCCCATCAGCGCACAGAGCCCGCCACATTAGCAGATTAAAAAAGGTCATGAAATAGCACCGATAACGATAAAGCACACAGTGAGGCCTGGGGGAATATCTGGCAGAGTGGGGAGAGGGTGGAGAGGGGGTGGGGGGGGGACTGGCAGACATGCATGGACTAATGAGGACAGGTGTTGGGGATGGCAGTGAGAGCCAGGGGCAGTGGGGGGGCGAGGGGGGCTGAGGCACCCAGGCAGGTGGGGAATTAACAGAGACACAGGCCTCTTAAGTGTCAGAACGTCTCTGGCTTTGTGTAGATACAAAGAGTGAGACCTGGCACAATTAAAAATGTTAGGAGTGTGTCAATGGCAAGAAAATTGCTGGCAAAACCCCAACAGCCATTGACTCAACATTTTTAGTCAAAAGACAAGAAGAAGTCCTTCATCCCAATTGTCATCATTATTCGTAACACATTAAAATGAATGAGTATATTTAAGCATCAGACATGAAGGTTTTTTCCTACAGTATGACGCTTTGTTTTACTCACTACTTGTCTGCTTTTATGCCATGTTTATTTGTGTTTAGTGACCGGAAGACACATTTCCACCCTCTTGGGCAATACATATGTGTTGTATAACTGTATTGTAAGAAAGAATCCCTGACAAGATAGACTGTAACTGTTCTGGTACACTTTTTGTGCTCACATATCAGAGCACACAGTAAGCGACAGTCATGGAAGTTTCAGAAACAAGACGATGAAGGGGAAAAGATGAGTGTCGCATTTTCCACATGTGCAAATGTGTGACTGTTGAGTTTCTAGAGATGGGGAATGCAGGAAGTGACCTGGGTGACTGCCTGACACTATAGTTCACTCAATAATGCTGTGTATAACACACTGACTCACTTGAATTGAGCGAAAATAGCAAACTCTGTAAAGATGAGTATACAAAACCCAATAAAGAGCGAGACATTGACTGTTGTCCTTCATGTTAAAAAGGTTCACATTATGTTCATCTATGCACAAAGCTGAATCACCTCCAAACTCTTCATTGAAGAACAACAAGCTAAAAGACTAGCCGACAAACAGCAATTAAAAGTAGTAATTAGTGTAAACTCAGTAAGTGGTGCTTATTGGATCTAATGAGTCGCATGCAGCAACAAGATCAATGTCTAATAGACACTGCGATCCTCCAGCACTGCTGATGTTCTCTATCAGGAACAACCAGCAGGGGGCAAACCCTGCAATCCAGGAACTGAGGCATGGAGTGGGAATACTCTCTCAAACTAACACACAATGACAACACAGATAGTCATAATTACGACTGTGCTGCTGGGCTGTAACTAGACACGTGGGAACCGTAGTCCAGCACAGAAAAACCTCCTTCCTATAGTAGAAGATAACATGAGAGGAAAACAGCAACAATCACTGATCTGAATCTCTCAGTGTGACATAACTCAGCCATTTTTAAAAAATACAGCCTATTCAACCCTACAGATCTTTAGCTCTATTCACATATTATGCAGGGATGGGAGTGGCAGTGTTATTGTGGAAACACATGCTCCGAGAGTGGGTCATTCCAGACGCACAGAGCCACCTACAAAGGGCTGACAGCTGGCACGAGAGGCCCCCACATGGACATGCACGATGCCAGTTTAAGCAACTCCCATAGGAGCGTGCCAGCTGTGCCACTGAAGACAGGACATCATGAGGAGGGGGCAACAGGGGCAGTTTAAGGCAGGTGTCAGCAGACTCTCTGAAAAACCTGGCGACAGATGGGATCAGCAGGTATCTCCTCCATTGTTACAGAGAGAAAGTGGGATTTAGAGAGGTTGAGTATTGTACTCCACTGGCAAAGCAGGTCACAGCTTGAGCAGAGAGGGAGGAGGTGGAGCTTAGAGACACAAAACGACACCTGCTTATCAAAAGGCTGGAAAGAAATACTCTCCTCTTGGGTGAACTAAAGTGAACAAAACAAATGAAAAAAACAGGGTTTAAAGCTGCCTTTCTCTGAGAGCTAAAGCAATGTAAATTCAGTTTCACTGCCTGGGTGGTTTCATTAGATGCATTTGTACATTTGCTTTTCTGTGGTTCAAAACAAACTCACATGCAAGCACTGTTATAGAGAAATGGCCTCTGCGGAGTAAAAGATCATGTCATCTTTCATCTGTGACGAACCATCAAGCATTTGCTTTTTAGAGAGATTTACTGTGATGACTTCAGCCTGATTCACTTCCTCAAACATGCAGGTCTACTGCTTCAACATTAATCTAGTATACAATGATATACATACAACAACCAACACAATTGACTCCAACACTGAAACTAAACAAAAAGCCTTTTCACACAGTATGACAGGAGTGCAACACAAGGCGCCTTCTTGAGCTCAGTGCATATGATCATGTTAAGATAGTGTTTCCCCTGCCAGTGTTATGGTCAGTGCTCCACAGCTATGTGTCAGCCAGCATCTGATCGTATTAAACATGGATGACTAGCCACTTGACTCACTGATAGGACTGAGCAGTGCTGAGACATCGAGCCTTGCCTTGCCTCTGACGCAAGCTACGTTTATTCACACGGGTCTTCTGATGCTGGGCTTCTACAGAAACTCCAAAACAACCCACGGACCCCCTCCATCACTTGAGTTTTGATTTTTGGATGTATGTTTTTTTATTAAATACATGTTCTTTTGACTAACATCATCTGCTCACCTACTGGTTATAAAAGACAATTGTAAAGGGGAAGACCAGAAGCGTATTTAGATGTAAGTCAATGCAAAGTTTGTCTTATCTAAATGTCTGTACACACAAACTGAAAGATTGACAGTTGACTTTGACTAATAGGAGAGTCCCGTCATGTGTCACTGCTTTGAAACTGCCACGTCATAATGTCAGTATCATTAATTAGGCAACACTTTCTGTGTAGCATTTGCAGTTGCAAGAGTTCTTCAACAGTTACGATAATTGTCTTGAAAAACCTGCTTTTGGATATACAGCTTTAAAAAGAAAAACCTAAAATCCTCTCTAAATAGGTTGCATACTTGATGCATGATGTCCACATAGAAAACGGTTACTAAAACACATAATGAGAGGAACTAAACATTGGTAGCTTGGTTTAAAAGCTGATTTTAGCATAGCCCTTCTGCAAATATAAATCAAATTTCAAAACATTGCTACACTAAATTCAATTTAGCGTAGCAACTTTTACATTGGTTGTATAAGAAGACTTGTGTTACAGCATAATCTTACTCTGTATAGACAAACTGAATCAGCCTGATCTCCTCTACAGGCGGTGTGAGCAGTCACACAATCATGTACTAACAAGACAGAGCTCTGAAGGCTATTACACAAAATGGCACCAATGACTTGCAGTCTTGCTGGGAAAGAGATTAGAATTCATACAGCACAGCCAAGACTTCCTGGACAGAACGTGTTTTTATGAAAATCCTGTCTGCTCTTTGCCGTGGCGCAACAGACAGCATCATCCTGATTTAGTCCTCAGTACATGTCAAACAAGAAGAGATTAAGATCGGCACTGCTGATTGGTAAATCCTGCTCTAATCAGGAACATCTGGATATTAAACTGCATTGTGTTCATGCTGCAGAATACAGCGAGCGGGGAAAGAGCCGCACAGTGACAGGGAGAACAGAGGATGTTGTGATTCTCACAACCTGGGGCTGAGAGACAGTAACGCGGTTTGACTAGCGACCTCCGTCACGTGAGGTGCGGGCTGGCAGCGGTTACGTCAGCCTGGCCCCTGGTGGTGTAGTAGTAGTGGTGGTGGGAGGAGGTGGTGGAGGAGTGGGCTGAGCAGCTGTTGCAGCTAGTGTGCCAACGGGCTGCCCATCCTCGCTGCATGCCCATGTCCACTGACAGATCTGGCATCCTGATGCATGCATGCATTAATAATGCCATGTATCTGTTACAATATACACTTCATTTAATGTTTGTATACTGCCTGCTAATGCTAAATAGGGCGGGGTAAAGTAGTTACAGTTAACATCTTTTATTATTAATACATATTTTATTTTCTAATTATAATGTTTTTCTTAATTATTCAAATGATTATCAACTGACAGACAAATTAAGCTACAGCTATAAAATGTGATTTATTTAAGTTGATTAATAAGCAGACATTGTAAACATTAGCTGGTTCAGCCTGCCAATTTTATTTAAACTAAATAGATTTGCCTGGAGGACAAAAAAGGAAACTGAAGGACATCAAATTAGATTTAAAGCAAGAAAAGACAGAATAATCAATAATGAGATGGTTTTTAGTTGCAGCCCAAGTACTTTTTCATTGGTTTAAAAGCCCAGTAAATACTCGTGAATTCCTAAAGTGTTCTTTTCATTAAATCCACAGCAACAATCATATAAAGGCTGACTCTAATGGTGGATTTTTATTTAGAAGCCGTCACGCATTCCTGAGTTAACAGACCTTGCAGTCCTTTAATGAGATGAATGTCTCACTGGCTTCCTGCCACAGATTGTAATTCTCTGTACAGTGGACTTTTTCTCCTTTTCACAGGAAATATTAGTTTACCTCCTTATATTCCCCTTGATTAAATGGGACTTTCCAAACACAAATAACCAAAAAGCCTTTAGGGTCTTAGATAGCATCTCTGCTCCTGAAACTCTCCTCCTCCAGTAACAAATGGCCCCAACTGCCAAATAAGACACACCCTGAAATGTGCAAATGAGAATGCAGGACAATGGAGAAATCCTGGTCCTTCCGTTAAATAACAACATGTCCCCGGAAGGACTCCTCAAATGGGCTCCAGCCATTTCTTGGCACGACAGAGACAAGAAGGAGTCTTGGAGGACGAGCAGGGAGCAGAAGGTAAAGGGAGGGGGGGTGATGGTGTTGTTGAGCGAAGAGCTGGACACTGAAGTGACAGACAGAGGGGATAAATGAGCACACTGGCAGACTGCGAGCGATGCTCCCAGAGGAAGGAGGGAAACTCTACTGCACTACTGATAATGAGGTGACCAAGTCTAAAGAAATGACTTCTGCTGCTGCCATCAGAAACTTTTCCAACTTCAGCCCTCTGAGACACGGCACACCGAGCCTGACAGAAGCACATACCATCCAATGCCTGTCTCAATATGAGCATACCATATATGCAGTATATACATAGTTTATTCAGATTAAACTACTTTATTCAAATGTATCCAGGGTTACTTAGAGCACATGGTGAAGTTCACTTTAAGGGCAAAGCCCCCTGACATCTGAGCCTGGGTCAGAAGAAGTGATCTAAACATATATTGCATTAGACATGTGACCTATATATGAAAATGAAGCCTTGGTGAGAGGTCGCGTGATGTGAGTCCGGGCAGACTAGGGGCTATATCTTATTAAGGAGTAATACAGACTGTATGTTCATTAACATAAAAGAGGTCAATCAAGATGTGCATTAGGCTAAACAGAAGCCTGAGTTCCTATACAATTTAGTTTCATGTTACATGAGTTTCAACCATTTCAAATGTTAAATCTCGAGTCCAACCGCCCAGATAACAGATTATGATAATGATTAGATCATCATACACCCATCATTCCTTAAATGAGATTATTCCCCATGAGAGGGAGTTAACTAGAGCTGCAACTGATGATTATTATTTATTGTGGAGTAATCTACGGACTATTTTTTATTGTCATGTTATTGGAGTTGGATCTAGAAAACTACACATTTCTCATCTACTATTTTGATAATGTAATTTTTCAAGTCCTTCAAATGTGATGCTTTATTTTTTTTGTTCATCTCGACAGGAATAGTTTTCCTTTTTGTAACTGACTAATCAGTTACAGAACCAATCATTAAATGTTCAGTTTCTACAACTTGGTATGAACTGAACCTGCATATGGTGGGGTCAGTCCAGGTCAGGCCTGCAGTCTGAGTGGATACTTCTCCTCTACCGAGGCGTTTGAAAGATTAAAGCGGCCAACCAGCCCCCAAAACTATTAGTAGGAGAGAGCACAGAGACATAATGAATAAACATTGGTCTGGCTGTCTTCCTGGACTAGGATGACGGAGAATTGGAATAATAAGTCCACTCTGATTCCTCTGGTGTCTCTGAAGATATATATACCTATCCATGACTCCCAGACCCACTTTCAGCCTCATCACACAGCGCTAGGCTCACTCTGCACAAACACCACATCTCTCCACTGGGCCACTCACCACCACTGTACTGTGACACTGTTACTATGACAACGTCCCACCTTTTTTTCTCCTCAGCAACGCAAGCACAAACCGGGAGGTGGGGAGAAGAGAGAAAGGAGCAAACACACCCATTTACACACTCTTACACACTCACACACAGACAAGCATGGAGTGGAAATCTTTCTTTGATGCTAATGCAGAGAGACTGGTACACTGAAAACCTCCTCATCTTCCTCCTCCTCCTGACATGGCACTCTGGTACTGGAGTGTCAGGAGAGGGGAGGCAGGATGCACCCCGCCCACCAAGTCACATGATCAACCATGACCACAACCAGAGCATCCACACTGCATCCATCTTTCTGATTTATTCATAACAAGGCTTCAATAATTCAGGCTTGTGACCATGTCGTGCTCCCTAAACTATCCTGAAATGTTTACATTAAGACATCATCTTTAATCTCAGCAAACCATAACAAGACTCAACGTTGAATTCATAACGTTTACTAAAATGTAAAAGACAGTATGACAACCATTGCAGGGAAATTCCTACTCCAAAATATAGCTGCATTAAAGAAAGCCAGCTTTCCAATCCAAGCGCTAAGAAGATTAGTCCAGGGGAAATGCGACAATGTTCAAAAATAGTGTTCAGCTTTATCTACAGGCCGGGGGGGGTTTCCAGCTCTGCCAGCTGAAAGGAAAACATCAAGTGACCAACATGTTAGCACCACTCACTGCTCCAGCTGTGAAGCTATGTTTTTATTACATGTACAGCACTTTGGCTCGACCAAACATCGTTTTTAAATGTGCTCTATAAATAAAATTTGATTTGATTTGATTTGATTTGAAGCTCTGCAGTGTCTGCTGAACAGATATTCTTCTCATGTAGACGCACTTTGATTGGGGCTTTCCTTGAATGCAATGAGCATGTGAAATATAAAGCAACTGAACTCGGTATGCACTCCAGAAAAGATAGATAAATAAAAGATAAACAGTAAAAGCTGAGTCTGTTGCCAGGGGGACTAAACTCTATTTTCCTTAGACGGTAAGTAGCTTCATACGTTTCTTTCTTTGTAGAAGTTTGTTCCCTCAATCTGATTTCCTAGGGGTATCTAAGTTTCATTTTACTCCTAAACTTGAGAATATCTGCATTGGTACAATAGAGCTAACATTATTATTTGTTTTGGTCTATAGCCATGCTCGCAGCTCTGTATGATCAACGGTGCTTTTAACAGGATGCTAACATCAGCATGCTACATGCAACATGCTAACATGCTAACATGTGGCAAGGGTTACCGTGTTCACTGTCTTACTAGTAAATCAGGTTAGCATGCTAACTAGCTAACTTAACAACAGCAACAGTTAAGGCTGCCCCCCATCCTGTTGGAAGTATTAGTATTTTACTATGTATTTGTATTAGACTTGATGATGTTGCATTATAGGGTGTGTGTACCAAACATCATGATAATACATCCAATGGGTACACAGATATTTCTTTCAAAACTTCAAATATCAACCTCATGGTGCTAAATGAAAGGTCAGTATGATTCATCCTCAGCAAACCATGAATGTTTCCATAACATCATGTGTGTTCTCTCTCTTGAGCCATGCTGCTAACATGGCTGAAAATAAAAATAAACATTTTGTTAGTTATAACTTTCTGTAATGTGTTTAACATTGTGTTTCTAATGTTTAATATTAGAAATGGGTTTTGTAGCTAGAAGTTGAGAACAAATCTATAAATTGCAGCACTTCACAAATCTATCGTGCACTCAATTTGCAGCAATGCACAATCAATTATTATATCGCAATACTTCGAGAACTTCCTGTAAGCTTCTCCATTTGTCAACTTTTTTTTAAATCCTTTCTCAAAACGCACTTCTTCTCTCAGGCTTTCTAGTCAGAGCGGAGCACGACTCCTGACTATTCTCTGTGTTTGTTTTATATCTGTTTGTAAATGATTGTCTTTTATTGTGATTATAAGTGTTTTTAATGCATGTACAGCACTTTGGCTCGACCAAAAATCGCTTTTAAATGTGCTTTATAAATAAAACCTGATTTGATTTGATTTGAACTTTCCACTGTTTGTCTTTTTAATACCATAATGATCAGTCTAGCTTTAATTGATAGTGTGGTCTGCTATTAGTCATATGTTCTCCTTCTGTTGGCTGTGTGGTGCCAACAACTGTAATACTTCAGCTGCATATTATACAATGTGCTTTGCTCCATTTTTAACACAACAAGCATAAAGGACATCTCGCCTCACACATCATCCCCTGTCTGTCCTCTGCCCCTCAGAGCAAAGACAACTGCTGAACTTTAAAGGGCATTTCTTTTTCTAAAGCCTAATTCCTGACCCTGATTAAAAGGTTGGTACAACAGTATTGTAACATGAAGAAAATAGATGATGTAGTGAAGGGCATATCAGATATGTTACATTACAATAAAGCGGAGTAGAAAGCCAGAGGACAGGGATCTACCAATGGAGAATGAAATAAAAAGCTTTCCCATATATCTGCGGCAGAATGGCCAAGAAAGCAGCAGCAGCAACCCAGACCCAAGCACAGCGAGACAACACAGCAGTAAAGCAAAGAAGCACTTCAAAAAGGAAATGTTTTCACGCAGCACTCTGTACACACCTTGGCATTAATATATGGGTCAAAGGGCCCACAGCGTTTGAACTCTTTATGGTCTACAGAGCTCTGGGAGGGAGGAAGAGAAGATAGGCCAATGGCTTTGGTTCAGACAAGCAATGGACAAATGAATGATCACAAATGAGTCAAACTAAATAAAGAGACAACACAAATCAGGGTGAAGTTAATAAACAATCAGATGTCATGAACAGGCAGGGAGAGATGACACAAAATAAGACACATATCATTTTTGAATCTAGCTTATGTGTTAATTTGAGCGTGTCTCGTTTGATAGAATTATCCAGATAACATTTGTGGAGCTCATTGAGTGTCATTTCTCCTTATCCTAAAAAGGCCACAGGTGTTTGTGCAGTAAGCAACCAAACAAAATATGAATATGAGTTAAAACAGTTAACATGGTTAGGGGCAAACAAGCACTTCTCACACTGGCATGGCATCAAAGCACAGTTTCACAGCATCACAGTAGAAGTCAGACTCAAGATGCATTCAAGTTAATGCACTCTGGTCGCAGACTTTTCAACATTCATTTTGTTTAAATACAGTACAGACCATGCCATGCTGAACTATTATTATTACATTTGTAAATATCTCTATCATGTGGCATTTCTTTAGCAAGAATTATCTCCCTACAATGTTGATGAATTAGTAACTTCCTATAGCGGTTCACTAAATCATTGACTGTAATTATAAAACTACTACCAACAGATGTGCAGCGTGTTCTGGGATTATTAACCAGGATCTAAAACATCTTGAAACAAGGAAGTGCAAATGGTCGTTGTACTGACATCATTTCACAACTCATGATATTATCAGCACAAACTAAAAGTGGAACCTTAAGAGTAAAACCGAGAGACCAAGACACACGAACACAGAGACACAAACAAACACAGCAGAGCAAAGCAGCGGCAGACCTGCTCATTGAGTTTTGGATGTGAAGGTCCTTGGTGGATGAGCAGTTTGACGATATGTTCATCCCCCTTCCACGCAGCCAGGTGGAGGGGGTAGCAGCCCTTATTGTCGGCGATGTTGGTCAAGGCCTCGTTTCGTAGCAGCGTCTCCACCACCTCGCTGCAGACGAATGAAGGGACAGGGCAAAGGGTTTATAACCACACTAATGAATACACACCGCCTTAGCAAACAGCAAATCAATAGCTTTAAGTTTTCCCAGTGGGATGGTTGTCTCAAATACTATATAATGCAGGGCATAAAGAGAGGAGGGAAACTAGCAGTGGGCGTTATGAAGAAAAATCAAATATGGCAATATTTTTTTACCAAATCCTTGATAGATATTGTGATGATGTTGTAGAGTTGACTATTGATGCTTGGACGACAAATATTGACACAATGAACATTTGGATATTTAACCAGCAGTTATTTGGATTTATTGACTAAGTGTGTAAAGTGAATACTATAAAAGCTATAAGTCTGTTAAATTCAGAACATGACATCACTTTCCAATAAAAACAACTGGAAAAGACAACACTTAAAATATCCATAAATCAAGGACAATATCTACCCTTATGACAGGATATTGATATCATATTTATATATTGCCCAGCCCTAGTTTCTGTTCATTCCCAGAGTTATACATCACTGATATACCTGTGTCCGTTGAGGGCGGCGTGGTGGAGAGGGGAGTATCCAGTGCTGTCCACACAATTCACATTGGGGCCTCTCCAGATACTGTTAAGAATAGAAAGGATTGTTAGGCTTTCAAAACACAACACACACTCGCATGCCAAACAAACACTGGCCTATCCCTCTGTAAAGTCTTACTGTCGGTATGACTGATTCTGTTGTGATTGCTATCTCATGGCCCCTGTCCTCTCACAGCAGCCCAAACACACAGGTGGGGGGCCTAAATTCATGCCCTCTCCCTCTCTCTTTCTTTCTATAAAAACATGTGAGACGACAGGAATGAAGAAGCAGAAGCTAGCTGCAGCGTCAGGAGTCCAGGAAGTCAACGAGAAGCTATCAGTGCCAAGCAGCAGCCAAGATGAGCTAATTGTGTCTCTTTCACAGTAACTGCATGCCACCTCGCCTAGTTATTCTTGGCAAAGCAGAATAGGCTTTTGTTATGTAGTAGAAGCAACAACAAACAAACCATCTGGACGGAGACATCAAGCGTTAAAGGGGTAAAGTGTAAAATAGGCTAGCATTAGCACAGCAGTCTCTTTCAGCTGTCGGATCACATTGGTTTGTTTCTTTTAATTTGAAGAGCGCTGTGGTGAGGAGGAAGGAGAATGATGATGGATGTGGCTGTAGAGGGAGATGGAGGGAGTCATTTAAGAGGCTAAAGGATGCCTGGTGAGACAGAGTGCCAGGACTGTGATGTGAGGCTCTCTAAAAGACCTCAACACATCCTAAATAAATCATGGGACACGGCAATTCCAGCACGAGTGAACCAAATATCTGACTATATATATATATATCACTGGCTCCCGGTAACTGCTAGAATCCACTTCAAGACACTGGTACTTGCATACCATGCTGCGAATGGATCTGGCCCTTCCTACATCCAGGACATGGTTAAACTGTACACCCCAGCGCGTGCACTCCGCTCTGCATCAGCCAAACGACTCGCTGCACCCTCGCTGCGAGGGGGACCCAAGTTCCCATCAGCAAAAACACGTGGGTTTGCTATCCTGGCTCCAAAATGGTGGAATGAGCTCCCCATTGACATCAGGACAGCAGATAGCTTACACATCTTCCGGCGCAGACTGAAAACTCATCTCTTTCGACTCCACTTTGAGCGATAGAATTACTAACAAGGCACTTATATACTAATAAAGGACTGGCTTATCTATAGCCAGTTGAGTAGCACTTGAAGTGTTTGGCTCTATGATACCTGATGTACTTATATGATTCTGTTTCCTTCAAGGTTGTGTCTTCCTGATCGAATGTACTTATTGTAAGTCGCTTTGGATAAAAGCGTCAGCTAAATGCAATGTAATGTAATATATATGTATATAATATACTAGACTCCTGGTACTAGGATGGGTTAAAAGCAGAGAACAAATGTCACTGTGTGTGCTCTGTGTGACCATTAAAGAGGGTTTCATCCCTTCCAATATGTATTATATTATTAATATTCACCAATCAGAAAGCGAAAGGGAGCAACACCAGTGGGCCTCACAGAGAATCAATGATGAAGGGGGGGGACATGAAACAAGTCATATTTTACGATTTACATTGCATTGGATATATTGTAGAACGCTGCGTCAAATCCAATGCAAAACACTGATTTAAAATTAGGATAGCTTAATAAATTATGAGTGACTTGGATGTTCAAGTTATTTCTATGATTAAAGCCTTTGGAGGGAAGTCTAGGAGGAAAAAGAACTGCAGTGCGGGTGATTTGCAAATCCTTTCAGAGTGAAAACAAAACTCCAGGAGATCCAGGAGTTAAACAGACTCACATGAACACTATAAATTGATCCATGTGTCAAAGGTGTGGCAGCAGGATGCTCAGCCTCCTCATGTCAGCTTTAGTGCTACTGTGTGAATGTGTTTCACACACATTCGGCTCGTTTTTGTCGCAGTAATGGCTGTTTTGCCCCCCTAAAATACATCTCCCATAATAGCTCTCAGAGCAGCCTGCAATTACACAGCCAGAGCCGTCTCATTAAATAAGTGTCTTGGAGGAATCCATAGCCTGCAGAACAATGACGCTGACGGAGCACACACACACAGGGATGCATCTCTCTACTAGTCACAACCTAAGCCGTTTATTTCGTTCAGCAGGCCTTCTGGGTCTCATCTCAAAAAGTCCGGCAGCCGTGAAGACATGGGATACCAAAAGCAAGACGTGCTAGGAGGAAATACAAGAGTGGGAAATGTGGAGGGAGGAAATGCTGGGAATTGATATATTTCTGTCAGTGCAGGGGGGAAATGTGTGAGTTGCGATTATGTCAGCTATTAAGGCATGACACAAACACACTTCCTCTCCATTCTTGCCGAGCCAGTGACTACATTTGTAGTTATAAGTACTGCTGGGCTGCCTTGGTATGCAATGGACGCTGAAACATCAAAAGGAAAAACTCAGACAGAAACAGACCTCTAGCTGCTGTCCTAGATAAAGAGTTATGTAACGGCTTACAGCAAAAAAGCCTATAAACAAATTAACATAAACATGAACAGAGCGGCCACTATGAATGAAGAATTAAAGACATTCGGGCAGTAACTACTAGAAATGCAAGAAATCACGCCATGGGTGTCGTGTCAGAATTAGGTCATTTACTTTGTGCTTTATTGCAGTATAAATGTCAACCTATCTTGTATTATGTCTTCTACTTACTAAAGTATCTGAACAAGATACAATTCCCTTCAGACAGATGGATCATGTGACATGTTGCAAGATTATATCTGACATTCAAGGTCAGCAATTTAAATAGAAAATCTACAATAAAGGTTCAAATGTATGATGCTTTTCTGCAGTCATGATTCTGATGCGTCACTGGCAGAAGTTCTCAAAATGCCACTCACACAGACACACACATTGTGTCACATCAGCCACATGCACACATATAAACACTACAGGGGTGTAATGCATCACAAACCACAGCATGATGTCACTCTGGTTTCTAATATCACAGCTCTAATCTGGGACATGGATGTTAATTAACACAATCACAATCATCTGCATGCAGAGGGAATAAAGATGTCTGCTCATTGCAATTATTCACCGTCAGGAATGAACTTGCTATAAGCACCGCTGCCTGTAGGAGCAGTTTTAAGTGCAATGTCCTCTGAGCATTTTAGCAGCATGGCACCCAAGGGCATGAGTCAGAGTGGTGCTCTACAATCGTTCATCCTCTTACTACGGCTCACAACCAACCTAACTGAGGGACAGGGCTTAGGCCCATAGCGGGGCAACGGGCAAAACAGAGCTGATTTGGTTTGGGAGGGGGCACATTCATGCTAACTGACTGAGGAATTCCGGGTTGAAAGGCTCAGCTAATCCTTAATTTCCCTGAGGGAATATCAACGGGATGAAGCTGGAGTTTGAAAAAGATTCTGGGGGGCTGCAATTCTGTGTTGTACAAAGCCCGGCCAGTACCAACGAGGAGGACGGATAATAACATGTCCCCTCTTTTATGTGTTCTCTGCATAGAAAACCCGGAAGTAAGTTAGCATTTTACCACGTCCGGTTCCTTCGATAAAAAGCAATGCAATTTCTCCATAGGATCTTGGAAAATAGCTCCAAATAAGGTCTGTGTTCGACACAAATTGAAGAGACAGATGACGTTTTGTTCTATGACATTAAATACATCAGCGGTGAGCCCTCTGGTGATTTCTGAAGAGTTTACGTGTCTGAAAAACGATGGTTGTTACCATGTGGCTGAATAGGACTACAGAAGTTGTCCAGGCCGTTTTACGTCATTACACCGAACACGTAAAACACTCCCGCTAAGTTTGTTTGCCCTGTTCTGCTTGAAAGCAAGTACCTGCCTCCTGCAAACTGTTCAAACAAACGCTTCAACTTGTACAATTTAGAATCTGTAGCTTTGAATATGGATCTTAAGTTGGCGCGACGTTGAAGCAGCGACCCTGCCGTAGTTCCTTTATAGCATAACGTTAGCATTTTGCTTCTGGCGACTAGATTTATGATTCGAAAATTATAAAAGTAGGATAGACATGTGGATATTATCCGGCTGAACAAAACGTGATCCGTCTCTTAAATGTGTGTGTCAACCACAGACCTTATTTCGAGCTATTTTCCAAAATCTTATGGAGAAATTGCATTGCGTTTTTGACGAAGGAACCGGAAGGAGTTTACTTCTGGGTTTTAGGACGCGTCACTGCGGTTCTCAGTCTGCTGGTGTTAGTCACACATACTGGAGGCATTCTGAAAAGACAGTAATTTCCAAAATATGTGGGCTTGAACATAAATCTCCACTGTGTTTTACTCTGAAGTCCAAATGTCAAGGAGCTCAGTCATTACATGCGCAAACAGAAGAATCTGTTCTGAGCTTGTTATTCCTCAAACCATGTAAATAAACTATCAACTCAATTGGCTTAATAAATAGGGATCTCTCAGTTTCATAAAATCAAGTCTGTATTGATCATTGATTGATTGATTCACATCCACTAATAATGGACCGGTAAGCATGTAGAAAAGCAGAAATGCATCATATGATAATAATGATTGATACCTTATATTTGCTAAATATTATGACTAACCAGAGAAACACGTTTCAAAGCCTTACAGAGCAAATACTTAGTGCACAATTTGTATCATGCGTCAAAAGGTTGACTACCAACAGCAGGTATTTAAAAATGTTTCTATTTCCCAAATGTCCTACAATATTTCCGGTGGAGCAAAAAGTCATGATATACGATTACATATTTATTTATTGGGCTTGGGGAACAGGCGAGGCAAATTGCAGTCTTAGGATGATGCCAATAAGAACCCAGGTGAGTGTGAACCGGGTGTCAAATAAACAGATTTGACCCTGCAGCTATTAGCAGTGTGACCACACCGGGGATTAGTCTAGCCCAGGGCACCGAGCCCAGCAGTGACTGGTGCATGTCAGCTGTACCGTCGGGGAAATTGGGCTTAATTATGCACCGCTGGCGGGTGGTGGAACCAGATGCCCCACAGCCAACCAGAGCACCCCCTCATCAGCAGCGAGTGAACCATGCCATAGTCCCAAAGGCCTGCAGAGCGGTACTCTCAATGAGCTCAAATCAGTGAAAAGACCATGTTGGGATCTAAGAACTACAACTGTAACAATTCACACTCCTTATGAAGGGTTTTTTCTGGACCTGATTAAATGGTAGCACATATTGTAATGTTCTGAAGCAGTTTGACAAGTTTAAGCAGCACAGGAAATCAAATTACGCAACAAAGTCAAAATCTATGACACAATGATAATATAACGTCAACAAGTATACCACTAAAATGTGCTAAATGTACCTTTCTTCTTGACGTTGAATGCCTTTACAATTTATATTTATCGATGTATGATTATATATGATTTTCTAGAACTCTCTATACAATTTTAAGTTGTTTTTTTTGGCGATCATTTTAAGTTATAGCAATCCATCTTGGGTAGACTTAATGACTGTGTAAATCCATAGTTGTGAAAACATTTCACCCAAAACAACAAATGTCAACTTCAAGGAGCACAAGATTATATAAATCCTAGTGATAAATCCTCCTCATTGGCCATTAATGTGTGTACAAACGTTTCTTGCCAATCCACCCAATAGCTATTAAGATATTTCTGTCTGGGTCAAAGTAGCGACTGTCATTGTAATACTTAGAGCTGTGCTGCAAGCGTGGTTAAAAAACAGCAAAAAAAAGTCAGGAATCTTTGAGGAAATTATCCCTAAAAATTGGGAAAATAATTATATTTTCTACAGTTAAAGGTGGGGTAGGTAGGTACGTTTGAGAAACCACTAACCACCAGATACACTTTTTGTTGTATTCCATGGAATGCTCTTAACATCCCGATAGCAATGAATATCTGAAGTGCTTTGACAACAAAACCATAAAAAAATGTCATCTGTGGAAGCCGTAGTACTGTAAAAAGCACGACCAATCATTTGAGCCGGCCCGGCTAAAATGATTGGATGGCCTACCTGCCTGTCAGCTTTCCATCTGTGCACAAACGTATCTCGTGCCCTCATTGGTCATGTGCTTGTTCGTGTGTGTTGGAGGAGGGGCTCTGTCAGGAAGAGGCAGATTTGTTCCGGTTGTGTATTTTCAAATTCTAGCGCACTCGAGCTGGTTTCTCCAAAATTACCTACCCCACCTTTAACAATCCCATAAAATGCCATGGAGCTACTAAAACATAATAATCTTCTTTACGACTACTACTAGTTAACAAGTTATAAAGGAAACGAACATATTTGATAAAAAACTGCGATATGGAGGCTCATTTTCCAATTTGATTGCAGTTAAAAGCTTTAATAAAGCCTGATTGAGTCTTCATGGCTCATAACACATCATAGGGAGATTTACAAAGCGCGACTGTGTGGCAACAGAAGGTGTGAAGAAACTGTGAATTCCCACAGATCACACCAGTCCAATGGGCTCTAGCTGAATCAAAAAGATTGGGCTTGAAAATCAGTGCTGGCAGGCTGAAAAGTTGGGATGAATATAGAAGAAAAGCAATCGGGGAGAATCGGATGGAACGAGAAAAGAAGGGATCAATCACAGCCTGTTTCACAACAAGTTGGCATTTCCCACACCGACTTCACAGCAGACGCCTCAGCACAACGACACAGATTTCACTGGCGTCCTCTGAGCATTCTGAAATACTGAAATCTTGCCGGATGGATGGGCAGTTTTATTTTGTTATGCTGACAACATACTTCTTAAAAAAATCACACAACATCTGTCTGATCTAGGTTGCTAGGTTTAAGATTTTGGCAAAAATAACAACTAGTTTGCTCTTTAATTTTATCAGCAAAATCATTCTTAGACAAAGAAATGTTTTAGATTGTTATCAAGTGTTCATGACTGTAAGATGGTGATATGCTGCACGATTATGAAAGTTTGTGTGTTTCCCAGTTAGTCTGTGGTCAATCTGCTTAGTCATTCTAAGGCTATCATGTCTGGACTTTGCACTAATATCAAAGCAAGGGGATTTCGGATAATTTGTTTCCTGTTTGAACATTTTGAGGGCAGCAGAACCATTACTCTGGCTCCAAGTACAACATGTTTGAAGTCTGAAGGTGGAGTGGAGGTTGGCGTGGGCCCAGCAGGTGGGCAAGAAGACTGCTGAGAGCAGCACAGAGGGGGAGAAAGGACGACGCCAGCCAACAGGCCTGACGGATGAAAGTGTCTGGGTAGGTGGCTGCTAACAACCAGCTAACACACATAGGGCAGCACAGGGCGAGAGGGGGGGGGGGCTGACGTCTCTGCTCACCGTGGTACCTCGTCCTACAAATGGGTTCAAACAACAAAACCAAAAGACGCATCACCACCACAGCAGCCCTATCTTTTTCATTTGTCCATTTGTTATTATAGAGGTTTCAGCGAGTGGGGTGACCCAGAGTTTACATAAACAAGAACACATACTGTTGGTGTGTCTTTGCGTTGCTGTGCTGATCATACATAAGCAAAGGTCTGTTTACTTTCACACAGGAAGCACAGATAGATGGAGACTATAAATAAATAAATAGAGAACCAAGAGATAAAAATGTGTAGTAATTGCTACGCCCAATAATTGGTCAAATCATTCTTGTTTGACAGGATATATCTTAAGTTGCTAAAAACTCCTCAGAAACAAAACTCATTAACAAAGCCTTTTTTATCCTACAATCATTAGCTTCAATTAAAGACGGCTACATGCTAGTAAGGGCACTTTATGTGTCCATTATTGCCAATTCCCCCCCCCACACCCACATAGACATATGTGGAATTCATCACAGCTACTAATGTGTCCTTCCGCCTGATTCCTAACACAAACATGGGCCGTAAACATAACGCGCAAAGTAGAGCATCCCAAACTCAGATGCTCCAGGAATGCTAACATGCTGGTGTTAGATTTCCCAGCTATCACTGCTCCCTCCTGGGTTGAACCAGCTATGGTTTCTTTGAGTTCAGAGGTCACAGTTGATGAAATGTCACTGCCAGTCGTGCTGTTTGCCCAGCCCTAAGCTAACTAGGAATGATCTGAGGCTCTCTACTGTAAACGGGATAGAAAGTGTCTTGTTAGCGCTGTCTGCCTGCACGAGCAGCAGGCAGTGACACAGTTTGCATGGCTCTGATAGCTACTATAAAACCCAGCTACAGACTGAGGGTGTCATATTCCCGCTGTGTGCCTGTCATCTGCAAACACTCCATCCGAGGTCCTGCAGTGCACCTTCACACTCACTGAATTCTACATGCACAATAACAGAAGCTCCAGGGAAATTTTGTTTTAAAAAAAAAAAAAATAGGGACAGGATGTGCTTGTTTTTGTGCAGCGGATATTTCCTTCGGCTGACACCAGTCACACAACATGGGTCTGCCTGGGATGAGCCAGAAATTGTGGATGTAATGGGATGGAATGATCTGGAATCCTGCCTAAGCCTCTTAAAATACTGACCAAGTCATCACACTGATATAAATGCTTTCCTCGCTAGCATTAAGAGAAAGGAATCACATGTTGGGGAGAAAATACATTTCAAGAGGATGTGAATATCTAAAGCGGATTTTTATCACCAAATATTGCAAAAGCCCCACACAGCAGACTCGACGAGAAAGACACTCGACCGCAATAGGTGGTCCAGGTCAATCCAAATGACAGCTCGATTTTCTTTGTAAAACTAAATAGGTACAGAAAGCTCCAGAATGGTCTTTGGGACTGATATGAATATGAAAAGACACCATTCCACGCTTTGTCAGTGGGACAAAGGACATGGCTGTGGAGCTGGGAGACGAGTCCTCATCTGGCTAAGCTCTCAGAGCGTCTGTCCAGAACTCCATGCATTCCTCGGTTAATTTCCCCTCAGTGGGCCGGCACTTTCTCTGCCAGGGACCCGTCTTACCTCCGGTCTGACCGAAGCAGCTGTCCGTGTTTGGACAACCTTATCCAGGAAGTGCTAGAGAAGAACTCTTCCTGTAGACCACTGGGATCAAAATGGGACATGGGGCCATGCAAAAACTATGTTGGGGAGTAGCGCTGCATGATTATGAATAGATAACTAATTGCACTTATTTTGACATATATTGCATTGTGATTGTATTTGCAATATTAGAGGGAATGATCATTTTTAAGACATTATCATTGTTTTTTTTAAAGACAAACAAGGATTTTGTATTAAGTCTGAAGCTCCAAAAATACTTCATTCAGAATGATATTTTCATGTTTGGACTTTGGTCCAACACTGTGATTCTGATAAAATTGCGATACATTGTGCAGCCCGAATCGAGATGAAAACACAGTAAACGCATGCCCTGAAATAGGGCCTAATACAGATACCAGTATGGCCCAGATAGTTCCAACAAAAACTTTCAACTCATCAACTTTACTTCTGCCTCAACGACACAGTGCCACTATAAAGGTTACACGGTGACCTTTCCACTCCAGGGAGCCCCGCCCAGATCATTTTGGTGATAATGGAGTCCCACGGAACAAATGTTTGGGGCGGCGGTGGTGTTAAACATGACGGGGTCAGTGTCTATATCCCATGGCAACCACTGGGATGCAGCCTCTTGGGAAAGTAGACATTCCTCAGAGCAGAGCTGTACGACTGCCTGGTTACAAAAACAACACAGGTCTTGACATGCACCCCATTCCAGAGCAGGAACGCAAAACATCTAGGGGAAACATACACAACACACCTTCAAATTAATTGTAATGAAATTAATACGGTCAATTATTTATCGTCATGGCATGTTGTTCGAGCTACACAATAAACACAGGTAGTTTAATTAACTAGGCTATATTCTGCAAATAAAGTCTAATAGGTTATTATGCCTGCACAAGAAACAACATGTCTTAAATGACTATTTAGGCTACAGATTACAAATATGTTTTATTGCAAAAATGGTTGCTAAAGTGATTGTAATAAAGTGGAGTGCCTATCCCTTTATACCTGATGCGTTACAACTAAGACAGATCCTACAGATCAAATCTCCTCTGACAGGATTTACAGGCCCTCTTTCCAACAATGGATGATGAACATGTAACAAAGCGATTCTGGTAAAGGAGAAGCAGACACACCCACCAACCGAGAGCCTGTCCCACTGTAGTATTTCAGTGTGATATTCTGCAACGTATTGACATTTTTATCATGCAGACTAAATCAAATGTCATACGCAATAGCAACAATCCCCCAGGGTGTCCTATGGTCACTAAATCTTACAACTAGATATATTCTAACAGTATGTCTTAAACGCTCAGGTGTCTGCAGGCAACAGGCTTTTTAAATCTACACACCAGTAGTTCATTTCCTGCAAAGTCGAGCCAATAATTTCTCGGTGCTATCATTGCCAAACATTGATTTCTCAAGTCAGAATAGATGACACAATGGGCTCTTCAGTCCGCCCACAGATCTGTGAGGGAGAAACAGAGCCAGCCTTGACTGCATGACATCCCTGAATTGGATTTCCGATTAGAAGGGTTTAATGTAATTACCTTGAGTACATTGTGCAGTCTGCACTAAGTAACACAGCGATGCATCACCTCAAGCTTTGCCATTACACTTGTCTCGTGAATGAAGGTGCCTGGCACCGTGCTCCCAGAGGAGCAATATTATAGTATGATTGACAGATGTATACCTGCATGTGCTCAGCATTTAAATAAGGGTTCAGAGAAGCCGGTTTTGACATGCAGCACTAAGCCTGGCCATAAGTCAATGAGCTATATTTCATTTGTATCTATAGGCAGATTTATATATTAGCCTCTGTAGTTTATGAAGTAAGGTTTTTGCACACAACACACTACCGTTTCAACTATGGATGTATTATGGAACTATATCACTTTCAGAAAATATGTTTCAGCCCAGGGAAAAAACCAAACATCCTGTTTTGGTAAGCCTATAATTCAGATAATATCTGCAGAATAAAATGAAACTCTGACCTTATCAGATCCTTTTCAGTCCATCCTATTATTTAATATCACCCAGCAGCTCTCATCTGCACACATTTAAAAAGGATGGTGCATTTAAAAAGGCCAGAACAAGCTTCCTCCCAATAACACTGTGAGGCATTTTACGCAATCTTTCATTGTAAAAACAAACAGGGACTCCTATCCATTACCAAAACCCCACAAATTTCTTCCATTTTGTTGAAAGTTGTCCTGTTTTCTAGAAGGCACCACCAAACAGGTAAATAATTTGCATTGAAGCACATACTGACAGACTGTGCACAGGTGACAGGCACTGTATATTGGCAACAGTTTGTATCCTAATCTCCTATATCAGAAATCCCTTTATCAAATAAAGGAGTGAGCAGGACAACAGTGAAAATCACAAGCCCTTACAGAGCAGCTAAATATCCCTGACCTTGCATGCCTGGTAGGTCTTACCTATAGTGAAAACCCACATCAAAGGTCTACCTCACTAGGGCTTCCCCCCTGTGACCACTGATGGCTACAAATTAAATCTACCAAGGTCAAAACTATACAGCTGTAGAAAGGAAATTGTTTTCAGTCTAGAACAATGCAAATATGAAAACAATGCTGCTTAAGATCATGAAAATGTGGTTGTGACAAGTCTCTCTACTCCATTTTTACCAGTGCTCAGGTCTAGACTGTATGTAAGCAATTAATAATGCATGCGTGTTAGTTTTTAAGTAGACCAGGGGGCTGTTTTGTTGCAGATGTCTGTATTTTAGTTGCGTCATTACCTACGAGGTATTTTTTGCACAATACTCTATAGTACAGCTGGCTGGGAGCTAACAAAGAAGCATGTCGCTGCTCCTGCACTGGATTGGTTTAGGTTGTGTTTGTTTGGCAATTCAAAACAAGTATTACGCTGCGTAAATACCCAAGGATAAATCACATACTTCAATATAGGCTATAATAGTAACTGATCAGGCATTATTTGACAGGGTCGACACTACTGGCTGTCTCCCATTCGGTTATATCCGACTGTGTTTCCCGGTTCCAGAGCCTACCTGAGCAGACTGGAGAGGGTATGAGAGGAGGCTCCGTGTCCGCCGCTGGTACCGCTTCCCCCGGTCCCAGACGAACCGCTGCTAGTGCCAGCGGACTGTCGCTTCCCGGATAAAAGCTTCTCCACGGCGGCCAGGTTTCCCGTGCGCGCCGATTCCAGAAGTTCCTGCTCCTTCCCCATCGCGGATCCCAGAAAAAATCAGAGGAGGCGCGGGGAAGAGAAGAAAAAGGGGGGCTTGGTTGCCGGAGTAAAATTCTTCTGCGATCCCAGTCTTCTCCCGATTTCAAGTTATTCCTCAGTGCTACTCGTGTGGCGAGGAAACAAAAGCTCCCTCCGCCGCTGGATCCGTCCGTCCCGATCCACGGTGCCGCTGCTGCTCAAGGGGGGAAAGTTTCGTTCAGCAGCACGGTACCACCATCAAGCAAAGTTCCTTTGACCAGTCCCCTGAGCCTCGTCCGTCACTTCCTTGAAACTGCCCTTTCTTTCTGCATCTCCAATCCGAAATGCTTCACACACTCACACACACACACGTACACACACAGGCATGCAACTCCTAGCACCCCCCGCCCTAGCTAATTGATAGTGAAGGTGGATGGGCTAAAGCAAGATGGCGCCCCTAGTGCTCATACACAGGGATAATATCCATCCAGTGTTTGAGATATCTGTTCTACTGTCGCATCTAGAGTGTTGAGCAAATTTCCAAACCAATCCTTTTCATTATTTACAAATAGTCACTCATGTAGCCTATTGTAAATTGTCTACATCAATTATAAATTGTATTCCTCTTAAATTATATAGTATCCCAGATGTAACTACTGTGAACCTGATGAGAATCTCAACAGTAGGTAGAAGTTTTGCTTGAAATAAAACCCGTGTAAAATTCCCTCATGGTGGGAACCATAGTATGTTTAAGGTGTAAACAGGGACATAACAGGTGACAGCAAACACACAGACAACATTGTTGTATAAGATTTAACTGACTGTTGTAAAATTGTTTGTTAAATCATTTAACTCAATAAAAAATCTTAACATCTAAGGCAATAAAATACATAACAAACATCGCGTGTTTGACATTTTAGCTCAGTGTTTTTATGTACCGCTGCCGGTGTCTTTAAAGTTCATTCAAAACCGGAAACGGAAACCCGGTGCAATGCTATCAACACAACTATATTTGCTACCGCCGAGAAAACTAGCATCCTGATGCCATCATTGCTCTGGATTTGCTTAAATGTCATTAATTGTGACGACAGTAATGCATTTGCTGTGTGTTAGCTGCTAAGCTAACGTTAGCTTAACTTTGCTCCACCGTTAGCTTGGCTGTTGGTGCTGTTTTGTTGACGCCTAGCTGCACAGAGGGTAGGTGCATGTTGTATTCGTGTTTTCATCCTTATTTTACACACATTTATTCGTTAAACCATACCTTTATACTCTTTTTTTAGGCTTCTCAGTTGAGTTATCGTGAAAACTGTGTTTAATCAAGCGGCAGCACTTGCTCAATACTTCAGATGAGTCGCTATAGAAACCAAAACGATTGCTATCTAGCTTTAGCCAAACTGGCAACCAACTAATAAACAGAGGTGCAAAGAGTATATAAGTACTATTAAGACTGTGTGAATGCTCCTCTATAAGTAAAATAACTGCCTTTTTAAATCACAATTTTAAACTATTATACAGTATAATCAGCTAAATTACATACATTACTTAAGTGACAGTGCAGTGAAATGGTATCTTTCATTGCTTTACAATTTACACTGTATATGATGTTTTTAGATGAATGATACTAGTTCATTAATGTGAAATGTTTAATTATACTGCTGTAGATGTTCAAGGTTCTGCTCATTTTAAGTAGTTAATATACCGTTGAGTAGTTACATATACAGTATGCATCACATTATATAAGAACATTGTATGTTTGTATAGTCGCTGTAAACAATACATACTTATATTCCACCAAATATACTCCCTTATTTACTTTACAGAATCTGAAGTTGTCAACCAGTGTAAGGTGTGATCATGGCCGACCCTGCACGGATCAAACCTGAGGCTTTATCTGAGAGAATAACTTCTTGTAAGGAGGAGCATGATAAATCAGATGAAACTGAGGATGGACCTTCCACATCGAAAGCTGCAGATGAAAACAAAGACTCATCTTCGCAAGATCAGTCGGATGTTAAATCCGTAAGTGATACAAGTCAATGTTCACTTTCACAAAGTAGTGTCTCGTTTTTTTAAGTGGCTCTAACCATACTGTCTTTCACTGTGTAGGAAATGGCAGCTGGGGAAGATGAGGAAGAAGGAACCTCTGGCGAACCTTCCTCCAAAAGACTGAAGGTGGAACCAGAGAAGAAAAAAAAGTGCCAAAAGGTTGATGAGGATGAAATACAGAAGATGCAGTAAGGCTGGGATTTCTAACGAATCATTCTGATAAAAATAAATAACACATTGTCACATACCGCATTCCCCCTGTTCTTCTTGTCTTACAGAGTTTTAGTGTCATCCTTTTCTGAAGAGCAGCTGAATCGCTATGAGATGTACAGACGCTCTGCCTTCCCTAAGGCGGCTATTAAGAGGGTATTTATAAACGCTGACCTTTTTTTTTTAAATCCCTGAATTTAGTTCATAAATGGCTTAATGTTTTATTTTAATTTTCTAGCTGATCCAGTCCATAACAGGATCATCAGTGTCCCAGAATGTGGTGATTGCCATGTCTGGTATTTCCAAGGTTTTTGCTGGAGAAATTGTTGAAGAAGGTGAGTGACTTCAAAAAGTACATAGCAAATTGGCTGAAAGACGTCAATAAATGTCTCTTATTTTTATTTATTTGCAGTTTAAATTTGACTATTATGTAGTTAAATGGTTTATCTTTTGTCCTCACAGCATTGGACGTTTGTGAGAAGTGGGGAGAAACACCACCGCTTCAGCCCAAACACATGAGAGAAGCCGTGAGGAGGCTAAAGACTCGGGATCAGATTCCCAACACCAAATTCAAAAAAATTACCTTCAACTGAAGCGTCTTTGCTTTTAATGTATGGGGAGCATGCGTGCGAGTTAAAAAAGTTGTGCCATAGCTTCTGAAAGACTTGTCATAAAGCTGTAGGCATACTGCAGCCAAATATACACTGAGCATTTCTAGCTATCCAGAGTTAAAACCAGTGACAGACAATAGTGTTAAAGAATGGTCAATACAAATGACTTGTCTATTCACCTCTGCTTGACACATCATACAAAACAGTGCAACGAGTGTGACATTATATTCATGTTTATGGTTGTTAATACAGTGTGTTTTATACAGTGTGGTTTTTTGCCTCGTTATTTGAATAACTAGGGATCTTTGGAGAAAGGTTTTCTCGTGAGAAAGTTGTGTTGCCAACAGTGAATTTCCTTAGTTTCACAAATAACTGTTTAGTTGGAACTTCAAAAATGTGTATTTTTCTTTTTATATCTATAGAAGGACACATTTGGTATTTATTTAGCTTTTTTTAATTGACATTTGAAAATAAAGGTTTTGTTAGTTGACTGCCATCATTCAGTGAATCTCAGAATGTATTTAGTTGGTCTCACAATACTGAAAAAACAATGCTTTCAGTTTTATTTAAATAAAATATCTAAACTTATTTTCATAGAGATAGTGAGATTTTGAACGTACAAGTTGGTACATATTTTATGATGACGCAAAAGTGAAAACAGATATTCTTTACATGGAAACATGAGTGTTCTATTAAAACTTAAAAGGCACAATTGAAAAGTGTTCAGAAATTAATCATTTATTCTTACACTTTCAAAATATTTTCCACATACTAGCTTTGGTTCACAGAACCAATCTTATATTAGTCTCAATTAAGTGATAAAGAAAATACAAAATTAATGTAACTACACAACCGACAGAAATACTGATATACATCAAAACAAGTGCAATTTCCAGTGACTTTATCACAAGTGCAAGTAGCTCACAATGCATAAACTATGCAACATCACCCCAGTACATGCATTGTCCCTCACTGGCAACATTTTGCTTGGTTGAAGTGACTGCTTCACTTTTTGTCCTTCTCCTTTTTGCATGGTTATGAGCAGATGGAATCAGAGCACCAGTTTGTCAGTGGAGAAGAGAGGCTTCTCAACGGAGAGCCTGACAGAGGAGACTGGATTAACCTTAAAGCTACACGTTACATCCAGCCCGGGTTCAACTTCATACCACTGTATCTTTGTCTTCTAAGGCCATGCAAAAACATCATAAGTTGAGAAGATCACAGCTAAAGTTATTCTGAGGATAAACAGCAGTATCTCTGCTTTCTTACACTGATAGTTAAAATGGAATGAGTGCTCATGCAGTGTAAACCTGGCAGACAGTAAGTACATCATTTATTTTTAAGTGAAGAATGCCACATAAGACGTGTAGTTTGTTTCTTGTCATGTTTTTTTTTGGTTGAACCAAAGCTGACTTACTATTGCTTCAATATTTTTACATTCCTCTGTAAAAATGCACATCTGTCATTCAAAGCTTGCAAGGCAACTCTGATGTTTAAGAAAGGAAAGGAAAGTGTTTTTCATGGGGAATGCTCAGGCCAGTTCAGCCACCAGAGGTCTCCCGAGCACACAGTGGGAAATGATGAAAGATGACTAACAGCTATGCAACCATAAAAAAAGATAATTATAACTCCACAGGCAAAATGCTAAACCACTGATGTAACAATAGAACACTTGAACAGAAACTGTAGCCGACAGGTTTCTTTCATGAAAGCATTCGTACTGAGTATCGTACTGTGGAGTCTTTTTGATGAACACATTCATCAAGGTTTGAATCCATGCATATAACAGATTTGATGCATAGAAAAGAAGTTTGGACATTTGATGACTGGCCTGATACAATCCTGCAGAATATGTCCTGTAGTGAATTTTGTCATTCACATAACGTATACATTATTAGTACCAACGTTTTCTATTCACACTTAATTTTCTTAGATTGATATGGCTTCAATACACTGTAAAGTAACTCTGGTGTAACAAAAAAGCACTTGTTGAGAAATCTAAATAAATATACACATTAGTTCATGACCACTATACTATGACAAATGTGCACAGAGGTGAAAACACTAGCAGTTGTTTCCTAGCAAGCTACAAAATAAGTAGATCAGTATTATAACTAAATTATAACTCTAGATGTAGTTATAATACATAACCTAGTTAAACCAGAGTGTTGGAGTAAAAAGACTAACCCTGTTACAGTACTGGAGCTACTGTGCGCGCTGAGAGCTCAGAGGCTTCACAATACAAAAGAAACACAACTCAAAGAAACATAACACTGGGGAATGGTTCAACCTGCTTATTAACGACTGTGAAACTTCATAAGAGCCTGTCACCATGCCACCTTGGTGGTTATAAAAAGCAACCGAGGTGGAAAGAGATGCATTTCTGTGTCAGTGAAAGCAGTGTTGTTCTGCTTCCTAAAAAAAGAAAAAGTGGATTGTTTTCCCTACCTATCTATCACAACACATGTACAACAGTTGATACTATCGTCATAATACTTTTAAATGAAAAGGAACTCACATCTAACGGAGGTAATCTACTTGACAAAGTCTATTGAGCTTTATGACAGTGTATGTGTAAATGTGCTGTGTAAATTAGCACGGTTCACAGAGCATGCTTGACATTAACTTGTGTTTTGTAAATGGGAGCGACTCATGGACTAGCAGCTGTCTGGCAGTGTCAGTGCATGTGAAGAGGAGGAGGTATTGGCATTAATATTTCCAAAACACAAATAATTAACCGGAGATAATTAAAGCTTGGTGATATTTACTCTTGCATGCTGTGTGACAAACACCGAAACCACACAATGACTTTACTATCCACACTGACTGGGATGAGAAATAACCAGGATCATTTGTCTTCAGTACAGCAGTAAGGTTCATTTAAACTGCCATATTAAAAAATAGCCTATAGGTATAATATACCTATAAATAAGCTGACTAAGTTGTCCTTTTAGTATTTGTCATACAGGCTCTTTTGTTAACCTCTGGAAGTGATCCAAAGCCACAACTTGGCTTCACCTTCTTTTCAAACAACATCCAGATTTAAATGAGTCTTGCTGGTTCCTGACATTCAGTCCGATGCATCCCATCACTGTTCCTCAGCAGGAGCAGTGAAGCAGTTGGCTCAGAGGCGACAGACAGACAGAAGAGAGGCTCAAAAAGTAAACGCGGGGTCATGCTTCCTGACTTCCAGAAGGAGTTTTTCTCTCTCGCTGAGGGCCTGTGTGAGAGCGGCCTGGGCCTCGGAGAGCTGGCACTCCAGAGTTTGTCTCTGTAACAGATCATTGGATCAGTTAGTTTCAACTACAACACATGAACATTTTGGCAACATACTGCGTGCCAAGTGGGTCGATATCAGATTCTGCTGGACAGTAACAGGTGTAATTAAGGCAACATTACACTATCCTGTTTACTGACCCCTCTCTGTGTTAGAGCTGGCCAGCAACAGGACACCAGTATTACAGATGTATTTAGCAGACAGAATGATTATGGCTGATTTAAACATGAGTAGAAACTGTAATTAAATTAGGTTTAAATATCTTCACCTGACCCTGTTAAAGTATCATAAAACAACAACTGATACTACTAAATACAGAGGTCCTGCTTTGTAAGCTTCCTAAACTGTACCCAACCAATGAGGGCAAGAGGGTGGAAATAGTGACCAAATTGTCAATTAAACCTCCTATGAGTGTGTTTTTCAGTGTGTAGAAACAAAATGACCAAAGATGGCAAATTTGATAGATAAATGAAAATACAAAACAAAATTTCACCATTAACCTTGTTTTTAAGAGGCTTGATTTTTGGTTATGTAATTTGTTTATGAAATGTGCAGGTAAAAGTATAACTTTTTATCTAACCGGCTAGGGGAAGAAACTTACCAGGCTACACCCCCAGCTACAGACACAATAGATCAAAGCATAAACAGTAAATCTATACATATATGAAACTGCTTGGTCTCCCCTACCTCGCTTTGCTGTTGAACAGAGTAGGAACAGTTTGGGTTGTCGGGGGCCGCCACAGGAACACAGGCTGAGGCTTTAGGGTCTGAACCTTCAGCTGCGAGCAGAGAGGAAATGGTAAAGATCACTTTCTGTTCATGTTTCTGTGAAGATCTTTCAGCAGATGTTGTGAGCTGGAGTGTTTGTGGTTTTACGGTTCATGATGCTGCTGAAGACAAAAGAAAGCTCACCTTTGAGCCTCATCATGCCGTCCTCACAGCGCTCGAGCAGCAGCTGATCCACATTGAATGAGGCTGGGACGGGCTGAGGCGCTGTAGGGTAGATTTTAGGGCTATCGTCCTATAAGAAATAAAAAAGTGAAAATTAACCACATACAACAACACTGTCAAAAGTATTTTCTTTTTGGGGGGAAAAGGTTGCTTGCATCTAATATGTGTTTAAAATACTGAGACTAAAATCATCAGAAATAATCAAATAGGTAATATTCTTAAACTGCATTAACCCAAACGAACCTTCAAAGTGACTGTGATGTTGCTCAAGTGTAACTTCATCGGCGGACTGTCAGCGCTGAACTCGTCTTCCAGGAAAGGACCGATGTTAGTCACTGTGGAGGATAACAGCTCCACCTTGCAGTTCTGCACTCTCATCTCCATGTAGCCCAGAGTCTCGGCCTGACCTGAGTGTCGGGCTGCAGAGGGTCCCATCTCTGCTCGCAGGCACACCACAGGACAGCCCCTCACACCGGGCCGGTCTTGGGGTGGTAAGACTGGGGCTGCAGAAACAAAGGAGACGGTTAACCACATGGACACTTTACCAGATGTTCATATTGCATCTTGATCAAGAAGATTTGCTATTTGGGTCAAATCAATAATTGAACCATCAGAACAGTCTAGTAAGTTTAGAAACATAGTTCACTTTTTGTAAATCAGCATATAAAACCAGTAAAACAACAATTAAACCAGTAAAACAGCAATTATGCTAAATGACATCATTCAAAATCAGAGACGATATTTAGTCTCATATCAGGATTTTGAGATAATATATAAAGATTTACAATACTTATCTAAAAATAGGCTTTCCTAGAGTTATTTAAGCAACCCACTGATTAGTTTAATTTAAAAAAGTGTTTCATAAGGCAGAAAAACAAACAGCAGTTACCTTGAACGAGGCCAGCCAGCAGGTCAGATACTCTGATATTACCCATCTGCACCGGGACCAGATTCTGGGCCTCGACAGCCACTACTTGGTCTTCTCCCTTTACTTCCATTGTGCAGGCTGTTCCACTCAGCACCAGCAGCAACACTGAGGACTGTAACAACAGCACATGAGGTCACATTTAAAAACAGTTTGGATTTATACTTCAAATCAATGTTTGTATGTTATAAGGTATTAATTATACTTTTGCGATTAAAGCGTAGTAACCCACCATATCCTGAGATACGTCCTCTATGCTTTGGGACAGAGAGCTGCTGAGGTCGGCTGATGACCCCCCCTCTGTGCCCGGGGCTGGGCTGCCTCGGCTGCCTGTGTTGTTGAGACGCATGGACTCCGTCCCAAACTCTGGAAACATGATAACAAGCTTATAATAGATGTGACCTGTGTGATTCAGAGACATTGCTTTGGAAACCTGGCAGTGTTGTAAGCACCTGAGTCCATGAGAACAACAAAATTCTCGCTGAAATCGCTGTCGACAGAGAGGTTTTCGTCAGGCAGGCTGCCATCTAAGATAGCACTATCAAAGGAATGCTGGGAAGGCGACTGCTTCATGGATTGGCGGTGCAGGCTGGCAGCCAGGGAGGGGGAGGACTCATCTGAGCGCTGGACCAGTTCCCTATAAACACACACACACATTCGTTAAGGGGCAGCCAATAAAAGCATGCTGCGCACAGTATGGGTTCCAGAAATACATACACTCAAGATGTTGCCAACAGCACCGCAGGAGAGACTTACTTTGCCTGCGGACTGAACAATTTACTCATCCCGGTGCCACGACTCAGCATGCTGAAGGCGTCCTTTGTCATTGAAAAGGCACCTTTGGTCAGGTCCAGAGAGGCACTCAGGGCGTCTTTGGTCGCATCCTTGGTGACGGTGATGGCGCTCGACAGCTCTCCCTCCAGGCTGAAGTTGGACGGTTCGCGTGAGAGTGCGGGGGAGTGTCCAGGTGAGAGGACGTGGATGTCCCTCTCTGTTGTCAAACCGTTCCCCTCCTCTACGGCCTCACACGCCTCCTCCACCACCTCGTCTTGTTCGTCCTGATCGAACGCAGAGCAGGTGTTGATGGAGGAGACGCCATTCTCTAACCCGCTGTCCTCCAGCACTGCGGAGTGATGGGTGGGGGAGATGTCAGAGTCTGTCATGCTGCCGCTGTCTGTCTCCGGGGTGTGGGGGACTTCTTCCTCAGGCTCTGTGCACGCTGGTGGCAACAGGAGACCCAATTCTGCTGAGTCCACCAGGAGGGAAAGACAAACTGTAGCAGGTTTTGTTTTCTTGCCTTGAGACTGCTTGACATCTCGAAGATCCCGGCCTAACTCCCCCCCCAAACGAGCCATGGAGTCCTTCATCCTCAGCAGGGCGACATACTGGTAGTGGTTGAGCCACATCTTCACTGGAGTGATGGTGTGGGCCAGGAAGTGCACAGAGGCAAGTGAAGCCTCTTCCTGCTCTGATGATAGCTGGTGGGCTAGGCTGGGGCTGGAGGAAGACGACGATAATTCGTTTTTGAAGGCAGAGGGCTGACACATCCACACAGACACGGCGAAGGGTTCAACAAAAGGTTGTGTTCTGCCTTTGGGGAATCGCCGGGCGCCGTCAAAACCTAGGGTCACACGGGACAGACTGAGAGACCAGACATCTTGGGGTCGTAGCTGCTTTCTGTCAAAAGGTTGAGGCTCGGTGTCTTGAGAGTGCTGGAGGAAGGTGGAGGGGAGGGGGTGGAAGGCACTCCGGTCCCTGGGGTAAGGGCAGGGAGGCGTGTGCTGGAAGAAAGGGCAGCTGGAGAACTTCTCAAAGGTGCTGTTCAGGTCCGCTCTGGAGCCGTGAGGGCAGAGGCGGGTGTTGCTGAGGACCATCTGGGGGACGGTAACAGAGAGGGACTGCGGGCGCTCCGGGTGGTCCAATATGGAAGAGTCCAAGGGGATTATTAACTATAGGAAGGATTACAACAACATCTAACTTTAATTTACAGGCGGTGGTACAGTTTATTTGAAATGCAACAACTAATCAGACAAAAAAGGGGCTAAACAAATATATATATTTTTTATTTCATTTAGCTTAAAATAATTGGAATTAATGACCAAAAATACATCTCAGAACAACAAGAAACATTCAGGTATTTGAGCTTTAAATAGGCCAAACCGCTGTAAGTGCAGGTGCATTCGTTTTTAAATGGGGTAAACCCTTTAAATGCTACAATTATTTCTATGTGTTTTATGGCCAAAGTAGCAAAACAGCTGGGGTTTTATTCTGTGGCGGAAGATATGTACATTTCCTGCTGTCCTTATATTGATGGGGAGCTCGTTCCAGCATTTCTTTGCTAGAATAGCCCTGTTTTTGTTGAGGGGTACCTCCTCACAGTGAGTGACCAATATATAAAACAACAGTGCAGTGTGTATTCACCTTGAGCTGAGCTGCATCCAAGCGCACGTCTACATGCTCTTCTGCCTTGCAGCTGTCTTGCAAATGGTAGAAAGCTTTGACCTGATCCAGGGTGTGCAGCAGACCCCTGGAGAACAGGTTGATCCACAGCACGCTGGCTGGGTCCACACAGAGCTGCAGGCCGTTCAGCTGGGCATACAGGTTCGAGGTGGGCACTGGAAGAGGAAAAAAACAATGGCAATAAAGTCCAATTTGTCAGAAAATGTTGTCAACTTGCAAACACACATGCATGATGAATTGATAAAAAAACATTACATACAAGGTCAAACAGGCAGGTCTGTAATACTGTATGTGTTACAACAGGGGGGTTGTGCTGCGATACAAACATTTAAATGCAGCGGACATACAATGCTTATAAGAGATCTAAACTTGAGAGAGAACACAACAAATATGGCTAAATACATGCAAACGCAGAATACCTGTAAAGCTGGTGTTGTCAGGAAAGTAGTACTCAGTGAACTGCAGATGAATTGCTGGTACGTTATCTGGTAAACGCAAGGCTTTACGGTTGCAGGATAAAAAGGACCGGGTCTTCTTGTTTTGACGGCCTCTTGTAGACACCTGAATGTTGATGTGTAGAAGTTAGAACAGTTGTGTAAATATAACTAAATATGGGATTTGTTTTGGGGTAAATCTACTTCATTCAGAACATAATAACAAACGGAAAAAAGGAACTCAATTTCTCAACAAAGGAATGTTGCACATAACAAAACTAAACCTCCTGAGTTAGGACATGAGTGACTTCCTGTCATAAACTGAAGGCATATAGAAAATGTTCCCGGGGTCTCTTGTTCTTTAAAAAAGGGGAACTACAAGTGTCTTCGACTTTAAATAGACCTGGAAATGTTACGTTCTTTCATGATGAAAAGTCGAAAATGTCCAAAGTGAAATTGCAGAACCACTGAGAGTGTAATCTGAAGAGGCTGGGGGTTTCTCCGTCTCAGATGAAACCACCAGAGCAGCCAAGTGGAGAGACTTTCTCTTTTCTTACTGATGTATTTGACTGAAGAAAGGTGCATGGCTAAAACATATATCAAGGCTGGTTGTTTGTACAGCTCAATCTATTGTAAAGGTTTCCCAGAGGGGCAATTTGATGCATTTACACATAATCACATCAATATAACAGAGCAGCAATCTGATCAAACAAATTAGATAGCTGGGCAGAATAGAGGAGACTTTTGCTCCCTCCGTACGGCCTGTCAGGCAAATGCCTGGCACTGGTTTTTCCCAGGTGGGCTAACTGCAAGTGATGAGCTCACTGCAGCACATGACAATTGTGTGAGTCAGCTAGCTTACCGTGGAGCTACATTTTTGGAAAAGAGCCAGTTTTATACACACACATCTTTTTTCAAAAGTTATCATTTGTCCAATCGTGATGGAATAAAGCACCTCAATTAGGCCTCATCTTGATGATGATTGTGGCCAGATATTAAGCATGCTCACTGCAAAGAGTTGTAAAGAGTGTTTTTTATCAATTAATCAACCAATACCTGCTTTACACACAAACTATTCATGTTTTCCATATTAACTGTAGGCAGTTATGTCATGAATGCAACCAGTGACCTTTGACTGTATAAAAATTATGGTGACGTAATTATTTTAAAGAGCTGATGGACGTTGCTGATATGTCCCTGTTATTGGATCCACCATCTGTGGCATGATGCGGATTGGATCTTTTTAAGATTTGTAAGATTGTAAACTCCTGTTTCCATAGTATTAATAGCATTCCTCACTGCTTTGTCGTCACTAAAATATTCTGAATGTAAGTCAAGGTCAAGCCTTGCCCAAAGATACAGCCTGACTGCTATGTCTGAAGAACAGAAGCCCCTCAGTGCATTTATTGAAGTAAGGCTTGTGCTGGAGCAGGTCAATCTAATCAGTTAATTCATTTAGGCTTGCCTGGTGAATGTCCACGTCGTCCACCCTGACCACCACGCAGCAGGAGCGCAGCCTCTTCAGCGAGGACCCTGAAGGAGCAATGCAGGTCCTGCCTGCTGCCTGCTCAGAGGGGGAGGCTCCCGACTTAGGGCTGGACTGACCATCTGAAGAATGAGAGTGGGGGAGAAATCACTTCCAGTCAGAAATAACTAATTTACAAAGAGCAAGTCTGCTGCTCGGTAAGATCTTGACACACGTTGAGAAATACTTTTACTGGTTACGGTTTGTTTCTTTGTTATCATAAAAAATGTGCGGTTACTGAGCCATCTGTAGATTTGTTGGAAATGGGTACATAATTCAATAGTGGTAACTTTGTGGTATTTCTTTTAGATTTAATTGAATTACATTCACGTGTGTTCTTATTGCACAGAGTATAATAGTAGGACTCAAAATGCAGTTAGCGTCTAACCAGAAGGGCAAGCCTATGTATAAAATAAATATGACAGCTAAAGTAAATACAGTATTATCAGCATTAAAAGGTGTAAGCACTATTAACAGTAGTATACATTTTGATAAAAATAAGGTAGAAATAATATAGACCTCATAATATAAACAGTACTATAGACAGGAATATAGATATGTATACACTATAGACCAGTATATAGACTTTTCTATATATAATACGAGTACACTATAGGTGGTAGGATTTTCTTGTGTTATAAAGGAAATACAAGTAATCATGTAGATCTGTAAATGTATCCGAGTCCTTTAAGCTTTGACATATTATAATTCTGCACTCATACCTCGTACTGTCTTTGCGGAGGAGTCCTTGTTGGGCTGGAGGGCCTCAGAGTGGGGTCCGGGGATCCCAGCAGCCTGGACCCTCCTCTGGTACTCCTGCAGGAGTTTCCCGGCCCACTGAGCCTGAGCCTCCATGGCTCCACTGTAGCGCTCCCAGTGCCGACAACCATCAGCTGATTTAGAGAGGAAACAACAAGGATTTGGTTCAGCCACCATTCGAGGCTTCAAACTCATTTCTTCTGAACAAAAACCTGACGCACTGTTTATTGTTCACCATGTACCAGGGTCTGTCATATACTTAAATTAGGGTTAACAACAACAATAAGGAGGTCATGGTGAAAGGAACAAGTTCATAACTAAGGTAGACTAGAATGAGTCAAATGTATAAAATATAATCTGATGACTATAAAGAACAATTTAAACAGTTATCATTGAGTAAAACTTGAACAAAATAGTAACTGATTTCTTGACAAATATAAGAACAGAATGCTGAGCCTTTTAATCTACTAAAACAGGATAAAAAGGACTATATTTAATACAAATTGCCAAGGAAATGTTACACATGACTAAGGCTATATTTATATATAGTATCCGGAAGAATTGAAAGTAGAATAGCTTTTTCTGTATCAGCAACTTCCTGTAAATTAGAGTGCATTCTTTTGTATTTGTCAACAACCTTGGCCATTTTTCAAAGTTGGATGTTTGGATAAGTATACAACATGTGTATAAAACTGACCTGGGTTGGTATATGCATACATTTTTATTTAATATTCAAAGACCGTAATTCTTAATCAAACAAATAGCTTAGTAAAGGTTTGTGGTCTGTGGTTAATTGACCATAATCGGCTCCACAGGCGACGCAGCTGCTCCACATTCTACACTGGAGGAATTCCACAAAGAATAATGGCAGTGGGCACACACTCCCAGGCAATTAGTCCGCTTGAGTAGAAAATCCTCCCTAAAGCTAGTCCTGAATGAATGCTGTGGATAAAGTGGGAGCAGGACAGGCCTCTGGGTGAACTGCGTTGAAAAGCTCCCTCACACTCACCCGGTCTGTGGACGGGATAGTAGTCAAAGCCCAGCCTCCTGAATGTCAGCTGCATGGCACCTTGCAGGCCCGGTGGGGGAGCCTCATCTGTGAGAGATCACATGATAAGTGACAGGAAACAGCTTGACGTTATCCTTCAAATTCAATAAGGACTATTTCCAACTAACCGTCATCTAATGAAGAGCTGTCGTTGCATATGTGTAGGTCCAAGCGGGAAATGAAGGTGTGGTAAGAAGACTCCTTAACATCGTAGAGATCAAAGTATTGACTGGTGGTGCTGGGGGGGCCAGCAGGGGCGGGGGGGGGTCTCTGTCCACAGGTTGTGGAGACCAGGAGAAGGAGGAGCGGTCTGAAACAGAGAGGAGGTCAAACATCTAAATTATCAAGATGATGGACAAAAATGAGGAAAAACTATCTTGCAAAAGAAATATCATAGGGAAACACAAACAAGTTACAACTATAATATATAGTTAACATATCTAGATATAGGCTTGAAGCAACTATATTTAAGTCTTTGTTTTGTTATAATAATATTGTCTGTTATCTGTTAATACGCTTCGTTTTCTTTTATTTATAGTACTATAACTTTAGAATGTATAATGTAGAACCAAGCTGTTGTTGCTTTTACATGTATTTATATCTGTAGAATTTTCTTTTTAAAGTCAGTTATTTACAGTATAGTTGTGTTTGAATTAAAAATGTGACAATATTTGAACAACTTTGGATTGTTCAATAATGAGACAATAAGGTGCTTATCAAAAGAGATTCTACATTTGTATGTCAATGTGTAATTTCTCTTGTAGTTTGGTTTCCTTGCAGCTTTATAGTTTTGGGAATTAAGAAAAACGTAGAAATCAGATTTATAGCCAAGTTTGAGCTTGAAACATATATTCTGTGCATGTTCGATGGGGCAGTCTATAATGTGCAAAACAAAGACAAAAAATGCTTAAAAAGGCTGAAAAAATCCCCAAACTGAACATTGATGGTTGCTTTGGAAAGCAATGAGAGCTGAAAATAGAAACAGATATATAATTCTTGGAGGCTGAGTACATTTTTGAGTTTATGAGGTTTTAAATATGAACTTTGTCTCTAAGAGACCTTTTCATTGGAAGACATTTAACGTTTTTATGTCCACTAGTTGTTTAATCTCATATCATGTTGCAGGTTTATTATGCCTCTTCAGACTGACTTTTCTCCCACACATTGATCAGCAGACCTGTAGGGACTCTGCCGTCCTGCTCTTCCTCTGCTGGGCCGACTTCTCCATGGCCTCGCTCAGAGACTTGGCGTAATGTATGATGGCTTTGAGCTGAGAGTCCGTCAGCACCCACAACAGGTCGTCCAGAATGAAGAGCAGCTTGGATGCCAGCACGTTACAGTCCTTTATCTAGACAGAACAACGATGAATTAAACTTTTGACAAATAGTTTGCTATTCAGATTTCCATGACAGAATAATATATGAACGTTAGAAACAGTCTTACTCGGCGCTTTAGAGCGATGCGAATGCGTCCCTGGTTGGTGATGAGACGGAGCGGCGTGCTACCAAGATCCTGGTCGTTACTCTCAATGGCATCCGCCTCGATACGCAGACTCTGCCAGTTTATTTCTTTGAATGTCAACACCTGATTGAAACAATAAACATATTAAACCCTCCAGCTTGATCCTGCTTAAAACCACTATGAGACAAAGAACACACGTTATATAAAATCGCTACTGATGTGGCACGGCTAATGGTTTTTATTTGACCCAACGAGAAGGAAAAGGCGTATTTCCTTTTAAGTGGCTTATAAAAACCTCATTCTGAAAGGTTGTTCATCTCTTTATGGCCCCTGCAGCTAATAATAATCCAATTGAAGTGGCTTGATTAAATGATTCACTGCAGGCCTAATGAGCACTCACCGTTTCTGTGGTGAAACATTTTGTTTAGCTAGGCCTTGCATACAACGTCCAGTCAGAGCTGTGTAAAGCTGAAGAGGGAGATAATAGGTGTGCTGTACCTCTCCTCTCTTCGGGTCGGTGACACGGGTGTATCGGAGGTCACTGCTCTCCCATTTGGGGTTCAGGCTGTTTCCTTGTAATTGCCAGAGCTCGAAGGAGGCGTGGAAGGCACGAGCCTGAACCTTGATGGTGATGTTGTTGATCCTCACTGACATGCCCTCCACCACTTTCTCTGCAAAGCCGTACTCACTGGAAATACACAATTAAACCTTGAGTAAAGGCATAGTCATCATGGTATGTAGTTTTAGTCGTCTGATTAATATAAAGATATTTGCATGCTTACCTCTGTCCTGCTGTGATAGCTATGGGAGAGGGGCCGTTTGGTGGACGCGGCTCCTCACATGTCCGCATTTCTACCTCAACCTTATCCAAGAACTGCACAGATAATATTAAAGAAAATAATGAAACTTTAATACCCCGCAAATAATTGACTGAACATGAATAAAGTCATAAAATTGCTAGGGCAAATAACTAGTTTAGCAATTATTTTTTACTGATTTTGCAATAGAGATACTATTAGGGATATCATTTTTGAAACATCATTCACATTATCATTAATGCGTAAATAGCATTGTTAGCTACAGACACCCGGGTGTATACAGCATTGTTAACTACGGACACCCGGGTGCAAATATCATTGTTAGCTACGGACACCCGGGTGTATATAGCATTGTTAACTACAGACACCCGGGTGCAAATATCATTGTTAGCTACGGACACCCGGGTGCAAATATCATTGTTAGCTACGGTCCGGACACCCAGGTGGAAATAGCATTGTTAACTACGGACACAAGGGTGCAAATAGTATCTGCCATTTATTTATTAGGTCGGTAGGCCTGGAAACACTATATTTTATTCAGAATGAGATTAATCACAAACGTCCCTTTATTAAAAGGAGCCTACTGTGGTTTTGTATATTGCGATTTCGATATAACATTTCAATTAATTGTGCATATTTAATACTAACATTCAAACATGATAACAGGACAGAGAGCACAACCTCTTGAGAACTATAACCAAACAGCCAAATAACTGCAGGGTCATGCCAAAGTTATTTTGGGATAAAAGGGCCCAGTGTTGCAGAAATGTGCAAGAACTCTGGAGAAGGACACAAATAGCATCGCTCTTACCAGACAGATGGGGCTTGTTTTCAACTTTGTCCATTGTATCTACAAAGACAGAAGAGCAAGGTCCACAGAGTCAGACACAAACACTTGCCACAGCATTCTGCACTGTTTAACATTCACAGGGCACAAGGGCACTGTGGACATCAAGCTCCTGCAACGTGATGAAGAGTGACGACAAGAACTGCCACACTGTATTATTCAGAGTTATACTGATATTTATATCAAACAAATCACATATCATCAGTTTAGTTATTATTACAATGTACTTAACCTACAAATGACAGCATTAGAGAAATAAAGCATTCATTATTAGACGAAGAGAAGAAAAAGTGAAGGACACAATTAACATAAAAAAGACAGTAATGGACATTTAAGTGTTGACTATAACAAAAACATAATGTCACATTTAATAGATCAGTTTTCACATGGCTGGACTGCATGTTTTCTGAAAACAGGAGTGTTTCGATTGTAACAATGTTCCAAAGCTTTTAAGAAAAGGGCTTGTTTTGACCAAATGATCTAAGAATACAAAGAATACAAAGAAGCTGTTGCAGTGTTTGACAACATGTTGGGCTAATGAATCACAATGGTTAGTAATTACTGCGGTTACATTTGCAAGAGCTTTCAAAAGGACAATGTTAGCCTTCAAGCAGTGAATGTCTCAAAGCAGTAATGAAAGCAGCCAAATGACTGTGATTATGTCAGAGAGTTATTTGCATAGCAATGAAACATAATGTTGTGTCTAAAGATGTCTGAAGATGATAAACAGTAACGTATAGATAGAAAAACAGCACTGAGAGCTGAACAAATCCTCTATACTCTGCGTCCAAGACCTAGCTTGAATATCAGGAGCAGTTTAAAGAAATTCCTGAGATTTTTGACATTGCTTTCAAATCAAGGTCAAATTTAAATAACACACATTTTTTATTATGACAAGCATGCTAACATGCTAACAATGACAAGTATTCAAATATACAAGTTCAAATACATCCATCAGAAACAAAAAGTCAAACGTTGACCTGGTGGTGAGCCAAGACTTCTAAAATCAACATCATACTTTATTAAAAGAAGGAACTGATAAACAGCCAAGTACAGACCAAGCTAACATTTCAGGGTATATTGGTCTACATTTTTTAGCGAGGTTAGCCAGGGGCATTGGGAATAGGAAAACAAACAAGTGAATTCCAGAAATACGTTTTAAAAAATGAGTTTTTACCCAGAGTCAGCCGGGTAAAAACTCTTCCTACACAGCTAGACAGGTTGCAACACCACTTTTTCTTTTAAATCAAGTGTGCTATTTTTTTATCAACAATTTAAATGCTGGGTTCTTTTTCTAGATCAGCCATGTGAACCATGGGTAGTAATTGCTTTGACAGTACCAGCTAAATAAAATGCCTTATTGTGCATCCTTAATGCTGATAGCCTCGTGCACAGCATCCAGTTTATCCCAGGATCACAGCAGCCTCTGGCCTTTTGTGTCCCTCTGAATCACGGCTTGCCTCTCCATTACTGATAACCAGTGCTTGTCTAAGCATCATAATGTCCGCAGCAGTGCCTCTAGCAGGGCTCATCTCTGTGGTACTGACACTGCTCATTTCCTCTACCACTCTTGTTGGGAAAATACTAAATGTACTCTTCCAATATCAGACCCAACTGTAACTGCGTACATGACAGGATGATTACCTAGAAGAGCATCAGGACTGTTTTAGGCATATGAAAGCTATGTGATGAACATGATGATTCAGCCTCTATGGAGATAGGCATATGATAAGCATGATCATTTCTGACGTGGGTCTTAGCTAATCTCATCGTATACTGCTTTGAACCGGTATTCCTCCATCCTGTCACTGTGTAACACCCTCTCTTGTATATAAAGGCAAGGCAATGCAATTTTATTTATATAGCCCCTTTCAGCACGCGACAAGTGCTTTACAAAATAAAAACAAAAAAACATTTAAGAATAAATACAGCATAAACACATTATTAAATGGCATTTAAAAACAGGCATAAAAAAGCAAAGATAATGAAATAAATAAACAGCAGGTACAGAATACATGAATAGAAGGCATACTGCAGTGTGAGTATGAACAGCTCAATTAAAAGCAGCGGAAAAGAGATATGTTTTTAGTCTGGATTTGAAAATAGGAAGTGTTTCAGCGGGCCTGCACGATTCGGGCAGTTTGTTCCAGATTGTCGGGGCATAATAGCTAAACGCTGCTTTTCCATGTTTAGTTCTTATTCTTGGAACAGAGAGCAGACCCGACCCAGAGGACCTGAGACTCCTGGATGGTTCATAGTTGTGCAGGAGATCGTTTATATACCTCGGTCCTAAGCCATTTAGTGATTTAAAAACTAGCAGTAGTATTTTAAAATCAATTCTTTGGTCGACTGGAAGCCAGTGTAAAGACTTCAGAACCGCACTGATGTGATCCACTCTTTTAGTGTTTGTGAGGACTCGAGCAGCAGCGTTCTGAATCGGCTGCAGCTTTCTGATGGATTCTTTTGTGAGCCCTGTGATTGCAGTAGTCCAATCTACTGAAAATAAAAAGTTTTTCTAAATCCTGTTGCGACATTAGTTTTTTAATCCTAGATATGTTCTTCAGGTGATAGTATGCAGACCTACTAACTGTTGTAATGTGACGTAAATGATGTAAAATTCAGGTCTGAGTCCATCACTACACCTAGATTTCTAAAGCATGTGAAGGACACTGTTCAGGAACTAGTTGTGCCATATGCTCTGTATGTGATGACTACTTCCATTCTTGCAAGGATAATAAATACATGTATCCTGATATTGAAGCTGAAGCCGGTGACGAGTGATATTTTTCTAACAACTCTCAAAGCTCCTGACATTAATAAACAGAAAACCCTTGTATAGTTTAAAAAAAGAACCATAGACAAATACAAACATGAATTATGAACTTTTTCTGTACCAGCTTTGTGTCTTACAAAAGAGAGACAGCCCCACCTTTTAGAGCAGCTACACAATCAGGTTAAACCACTCAATAGTAACATACCCTGATGGCGGCCTTGTTGCAGTAGACCCGGGTGACAGCCAGCCAGGTTGGCAGGTCCAGCATGTTCTGCAGAACCTCTTCATCGAGCTCCAGGTTGGACAGCTGCCCCTCCCCCTTCAACGTGCTCAGGTTGATCTTGTCAGGGGACAGATTCTTGGTGAACCTAAGGAAAATGAGACCAGAGTAAATATTGACAGCCTAAATCTGGAAAAGCGTCATTCATTTTTAACCAAGGGAAACACCTGACAACATCAGTACGTCACTGATGATCGAGGAGACAGGAATAAAGAAAATTAAATTATGCAGCTTGGTTAAGATGTTTCTAAAGCGGTGCAAGTGCATGAGTCATCCTGAGAAAACACAGCAGACTCCATACTAGAGCCCCAGCTGTATTTCCCGTCTTGGTTAACTCTTAGGGTGCTAGTGCAGCGTGCTCCAACAGCCGGTAACAGCCTCCAACAGGGTGAATATAGCATCAATGGAAGTAAATCAATCAAGTATTTTAATTTCATATACATGACTGAACACTGTTCTGGCATATCTCCATGACATTTCAGACATCAGCCAAGAGACACACTGTATTGTTCTTGTTTGACATAAGCCTGCTGCTTTTTCAACAGAGTTTGGCGCACAGATTGATTAACAGTATTAAATAAACTGATGAGATGATATTTAAATGTGGTCCAATTTGTCCACACGTTTAACATTGTTTGGCTTCACACCATGCTGTACTTGATAAGCCAGTCAAAGCTTGAGCTTCTCTTCGACACTCAGCAATAAAATAAAAGCTCAACACTTCTTTTGTGAACAAAACATGGGCCGCTGCTCTCATTTAATGTTAACTCCCAAACTTTTCAAGTGCCTTTTAATGAGTCATAGAGGTGTAGAGCTAGTTCACATGTCCAAAATACCAGACAGCTGGCGTGCAGCGTTATGCATTGTAATACACTTGCTTTTGGATTGGCAGAATTTTAAAAAAGCGATTTGGTGGTATTTATTATCAAGACATACGTTGGAGTTAAGACTACTGAATAGTTGTGCTATTTGTAATAAGACAAGCAATGTAAACTAATAACTCAGATTAGCATTGTTCAAAGAGTACAGAAACCCCACAGCTTATCTGAGGCAAGAAGGAGTGCATTGTACACGTTTTGCCTAAAGTAAAACTGTTTGGTTTCAAAATTAAACAATGCCTATGCCGTTTTTATCTGATTAACACAAACAATATCCATAGAAATTGTCAATTTAGTTTGAGAAGTCCATTATATGTGCGTTTAACACAGTGGCGTTGTACTATAGATAGACATTATGACCATAAGAATGCATGTAGGAAGGCCTGGGTTAAATCGGATGTGATCTTGTCTACATCCTGGGTACCTGCTTTACAAATAACGCTACACGAAGACCAACTGAATCTATGCATAGACTATCAATTGAATAACTTTAATCCTATGTGCTCGCATTTCTACTGACCAAATCTGTGTCCAGTGTGTCCGACCTACTGTGACAATTTTGTTTTAATTATTCAGTGTCAGAGACAACACAGGGAAGGAGAATAAGAGTTGGTCAAATAGAAGATCATCCAGCTGGAGTAAGATACACCTTCAACACATGATACCGACTATGCTCTCCATCCCAAATGTATTTCTTAACAACTTTCAGCAGTAAAAACTAACAGCAGCTCACCATTTCTGATGCAATAAAACCTAAAAAGGAGCAGACATAGTGTGCACATGTCTTGGCAGTATCACAGAAAGAGGAAGTAAGAGCACGTATAGAGAAGGGGAGCAGTCAGCTCTGGAGAGGATGCTGAAGGTGACAGGAATACAAAATATGCCCATGTACATTATGGTGTCAGATTGAATACATGTTGCTGAATGATGACATTGATGGGACTACAGGAACATAACTGACTACTCTGAGTTGGGGATGAATACATTTTCGCCCTAGATAGGCTAGATTATTAAAATATTTCCTCTAATAACCTAGCCATGAAGAACATGTGTATTTCTTCTTGAGGAAGTGGCATTGTGTTAAGCTTTACTGTGTATAAGAAATCTATAGTAACCTTATAAATAGATAGATGGATGGAGTTGAGTGATAATGATGATCTACACTGAACAAAAATATAAACGCAACACTTTTGTTTTTGCTCCCATTTTTCATGAGATGAACTCAAAGATCTAAAACATTTTCTATAAACACAAAATAACCATTTCTCTCAAATATTGTTCACAAATCTGAAAAAATCTGTGATAGTGAGCACTTCTCCTTTGCCGAGATAATCCATCCCACCTCACAGGTGTGGCATATCAAGATGCTGATTAGACAGCATGATTATTGCACAGGTGTGCCTTAAGCTGGCCACAATAAAAGGCCACTCTGAAACGTGCATTTTTGCTTTATTGGGGGGGTCTGGGGGGGTCCGAAAACCAGGCAGTATCTGGTGTGAGGGATAGGGTTAGGGTTAGGGTTAGGGTAATGTTGTGAATTGAGTGGCCCATGGTGGTGGTGGGGTTATGGTATGGGCAGGCGTATGTTATGGCCGACGAACACATGCCTCTCGATTCACAACATTACCCTAACCCTAATTCTACCCCTCACCATATACTGACTGGTTTTCAGAACCCCCCAGACGCCCCCAATAAAGCAAAACTGCACGTTTCAGAGTGGCCTTTTATTGTGGCCAGCCTAAGGCACACCTGTGCAATAATCATGCTGTCTAATAAGCATCTTGATATGCCACACCTGTGAGGTGGGATGGATTATCTCGGCAAAGGAGAAGTGCTCACTATCACAGATTTGTTCAGATTTGTGAACAATATTTGAGAGAAATGGTTATTTTGTGTATATAGAAAATGTTTTAGATCTTTGAGTTCATCTCATGAAAAATGGGAGCAAAAACAAAAGTGTTGCGTTTATATTTTTGTTCAGTGTACTATGCTACTTGTTTCTATTGTAAAGTAATTATGATGCCCTGGACCCTTAAACGTTACATGTGTCTAAGTAAACCGAGGGGTACAATAATGACAGATGTGAGGCCCATTTTATATAGCTTATAAAAACTATTAAAGACAGTCTGTAGCATAACAGTACTAAGAACACATGCATTCAGTTGTGAAAGTAATTTAATTGTATCCCGTTCAGGTTTAACGGGTTTGTTGCGTTCACTGTCCCTGTCAAGTTAACTCATCATTACGTTATTCTCATGTGGCTGTTTAACATGTAGCGTTAAACTAGTTGGTAACCAGTGTGTAAATCAATGTAGCTAGCTTTACGTTTGATAGCAAATACTAGCAGACTGTGGTTGCCTGTGTGTTGGGCAGTAACGTTAAAACATCATCCAGCCGGGCTAACTGGCTAACACAAAACGCCAAAGATGACACTTACCGTGACAAATGTTTCAGAATCTGCTTTTTGATTAATCCGGCCATTTCTGCTGGCGTCCTTGTCGTGCAGAAACAGCAGTAAATAAAACAAACACTATCCTGCAGGCATCTCTTTATTATACACAGCCCGAGCTCTGTGCATCCTTCTAGCCGCTGCTACCTCGCTAAACGCCGGACAGCAACTCACTCACTCACCCCCCCCCCTTCTCTCTGTCTGACAAATACACACATACACATACACACACATGCCAAAAAAACAACACGAGGGCTTTAACGACACATTGACGCCACCTGCTGGATATTGCGGGGAGAACAGAGCAGAAAATCACACCAATCACGACTACTTCTGCATCCAAGCTAATAATACTTGCAATTATGCAATGATAAAGTGGTGGTTGTGTGTTATCATTACCTACATTAAATCAGTTAATCTGAGTGAAAAATGTATCTATATTTAAAACTTTTTTTCAAATGGCATCTCTGTTATATGTGAAAGAGCATCACAAGAAAAACATATTAGATCAAACACATTTTCAGAGGTTACGATTTATAATTTAAAAAACAACCAATTAACTATTATAGATTTGACAATAATATGAGTGAAACTATGATGCATTTTGTAACAAACTAAACTTTATATATCGTGATCATTTAATTGATGTCACTTAATCTGATATCATTTGAAGACCCCCATGCAGAGTGCCATACACCCAACATGGGGTACTCAACATATCTTAACATTGTGCAGTAACATTATTTTTCTTTTTGCAAATCATATGAATGTTAGGTTGGAATGTGAAATACCTTGGGATGGAAACCTGGCTATACCTGAAACCTTTTACCTGGCCATGTAGTACGTAGTAGAGGTGTATTGAACACGTTAAACAGGTCGAACTGATATCACACCACATTCTTCCCTTGTAAAAATACTATATTGGAAACATTATATTATAAAGGAAACATTATTCTGCAAAGGGTCATCACAATATTTTACAACCGATAATCGTTTTTCCCCATCTCTTCATTGTAGTTTATCGAACTCAACCCTAATAAGTGACATTAAGACAACACAGAAACCTTTTAGAATGATAGTGAACATTGTAGACGTGACATAGGGGAACTAATATAATCAAGAAAAGTAGTAAAGACAATATTAAGTACTTAACTAAACTATGGATATAGTTATTGTTTATAAAGTGGATGGACTCAAAGTACAAGTTCAACACTGAAATATGTTGTGTTTGGAACACGAAGAATTTACAAAAAACATAAATCCACCTTTATACTGAACATTGTGAGAAGAAAAAACGTTTCGTTTTTTTTAAGATAAACAGACAACCTAAGAGGCATTACAAAAGCAATAACTTGAATATATACTTTATATTACATTACATGTCACTTGTTGGACGCTTTTATCCAAAGCGATTTACAATACGTACTGTGGGCAATCCCCACAGGAGCAATACAACATGGCATTGCACATAAATAGAAATTAAAGAGTAGAAATAAACAATACTACAATTTGAAACATCTCAAAATAGAATTAAAGCAGCATATATACAGTAGATCTATAAACTCTGACATTAAAACACTATTGAAGGGTTTACATATATTTATTTGATTTAAAGTATTTGGAAAACATAATAAATCGACACAGAACGAGGGAGTATTATCGAGTAATAATTACCCCAAAAATAATACCATGATTAATCTGAAAGTGTCTCTCCTAAAGGCTGGCTCCAGAGGGTCATCACCACTCTGCTGGCTGATAGGCTGAGCTGCGAAACTTGAATCATGTGACATGCGCACTCGGCCCTGTTGTTGAGTTTGTTATGACAAGTCGAGGCCTCGGACTAAATTAGGAAGCGAAGCCCCTGTTTCTGTCCGGGCGAATCGGAAGATGGAGGGCATGGAACTGGACATAGACCTGGACCAGGAGCTCATGCAGAAATTCAGCTGCATGGGAACAACAGACAAAGACATCTTAATCACGGAGTTTCAGAGGCTGCTCGGCTTCCAGCTCAACCCCGCCGGATGCGCCTTCTTTCTGGACATGACCAACTGGTGAGCCCGGGGACTCGTGGGGCCTGCTGTGCGCTTCATGCTAGATATTACTGTCAACTAGCTAGCTTTCTACAAGGGGATTTCACAGTACAACTTATATTTCATCGGTTAAAACATTAAAGTAAAACACAAGGTAGTCTTTTTGTTCATTGTGACAGAGGGGGTGGCTTTACGTTAGGTTTGTAACGTGGATACGACGCTGTAGTAACGTAACTAGCGTTAGCTGAGTCACCATGTTTGCCACTTTTGGTTGCCTTTAAGGACGGTAAAAAGGTAGTTTAGCAGGTATTGTGACACAAAATGATACTCCAAACATAAACATTAACTAACAAACGATTTCACATTAAAGTGGGTGGGATGTTTGAATGGAAATTAAGTGTTTTATTGTGAATGTGGTGGTTGCCAATAGGAATTGTAGGTTGGCCATCACTATTATGCAGTGGTGTTAAGTAACCAGGTATATTTACTCAAGTACTGTACTTACAAGTATGAGGACAGGTACTATTGCTTTACAACACCAGGCCTATCTTCATTTGATGCTTTTTCTCTTTTACTCCACTACATGCATTTAATCTGACCTTAAATTACTATGCAGATTTGGATTAATGATATGGTCACCACAATATACAATATAAACACTCAAGACTTTAGTTACACCTGGACTAAATTCACAAACCACTCGGCAGTAACTACAATAATGTAATTATAATAACATGATATACAGTATATCATTTCGAAATTGGTCAATATGCATTATGACTACTTCGATCTTACTAGTGTATTTGGATGCTGATTCTGTACTTTTACTGGATGAACATTTTGAATGCAAGACTTGTAACAGAGTATTCCTACTCTCGTATTTCTACTTTTCTTAAGTACAAGATCTGAGTACTTCTTCCACACATTTACGTTATCAGCAGCCATGGTGATCAAACGTTATGTCTGCCACTCGACGATAATCACAGTGGAGATCGCTGCTGTTTTATTACGTAACCTTCTCACCTAGTGCTCAAAACTCATAGTGGTTGTTGTGCAACCCTGGACACAATGCATTATAATGTGTTAATACAACACTACGAACACTCAAGCTGCGTCTTCCATTGCCACACTGATTAAATTAAACAAGTGAAAAACGATGCGCAAGGGACGCAAAGGTCATATTGAAGCTAATGCCATGGAGCTAATGCAGCTCCATGGAAGATAACAGTGTCTCGGGGCAGGCTGTAGTAGTAACACGTGACGCCGGGTAATGGCTCCTCTGCAACGGGCTTTCTAAAAATAAAAACTGCTGCTTTATGGATGACCAGCATGTCACGGGAAGCCCCCATTCGCAATCTCTGGGTCTGCAGGCATCTGTTTACCTCAATATATTGCACCAACCTAATCTCAAAAATGCCAAATTATTTTTAATATAAAAGTATTATAGTACGTACCGTGCGTCCTTGTGGTTTCCAATTTGAGTGGCTTGTAATTTAAGTGAAGACAATTATTTGTTTAAATTAGACTTGAATAACTAAAGCTTCCATTTTGTTTAGCAGTAAACTGTAGACTACTGGGTATAGGACTAAAACCATTTATTGATATCGTTTGTTAAATGTCAGAAATAATGTTGACAATTACATTTGTATAGAATAATAGAACAAAAAAAAAGATGTAAATAATTGTATACAAATATACCATTACATGTACAATATATGCTTTTTTTTAAAAGATTGAATAGCTGTATTGTTCAGTGCAGAATAGGGGTGCAACAACTAATCGACTTAATCGATTACCAAATTAGTTGCCAACTAATTCAGTCGTCGATTCGTTGGTGACGTCATTACGTGTGTTTTACGCGCCGTTAAGCTCCAACGTCATTGGTCTTTTTATCGGTACCGGAGACATTTAAAAAATACATGTCATGTATTATTGCTACATAAGCATTATATCGCAGTTTTAGTGTCGCCAACTCGTTTCTAATATGCAAAAAGACAAAGAAATGCGTCTATGATGTATTTTCGATCTTTCCAATCCAGAAGAGAGATCTCTCTCTCCCCCATCCGTGTGCGAGGGGGCGGAGCAGTTTACACACGCGGCTGCTACATGCAGCAACACACTGCGGAGATGGCGGAGAGAACTCGCTCCGAGGTGTGGTTAAACTTTACCCGTCTCGATGCTCGTTGCCAAAAGTGCAATAAGAGTTTAGCATGTAAGGGCGGTAACACGAGCAATTTGTCTAAACATTTAGCAAAAGTGCACCACATTCAGACGGAGGAATGCACCGGGTTTGACTGTCTTTCTTGTAGCTCTGTAGCCCCATCCACGAGTAACGTTCTCATTCATAACACTCCGTTCGATGTCTCACTATGGGATGCGCCTCAACGCGTATGCAAACAGAAGCATCAATCTCATTACGCCAATCCTGATTGGCTGGTGATCTTGACGTCAACGTCAGGGAATCCACCCACCCTTTAAGTAGCTTGCGCTACGACGCAGCGTCATTCAAACACCTCTTCTTGCTTCAGAGCACATCTCGATTTATCAGTAACCGGGCTAGCTTAACGGTCCACAGACTGAACCCAAAGCTAACATTCGGTCGACGGGTGCTTGCCGGTTACTTTTTTGCTTTGCAAGAAGACTGAGCAATATTAACTTTTCTAGTACGGTGCGTGCCTATGGGTGCTGTCCTATCGTGGAAGGTGGTCACCACAGACGCATGTCTTGCGGGCTGTGGGGGTATATACGAAGGTCGACCTGTGAGGGGTCTCTGGAGCAGAGACCTCCAACGGTCACACATAAATTATCTGGAGCTTTTAGCGGTGTTCCTCACCCTGAAACGCTTTCTGCCTTTTCTCAGAGGACATCATGTCCTCGTGAGGACAGACAACACGACCACAATATCGTATATAAACCACCAAGGGGGTTTGCGTTCTCTCCAGTTACACATGCTGGCACGCAAACTGATCTTATGGAGCTGCGAACGTCTCCTCTCTCTGAGAGCGACGCACGTACCAGGAGTGATGAACCTCGGGGCGGATCTGCTGTCCAGAGGTGCACCACAATATGCAGACTGGACTCTACATCCAATGATTGTGAGTCAGCTGTGGGTGCGTTACGGCCGAGCCGCGGTAGATCTGTTCAATGTCAGCTGTTCTTTTCAATGCGCGATTTAAACGCACCGTTAGGCGTGGACGCGCTCGCGCACGTTTGGCCTCCGGTCCTTCTGTACGCGTTCCCACCCCTGGCTCTGATACCCCCAACTCTGGCCAGAGTGAGAGAACAACGCCACACACTTATCTTGATAGCTCGCACTGGCCTGCAATGTACTGGCTGGCGGAGATATATCAGCTGCTGTGCGGGCAGCCGTGGCAGCTCCCGCTACGCAGGGACATACTGTCTCAGGCAGGGGGGGGGCGATCTTTCACCCACACCCAGAGTGCTTGACACTATGGGCCTGGCCCGTGAGTGGTACAATCTGAATACAGTGGGGCTCCCTCAGAAGGTGAAAAACACTATTCAGAGTGCAAGAGCTTCCTCCACCAGGTCTCTCTATGACTGTAAGTGGAGGGTGTTTGAGGAGTGGTGCCTTCAAAAGGACACATTTCTTTTCAATGTCCTGTCGGGGTGATTTTATCATTTCTACAGGACTTAATTGATAAACACAGAGCTTTCTCTACGATCAGAGTGTACCTGGCTGCGATTGCTGCATGCCATGTGGGTTTTGAGGGAAAGACGGCTAGCCAACATCCTTTGGTCTGCCGTTTTATGAAAGGGGCTCGCAGGCTCCTCCCTGTTTCCAGGTCACTGGTGCCCTTATGGGACTTGGCAGTGGTTTTAGATGGGCTCACTCGACCTCCATTTGAACCCCTGGAAGAAGCTGACATGAAACAACTGTCACTGAAGACAGTGCTGTTACTGGCTCTGGCATCTGCCAAGCGAGTCTGTGACATTCATGCACTCTCTGTACATCATTCATGCACTCAGTTTGCACCGGGGCAAACGAGAGTGTTGCTGAAGCCCAACCCTGCCTTTATACCTAAGGTGGTTGGCTCATGTACCCCCATTGACATTTTGGCATTTCCTCCGCCGCTGTGTTCCTCTGAGGAACAGTGGCCGAATTTGCTGTGTCCAGTTTGTGCTTTACGCATCTACAGGACTGTCTCAGAAAATTAGAATATTGTGATAAAGTTCTTTATTTTCTGTAATGCAATTAAAAAAACAAAAATGTCATACATTCTGGATTCATTACAAATCAACTGAAATATTGCAAGCCTTTTATTATTTTAATATTGCTGATTATGGCATACAGCTTAAGAAAACTCAAAAATCCTATTTCAAAAAATTAGAATAGTTCCTCAGACCAAGTAAAAAAAAAAGATTTATAACAGCAAAACACAATCAAACATTTGAAAATGTCCATTAATGCACTCAGTACTTGGTTGGGAATCCTTTTGCACGGATTACTGCATCAATGCGGCGTGGCATGGAGGCAATCAGCCTGTGGCATTGCTGAGGTGTTATGGATGCCCAGGATGCTTCAATAGCGGCCTTTAGCTCATTAGCATTGTTGGGTCTGGTGTCTTTCAGCTTCTTCTTCACAATACCCCACATATTCTCTATGGGGTTCAGGTCAGGGGAATTTGCAGGCCAATCGAGGACAGTAATGCCATGGTCAGTACACCAGTTACTGGTGGTTTTGGCACTGTGGGCAGGTGCCAGATCATGCTGGAAAATGAATTCCTCATCTCCATAGAGCTTTTCAGCAGACGGAAGCATGTAGTGCTCTAAAATCTCTTGGTACACAGCTGCATTTACTCTGGGCTTGATGAAACACAGTGGACCAACACCAGCAGCTGACATGGCTCCCCAAACCATCGCTGACTGTGGGAACTTCACACTGGATTTCAAGCAACTTGGATTTTGCTCCTCTCCAGCCTTTCTCCAGACTCTGGCGCCTTGACTTCCAAATGAAATACAAAACTTGCTTTCGTCTGAAAAGAGGACTTTGGACCACTGTGCAACTGTCCAGTGCTTCTTTTCCTTAGCCCAAGTCAGACGCCTCTTCCGTTGTCTTGAGTTCAGAAGTGGCTTGACCATGGGAATACGGCTATTGTAGCCCATTTCCCGGATACGTCTGTGAACAGTGACTTTTGATACCTGGACTCCAGCTTCAGTCCACTGTCTTTGAAGCTCCCCCAAATTCTGGAAGCGACTCTTCTTCACAATGCTGTTAAGGCTGCGGTCATCTCTCTTGGTTGTGCAGCGTTTCCTGCCACATTTCCCCCTTCCAACAGACTTTTTGTGGATGTGCTTTGAAACTGCACTCTGTGAACAGCTTGCTCTTTGAGAAATTTCTTTTTGTGTCTTACCCTCCTGATGGAGGGTGTCAATGACGGTCCTCTGGACAGCAGTCAGATCAGCAGTCTTCCCCATACTTGTGATTTAGTTTACTGAACCAAGCTGAGTGTTTTTCAAGGCTCAGGAAACCCTTGCAGGTGTTTCGAGTTAATTAGACGATTCAAGTGATTCGTTGAACACCCTACTAGTATACTTTTTCATGATATTCTAATATTTAGAGATAGGATATTTGAGTTTTCTTAAGCTGTATGCCATAATCAGCAATATTAAAATAATAAAAGGCTTGCAATATTTCAGTTGATTTGTAATGAATCCAGAATGTATGACTTTTTTTTTTTTTTTTAAATTGCATTACAGAAAATAAAGAACTTTATCACAATATTCTAATTTTCTGAGACAGTCCTGTATATGGACAGGTCAAAAGAGTTTCGTTGTAATGACCAACTCTTTGTATCCTGGGCTAACCCTCAGAAGGGCAAGTCCGTTACCAGGCAACGGCTCTCCCACTGGATTGTGGAAGCGATTGCTCTGGCTTATACGAGTCAGGGTTTGCAGGCACCAACGGGCCTGCGTGCTCATTCTACTCGTGGACTGGCTACATCCTGGGCTTTGTTCAAGGGTGTTTCCATCCAAGACATTTGTGCAGCAGCGAGCTGGTCCTCGCCGCTCACTTTTGTCCGCTTTTACAGGCTAGATGTCTCTGCTCCAAGTGTGGCCCGCGCAGTGCTGGGCCCCGTGTTGAGACAGAGTTCTACCTGTTAAGTTCTGGTTGTTTTTGGTGATTTTCAAGATAAGCATGTAAAGCAATACGGGAGTTTCAATATCCCATAGTGAGACATCGAACGGAGTGTATAGGTTACTTACGTAACCCCAGTTCTCAGAGTAACATGAAGTGAGATGTCTCACCAGACGGCCATTCTTGCTAAGGCGAAGCGAGAAGAGGTGCTTATTTTGAATGACGCTGCGTCGTAGCGCAAGCTACTTAAAGGGTGGGTGGATTCCCTGACGTTGACGTCAAGATCACCAGCCAATCAGGATTGGCGTAATGAGATTGATGCTTCTGTTTGCATAGGCGTTGAGGCGGATCCCATAGTGAGAGATCTCACTTCATGTTACTCTGAGAACTGGGGTTACGTAAGTAACCTATAGTTTCCACGTCAGGTGTTATGTATGCTAGCAGCAACACACGGAGTTAACTCAATTATACAAACATGGGTTAATGATTAGAGGTAAATGAGTTATTTATTTTGTTAAAGTTTCAGCTATTCTGTTTACAGTTCTGTCATCAGATTATTTAATATGATTTGTTAAAACACTGTTGTTTCTTTTGATGTGAAATATTATTTATTTAATTTAAATAAAAAGCAATGTTAATTTTGTTTAAAATGTGTTTAGTTAATTTAATAGTATGTGTATTTTTGAATCAAGTATTCATCTTTGTCTTCATTGTTAGTTTCCACATGCCTAAAACAACCTCAAGCTAAATCTAAAAGTGTATGGCTAAATAAGAGCGTTTGAGAAATTGTGCAAGGTGTAATAGTCCGAATAGTCGATTAATCGTTTCATTTAATCGATAGATTAATCGATTATCAAATTAGTCGTTTGTTGCAGCCCTAGTGCAGAAATGTACTAAACTTCTTCATGTGCAATTGCTGGATATATTCTGAGGATTTTGATTAATGTTATTGTAGTTTGTGGATACATTTGCGTTTAAGGTGTTTGGGCAAAGCAAGCAATATCAAGAATTCACACTTAAGGAAATTGTGATTTTTCACTGTTTGACAGTTGTAGACCAAAAGTTGATTAATAAAAGATATGACCTACATTTCACAAACAAATGGCGCATTAGTAAAACCCTTGATATGCTGGAATGTAATCCTTATTAAATAACGTATTTTATCGTGCTGAAAACTAGCTACTAATGTGTCATATCTGTGGATACTGCAGACAAATCATGGGGTTTCTTCTACACAAATCATATGTTATACTCATTGAGAATCTATATCTGTACTGATCACCTGGATTTCTGTCTTCTAATGTCACAGGAATTTACAAGCAGCCATCGGAGCCTACTATGACTTTGAGAGTCCCAACATCAGCGCGCCGTGCATGTCCTTTGTGAGTGACGTGACGATTGGTGAGGGAGAATCAGTTCCACCAGACACACCTTTCACGAAGACCTGGCGAGTACAGAACACAGGTGAGTCTGCTGGGATAATAGATCAGAGGTGACGTCAGCTTTATGAATTAAAAAAATAAGACTCACATTTCAAGCCAAGTTCAGCACATTCTCTGTGTGTGTTCCAGGTCCAGAGTCCTGGCCTCCCGGTGTTTGTCTGAAGTATGTCGGAGGAGATCAGTTCGGTCATGTAAACATGGTGATGGCGCGGTCTTTAGACCCTCAGGAGGTGGCTGATGTCAGTGTTCAGATGCAGAGCCCTGCGACTCCTGGCATGTACCAGGGCCAGTGGAGGATGTGCACAGCCACCGGACTGTACTTTGGAGGTGAGGACAGAGAGCTTTACACTAGAAAGAAAATGTGAATTGTTGCAATATGGAATTTATTAGTTAGTCTATCAACAGAAATATTATTGGCCCCTACTTTGATAATGTCTTCAGCAATTCAGTTCCTTTTATATCAAAACTTCCAAACATTCACACGCTTCTCCATGTGGGTTTTGTTGTTATTGCTTTTTTATATCCTTTTACAAACAGACTATTTTTGGTTTCTGGACTTGTAGGCAGACAAAATTAAGCTTTTTGGTTATGTCACCTTGAGCTTTTAAAACATTTGTATAGACTACAAGAATACAGCAGTTGACAAATAAAAGTCCTTAGTTGGAACTAAGCTGCCAACATTTCACAAATCACTGTAGTTAACAGCAGGGGACAACGGTTGTTATTTAAAATAAGTGCTACAACTCAAAGAACGGTTGAGAAACAACCAGACGTGCAATCACCGCTAAATGCACTTCAACACAGGGGTATCTCCTCTTGCACTTTATGCATCTCTTGTATCATCTCTTGCACTTAATATGTCGTTGCTGCTATGGTGTACTGCCATGTGGTAAATACTTGTGTGTGTGTGCTGCTCTTGCGCATATCAAGTATTTATTTTTGCCATGTTTACAAATGTCATGTTCTTATGTTGTATGTCAGCGACTACAGATGGAAATTAGCTCAAGGCTAAAATCCGGCATTTTTACACTTGAAGCATTATTTGTCTAAAGTGTTCATTAATGTGCATTGTCCCTATTCAAATAAACGATTAAATGAAATGACATCATTTGGTGTGCTTTTCCTTTAATAATAATAATAATAATAACTTGAATTTATATAGCGCCTTTCAAGGGACCCAAGGTCGCTTTACAAGTATTAGGCAAAAAACAAACATAACAAAACAAAAGGCAGACAGACAAAACAACAGATCGATTTAGGGGCCGAAAGCCTTGGCAAACAGATGGGTCTTGAGGGCCCCTTTGAAGGCATCGAGTGTGGGGATGTTGCGAATCTCCGCAGGGAGAGCGTTCCAGAGGGTGGGGGCTGCCACGCTGAAGGCTCTATTTAGTGGAAACTATAACCAATGATTGAATGGCCTTCCCATCAGCACACACAAATTGCATTAAGAGTCATTCATTTACTTGATTTACGTCCTCCTGCTAATTTAAATGTGTGTGATGGATCCCAACAGGAAGTTCCTCAAGCCTATTTATAGAGGGATACTCAAACATTATACTTGGCCTTAATGTTTCATTAACTCCACATAGAGATCATTTGTCACTTTAACATCATCACTTTTATAGAGAAGAATTGCAGACCTGGAGGATATTGTGGGTGTGTGGTCCAGCTTCACTTGACATGTTACAGGATCATTTGTATTTTCAGACTCGTTAGCATAATTATTTGGTATTAGTTTAAACCTTACACACTTAGGTACATCTTTGTGAGTGGCAGACTGTTAGTGGCTTTGTGTATCATACCGTGCGTTTTGCTTCCTTTGACAGATGTCATTTGGGTGATCCTGAGTGTGGAAGTTGGAGGCCTCCTCGGCGTCACACAGCAGCTTTCCTCCTTTCAAGCAGAGTTCAACACCCAGCCTCACCGCGCTCTGGAGGGCGACTACAACCCCTTCGCCTCTCCAGAGAAGAGCAAGTGCCCCAACAGCAACAACAACAGCCTGCACGATGCCAGCGGACACAGAGGCCCAGAGGAACATTGGCAGGGAAACCCCAACCAGCTGCAGCAAGATCAGAATGGACTTTCACACAACTCTGTGGATCTAGTAGCAAACAGTCTACAAAGCAATCTATCAGTAGTATCTTATAACCAGGTAAGACAGGAGGGTTCTCCAGACATGTGAATCGTGGTTGTGGTTGAGTTCTTTACATTTCTAGCTCTAGAACCTGGTTGCAACATATAGAACGTTAAGTATCGGGATATTTCTCAAATGCACGTTAAACATACATTTAAAAATCGTTAAAGGAATACCAAATGATGTTTTTATTAATCTGAGGTTAAATCTGTAACAATAAGTTATCCAAAATTCTCAGGGTGGCAACATTAGATAATTATTTGGATGCTTATACTCTTTAACATATTAATCTGCAAAGAGGTTTATTACTCCGATGTTTTGACTAAGACTAATGCTACGTTTCACTAAGGAATCATTGTTATCTTAGTTCTTGTCCCAGTTTAGCAAAGCAAGATTTATAGTTAGTAAATCCACATTTAAAACTAAACCCCTCATAAAACTCAGGTGAATCAGTTCTCTCCTTTAGTTAAAAGGCAGTCATTTTTAAAGCACAACCTCTTCAAGTGTAAGTTTAACACATTAAGTGTGTTGCAACAGCACGTAATCTATATTTAGAGTAACAATTGAACTGATGTTTGAAGAGAAGTTCACAGACAGGCTCGAGAAGGCCGTCCACACATGGAAACAAATCCAGAAAGGTTAGATGATTGCAGGTTCACTTATGGCGCATTTCCACTACAGCGCGGTTTAAGCGCCGTTTTTGGTTGCGTTTCCACTTAGCGTAGTACTGGCTAGCGGGTACCATTTCACAGTTTTTCTGGCCCCATAAAATCGAGGTTCTTAGCAGGCCAACAACCAGGCTGAGTCGGGCTGAGTAGGCTAAACTAGAGAGAGAATCGCTGGCAAGGGGGCTACAACAACAAAATGAACATATTTGGCTGTGATTTAATTGTAATACACGTTTCAAAATGACGCCGAAGTAACAACATACTGATACCGGTTAGTAAAAACCATGAATTAATGCTTTGACAAGTCTGCAGACAGACGGCAGGCGAAAAACCTTTTAAAATGCGTGTCTTCTAAAAGGAGATCGGCTAAGCTAACGCAGTATATGCTCCGACCGTCCACACTCACAACAACGGCCTATACAGACATAAATAAACCAGCGACTGTATTTGCCATGACACAGACAGTCTGTGGTTTGTACTTGTTTAACTTTTGTCTAGTTTCTGAACAGATATGAGGAGCTGTGAGCTCTGAGTGCTAACAGCTAATGTTGGTTTTGTGTTTCGAATTGAAGAAGACGTCACGGCTCCGCCTACACTGCGTTACTATAGTTACTGCCCCAGCTACTAAACTGTAATGGAAACGCAGCATAAAGTGAGCCAGTCCTAACAAGGCCTAACTATAGTCAGGGATGTAAACTTGTCACCTTTCGGCGAAATTCGCCGATTTCAATCCAAAATAGGTCGTTTGTGTGATTCAGCAATAAATAAAAAAATAAAAAAATGGGGGGTATGGGGGGGGTCTGGGACCCGGAGTAATCTACGGCCACGAGCTGTTATGTGCCATCATGACACGCATGGTGTTCTTTTTTTTATATATTATAATCAAGCGCGAGCTGTGTGCTCGAGTCTTCCTGCCTGTCGGCTCTGCTCATGGATGTATAATAAGGCTCTGCTGCTCCGCGATGAGGGTCTAGCTTGAGTAGCTACATTACCTACGGGTGCGTTCGTTAATATTAACTGTGCGGTCCGGAGTCACTGTGGCAAAGACTGGACGGCTGGTGAACAGCTGTTAGAGCGGGCCGTTCAGGTGTTCAGAGCAGAGCTCCCTGTCAGAGCGGCAGAGCGTGATGTGCACTGAAAAGTTTTTCTAGAGTAAAAGTAGAAGTACTCAGATCTTGTACTAGAGTAAAAGTAGAAGTACTCAGGTCTTGTACTTGAGTAAAAGTAGAAGCACTCAGATCTTGTACTAGAGTAAAAGTAGAAGTACTCAGTTCTTGAGTAAAACTAGAAGTACTCAGGTCTTGTACTTGAGTAAAAGTAGAAGTACCAGAGTGTAGGAATACTCTGTTACAGTAAAAGTCCTGCATTCAAAATATTCCTCAAGTGAAAGTAGAAAGTATTATCATCAAAATATAGTGAAAGTAGCGACAGTAAAAGTAGTCGTTGAGCAGATTGGTCCATTTCAGAATAATATATATATGTTTTATAATGATTGATCATGAAAGTGTTCTCAAAGCTGGTAAAGGTGCAGCTAGTCTGAAGGACTTTGTATACTGCAGGGTAGCTTGTGGATTTACTCCAGGTGGAACTAAAGTCTGATTTAACACTTGATTATATTTCACATCATTCATCCACATCTGTAAAGTAACTAAAGGGATTAAATACATGTAGGTACATACATACTGTACTGTAGATACATGTAGTGGAGTAAAAGTACACCACTTACCTCTGAATTGTAGTGGAGAAGAAGAACAAAGTAGCAAAACATTGAAATACTTAAATAAAGTACAAGTGTCTCAAAATTGTACCCAAGTATAGTACTTGTTGAGTTTATGAACTTAGTTACTTTACACCAGTGGCTATACAGATAGAAAGACTAAGCCTTGCACAGAGGCATGAAAATACATTTTCAAAATGCTCAACAGCCAAAATGATAAACTGACTGCTACAATTAAAATAAATGCTTTTATATATTTCTATTAGATGTGACTCTTTGGCGTTTGTTATTATTAACACTGCTAAAATCCTCTGTTATTCCTCATTTTAAAGCGGATACTCCGTGGGGTCGGGGGGCTCGGATCCTCGTCACCTTTTTCATACCTGATGAGTTTGCATCCCTGTATACTGTACTAAGCCGAGCGAGGCCCTGCAGTGGAAATGCACCATTAGATGTATTACCTGGTGCACACAGCCCTCCTGTTTCATGGCCGTCATGATGTTGCTCATTAGCCGTGTGTCCAGTCTTTGAATATTGGTGAAGTGGTGTCGTTCCCACATAGTCCATTCACGTCCATGTTCACTTCCAACCAGCACATTTTTTATTCAAGCACTGCAATCTTTAATAGAGGTTTGTGGTAGTCATCTGAGAAGAGCATCTTGCTGCTAATTAGCTTTAGCTCAGTAGAGCATTTCCATTCACTCAGGTCAAGGCTTGAGCTGTTGGTAGGCCACGCTAACAGAGGACTGAGGAAGTCTCAAACATTTTTTAAATATGGCAAAATCACACTAAGTAATAACAAAAGAGAGTAGTTTCAGTGATCCTGGAGTAACTCCTCCAAGTTTCTCAGAGAAGACGAAAAGCCTCTTTACTGTAGGAAAGCATGTATTGGGAGAACACAGATTGGCAAAGAACTGGTGAGCTGGTTTTATATACTGACTGACTGATGAGATCATTAGAGTCAGGTGTTTCAGCAGCTGGAGATGATTGGACAGTCAGAGGACACCTGGTGGACAGGTGGAGAACAGCAGGTCTGGAAGGCAGATTGAAACAAATAAAAACTACTGAGGCCGCTTTTGTTGAAATGTTAGCAGTCATTTATCCAGTGTTCTATTATCCTGCAGCCCTACTGTCTGTTTGTAATCATTTCTCTTCCTTACAGGGTATACAGGAGCCTTTTCCTTTCGGGCACTCTTAAATCTTGGGACTTGTCACAGTGAAGCAGCACTGAACCTCTGGAGTCTGTCACACCAATACAAGAAAGAAGATGCTTTATCAGTAGCTGGTAAAGAGTGTGGAGATTCAAAAAAAAACTTTATGCAAAGACCAGCTACACTTTGAGAAACCAGAGGCCAACGCTCCGACGTGCAGCTCAACAACATCCCACCACTCACTGTATGCACGTGTGAATGCTAAGTTAAAAATGAGTGCTATGAGTCTTTTGAGTGATATAACTTCTTTCTTTTTCTTTTTTCAGATTTTTAGTTGTCAGAGTGCAAATGAAATAATGATGACGGGCGTGCGTATTTGCGTGTGTGTGTGCGTGTGTGCATGTGTGTGTATTGTGCAACCTGAAAGAGAGACTATGGAGGAAAAGCCATTTATTTTGCCAACTGATTCTCCAGTTTCTGCTCTGACTCTTGATATATTCATTCATTTTTTCTCGACCTGTAACTAAATCAAAAAAAATGGACATCTCTGAAATCAACCATTGGATTTCCTTATTTACTTTTTATCTTTTAATATCCACTTTAGAGTAAGGGGGACAGCCACATGCTTTGGAAATACATCTCAAGGTCCTTCATGGCTTGTGCATTACAAGTACAAGTACCTACAATTTTGAAATGTGATGCAATTTCCTCCACTGGGGGGGAAGTGAGACATTATTCTATCAAACAGAAAATAAGAAAAACAGATATTTACAGTATATCTAAGTTTATTCTGCCTCATTGTACAGACATTTTCTTCTGGATCTGGAGCCAACCATTTTTATTATGCCTTCTATAGTCAGGTACTTTATATATATTCATATACAGAATATGATGCAGTATTTAAAAAAAATCCCTGTTATTGTATTAAGCTTTTTAGTTTTGCTTAGAAATAAAACACAAGATAAGAGAATAAAGCATCTATGACATACGACATTGAATCCAAGCCATATGAAGAGCGGTAAAAACATGACTTCATAAAAAACATAAATGTTCTTTGTCACCCTATTCTGAATTTCGATTTGAAAAGCTGTCATAGAGTTTATCATATTAAGTTGAATGTATTTGATGAATGTAGTAGAAGATCATTATTTGGAAACATTCATTTACCCAAAGATACAACATTGTATATTTGCATTGAAGTGGCCGTTTTATTAGTATAATTATCGTTCCGAATATCCCTGTTTATTGTTAAAACGATGCTTACATTATGCCACATTAGAGTCTGCAATGTGCTTCATAGTCGAGCTCATTAAACACATCTGATCCTTGTTGATGGTTTCCAGTGGCGTTTCTATATGTGCAAAAGTGGTGGGGCACAAAAAACTTAGATGTCTATATATAAGCTTCTGCAGTGAGGTTCATGGCTGGCGAGGCACTGACTCTTCAGGTTTACAAATATTATATTTTGACCTAAATCAAAATATAATATTATTTTCAAAAGCTTTTTTTGTCCGATGCTTCAATTAATTTTAAACAGACAGTTCAACAAAAGGATACCCAAAAAATGTGATTTTATCATTTAAATATTGAATTGTTCTCTCTCAGTAAGATCCCATTTTCAATAAAATTGTGGTCTTACCTTGACTTGAAGATGAAGTCCATTTGCCTATCCCGCTGGACAAAATTCTCTATTACTTTTTTGTAAAAGTCCTCCTTATCTTCTTGTAGTTTCAAAAGTCTATCATAAATCTAATCGATACATTTATGATTCGAAAATGATAAAAGTAGGGTAGATATGTGGATATTATCCGGCTGAACAAAACCTGCATTTATCTAACAGGTACGTTTCCCACAGATCTTATTTTGAGCTATTTTCTAAAATCCCATGGAGAAATCTCATTGCTTTTTTGTGGAAGGAAGCCATGCGCAGCTTACTTCCGGGTTTTAGGACGCCTCCCTCGTCTCCTCTTCACACACCACACTGTTCACGGGACACGTACTTACAGCCAATCAGCGCTGAATGATGTGAGATGACGTATGGTGGGGATGGCAGCTCAGTGCCCCTATGGTCATTATTTTTTGCCACACACATTAAATAGGAAATACTCTGATCATGCGCAGTGTAGTTTTTACAGTCACCGTTCACTTAAACAGTGAGAGGGAGGGGCATGATCGGGTTCTGTCCCACATGGCTCTAAACAGCTCACACTGTGGACACTAATTAGAAGAACACAGACTAAAACAGCAATGTACAGACGAATCAGATGATTAAACATGATCTTAAAATATATTTTATATATATTTTAATTTATTTTTTGCATTTTGTTGTAATTATTATTTTAATACTTTCTGCTGACACTAGGTGGGGCTGTTAGCATTGTTACTGCATATCTATTTGCACTAACCGTCCACGATGAGGCCTGTCTGTGTCCCACAAAGACAGTTATGTCCTGAAGGGTTTCACTCGGTGACTTTATCTCATCATCTAGAGCCCGAGTGTGAGACCACCTCTCCAGGTAAACCCCCTGTTATTAAGGCACAAACTGTAAGCCCCCGGGGTTACTGCACTCTCACACAGGACAATACTACACCACGTGTTCACGGTATGAATGTTCCTCCTGGCTCCCGATGCCAATTCATCAGTATGAGATTTAGTTCTGAGTCTCTCTGGGGATTCCACTGGCCAGATTGCAGAATGAATCAGTTGGCATTAGACTCATACAACAGCACATTGATGAGAGTGAGGAAGTGCAAATAGATGAAAGCTTTTTTCCCCTGTATGTTTGATGAATGTTTGTATGATTAAATTATCACTGAAAGCTCAAGTCTCGTGCTCTGTGTCTTGTTATAGTGCAGAAGAGTTTATTCACCATTTCCAGGAGTATTACCTCAAGGCGTCAGATCTGAATTGAGGATTAAACAAAAAAATATTTCTTATTTCCACATGGTCAAATATGGTTAGATTTCTATACTTTTAAACCTCCATTAGGCATGTTTTGAATTGTGTATCCGTTTTCGTTCACGAGTGATGTTATTGAGATACATTTAAAATGATTTGATGTACAAGGACATGCAGCAGATATAAAATGTTCTTTTACACTGCTTTAAATCTTTTTCTGAAATAAACGGGCTTGATATGTATTTCAAGGGGGCTTTTGGGGGGGATAAAGAAACACTACATCTACATTAAAAGCCTGAAAGAAGACATCACTGCATAACAAAATGAACTTTACCATAATAAACCTGCTCATCATTCTTCAACTGAGCAGGCCTTCTAATAGTGAAGCATAAACTCAGACCTATTGTGCTGCTATATATTCAGAAAGGGTTATATTATGACGAGTGCAGTTGTCTCTGGTGTCAGAGAGCACTCCACAAACATAACACATGATAAGGGAGATGAGAACAGTTTGTATTGTAGGGGCTTATTTGAAGAAAACGTTAAACCTGCAAGAGACAGGTGACATAGGTTATTATATTATGGTGGTGATATTACAGGTAATTATAAGATGACATGTCAGCCTGCAGGTTTCAAACAAACTCTTCTGAGGTGCCTCACAAATGACACAGGTTCATTGTGTTGATTAACTGCCCAAACTGCCTGAAGGAGCAGCATGCACTTGACGTGCACAGTTTCAATGTTGATTTTAGAGTAAGGGACAAAAAATACATTCTAATGTTGCAAAGTAAACGCAAGATTAGCTGCTGAATGACTCATTGTAAAGATCCAAAGGACTAAAAGTCTTGTATTCTACTTTATCAACCCATGTCAGTGTGTAAAGCTATAATTCTGATCCAAAAGCTCTTTAAAGGTGATGTATACGAGTGGAAACCATAGGTGGAAACACATGCAACACCTCTTTAGAATATTTCAACACGACCGCACAAATGCTACTGTTTAGTTTAAGCAAACATTTACACTCTCGATTTCTCTTTCCCACTTCTGCACTCCCTCCCAACCAGTTATTCAACCTTTCTGATAATAGTTTTTTAACTTTTCAAAGCAGCTATTAACATTATTTTCCTGTGGATGACTTGATATGTTATGAATACTCTAGATATCACGTCCTTATATAGCCAGCCTTTCTGATGTCATATGAGTTCAGAGTAAGAAAATACACACTGATCCCACAATAAGATCTTAATAAGATATCTGCATTTCAGTGACATATTATGCAACATATTAGTCTTTCGGCTATTTTTACTCATCCTTTTTTCATATTTTGAGTCCCCCAAAAGGTCCTGATAACTCTTGTTTTCACCATGGTAATTTACTTTCATTTCCTTTCCAGGAAAACATAACACTACTATTTAGTTAAAGTTGGCTCAAATAAACAGTAGAGCAACGTGATAGTGTTCGTCGAGTGTAACACTTCATTACATTTTATTTTATTGGTCTAAACTGCTCCTCACTTTTTAGACACAACAGTGCACTTTTACATAATAACATCCATGGATCAGATTGAGATTGTATATATTTATCTAAAATAGTTTTGTGTTCACACATTTTGAACATGCTTTTAAAGACTCTTTTGGTGCCCCCATAGCTCCCCCCAGGCTGATAAGACTTCCCTAGGTTTGTCTACTGAAGGGAATCACCATGCAAATACTACTTTACGGCCCCAGGTCATTATTTAGTAGGCACTTAAAGCTACCTCCCTCCTCGGGACACACCCGTTCTTTCAGAATTGATATGTCACGAAGGCACTGTGTCCCTAATACGTCAAACACCAGGTGGGAACAAACAGTGTTCAGATAGTTGGAGTGAAGAGAGAGTGAAGCAGATCCAGCTGTGAGTGCTGCACACAAGACACATCTGCACATCCTCACCTAGGGGCAACATAGAAACACAGGACCCTGACTTTAGGAACAGCTGAGGAGACGAGCCAGGCAGAGCTGAGAAGAGTCCTCTGCTGAAAACAACACAACAAGGTAAGACAGTTCACAACAAGACTCAAAATAATCGGTTATTACTGCTGCTACTATACTACTGTTAATACCACATGATAGTATCTGCCACTTGCAGTGCTACCACTTCTTTGACCATGACACATTCAAACTAATAGCTAAGTAAAAGTAGGAAACCTTTCTGGAACTGTAAGGTGCTCTTTCCAAAATCTTCATTACGACATACAGCTTTTCCTGTTTGCGGGGTCAAAATGTGAACGTCCTTTCTCACAGAGCTTTAAATGGATCATGAGAGGTTTTAAAGGGGGGAATAGTTTGTGTCATGTGCTGTTTTCCCTAAATATATATTTCATTATGGAGCTGTGTGTTCCTTAAAGGTCTATCTAGGCAGAGGCATTAACAAAATATCTTTGGCTTCAAGTGTCACAAATCAACTCTTTAATGTCACGCATGCACAGCCAAATGTAGACTAGTATTAAGAAGCAGACCCTGTGTTACCAAGCCAAGTCCCAACGAACTGATCTACTGCTTCAATGTTGGTGCTGGTTCATGTTGTGCTTTTCCCTATACGGTTTTACATACATTATTTCAAATAATTACAATAATTTATTTTAAACAGTAATCTCAATAGTTACACTGCCATGGCTCACTGGGACACGTCATTTCAATAACACAAAGCCATTGCTAATGTTATTAGAATAAAACGTATCTTTTTAAAATGTAACAATTCATACTGCTGTAGAAAAAACCTATGGAAAAAAGAGCCAGAAAAAGCCCTCTTTTCAGAGTTTAATTTACGATTCATGAATTAACTTATATTATATTTCTGGTTGCTCATGTTAATTCTGTATCTGGTCAATGCAGAGTCAGTCCCAATGTAGAAGTTATATTGAAAATGTATCAAACTTAAATTGATGTATTTTAAAACTGGTCAATAATCACCTGTAGGCAAAATATGTTGTTCCCCCTTTTATTATCTTAAAAGCATATTTATAATTGGATAAAAGGCCATAATCACATTTTGTAAGATAAAAACCTGTAACAACACACACACACACACACACACACACTTTGCTGAAATACACACATTAACTCACAAAGGTGTGTAATCAAACAACATTTGTCCAAAGAACAGTGGAATGCAACTATGAATGACCACAGCTTTTCATATCGACTCTATGCCTCTCGTATCAGTTTGACTGCTATCTAAAGAGGTGTAAAATATAATTCAACAAATAATAGACTTCTTTAATGAGCCTGACGCTTTCTTTTGAACACACAGAAATATATTTCCCAATAGGAAAGGATAATCTAGAAGTAACCATTGTGGTTTGTTTATAATTATTCATCTCCTGTTTTGGTAATCCTGCCACATTATATGCACTCAACACAACTCTCTAGATAACTTTTCTGGTCATTTTGGAAAGTTAATAGTTTATCCCTAGGCAGTAAATACCCGTAAGTAAGCTCATTATTGTCATCAGTGCCTCCCCTTGTTCTACACACATAAGCAACTTTATCATTTAATCCAACAACTCCAACAATAATCCAACTTTTTCCATGTGCCATTGTTTTGGACCGAATACCAGCCACCTCATTATCAGTCCACCTTTCAGTACTTCATTCTCAATGTTTACTTATATTCAGCATAATGAGTCTGATCATGCAGGTACTTTTTTTACACATCTCTTGTCTTGCATTTGTGTCTTTTGGGATGTTATATATACTGTTTTCTTTTCTGCTGAGAGCAGTGGAGGAGAAAAGGCAAAAAGCTATACGGATTAAATAGATGCGTATCACTTGAAATGAAAACAGGAGTATTATTTGTCAAATCAAATACTGACATACCGCACCACTCCCAACCCAGTGAACTGTTCTCTTACTCATACCTTGCTGAATACGCTCTAGCGACTTATCTCTTATCCACAAATGATGTGTCCCACCCTTTATCCAACCCCTCTATTCTATCAAGTTTTTATTTTTTATTTGATCAATTTAAAGACCTGATATTTCAGGGGAAAAAGCACTGGGTGTTACATTGAGATACTATCCAGACTTTTCGAAATGTCACTAAGACAAACACATTTATTTTGTATTAGTTGTTTGAAAAAAGGTGTGATTTCATGTCTTTATCTGTAGTTATTATCTTAAAGGTGGGGTAGATTGCTTTGTGGTTTGTTGATTGATGGTGAAATTAATGCTAAGTGAGGTCAGAATTCAACAAATGCTGAACTCGTTTGGCCTTGATTTTCTTTCAGATTCAAACGTGAATCAGAATGTACTTTTTTGAGTTACTTCGATACACAATGAAATTCAAACAAATAATTTAGCTTCCATTTGAACAAACACACTGGCGCCACTTAGCAAAGCTGGAATGACAGATTCCTTACTTCAAATATACGTCCCAGCTGAGCAAATACCTTGGAACAAATATCAAGCTTATTTTTAGGACTTTTACTATTTAAATATTGAGCATTTGGGCAGGGTAGCATCAGTGTAACTCTGTCAATAATGAAAATGTCAAGGTAGTGTGTAGAGCGCTATGGAAATAAAATATATTATTATTGTTTAAGATGTCATGACAGGTCTTTATTTTTCTCACAGTTTCAAACATGAGCATGGGGAGTCCAGGCTGTGAACACACTGCATACTCACCTCTGTACATCAGCCACCCGCACTGGCTGGACCAGGCGGACGACATCAAACCCCCCCGCAGCTTGTTGGGGCTTCCTGAGCTCAGTTGGACGGGGCTCTACCTCCCCCGCAACAACATATTAGCTATGGAGGAGAACCCCTGGGTGCTGAGGATGACAGAATCTCCTGCCGCTCCCCCATCCAGGACACTTGAGGTGAGCCAAGCCAAGCCAGGCCAGACTCAGACCCCCTCCTATGAGATGGAGGGTCAGGTGGAGGAGCACTGTCTGGAGCAGGTGCAGACCATGGTGGAGTCAGAGGTGTTGAAGGATGTCGACACGGCTTGCAAACTGCTCAACATTGCACCAGGTAGGCCAGGATACTATATAACATGTGCAATATTATTATTATTAATAATGTGCTATGATAACGTGCAATTACGTATCTTCCACTTTTCACTACTAAATACAGGTCATATTTACATTAATTATGTGACCGTCTATGTTTCATGTATATTTAATTGCTCTTTTTACTGCAGTTTTAGTGTACAGTTTTACTATTATGCTACTGTGTTTATTTTATTTTTGTAACTCTGGCACAACAATTTCCTTCGGGATAAATCAAGTCTTATCTTATACAATTACTGTCATTAAAATAAACCAAAAAGAGGCATTTGAATAGCTGTTAGAAAGTGTTGGCAAAAGTTGTAGTGCTGATAAAATACAAATGTAAAAGCATTCATTGTCTGTCGCTCTCACACCAACAGAGTGAGCATCAAAGACCCGGCGTGGTTATTTGCTCTGTACACATCACACTTCTTCTCAGGAAGTAGGAAACGGGTCATCATGTCATTTCACATCATTTGAAATAGTTAGCCAGTGAATTGAGAGTAGCATGATTACATTATCCATAAAAAGACATGTTGTTTTAAATGGTGACAATTAAAGCAATAAAGGTCAAGATATCCTGACTGTCTGTGCCTCACGGGTCAGATTTAAGAAAGACAGAAGCATTCATTTCCCATAGTGCAACTAATTGCATCTTTATGATTAAAATGTGTAGTTTGTGAGCCTAAAATTAAAAGTAAAACATTTAAGCCGAAGAAGAATCTTACAAACTGTTTCCTTTAAATCCGAGTCTTCTTTGACTGAAACAGACTAAAACCAGTCGTGTGGTCTTGACTCTAAAACGAACTTGATTATTCAAACAGCAGGTTTAGGTTTGTTTCTCTGTTCTGGTTTCTCTGTTTCTTAAAATGTTCGTTTTTTGTAATGTAAGGTTAATCAAACGTTTGACAATTGTTCTAACTCTTAAATCAAGAATAACGCAATTATAAAACAAAAAAAAACTCTATCTGTTAACGCCCTATTGGACTGAAGTTGTTATACCATGTGGTCTGACCTTGTGATGAGTTGTGTAAAATAAACTCTTTGGGTTTCCCTCTTTAGACCCGCTGGACTGGAGCTGTGTGCACGTTCAGAAGTGGCTGCTCTGGACCGAGCACCTGTACAGGCTGCCGCAGCTCAGCACCTTGTTTCAGGAGATGAACGGGAGGGATCTGTGCTCCATGACAGAAGCAGACTTCAGACAGCGCTCTTTGCAGTTTGGAGACATGCTGTATGCTAATCTGGACATCTGGAGATCTGGTAAGAATAACAGGAACATGTTGAAATTAACCTTCATCATCTCTCAAGTTATGCAAATAAGGAAAGTGTAATTATGATGCAAATGAAGTGTGACAAAGAACTCCTTTAAGACTTGACTTTAAGTACTGTGTGTGATGTAAACAACTCTTTATTGTCTGCTTGTTTAGCTGCAGCAATGAAGGAGCGCTGCCCACCTGAAGACAGAACATCTGGTACGCTCTCATTTATAACTAGATTTTTAACTAACGAACGCAATGATTTCTCTAATAAAAATACTGAGGTAAAACAAGGTGAAGTTTTCTGAGAACCTCTTCTTCTCCAGCAGCTGATGATGACTCCTGGTCAGATTTGATAAGGAACTACCCCAGCCAGCCCATACACCTGTGGCAGTTCCTCCGAGAGCTGCTCCTAAAGCCTCACGACTACAGCCGCTGCATCCGCTGGCTTAACAAGGAAAAAGGTAAGGTGATGCTACATGCTAATGCATATGAAACATGTATTTAATGTTTGAGAATAAATGCAAAACTGGGAATTAAAGTAAAGTGACATGAAAGAAGAGTAAAACATTGAGAGAATAAGCTCATTTGTTTTGTTGCCAAGAGTTAGATGAGAAGATCAATAGGTAGGCTACCTCTGTCACGCCTGTGCGCTAAATATAGATGTTAAGTAACTTTAGCTTAACATAAAGACTGGAAGAGAAAGAAACGGTCAGTCTGGCTCAGAAGGAAAATAATCTTCTTCTTCAATGCAAGTCTTCGGGCTCAGCCAATAAATAGTTCAGTTTGTAGGCCTAACCCCTTATAAACCATAACTTACTTTTCATGTCGCTTGTTGAATGGCTTAAACACACCAATTCTATTTAGCTGATGAGCTTGACTAGCTTTTTCCCTAGCTTTGTTTCCTACATTGTTTAAGCTAAGCTAACTGTCTCCTGTCCTTGGTTTAGCTTTATGGGTGGTATCTATCTTCTACCTTCTCACAGTGGTTTCTATACGCACACCCTGCTGAAAAGACCACTTCAAAATCTAAACTGAGTACATTTTTGTTTCCTCCTTCCAAAGGGATTTTCAAAATAGAGGACTCAGCTCTTGTGGCCAGGCTTTGGGGCATCAGGAAGAACCGCCCGGCTATGAACTATGACAAACTTAGTCGCTCCATACGCCAGTACTACAAGAAGGGCATCATCCGAAAGCCTGATGTTTCACGCAGACTGGTCTACCAGTTCGTCAAACCCGTTTGATAAACCAAAGATTTGCTGGACATATAGTAGAAGTGTAACATACACCTTGAAGGTGGTTCATTCATTGTACAACATGTTTAATTTCAACTGTAAAGACTGCCTACTGAACTATGCACTCCTGCCTATCATGACTCTATTTTATTATTCTTTATACCGATTAAACAGGGTTGCCAACTCTCACGCATCTGGCGTGTGACACACGCTTTCACTCTCAGTCTCACGCTCTCACACTGCCCAAACTATTCTCACGCCAAAAACAAGATGAACCGCCGATCGTTTTTGGTTGGTTATTTACAATGTTGAGTTGTCAGCTGTATGGGATTAGTTTTGTATCATAAAGATAAAGCAACACTTTCTCAGAATAAAGCAAAACTATGAGTTTAAAAGAAAAAAAAACTGAGTCAAGCAAAATAAAATAAATTTCAAAAATAAAACTATAAGTTGCAAACAAATCATTTGTGTAATCATGTAAACTACAAGTCTTTTTTCTTTGTTTTAACATAGGTTTTTGTTTGCAGTTCTTGTTGCTTCTTTCTCAATGATCAAACTTTTGCTCTCGCTGTAGCTTTCTCTTTTGCGCTCCCTCATTTTTTGTTTGAGATTCTGACACAAACCTCCTAGGTGGGCGGGACTTTCAGGGGTGCGTCCCCATTGGCTACTCAGTTTTTGAGTGACAGCCCAGTCCTCCAGCGATTGGTGCGGTAGCTGAGCATGGATAGAACACCCGCAGAAGAACCAGCATTTCAATTATTATAATACTACAAGTGAAAATATATGTAAGTATTGATCATTTGTGTTGTTTGTGCTGTACTATATGGTCTGTTTCTTTATTGTGGTAAGTGAGAGGTAAAGCTGTGCTATAAAAGTTAGCTTTTGCTACCTTTAGATCCATAACAATGCAAGCTAAGTAGCCTAACAGTTAGCTACATAGCTAGCAGTGAGTGAGCACACACTCAAACGGACTCGTGTGCCTGACTCTACCAACAGGCTTTCATGATTCTGTTTAGATATGCAAGTATAAGCTATGATAGCTTATTTTATTAACACGCTAATTTGATATGAAAATCAATGGAGGCTGAGTTAACTTTGTAGGAAAACCTACCGTCCATTCTTTCACACACACATACGGGTATTGGGCCGAGGGCGACACCGTACTTCCGGTATCCGCCGTTTTACGCGAGGTGCAAGCAGGCCGAGGATTTAGCCGTACACCGTCTAGGTGTTGTTACTGAATATCATAGTCTATTGCCTTAATCAATATCTAGTCAACTCTAAAATACCACATATATGCAATGGCATGATAATATTATTGTGACAAGTGGGGTATTCACCTGGTGTTTCCAAAAATTAGACGTAGATGCAGCCAAAATCGACGAAGGCCACTTTCGAGGGTCATTTTTCCATACATCTGCAGGCAGTCTGTAAGGGCAATCCGACAACCCACACAGCTCTAGTTTACGCTGGTAACGACCTAGAGCACACCCCTCAAGTCCAGAGATGTAATCCGAAGACATGCAGCGATTTCTTGGGTCGTTAATTCAGAAAAAAAACCTAGTGCGCTCTGCCTGGCTACGTTAGCTAGCTGTTTATATTTGCACTTCCAGGATATTTGCACCTCCAGGAAAATGGCGTATTTATATATATATATATATATATGGCGCATGTTGCATTGTGGGTAGCTCGTGACGTCACTGTGTGTGAAATAATGACTGCCCTTGAGCTGTGTTTTATTTGTTAACTTCATATTTTTCATTTCCTAAAACATTATCTTCCTCTCATATTAACAGTGTGGATCATTGAGACAGCGTGGCGTCCAGAGTCTTATCCCGTTTTCCCACTTCCTCTAAGGGGACAGCATCTTACTGTTATCTTGCTTAGTGTCATTTCATTTGACCAAATGTCTTTACATATACATTTAATAGATTTTATTATTATCCACCTTTTTGTTTTATGTCCTTTTATTTAAAACATTGTTTGAGACTTCTTCTTCTGGTTCAAATTTCAATAAATGTAATTTGTATAATCACTCTTTTGTCTTTATTCTAAATGAAAATGTTAGAGATTCCATTCAAATCTGTTGATTATTCATATCTTCCTCAGGCTAGGAAAAGTATGTCGAGTTTTTAATGCTAAATGTATATAATTTTCTCACAGGATATAGAATGAAACAACACAGTTTGTATCCATTGTGTATGCATGCTTCAGCTCTTCAGACCAACATAGTAAGATGTGAGCATGTTCCTAATTGTGTTGGTATGTAACCTAGGTCTGCTCTGTTTCATAAAGCAAATCTGCCACTTTTATATTGTAGAATTTGTTAAATTAAAGCAGTCTTTAATTGTTTGTCCTAAACATAGCAATATATGCTTTTGAAATGTAACATGTCTTTGAAAAATAACAGTATACAGTTTATATTGTGTATCACCTTTAGCTTAAAAATACATAGATGTGTTTTTTTTTAATCTATAAAATTAATAGACAGACACTTTATCAATCCCAAATTGGGAAATTATTTAACAGCAGCAGTGTGTTCAGGTATTAAAATATTTAAAGTTGGAATAAAGTATAAACTACACATCACAAGGATAATGCACAGCAATCCATAAGATAAGTCCGATATGTTCATGAAAACTCCTCAGGAGACACCGACCGAGTGGACTCCGGAGTTTGCTGCATGAGTTGCACTGTATGATATGTGTTGTAGTGGGCTGTCACTCAAAAACTGAGTAGCCAATAGGCGCATTCACACCGCAGTACTTTTCCCACAAAGGTTCATGAGAACTTAGTTCATGAGAACTCTTTAGTTCTCATGAACTAAGTACAGATCGCGTTCACACCGGAAAAAGTCCCTGGGGGAGGATTAGGCAAATGAAGCCGCTGACGTCACTTCTTCTTCTTCGGGTTTACTGGCAGGCTACAAACACTTCACGGCGTATACTGCCGCCCAAAGTCCCCGGCCGGAAGTCCCCGGAGTTGGGGACTGGCTTCAGTAGAAGCTGCTGGGACTCCCAGCAGCTTCTACTGAAGCCTTCCGAGTAAATCGCCAGAACGCCGACACCTCATCATCTCCACTGCTCCCATGTTTTATTTTGTGTTGCCATAAGTTAGTCTCTCTGCGTTTCTGCGCTGGGCTAATGCTAATGCTAATAATGCTAATGCGAGGATAATAAAATGGCGGCTTCACAAAACTTTTTGGGAGTTTCACGGGGCGTGGTTTGCAATCCGCCCAGCCAATCAGAAATATAGCTCTTTTCTCACAAAAGAGCCGCACGAAAGTCCCTGCTCTCTAGCAGGGACTTTCGAGGGGGTAAAAAGGTTCTCATTAACTAATTTTAGTACCGGCTCTTTTTGGTGTGAACGCGATAAAAGAGTTCTCATGAACCTTTGTGGGAAAAGTACCGCAGTGTGAATGCGCCTAATGGGGACACACCCCTGAAAGTCCCGCCCACCTGGGAAGTTTGTGTCAAAATCTCAAACAAAAAATGAGGGAGCGCAAAAGAGAAAGCTGCAGCGAGAGCAAAAGTCTGATCACTGAGAAAGAAGAAACAAGAACTGCAAACAAAAACCTATGTTAAAACAAAGGAAAAATACTTATAGTTTACATGATTACACAAATGATTTGTTTGCAACTTATAGTTTTATTTTTGAAATTTATTTTATTTTGCTTGACTTAGTTTTTTTTCTTTTAAACTCATAGTTTTGCTTTATTCTGAGAAAGTGTTGCTTTATCTTTATTATACAAAACTAATCCCATACAGCTGTTAACAACGTTAACAGACAGCAGAGCAGTGGGAGCCGACACGTATTGCGCATGCGCAGATCTAAGATCCAGGAGAAATGATAAAAAGTAAAAGTCTGCTGCTTATTGTTCGACTAGGCCAAAATAGAGTCAAAGAGTGTATGAGAGTGAGAGTGTGTTAATTAATATATTTGGCGGTTTGGAGTAAGTCTGTAGATTTGTTTGTGTGTGTGTTTCATGTATAGGCCTCTCACGATAATTAATTTTGTTGGATACATTTTCCCGGAAATGATTGCGATAAACAATAATATTGTCGGCACCGTTGTATGACCATTTTAGACCACTGACATAATGATAATATATAATAATAATTCAAGTACATCCTTTCAAACTGCTAGTCACATCCTCATGTAAATGGAAATTTATCGAGGTCAGAAAAGTTATCGAGTTCATTTTTATTTATCGTACGATAATTGAATTAATTGCTCATCGCGACAGGTCTATGCACACAATAAAACAGTGGAAACAAACATGTGTTTGACTTTCATTACTGAATGAAACGTTGTGCCCTTTATAGTCTGTGTCCAATATTGTGTATTTGTATATATTGTATATATCCTATATATATATATATGCTAAGGTCCCGCTACTGACACGATAGCAGTCATTTAGTGCGCATAATATGTGTAATTAAACCCATGATATCAAAATCTCACTCCAGCCAGGTGCCCAAAGTTGGCAACCCTGCCGATTATATTTAATTTGTCTTTAGCACTCTTGTTGAAATGTAATTTTGATGTGATGTTTGGTTTCTCAAAAGGACTTATATTTGAAATAAATATTGTTAGTTTGCTTTCTTCCAGAGAACTAACAGTCACTTTTCATACAGTGTAGCTGCTAGCAGTCAGCTAGCTTAGCTTAGCACAAAGACAGGAAATGGCCAGTCTGTTTCTGCCAAAGGTTAAAAATCACATGCCTGTGAGCACCTTTAGTACTCAATATTTAAGACTTGAATCTTGTTTTCTTAGTGAGTTTGACATGTAATGGAGGTTAGGTACATTGGACATAGCTAGGCTAGCTGAGCTAACTAGCTGCTTGTTTCAGCTACAAATGTAGCATGCATACATTGAAGTGAGTGGTGTTAATCTTCTCATCAAACCCCAGCCAAGGAAGAAAGCTATTTATTCCCAAACTGTCAAACTAATCCTTTAAATTCTCCTTTTCTTTGTACAATGACACTTTTTTGTTATTCCTATTCATACTAATGGCGCATTTCCACTGCAGGGCCTCGCTCGGCTTATTACGGTATAGTTAGGCCTTGCTAGGCCAGGCTAACTTTATGCTGCTTTTCCATTACAGTTTAGTATCTGGGGCAGTAGCTATAGTAACGCAGTGTAGGTGGAGCCGTGACGTCATCTTCAATTCGAACCACAAAACCAACATCAGCCGTTAGCTGTTAGCACTCAGAGCTCACAGCTCCTCATATCTGTTCAGAAACTAGACAAAAGTTAAACAAGTACAAACCACCGACTGTCTATGTCATGGCAAATACAGTCGCTGGTTTATTTATGTCTGTATAGGCCGTTGTGAGTGTGGACGGTCGGAGCATATACTGCGATAGCTTAGCCGATCTCCATTCAGAAAACACACATTTTAAAAGGTTTTTCGCCTGCCGTCTGTCTGCAGACTTGTCAAAGCATCAATTCATGGTTTTTACTAACCGGTATCAGTATGTTGTTACTTCGGCATTATTTTTAAACGTGTATTACCTTTAAATCACGGTAAAATATGTTCATTTTGTTGTAGTTGTAGCCCCCTTGCCAGCGATTCTCTCTGACCATTCAGCAGTCGAGAGAGTTTACGTCACTAGTTTAGCATATTCAGCCCGTTAAGAACCTCGATTTTGGAGGGCCAAAAAAAAGGTGAAAAAGTAGCCCTGCCCTGAGCCTTAACTATCCCTAGTGGAAAAGCAATAAAAAACGGGCCTGGTTTGGCACGCTTAAACCGTGCTACGCACTGCAGTGGAAATGCGCCATAAATTGCAGCGCAATTGCCAAAGTAAATTAATATTTAAATAAATCTGCCCTGATGGATATTCCTTTTTTACATTTCTATATTTGGGATTATGTTCAGGATCTAGAATAAAGGAATTTATAACCAATTTTCGTCTCTTGTAATAGTAATAATATTATACATAACACGAGCTGTACATACAAAAAACACACGGACACTAACCTTTGCTTTTTTCAACAAACTTGTTTCCCCTTTCAAACCAATATCGCAAAAATATCGACACCATCACAACAAATCTGAGTCAGGTTTCTCATCTCTATTTTCATTATTATCTGTGATCATAATCATCTTTATGCATATTTAAATGAACTTCTTGTTACATCAAGATGAACAGGCACTACACCAGTTAGGAGATAAAAGTACATCACTAACTATGAACATACATCTTCTAGACCGCTAATATAGGGTTTCCACAACATGAGCTGCTGTCCCCTGTGTGCATAAGGAAGGGATCATCAACATAAAAAAGCATTTACATGTACACCTTTTTACTGCCTCAACATGGTTAGGTCTCATTTTTCAACTCAACACAGTTGTACAGTTACAATAGAATATAATCTTTAAATTACATCGTCATATACAAATCTGACAGCGTGGGATAACGTCACGCTTTTATGATACACTGACAATTCCATGGCAATGAAATTCATACGATATATCTATTATTTAACATGTTTCCATTGCTGATATTTTAATGAATCACATTTACATGTATAACACAACATTTTGTCTTAATAGTCAATCACTTGCAGTTTTTTTGGGAACTTTTTTTTTTTCTTCCTTACATTACATACATAACTCATACGCACTCGATGAAGAAGTTTTCCCCCAAAATATTAACCTGGTAATGTGGAGCATGTGTTTGAATTTGCGTGTTTGTGTATATCTTGTATTAAATGTATGTGTATTTAATGTGTGTTTGTGTGCATACGCGCATCAAGGAAGTGGGACAGTTTAATGATGAGTCCTTTTTACCATGCTGGACAGCTTTACCCTAAGACACAACTTGTGAGCTGGTGATGTGTTTCTCCTCATGTGTGAGACCCAAACCTGTCAAATCCTGTTCCAAACACAGAGCTAAACACATCTGACTGCTGTTGGTCCAGTGACACCAGGGCCGTTTCTTCCTATAGGCGGACTATGCGGACATAGGGCCCCCGCGGCCACCAAGCTTTTTTTTTTTTCTTTTTTGTATTCATCCGAAAAACAAAAAAAGTTTAATTCATACAAACAAAGATGAACAAAATTAGTATGTGTTTTCGGTGAAGCATTATATGCTTACAAATCCAATGTAGGATATAAACACGACTAAACTGAAATGATAGCAAAGCTGTGGCTTGGGTTTTTGGGGTAATAAAGTCTAAATCATCATTGGGCTGACAACCCAACGATCACTCATTGGCTGACCAATGAGTGACGTCTGAGGAAGATGAAAAATGTAAATTAAACATTGTTGAGAAAATGCTGCATCTCTTGCATTTATTGACATAGAGGAGCCTTATTGTTTACCTTTTTAATATCATTTTTTGTAATTTTCAATTGCTTGGTTTTCGTGAAATTAGCCTGTTTTCCTATTAAAGTGTAACAGATTGATGCATCTCCACATATCATCTTAAAGGCTTCAGAATCAAAACTAGGGCCCCCAAACAGCATCTTGCATAGGGCCCCCAAAAAGCTAGAAACGGCCCTAAGTGACACTTTAAAACTTCAGGACAACTAGGTTATAAAAAGCATCTCTCCCATCTAATCAGAGATTTAGGTGCAACCCTTTGCATGATAACTCACTTAATATCAGATGCAAATTCCTGCTATTATTTAATTTCTATGTAGCAAGATTTAAAAAAATAACCATGTAATGCACTGTGCAAGAGTCATCTTCCAGGCAGTGCAATACTGGTGACAAATGTATTCCCTGTGTCATTGTGCGGTGTTTTGCAGACAAATTAAGTTTGGGTGGACTAGGAGCCAGCTACAAGCTGATTCTCACTGAAGCTGTTGTGATATGTAAAGTTATTGCATGGAGAGAAAACAGAAAGGTGATGGTATTGGGGCATTCTTTGGCTTAGCAGGGAAACGGACCACATAACTAGTGCTTTTTGCTAGGTAGGGCTTTAAATGACGGTGGAGAACCATGTTTAGACAACATGCCCTCTTTCAAGCCCAAACATACATTCATGTCCTGTTGAAGAGGCTTCGATCTTCAGACAACCGTCAGCAGTACAATAACATGCCTCCATTGGCCTCTTGCTCTGGTCAAATGTGCTCGGCATTGTTCAGAACCCATCTCCTAAAACCCCAAGAAGATGACTTGATCCGGGTTCGCTCAGAGGGAATGTATCGTGTTTCTTGTAAGCAGTAGTGAATTAAAATGAGACCTGAATCACTGAACCAAGAATGAAAGCTTCTGCAGAAACTGTTTCCTTTCCTTGGATTGCATGAAGATGAAATTGTCAATGAGGTTGTGATGCTAAGAAAAGAAACATGTCAAAAACTAAACAAACAAACATCAAATCAGTTCATCAACAAGCTTCCTTTCATGAAAACAGAAGCATGTCCAGAAGATTGTGATGCTAAACAATGACCTCTGCATTTGCAGTAGAAGTGTTGCATCAAGTTGAAGCCGTAAGAAGGCGGCAGGATTCAGGGAATGCAAGTTTTTTGCATAGCACATGCTGCTATGCAAGTTCAGAAACAGTTAAAACACATAGCACTGCACACACTGGAAGAGAGGTTGGACCAAATCACAAAGAAAAACAAAAAAAAACAGAACAAAAATAGAGGATACTGTTTGTGGTACTTTAACACTACACAGTATTCCAGATGTAAGAATGACGACTGACCACACACAGCATTAAAAATGCTACACAGAAATGGCATCACACTGTATATACACAATGCAGGTTAGAGAAGCTCGTCTTTGTCGGATGGGTATAACTGATTATATTATCTTCCCATTTTCACAAGAGAAACGACTGCAGCGTACTGCAAGTTTAAATAAGCTGCATTATACGTTAAATACAGCTACACAGAGAAGCAATGTGTTCCTGCACTGACTTGATGGTATAGTTGAGTGTGTATATACTGGAATAACTGCTGCTCCTGTTTTTAAATGTGAAAGTCCACCCATCCCAAATGCTGGATAAAATATATTATACTGATATATTGTCTTTTAGGTTACTAAGTTTTTATTTAGGCAAGACTGCTCGGCGCATCTGTTGGGCAAGGGATGTGTTGCTCTTAAGTCTCTGGTTATGTGCGGGGTGCGATTGGACGGGACAGTTCAAGCTGCTTCCAATGCCGTGTCCTTGTCCAGTAACGCGGCTAGATTGGCTCGACGTAATTGGCCGGGTACAGTCCCTCTCGGCCAGTGTCCAAGCGACCTCTACACCAGCCTTGCTCATCTTCATCCTCAGTCTTGGTCAGTTCATCACCTGTGAAGGAGACACCACTCCGTAATCAACACGCAGTCCTCTGTCAAAAAGTGAATGTTAACCTCAATTATGATATCTGTGGATACCACTCCATACAGTCTGTTTTTCTACTTTATCTTAGGGCAAAACTAAGGGCATGAGTCCAAATGAGTCTCAATTGGCACATCTCTGTACTAAGACTTGCTTTTTTGAGTGCATAAGTGCATCACACAGAGAAGTAGGGCAAAATGTAGTACCCAGATTGTGCACTCATAACAGTAAAAAAGTTTGAGTTTGAACATAAAAAACTTGTCACGATAAATGATAGCCATCTTGGATACGTAACAGAAGTGGAAGAACCAGCAGCGGTTGCTCAAAGCACTATACAAGTATATATGCAAGTGTTGACAGTATAATGTCAGTGCACTGACGGAAATATTGAAATTGAGACAGGGAACAGGTTTCTCGCATTCCCAGAAAAAAAAGACCCAAACATTTTTTCTCTTAATCATTTGGATTTTGCATATTGTATCTAGTTACTTAAGAAACTGTTTGACATTTTGGAAATGTTTGTTCACATGTACGCACAATACTTTGTTTGATTCACACATGCACAACTACATGTGTGACCCAATACAATTCCTGCCACTGGTTTCATAATTTCATAAGGAGAAAAAGCCCCAAGAAAATCAGCAATATGACAAAAAAGTGCAAAGAAGAAGAAGACTGATCGCAAGTTAACATGGATTCAGACAGGCAGGCTTCTAAAGATTATAAAAATCAGCTTTGCAAATGAGAAAGTAAGTGCATCTAGTTATTTTTTTAGTGCAAAGCTTGTTTTTAAGTTGTTACTCATGTCACTGCGTCACTATTTCCACACCATTTCCCACACACCAGCTCCTTATTGGTGGGAAGTGCCTGTAATTTGTTTTCCATGTGGCAATTATTCACTAATTACTGCTATCTTCTAAAGAGGAAGGCAGCTTAAGAATAGAAAATAGGACAGACTTAAACATTTTTGACCAGCTGCTTTTTGTCATCTTATCTTAAAAGTCCTGTCTCCAGGGTTCTTTACTTTAATTAGATCATAAATGAATGGGTGGACTGTAATATGGTGGACACCACATCATATTACTTACCGGCTTTGAAGGTGAGCTCATCCTGTTCCTGGCCTTCATAATCATACAGAGCACGGACGCGGACCCCGGCCGGGGCTGCGGCCACGGTCACGGCCACAGCCACGGCCGCGACCCCAGCCCCTTTCCCAGTGCTGGAATCATCTTCGAAAGAATTCCCGTTTCCGCCATTTTCGTTGCCAGAGTAAGAAGCGGGCTGCTCATCATCGGACCACTCAGTCGAGTAAGCTTGGTTTTTTTCATAGCTGCTCACACTGGAGGATAGAGGAAATGCAGGGAGAGATTTATTTGAAGAGGAAACAAATCACATGAAAAGGTCAAACCAATGATGAATTGATCTTGTAATAAGTAGTGTCAGTGTAGTTCCTCTGTGCCACAGATCTAACTGATTTAAAACACATCAATAAAACTCACTGTTGCCCTGGGAGACATTCTCCTCGTTATGATGAACATGGGAACTGTAGCTTATTCAGAATTGATCCCACAAGCATCATCCTGCTGCTGCCAATACACACTATTATGCAAAAATCTGCGCCTAAAATGAGTCCCAATCATAAACACTATTTACTCCTGTTTGAGTGTCTTTGTTTTGTGTTTTTTGCCTTAAGATAAAATAAAAGTGTATCAGTGAGACCCATTTTTAAAATGTATTTATTATGAACCAATGGGCAGGACAGGGGAAGTCAGAGAAGACTAATGCAACTATGAGATGCAGAATACATTAAAGAACAGTACAATAAGAGACTTATTCTGCTGAGATGCACCACAACCAAATATTCTGTTCATATCTGATTTGAATCCTTCAATAATCTATTTATACTATACATTTCAACCAATATTCTTATTTATGTTATTCTTTCATTTTCACATACTTATTTGTAAACCTCCTCTTTCACTAAAAATTATTTATTGTAACATGTATGTATATATTTTAACATTAGTAGTAGTATTGAGTAGAATCCACATTTTACATTCAAATTTCTTATTGTTCTTATAATTTCTTTAGGTTTTCTATCTAGAATTGAGAAACTGTAACAGTTCCCAAATTCCCCCCAGGGGTCAATAAAGTCTTTTTAATTATTTTTGACAAACACTCAAATATATTAGTATTACCAATCTAATCTTTCAATGATTTCAAATAACTTTAAAAAATATGTCTTCACTTTATTCAATCTAATAATGAAATGTGTGGGCATGATATACGTTCATAATTAAATAGAGTGCTTCAATGTGATCATAAAGATGTATTACTGACCTGCTCCGGTCACCAGGTGGAGCCACATGGTCGGTGCTCGGAGTGGGTGGGGCTCCGTCTGGCTTCTTCTTCTTTGGAGGAGCACTGGTCTGGTCTGGGTTGTATTCCTGGAGATGAGAATACAAAAAAGGGGTACACTCACAATAAAGAATAGTAATAAAGTAGAGTAGAGGTATATAGTGTTTGTGTTTATGACAGTATAGATATTTCACCTCGAATGCAGGCCAGTTCATATGCATGTCGGGGCCGTGGTTGTTGCTGAACCACTTCAGGTCCTCTTGTGTGTTTGCACCCAGAATCGTGCGCTCCAGCTCTCTGTATGTTGCGGCATAGCTGAGGAGAGGAAAGTGGAACAAATAGTGACGATGAAAGTGCCAGCAGAGACGCGGGGGGGAGGGGCTGCCAACTTGGCAACAGAACTCACAATGGAGCTCCAAATCTGGGCTGAGAGGGATCCAACATCGGGTCGTGACAAAACTGAAGTGTCTCCTTGAGTTTTCTGCTGAAGCCCTCAACAGATGAAGTATTTGGCCTGATTCAGCCTAATAATCCCTTACAAGGATATATGTGTTCATGTAGCCACAAAACCTTAATAGTTTGAAAGGACACTTCATGTAGTTTTTAGACCGTATCTGACTGGGTTTCTTATAAAAATACAGTGACAATATATTCCTCCTCAGACAGTCTGTTGTATTATTCAGCTCAGAGCACAACATGATCCACGTGTTTGTCAAACATTTAATAAAAAACAGAACATTAAATGATTCAGTAATCCTAAAAGAATATTTAAGCATGATTGATTAATGTTTCATTGAATTAAATTCAAGCCAATGTAATATTGTCTAGAGTAGCTGTGGTGATCAAGATCTGAATCAGAATGAGTTTGTGTGTAATGATAATGGCTTCTGCTCATAATGCTAAAGAGTGGTAAGTAATGTGTTACTTTAAGTCCTTATTTCAAAGTAGGTTATTGCATTTGTAGAGAATGATACTCAGTTGTGCAGGGCAATACTTGTGAGGTCATAAAGCGCTAAGGAGCGGTATGAAATAGTTATTAATGAAACATATTCAACGTGAAAAATGACACCAGTCAGGATTAAGTACAACGCAATCCCTTTAAACATCTTGATTCATGACTACAAATTAAGGGAGGTCTGTTAAAGGATCGTTAAAAACCTCATTAACATTGGGTCGGCTTTGTTGTTGCCTGAGGGTTAAAAACAGCACAAAGTATGACAGGCTTTCACTGTGAACACAATTCAGTTTGGCAGAAACGTCATTGACTGAATAATCAATTAATTAGTGCTGTGAGACTCGACGCTAATGAGAAATGCATGCCTGGTTGAGAAGTGTGTTGAGATTAATCAGTTTGAAGTGAACTGTGCTGAATGTGACACAACAAATCAAGATAATCCATTATAAATTGTGTTTGCAATGTGATTATTTCTGATTGAAGGTACAGGTACAGTATGCGATCATGCTCAAGGAATTATTAGCCGTGTTGCACACAGTTTAAATAGGAATTCACTGAAAATACATATGAAAGAGTGGGAATAGAGAGGTTAACTGCAGCGGTAAGACTAAAAGCTAACTCACATATCAGGGAAAACAGTCAGTGAACCTATCCAGCATCTCTATGACGCCGTAATAAAAGGGTCTCTTTCCGCCCCGCTAACCTTGCGTTCTCTGTGAGGTTGAGATGGCGTTTGATGTCCAGCAGGGCCTCCTTGAGGAAGGTCAGCCTCTTGATTTCATGCTGCTGGCACTGGTCAAACACCTGCTCCATGCACTCCATGTACTGCGCGGTGCACTTATTCAGCTCCTCCAGAGACTTCTCATACTTTTCTTTAGCCTGAGACAGAAAACAGAGAAAACAGAAAACTGAAGCCTCTGTGGAGAAAAACCCAGCATGGTTTCATTATTTATTATATTTAAAGAGCTGGCTTATTTGTTACTTGATATTCTGGTAATGCATTGATCCCAAATGTATGTAATCAATCAAAATGAGCAACTAGTACGGGCAATGTTGCGCCAAAAATGTTCTGTTCTCCAAAAATACTAACATCAAAAGTATGAAAACCCACTTTTCCTTTCACACTGCATTTATCTATCACTACACAACACCTTACATTATTTATATAGATAGGAATATGTCAAAATAACAGAAAAACAGCCATTTAAAACCCTGCCAGGGAACTAGTACAAGGCATAAGAAAGAGCCTTGACCAGCAAAATAAGACAGAAACCTCTTTGTTCTTCACTCGCCTGAAAGGAACCCAACTAAAATACTTTCCCCTTCTTACCTTCTGTGAATCCTGTTTGCATTTGTCCACTTTCTCGTGGAGTTTCTTCTGCTGGTCCGCGGTGACAGAAGCCTCCGTCTTGCCGTTGGCCTCTCGGGCCGCAGCCAGCTTCTCCTCCTTGCAGGCCATGTGGTAAGTCTTCTTAGCAGCCTCCATCTGGATGACCAAACACAGGCAGTGTCAGAGTCTCATATACATTTGGTCACCAAACAAAAAGAAAGGCATGGTTCCCCCTGTATTTTATTTATGACCATAAAGTCAAGTTTAATAATGATTGATAATATTTGAATCGTTTAACCTTTATTAGAATTATTTGTATTACTATTATCTTTTTATTTCTGTTGTATCTATATGTTCACTTGTTTAATGGGGTTTTTATTGTTGCATCGAGTCAGTTTTTTTGTGTCTTATCTGTCGGAGATAAATCATTATTTATTTGATTTGATTTCTATTATCATACCCTTTACCTCCTTGTGTCTGTTAACCTGTTCAAATGTTATATTTTGCTGCATGTACCTGTAAAGTTCTTAACAAATAATCTGAGGGGAATGTCTTGTTGTTTATTTTTAACTTGTGATGTGTCCTTTTGTAAAGCACGTTGAGCTGCATGTGTTGTATGAAAAGTGCTATATAAATAAAGCTGTATTTATATTATTATTATTATAAGTGAATGGATGTTGATTTGACAAGATATGAACAGAAGAACCAGAAAGCAGCTGGTAATGAGGTGAGTACATCTTCTAACACCAAGAACAAAATGATGATTGATGTTGAGGATTTGTTTCCATCGCCCTCACCTCCTTGAGCTTTTTGGCCCAGGGTTTCTGAGCCTTCTTGAAGCCTTCCTCGGCCTCCTTGGCCTCCTTGAAGCCTCCGATCATCTGCTTGTGATAGGCCTCCTTCTGCCAGTTCTTCACTCTCTCCACGTCCTCGTTCACTAGGTTGTTCTTCACATCTTGGTGCAGCTCGCTCACCTTCTCTGCCTCGGTCATCACAGCCAGCCAGGCTCTCTCCACAGAGCCGTACTGCGGGCCTGCGGCCGAACAAAATTATTTATTCCAGATCAAACATTCAGAGCAGTAAGTAGCAGTCAAATATTACTACAGAGCTTACACTAAACTGTGTAAACGGAGCTCTGGCAAATTGAAAATCAGCGTAAGGTACATTCATTTGTTGAGGTTTATATTTTATTGACCCAAATCTCCCGTGCTGACCTTTCTCAATGAGCTGCCTCCACCTCTTGGACCATGCAGTTAGCTGATCCCCGTAGGATTTCTCTATCTTGGCACGCTCCTGCAGGCAGCCCATGAGGTCATTGCAGAGCCGATGGCCATCATCAAATCTCTTGACAGCACGTTTGTAGTTCCCCACCTGAGAACACAGGGATAAAGAGCTTAAAGGAACAGAAAGCACATATTTCTTAACATATAGGATATCACAGGGGCAATATACATGGATCGGATTTCGAGGCGTAGTCGTGGGGGAGGGGGTCTGCAGTGTGGTGGACTAAGGATTGCACCACTGCTTTTTGCAGATGATGTGGTTCTAATGGCTTAATCGGTCTGCGACCTTCAACACTCACTGGATCGGTTCGCAACTGAGTGTGAAGCGGCTGGGATGAGGATCAGCACCTCCAAATCTGACGCCATGGTTCTCAGCAGGAAACCGATGGACTGTCCACTCCAAGTAGGGAATGAGTCCTTACCCCAAGTGAAGGAGTTCAAGTATCTCGGGGTCTTGTTCTCGAGTGAGGGAACAATGGAGCGTGAGATGGGCCGGAGAATCGGAGCAGCGGGAGCGGTACTGCAGTCGCTTTACCGCACCGTTGTGACGAAAAGGAAGCTGAGCCAGAAGGCAAAGCTCTCTGTCTACCGGGCCATTTTCGTTCCTACCCTCACCTATGGTCATGAAGGATGGGTCATGACCGAAAGAACGAGATCGCGGATACAAGCGGCCGAGATGGGTTTTCTCCGCAGGGTGGCTGGTGTCTCCCTTAGGGATAAGGTGAGAAGTTCAGTCATCCGGGAGGGACTCGGAGTTGAACCGCTCCTCCTTCACGTCGAAAGGAGCCAGTTGAGGTGGTTCGGGCACCTAGTAAGGATGCCACCTGGGCGGCTCCCTAGGGAGGTGTTCCAGGCACATCCAGCTGGGAAGAGACCAAGGGGTAGACCTAGGACCAGGTGGAGGGATTATCTCTCTTCACTCGCCTGGGAGCGTCTTGGGATCCCCCAGTCAGAGCTGGTTGATGTGGAAAGGAAAGTTTGGGGCTCTCTGCTGGAACTGCTACCTCCGCAACCCGACCACGGATAAGCGGGAGAAGATGGATGGATGGATGGATGGAGGGGCAAAATAAGTGTACAAAATATAAAGAATATTCAATAATATTCAATAACTTGAACGTTTTTTCTGTACAGAATGGTTGTGCATAAACCACCACAGAAAACAGGCAATGGTTTCCTGATTCTAGGTATAGGCAGATCTTTCATACCCTGTAATGGATGTTAACCAACAGTGAATATTTATCCTGAAACATATAGTCAAATAAATATATGATATGCACATTAAAAAGCTTTTCAGCAATATTTAATTTCCAAATATATAAATAAATATAAAAACTAAATATTTGACCATTATCATAATTTGCAGACATAACAGCATTCAGGATTGGATTGCCTTTTCTGTTAGATCTCACCACCTTAAGCAATACCGCTTTAAAAGAGCCATGCCAGGCTCCGCCTCCTCAGTGCCTGCAGGGGGCGTGAGCTCATGGTGCATGATGAAGGGAGGGTAGTGAGGGGGGGGGGGGGGGATGCTCGTGCCTGTGCATGTGTAGTTATGCAATGACATGGGCTTGTGTTTGTGTGTGTGTGAATGAATGTGTGTGTGTGTGTGTGTGACTGCTTTAATCCTCTTGAGGGGTTTAATGCAGGCAGACAGATTCTTAGGGATGGACGTCGAGGTAGAGACAAATATAAACAGAATCCACACACTGCATGTGTATGTGATGTAAACACTAACAGTCATCCATACATCATCACATGTAGTAGATCCTGTACGGTGTGTTCTCTGGCTGCAGCGCTGCACTCTGATTGCTCCTGACACAAGCATGCATGTGTGACTACTGTTTGAGATGAGGGAGCTGCAGGGCGGCAGTGAGACAGGTGTGTGACAGTGTGAGTTTCGGCCTGTGCCAACTCACACAAACAAAAACATGCAGGTGGACTGGCACCGCAGATAGAAACACGCCTGAGCTCTTGATTTGCACTGTGTGGTGATGATCTCATCCATCACGGCTCAGTATATCACATATCAATGTATCTGATGAGAAAATCTAAGAATAAAAAACGTTTCCTGGTATTTCTACACCATGAGCTGAGCCTGGCTGAGTTGTTGGTATACAGATGCTACAGGCAGGTGCATGCGCTGAAAGGCCCCTCAGACGACTGCTGACTGAAGCTCTTTGTGTCTCCGTCTAAGAGCCTTGACACAAAGAAGACTCTGTACTGAGGGAATTCATTAACGCTCATTTGGGGTGGGTCAAAAGTACACACGCTGCATCTCAGCACAACAAGTGAGGATGGATTGCACTTAGATTATGTTTACAACAAGCATGATTTACAATACTTAAAGTGACAAAATAAATGTGGTGTTCGCTCAAATAAGGAATCATTGTGTTAAAGAAGTGTCTGTAGCAGGGTCTCAAATCTTTAAGGACATCTTTATTATCAATTCCATTTACTTTCTGTTCCAAACGTGAATGATTAGGGATCATGCACCAAAAAATGACGTTTGCAGTTGTCTAATTTTCTTTTGTTTATGCTTAAATGTATTTTTTTTCTTCTTTTTTTTCTTTTAATGTTTCTTTTATTATATTTTCTTTTTAATGACTGATTTTAAATGCCATTGTCTTAATGTCTTTCGTTTTTTGTAAAGCACTTTGAATTGCCTTGTGTTGAAAGGTGCTATATAAATAAACTTGCCTTGCCTTAAAAATCTGCCATGAAAACGGCCTGATACACCAACACAAATACTAAGCAAGACTAAATCCACAATTACTAGCTCATACTTTTGTTGATGTACTATAAGTATTTTTACTTTGTATCATCCAAACCTTTATGATTTGTTCTCCTCTGACAGAAATGAGCTTTATTGACCGAAACACTGTAAGCATTCATTATGTGAATTGCCTAGAAATAGTATATGCCAGGTCAAAATATACAAGAGATATACACATTTGAATAATACCATTTAATTACTTATCATTCTCATTCCTTTTAAAAGCCAAATCCTATACGGACACTACTGACTCCAGGCAACTATGTTCTATAGACTAGTTAAACCCAAAGACTAGTTATGTACCGGTAGTTGTGCAATTACAGTAAATGCATTACATTTTTGAATTAGAATAACCTTTACGAGGGAAGTAAGGGACCGCAGGCTTGCATCCCAACTTTGTGGGTCACCAGCTCTAACAATGAGCTATATGGCGGTCCATATATTTAAATGTTGTAATTATTGTGATGAAAATACAGACTCTGCAACTCTCCTTTTGCACAACATATTTGTAGCTGCAGTTCTGCTTAATGAGGTGGAGGGAATCCTAATCAGGTCACCTTTAAAAAGCTCTTTGTTTAAAGCAATAGCCAGACCTTTTGGGAGATACTCTTGCTAAAGGTAGGATGAAAAGATAGAAACCACTCAGACGGTCTGCCAGCAGCTACTTAGCATAAAGTGGAAACACAAGGCATATTTGAATATTGTATCAATGTTCTCATCTTAAAGCAAGATTGCTTTTACTTTAAAGCATAAGGCCGTGCCTAATTCTTTGAATGGGCTTCCAGCGTGACAATCTGCATTGAGTCTCAGTGGGAATCGAACAGCTTTGCTCAAACTTCAGAGATTCAGTGAAGCAATTTTGCTTTTAAAACTTGGTGAAAGATATTTCATTCAATGTTCTTTTGTGGTGACTGTTTGCCTTCAGAACATAAACACAAGACAAACAGGAGGGTAAGGGCCTGGGATGCAGGTAGAAAACTCTTGAGAATAAAGATGACATTGTTTACCTCCCAGAAGCTGTCCATGGTGTCGTCACCACCTGCACATTCATCGTAGGAGCCAGACATTTTCCTGGATGTGGCAAAGCACTCTAATGACTAAACCTGTCCTCTGCAGCAGAGCTGGGTTCCTCATGCACTGAAAGACACAAAGAGAACAACAACAACAATGTCAGTCAATGACTTTATAGCACAAATACAGTAACAAAGAAGTGCAGTGCATGTGCGGACATTAGGAGACCATACTGGCCTCTGCGCCTCACTGAGGAGAAGCAGTGTAGGACATTTCCCTGGCAACTACAGGAAACCTTTCAGTGTGAAGGTTTCTATTCGAGACGTTTATAATAATGAGATGAAAATAGACTCCTCCGCCATGCATACAGCTCCGCGCCGTGCCCTCAGAAATGAGAGAGGACATCTTATATTGGCGTGTCCTAGAAAAGATACCAGAGAGAGTGGAGCATCACTACCATCATGCATCACACTGCTCTGACCCTGGATGCTTTCACTGAGCAAATACTCATTCTTTTGACACATTACATCCGAGATGGTTCAATAACAAACACTCACAAATACACTGTACCCGTTTCGCTAGGTTTACCCATGTGTGTAAACATAGGATGCTGTAATGGCCCCCGATATTACTATGACCATTTTTTGTATATTCAGCCTATTTTGCCAGTGTTTACAGTAGGTTTCAGTGTCCTCTGTTTATATTATACCACTGTCTATTGTTATTAATATGAAATCTTTAGTTCATGTTTTGTTGGTATAACACCAATTACCAAAAGAAAGACTCAAAACTAAATAGTCCGTTCGATTTCTTATTGGATTTAAATTGAGGGTTAAAAATAATTGTGCATCCCTAAATATACAGATACAAGATCAACAAACCTATTTTTAAACCTGTAGATGTCCTTTAATGATGTGGGTTAAACCCCTCCAGGGTTTAAGGTGATTTATATGTATTTGTTTGACGTCTGGTCGATATCTTACCACCGCGGTTAAAACAGAAGAGACTGCGAGGCGCTTTATCGGTATTGAACTCAGTTTGAAGCAGAATCCATTTAGCTCACATGACTTTCCCTGGACGGAGAGCTCTTCATCGCACTGCAACCAACCATATGACAGAATATTACATGCGTTTCTGTTGATAATGTTTCTCCTCTGATCTGTTTGTCTTAATAAGATGCAGTTGATTGTGGTTACTATTCTGCATGTGGCCCACATGGGTGGTGGCGCGGCACTGCTGCGACCCGGGCTCCTGTCGTGTTCTGCAGTGTTTGTGTATTTATGTCTGGTTAAACATTTCGTCCTTGATTTAAACCACACGCTTTAATCAAGAGACTGAGTGTGTGTGTATGTTGGAACAATGACGACCCTTTGCGAAACTTCTACTGGCACTCTTTATCCTTATGTTGGCCATGAGGGTTGTGCAATAGGTCGCCATTGTCAGTATGTGCGTTTGTGTATTGTGTTCAAACAGTGTATGACTGATGATGATATGTCTCTTAATGTCCACTATGTTTGTATATGTACATGTATGCGGAACTGCAGGACGGAGTCCAGAACAAATTTCCTTACGGGGACAATAAAGTATATCGTATCGTAGTGCACACTTTATTGCAACCTTTAATTAAAACAATAATGAGCTGCTTAAAATGTTACTATGATCACAGTTAGTGATTCCTAGTCGGCCCAAATGCATATTAATGCTCGTCAAATAGCGTAATAGACAGAGTTCACTGCAGATGAAGGATGACTCGAGGCCATTTCAGATTAGAAGCTGAGTCTGCACTCTTCGGTCGGCTGAAGCACAACAAATGTGAAGTTTAAAATATTACCAGCACCCTCCGTGCTCCATCCTTCAACTTCCTCTGCAGTCAACTCATTCCTGCAACATCCTTCATCCCTGAAATGACTCATGTAAAATGACTCTCTGCTCAATTTGAACCAGCCTGACCTCCCTTTTCCTTATTCATAATATAACAACATCATTGTCCTTGTGAGGAGAATAAACAACCCTGCTAAAATGTCAGCTTATGAGAGTATCAGTATTTGTAGTAGCTGCAACACTGTGTTTTCACAAGGGGTCTACTCATCAAAAATGTTATCAGGGGAGCATTCGTACCCGGTGTGATTGGTTCTGGTTGCAGAACAGGCAAGAACATCGACTGATTGAGCCAAGCTGTATTTTATCAAAAGCCTCGGTTACTGTCTCCAGCCCTCGCAGTCCGTGGGGCTCCCAACAGTAGAGGCTTTCATACATTGGCTATATTTCAAGAGTGCACACCACAAGATACCAAAGAGCCAGTTCATGATTTGGCATCAGAGTCTGAATCAGAGACAACTCGAACTCTTTAGTTGCACAGGGATCAGCTGCAAATCGTATTTCTGGTAATTCATCTTATTATTTCCTGAAAAGCTCAGAGAAACTCAGGGCTTGATACAATAAGGTACTACATAATGTTTCTCTCTAATTATTTGTACTGAACATAAAGGAATGCTTAAGGTTTTTACAATCCAGAAATGTACAGATAATGTCCTAATCCAGACCTGTGAATGTCTGTCTTTATATGCAAAAGACAGTACATATGCATATTAAAGTTTACATGAATATACTTTTACAGAAAATCTGCTATGAACCTTTTCTGTATCTTGAATTCAGCATATTTTCTATAATCGTAAAACAAAGCCCAAGTAACCAGCTCTTGAAAATGGGAACACAAACTGAGGAGGCCTGTCAGTCACCCTCATATTCTGTACAACTCATTTAAGATCAATTTGCATTAATAGTGACAAGTCATGACAATGAACAGACATTAAGTACAGCACCACGAAATACCCTTCCTCCTGTCCATGAGAAATATGCTAATTTGATGTTTGTGGTTTTCCTTTTTGGACATTTTGGTTGAATATTATATATATAATATATAAGGAGATAGATATTACTCACATACAGGCTGTCTATTGTTAAAGGTAACAACATCTGGCAACCAGCACCTCTATAGCTCACTAATTACCATACTATATCTTGATTGTTAAACTGTAAAAACTGAAGTGTTACTGGAGGAGGCTTCTTATGGACCATACAGACAAGAAAGTGGTATTGATCTTCACATCTAACTCCTGGCAAGTAAGGCAATAAATATCCTAGAAATGTTAAACCATTACAAATCCGCAGTAAGACTCAACATTAAAGATGATTTGCTCATAACATCACACTGCCAAAAGAATATTTGTGTACCATAAGGTACATGTGTAACCAAAGAAACCAATGATATTTGTTTAGAGTAAAGCCTACTTGCGATGACAGGTGAAAGTGTGGATATATGAAACAAACTGGCTCATACTTATTTGCATGTAATGATCATGAACATTTAAAAAAAGCTAATTTGCTTCCATAACAACAGTGCTTGCACTTGGTGAGATTAGTCTGAGGCTCTATCTCAGTAAAGGCAGGATCATAAAAACAGCAGATGTTAAAGACTCAATCTACCTTAAATTCACACCTGATTAGGTAAGCAAATGTTTATATTGCATTTAAGAAATGAAAGCTACATAAATAGAATTAGACTGAATAATGCAAGAAGGTCCCAAGCAGCTAAGCAGCCCTAAAGTAGCAAGTCTTAATCTCAGCAAGTCTAACACCATTGGTCCGGCTGCCTGTCCCTCAATCCGTCCTCCAATTAGCTTCTGAGTCCGCGATTACAACACCTGGTGAAGTGAAAGCCAGTTAAGCTCAGGCCCGATGCCAGAATCCCATCTCATAACGAAAGCCAATGCATCCAGAGGCTTAGGTTAACCAGAACTCACACTCAAACCAACACACACACTTGGTGAGGTCTAGAAAGCATTTGGATTAAGGCGTTAAATCCCAGACAGTAGTCTACACATTTTCTTGAATCTCAAACTAGAATGCAGCACGAATGATATCATAAAAGGTGAAAATATAAAACCTGAGAGCTGACAGTGAGGACAAGTCAGCACCCTTAGCTCACTGGGTACATACATCTCAGTTTAGGTTTGTTACGGGGGATTGCTGTGTGTCTCATGAGACAGATAAGAGTGGGGGGTTGGAGTAATAAGCATTGTGGAGAGTGGCTTATAGTTATTGAGGTCAATCCACCTCAATGACTGTGAACACACCTCCCATTCCCCATTTTATTGACTGGTATGGAAGTAATTATGAATAAAAAAAGATTTTTTTTCTGATATTACTCATGTTTTAGCAAAACTAATGTGATATAAATGGAACATAATAGCGAAATAGGCTTTTATAATGAGAAGAAACAAGCAAAACATTGCATATATAAAATAATAAAGTTACAGCTGGTCTCTAAAGGACACATTTCTTCACTGGATGCATTGAAACTGTTAACAACCCACTCACTGACCACAACACTTGTTGCTGTCAGAGCGATCTCTTTTGTGATTCAAAGCCTTTTGTTGCGCTTGCAGAGGCGTTATTGTTGCCCAAAGCTGGCAAATTACTACAATTCAAACTATTGCACATTTGTATGAAACTCAACATTCTTCTGCACATCCACTTACCAGGGTTGACTCCATCTTTGAAAAAACCCAAAAACAATCCCAGATTTTGAATTCAAACACCACTCCCTGAAAAGACTCCTTGTGGATGTTTGAATTAATTTGTAGTCCAGATGTGTCCTTGGTTGCAAGTTTTACTTTTGCACCATTGACCTCTGTGGCCAAAGTGAATGCAGAGAGGACGATCAGTCTGACCAACCCGGCGTGTCTCAGAGGCTGAGGGATAATCCTGCAGTGTGCCACTTGAGTAGCTTTAGTGGGGGAGGGTGCTAGCTAGGAAGAAGAGCCAAGACGCGGATAGGACAACTGAGACCGACACACAAAACCTGGAGATAAGAATGTGATATGAAACTGTAATTAGGATATGATATACTGGCTAACAAGAGAGCTGCACACAAATGTTGCAATGTTTGTTTCTGCATGGGGATACATGTCTGTGCAGTGGTGATAGAAAGTAATCACAAATGCACTGCAGGCACTAACAGCCCTGTCACTGAGTTCACAGCAGCATGACAGTTAATACTGCAGGTATCTGATAAACGTGAATGCTTTTAAGAGAGTTAAAGACAACCAATGATCCAGAGGAGACACATGTCACAGCCACAGTCAGAAGCTCCAGTGTTGACAAGCCTTCCAAAGCACTGAATGGGAACCACAAGAAACATGTAAGCTTGTTACCATAAGAAGATTTCAGAGAGATGAACTAACTTTACTCCAGCACATTTCCAAGCACTCACTATCTCCTGACAGCACATGCTTTCTTTCTATCTAGTCATTTAAGGCAATCAGAAAAAGCTACCAAGGCTGCACTTAAAATGAATGTGGCATGTCAAACATTTTGAGAATGAACTCTACTAAAAGCCTTCAGTTGACATTTTGATATGGACTTGATTTACGATGCACTATGCTCGTCTGTGGATTCTGTTTGATAAGCACAGCATGTCCTCCTCTTCTACTGACTGAGAGGGAGAGGACCCACAAGGAGAGAGACAGAGGGAGGCCTTTCATTGAGATATAAGCAAAGGGAATGACAGGGAGAAACCGAGCGAGACAACGGCGGTATGGAGGAGAAGAGGAGAAATGAAGATTGAGATGGAGGCAGAGAGGGACGTGACGGGAGAGAGGTGAGGGAGAAGAGGAGGTGCAGCGAGGTTTAGGAGGAAGCATGGAGCTGCTCAGCCAGACCGTCCCTGAGAGGATAGATAGAGCCACGGGGCGAGAGCTGAACACATCAGGACAGAGATGTGATTCATCTCACGGTGCAGCACAGGCTGTTGGATGTTGCCAGGAGACAGAGCTGCCTTGTGCAGACTTCACACACGCGCTCATTAAACCGCCCATGTGACCCAATGCTTTACACAGCAACAAGAAGGCCTGTAGGGTGACGCGGTGTCAGCTGTCCATCCCACTGTCCACTCCTGGGACGACCATGACAATGTGCAACACACACACAGGAAAGAGACTTGTGAAGTGGAAAATAGAGACGTACTGAAGAGGAGGAACTCATTCAAAAATGATGCAGCAATCTGGGCTGAGCAGTGGAGGCAGAGATAGAGGGGAAGTGATAGTGATTGTTCTTGTGTTGCTTTCATCAGCTGGACGTGTCGTGCCGTTAGCCCTCTTCGCTGCTCGCTGGGGAATGGAGCGGGAGAGTCAAATCTGAACTGATGTGTTGATCCAAATGGAGAGTCTGAAACTGAATTTAGGGAAAAAATAACAACCCTCATCTTATCTCGTTCCTCCACAGAAGAAGAAGAATGTGCTGCCCGTTTGGTTTCACATAAAGTAAAGTGCAAGTACTTCCATGTATTTGAGCACATCTTGCGAGTTACAATGTCCCTTTCAATCCTCCAATATCACACATATTCTGCAGATTAATGTCTTCATAGCAAAACACAGCGACTGATCAACACATATTGCTTTCAGATTTGTCATGCCTCTTTCTAAAGGGCCTCCAGGCATTATAATAAGGTAACAGGGTCCAAATATGGCTTTTCCTGTGCAGGCTAGCAGTGAGTCACGATTTCTCTCAAACAAGTGCAGGATGACTCAGTAATCTGTTTATGAATGCCTCCAGTGGGGCTCAGGGCGGCTGCACCAGAATCAAGTTTGTGCATCATTGTTGATTCCTTCTGGGGTGGGGGGTTATTTCCTCTTATCCATTTTCAATCAATATCTATTTTGTGTAACATTGTGAGTAAGCCAGGTCAGCTGGGGCTCAGCTCCCAGAACAACAGAACACACACTGGGGAGTAAATAACAACAAATGCTTTGCTATTTAATTTAATTGATAAATGTGCGGAACTATTATCGTGTCCCCTCAGGGAGGTCAGAGGTCATGGTCAGCCTCAGGTCATATAAAGCTGGAAGGGATTGAACATGCTTACTTTCATCAGCCAGCCCATACAACAGTGTTCACTCTGGTTCAATCTCCAATAAATGGTTTGACACGAGGACTATCCAATGTCACAGGTGGCGAGGTAATAGCCTGACACTATGAAATGGGCTTATATAGAAGATGTGGCCAAGTGATATAGTTAACGGGTATATACAATGTTTTGGCAACAACAACAAAAAGACTTAATAAAACAATACAACTAGAACTATTCAAGCTTGTTTCTTAAAACAGTTTATCAAAAATAATGTATCATGATTAAATGTATTTCAAAGAGAATGAGCCTAATCACTCAGTAAATCACTCCTAGAAAAGACCTTTCACAAACCTTTTTTTTTTACCTTCCACACGCCTAGAAATGGACAAATGTTATCTCCCACCAGGACATGTGAATATTAACCATTTACCAGGATAATTATAATAATATAAACTAATTCAAACAGACATTGAGAATGAGAGAGAACATCTAAAAAGAACTAGAGCATCATAACATTGGCTTTAGAGAGCTTAAGAACTGTTTGGGCATGACCTGAGCGGCATCCAATTTATAATATAATAACATGAAAAAAAAACAGCCAACCTTTAATCTTCATTCAGTATTTCTCACAGAACAAGTCTTCTGCCATCGCCATGTCTAGAGTCGCACGGTAACATAGCTAAAGACTCAAATATCCAGCTCAAACTAAAGTGAATCATATTAACTCAATCGCGAGGATGCTGGCTTGGTAGTCGCGTACTTCCAAGTCACTGCCTTCAGAAACGAAGCAAGTATACTTCCAAGCCACGGCTTCGGAAAACTAAGAAGAATGGAACAGGCTAACAAGTGTGCCACTCTCCAACGGTTTCAACATAAATTGTACCGAAAGTAAATACCTCACGATGTCTATCTAATTATGAACTTGCTTTACTTTCACGGAACACATTTTTGGTGATAACAAACAAATGTAACAAAGTAACATATTTACCAACACATGTTCTACGCCACTATATTTACATTTAAATGTGTGCTGCGTCGGTTCAGCCATTCTCCGCAAGGGTTTTTGAAATTGGTCCGTGCGCAAAGCATTGTGGGGATTTTAAGGACGCAAAGTCTACCCATGTGCAGCCTCGAAATTTCCCCCAAACCAAGGACGTGGCCTCGGTGGAATTCCAATTATGTTGGAGATTGGAACAGTCCTTCGGCGGCACTCGATGACTAGCATCCTTGAAATATTGGCTTGGAAGCCAGAATCCTCGAGATTGAGAAACGGCCATAGAGTGTCAGTTCACGTCAAACTGTTTCTGTCTTTCCTTCATCATGAGTCATGACCTCAATTGTCTTCTCAGAGGAAGATTTTGCTGTTGGCAGTAATTATGCTCCTTTGTCTATGCTAAAACCATGTAAGTATAATTAATGCAATCGTAACATCTGCTTTGACTAGCAGCAAGATGCTCTAAAGCTCCCACTGAGAATGAACCGAGTCCCTCTGTCAGATCAATCAATGAGCTATAGTCATGACGACATGACTCACTGTCTCTGACCTTGTTTACAACATTTACTACAAGCAAAACTACTCGGCTGCTTTCAAGTTTGTTGGATCATCAGTACAAACTTCTTAAAAAGGCATCAGAGTTCTAGTTCACTGTCAAATTAGATTGAGTACATAATAATGTCAAGACAAAATTACAACTCCCAAGAGGCAATAATCTTTCCTCTGGATGAATTATAACTCTATCTCTGTTGCAATATCTTTCCTTTAACATCATCATCTGGTCCAAAATTAAATTGTCCCATAATCAAATTTATGATCAAATTGCTGCAAAAATAAACATTTTAGTTTTGTACTTTTAGCACTAATCAGTAAATGTGAGCATGCTAAAATCCTAAACTAAGATGGTAAGCATGGCAACAGTATACCTTCTTATCATTAACGTGTTAGCATGCAAATGTTAGTATTAACTGGAAACACCATATTGCCTAAGTACAGCCTCTCATAGCCACTAGCATATCTGTAGTGTAGACAGTCTTGCAGGTATTTTGACAAACTGATTAAAAAAACAAGATTTCTTGAAAACATGGACTATAAAATGATCCTTGTGTCCTCCAAAAATGTAAACAGTAAGATATCTAAGATGGCTAGAGTCAAACAGAGGGACAGATATAGAAGATGATCAGGTGGAAAGACAGGAAGAGTCTGTTGAAAGGAAACTATGTTGAGCAAAAACATAAGTTTTACGACCTGCCTAGAACACACGCACAATTTAGCTCAGTATCCCGAGCCCTGCTGCAGTGGTTACGTAACTCCCTCTTGCCACAAGCTCCTGGTGACAGTGAAGAGAACAGTGTGGAGAACAGAGGGTTAACAAACAGATGGACAAGAGCCGAGAGAGACGGACAAGAGAGGCAGAGTGGAGGAGGGGAGCACAGACACATTGTGATGGCTGCTGATGAAGGAATGAACTGCAGACATGCAGCAGTGCAGGCTGGGAGGACGGAGGATCAGGGTCCAGTCCAGATTTTGCCAATGTCCAGGCAGGGAGAGGAAGCAGAGGGAGGAAGGGAGGGAAGGAGGGAGGGAAGGAGGGAGAGAGAGAGAGAGAGGCAACAGTGAATCTGGAAATGCTGCTCTCCAAACACACCAGCGTTTCGCCTTCTTACCGTTTAGCTGCCTGATGCTGCACTGAATACTGATGGGCTGCCTTCAAACACACCGCATGGACGTGTGTGTGTGTGTGTGTGTGTGTGTGTGTGTGTGTGTGTGTGTGTGTATGAGAAGTGGTGAGAGTGGGAGGAGGAGTTAATGGAAAGTGCTAGAGATTTTTAACTAAAAGGGATATGCATCTAAAATGATTATATACACAATATAAAATATACTTATACAAAGTCAGCCAACATGTTTATATTGAAAATAAATAGAAGTATTACCGCTCTTAATAGTAAAGGACTTCTAAATGTAATTTCAGTTTACAAAAACAGCCTTTGGTTCACTTTCCAAAGTCAATGTGACACATGTCACTGCTTGATTAGCTCCTTGATCAAGTGAAATATGATGACGATAACAGAACACTGACAGGAGGCTCCAAGCAGCAACACCAGGCAGTTTCCCAGGAGATACAACAACTGAATATCCAGGCTGCTATCACCTTACATCCCTGTGTATCCCAACGTACATCTAGATGCCATAGAATCTGACTGTCTGCCTGCAGTGACTGAGGTCTGAAACTAAATTCAGACTTTAAAAAAAATCAAGACTCGTAATTGGACCAGCACCAGGAGTCATCTCTCAGAAAACATGCAATCAAACAGACATCATTCAGCACTTAAAAGCTAGCATTGAAGACGAAACTTACTTTGAATTTGCACGTACATAAATGATTCATCCTAAATACAAATATTGATGGATATATATAATCAGGAGCCAAACAAGTGCTGCTGGTGGTTAAATAAGGAAAGAAGCTAAATAAATAACTTGTGTAAATGTTACTGTAGATATTGGCTAACAAGCCACCAAGCCTGGGCGACCTCTTCAGCTGACATGAGGAGGTTACAGAGATCACAGTGTGACTTTAAGAATTACTAATATCACTATCCTACTTTCAACATTTCTAAAGGCCATGCTGAGAAGTGTGGCTGAAGAGATAATGAAATGTAATGGTTAGTTTTATTTAATTGCTTGCTCTTTAAACATTATTACTGGCTGTGCTGCGACTACAACTAAAGATTGTAACACATTCATTCTGATTTATGGTCCCCAATAGAGATGTGGTTCTGTAAAACATAGCAGTTTAATACAGATGTAGTGTACCACCACGTCAAAGACCTGCTTTCTATACAAATCATCATGACTGGGTGAGGCTTTAAAGTCACAACTTTGCCTGACTAAGTGACATCTTCTTTGTTCAAAGAATATGTGCTGATATTATGATCAAGCAGAAATGAGTACATCTTGTCCCTTTTGAAATATTTCAAACTCAGATCATTAGAAACTAAGAATTGATGAGCTTTGATGAGCCACTTCAAAAGATTAGAGACATTTCCAACATGATATCAACAGTGTATCAGTGGGCAAGAGGTGGAGAGCATAAATAATGTCGGACAAGGCTAACAGACAATATTCCTGCTGGTGATATAAGTTCATTTCTGGGCTCTTAGGTTACCTTGAGCATACTCAAATCTAAACACAAAGTATTATTTTGGCCTAGCTTTCTTTTCCAGTCCACCCTGCTCCGGATCCCAGGAGAAACCTCCCTTATCTGGGCCATCATGTTCTGATGAGCCTTCTCACTTATACAAACAACAGTCTGTGCTCCTCAAACAGCTGCAGCGAGGTTCTGCCATAATGCACACAAAACACAGACATCAAACAAGGAAATGCATAATCACTCCTGAGTAGTTGTTCTCTCCAGCGAGACAGCCAGAGCTGCTCTTAGCGAGGTAATAAAGGAACATTTTGACACAACACAAATTATTAAGAGAGTCTAAATGTTATTGTGGAGGAACTCGACTACAGGTGAGTGAATATGATCAACTGTAGCTAGAAAACTGAAACACTACAGTAGATCTCCTATTATGTAATGCTAATCATACACAGAGTAAAACACATTATTTACAATTTCATACCTTCAATATCTATTGTGTATATATTTGACAATAAATACACAATTCTTCAATATTACCGGCTCTTCCAATTGCTTTTATATGTTCACGTACCATGGTGTACTTTACCTATTTGTCTATATTCTTAATATTGTGTGCCTAACTTTTTTTGTATTATATTAATATATTTGTTTTCCTTGTAAACAATTGAACTATTCATATCTTAGACTGCACTGTAACTTTTATCCATGTATTTTTTCTTTTAATGTTATTTTATTAGCTTTTCTTTTTAATGATTTTAAATGCCATTTTCTTAATGTCTTTCATTTTTTGTAAAGCACTTTGAATTGCCTTGTGTTGAAAAGTGCTATATAAATAAACTTGCCATGCCTTGCCTTGCCTTTTATCTGTACCTTGCTTGCCTTGCCCCTGTATATTTCCCCACTGTGGGACAAATAAAGGCTTTCTGATTCTCATTCTGATATAAAAAGTCTCAAAAAGGAAACAAATGTGACCTCCAGTTAACTCGACTGGAACGCCCTCATCAAATATTAACACCATTGACAAAGAGCTATTAATCATCTTAAGTAGTGTATTTAGCATTATAAATGATACAAAGGGTCCTTTAAAAAGCCCTTTCTGTTCCCTCTGGAGTAACTGTGCAACAAGAAGCCAAATGAGGATGAAGCAAACGAACAGACGGTAAAAACTCACCTTCTCCACCAATGGGAGGTCAGGTTTCCATAAACCTTAGAGAGAGCTGTTGGTCCCCTGCAGGAGATCACCTGTGGAAATAAAACATGAGATGCTGAAGTTAGTCTTTTGAGCAGCAGATAACAGTAAGGGAAAGTGCTGCTAAATTACTCCTAATGGGAATCTAAATGGAAATCAGTCCAACACATGTCAACACACCATTTCTCCTAACAGAAATGTTAAGCGATTAGTTGAAATTCATTTTTGAACTGTAACAATCAAGAGGAGATTAGAAAACTCTGACAATAGTAAAAGATTAATTAATATCTGTTTCTTTTTGTTGCAAAATATTACGCAGTTGTACAAAATTGAAGTTGGCAGAATCATAAAGGATCAAGTCATGAACGTAACTTGTGCTGGTCAAACATATTAAAAGGTATGATGCACTGTGTGCTCTAAATGGAGTGTAAGGATAATTTTTTTAAACAATTCAAAGCCATCTGTCAAATGAATATGTATCTTTCCTGCTGCCACTAACACATACCACATTATACCAGTATGCTGCCCACTCAAAACAGATAATACTGCTACAACATTTGTCCTCTTATTATTATTATGATAAATTATGATAATAGAAATGCCGTCCTAAAGATTCAAATCCAGACTGAATGAGCTCATTTCAATTATCACTTGATGAAACATTTTATAACCAGGGCTCATATTTGTCCTGGACCTTCTGTCATAATGTTAGTTACTACATGATGTTACTTCAAGCTACTTCATTGAATACCCCTGCAGCTCCCTGATACCATGATTATTTGATGACATGTTTATATGCACTTGAACTCGTCTCACCCACTGCATCATAGCCCTCTTTTACTACATGAATTATTCAATGGCTTTTGCTGGTTTAAAATGTTGATTTTACATAAAATAATCCAAGAGGAAAAATAAACCTACAAGCAAAACAACTGCGACACCTTGGACCGTATGTACTGGAAAAACAATTTCAACACGATTCTGAAATGTGAGGATTTGCTGCTTTTCTCTCGATAAATCTAGAATATATTTGATTCAGACTGTTACTAGGAATATCTAAACAATTTGAAGGTATCACTTTGAGCCATGGGGAAAGGATTTACACAATCCAAACCAATGACAACTTCATCAGTAATGAAAACAATTGCTAGCTGCAGCTCTAGCTTCATATCATTTTATAATAATACAGCCATTTTGTTTTCTCTCTACATTAAGTGAAGAAGGTTGGTACCTTTAATTCAGCTCAATCTGTCTTTAAAGGGTTATGTGAGCGATATCAGATACTCTCCATTGTGCATTTGATTTGTATACGTCTTTGTAGGATGTGTGCTGAGATGAGCTATTGCTGCTCCTGAGGAAGACGAGGAGCAGTTTAGAAAACAGACAGATTGCCTGACAAACCCTGAGAGGAAGCAGCCCACCCACTGAAAGCAACCTGAGATATGGCCACCATGAGATGACTGACAATGACATCCACATCAAACTGATTCTGGCACAAATCCACGTCAAAACGCTGAGTCATGGTCACTTTATGCCACTGGTGATTTTTATCTGACCGTTCAGTCTGAAAGAGACAGAGATCAGCAGTCTCCTGATGAAGATACAGCAATCTCTCAACATCTAGCTGCAGTTTCTGACAGAGGTGAAGCAATTACTCGATAGATTAGTTTATCAAAAGAAAATCGATCATTTATATAAGCAACAATCCATCATGCAAAATGCCTTTTGTACGTCTTTTATACATGAATATGTGTCCCCGGTGTGTCAGGGAACTCACCAAGTGTCAGAAAACACAACCCTCTCTCTTTTCCTCCTTACCCAAATCTCTAAAAACGGGGCTGCAACAGAGCTGATTATTATTTTAATTTTTCTGACGTCAGAAACAAGGAGCTCCGCCTTTATGGGCAACTCTCCACCTACATTACATTACATGTCACTTGTTAGACGCTTTTATCCAAAGCGACTTACATACTCAATACTGTGGCAGGAGTATTGGATCCCCACAGGAGCAATTTGGGGTGAAGTGTCTTGCCCAGGGACACAACGACATGCTGACTGCAGCGGGGTTTGAACCTGTGACCAGCTGATCCCAACACCAAGGCTCTATCCACTGCGCCACATGCCTCCACCTATCAGGGGAATGAGAGACCGCTCGAAAGCGCTGGAGACGTTGTAGTACATATGCCAGGCCTGTAAGTGGCGCTGTAGTCTGCCACAAAAGCAGAATCAGCCCTTGAAAAAACAGGGCTGTAAAAGAGCAAATAGAGTGAAATGAGCCATGGCTAAAATGCATGATCTGTTGAAAAAAAACTTCACAGACATGTTTTATATAGGTATGGCCCTACAATATATTTTTCAAACATAGCATGATAGGTCCACTTTAAACAATAAAATATCGTTGGGTTTTAACCTCTTGGTCATAAGAAAATAACACATTTGAGTCTTTAAAGATCAAACGATTCACGGTTAAATCATTGTTAGTTGAAGCTTCTCCCTGATCAAGAAGCAAAGCACACACACTCACACCATGATGAGCTGTTTTGCTCTCCAGCCAAGAAGACACCATTATGTCATCAGTGTGAACATGCCCATGAGGAACGCCCCCTCTAGTGTTCAATGTCCTGAAACTGCTGCACCATGCAGGTACTTTCAATTATCAGCAAGCGGTGCATAAACAAAACGCCACTGACGTTGATGTTCTACCAGTATTGATCCGGCACATAATTCAAAGGCTCGACTCTAACACTGGGACTCCATTTTGAGTTGCCCAAAAGACAGTGACACACACTGACTCACTGCTTTGCCTCAGGTTTACCCACAGCCACAGGATAATGCTTCAGAGAAGACAAATAGGGACATGCTGAGGTGAAACTGCATGAGAGCCACTTGGTAACATGAACCTCATTCATACTGTTCCTCAAAAGGAAACACACTATTTTGAGTTAAAACCTGGGGAAACATTATCCACTGATAGGCCTCTACTATGGACAAACGTACAATTAAAGACTTTCCTTCATAGTGTTAGAGTTAGAATCACATCCTGTTGATATTATATCAGAAAAATTATTACAACATTATTAACCTCTTGCCTCCGTTTATCTCTGTAGCGTAAAATCAAACCTTTTTGTTGTGTAAAAGGCGTTGTGGATGCTTTTGATCGTCAATGTCATAAATCTTCCACCAAAGATAGCGTGTGTGTGTTCTCCTCAGCACTCAAAGAAACAAGACACTCCGGCTGCCCTTCAGACTCTCTGTTCTTTCTTCTTACATCGCCTCTTTCTTCACACCTTGTCAGACACCACTATCTCCTCTTTTCACGGAGGAACAGCAGCCTTTAACCCTTTCACCAACAAACACAATAAAAGAAGATAAGAAAAAAGCTACCCCCAATATTTCACACATTGTCCTCTCTCCCTCACACATGGTGTCTCAGGACCATCGACAACAGCAAAGGACTGACAATGTAACACGGTGACATAAAAGTCACCGACATGAGGAAACACCTTATTCCTCCATGTGCGATTTATAGAGAGACTCGGAAACAATCAGATCTCAGTCACATCTATTTTGAACTACCTGGATGCAGGTTTAAAATCTTGCACAGATCAGTATTCTGACAAAGTGTCTCTATAAGTCCTCACAGTGGCTCAATGCATTGCAATGAAACATAAGAGAAGAAACCAAGATACAGAACATCTAAGCTAAAAGATATTAGTGTTAAGTACAATCTATTATAGTGTTGCACTGTGATGAGGACAAAGCAACCCACATTTGCCAGAAGCACCTATTTTAGATATCTCACATTAAATAGAAGAACTGCAGTGCTTCCCACAAATCCCACGCTCCTGTTAATCCTTAGTGAGTTATTATGGACATGGCCGACAAGAAAACCAAAATGAAGTCGGATTAAAAATAACCTAAAACCATTTAGCAAAACTGCCTGAAACGATTACATCTTCACTTCCTGGGTTAAGCTTAGCATACACTAGAACTGTGATCTCTGTGGTAGATAACACTAATGTCACAACTACTGTTTTCCATTAAAGGTTAAAAGATAACCACAGAGAGCCAGTGGTTGCAAATTGTAATTACATTCCGACAACAAGCCTCCTGAGCGGGAAGATACAGCTTCTGCCATTATCAAAAACAATACAAGTCAAGCATGGAAACACAAAACGAAGTGTACCACAGACACACTGCAGGAAGTCAGGGAGGACACACTTGTTGTGGCTTTAGAGAATAAACACAGCTTCAAAGTGAAAGGAAGGATAGTTTATAACTCAATTAAGGCTAGATGTCTCTCAATGACACAGACAAGCACATAGTGTACACACAGACTCAGACACAACACATGCAGGTATAGAGTTGAAAGCTGTGACAGGGCTTGTGAGGCTTACCAATGATTTGATACTACTGTCAATAGAGTATCTGAGTTTCAGTATTGATAGCCTACCAAAGATGGCTGGACACACATGTTTCTATTTCTAACAAAAGCAACACACATCTTTAATCTTGCATAAACGCAAGCTTTTCCTTTTCCAGAATAAAATGGTAAAGCATTGGCAAATATTTAAAAGTAAACAAGATTTTTTTTAAAACATCCCCCAGACATTCAATTCCAGCTTTTGGTACTTCACAGTTTTACTGCATGGATACAATTGAAATCAGTACCAAAAAAGGTTTTGAGGTTTTATGATGAGCTTTAATTACTAGGCCCAAAATGAGTCACCAATCTAAAGGGCAACATATTTTGAAAGATCAGAAAGTAAATAAGAAAAAATCCTTCAAACAAAACAAAAAGAAGCCATAATTTGTGTTTTTGTTTACAACAACATAATGCTTCATTTCACTGGGGTCATATGGCCTAAAGTTGGTAACCACTGCTAGAGACACGGAGCTATACAGATACACAGATAGATCCATATATATCTAAAACATTTAGCATTTAATAAAGTACAGAGGAGTTCCTGGTGATGCACTTTTAACTTGTCTCCAGTGAAGAGTGAGGAGTCTGTTAATAAATAGCAAGTACTATTTCTCTCTCTGCAATGCAATTGGATTACCCAACCGGCAGCATCATCATCTCTCTGCAGCTCATCGGCCTCTCCTGGGGCACCTTGGCTGCTGACAGACATGCACTCCAGTAAACAGTGACTTCAGCACCGCGGACAGCTCCAAAACAAGCGGAGGCGTGTACTAGCGACCTGTCAGTCATCTGCTACGTCACAACTACAGCAACAAAAAAAAACACACATTGCAGGCCATAAATGCATTCTCCATGGAGAGGAGCCGTACGTTTTCAGAAACTGCTGGATGTTTTCGTTCACCAACAACACGATAACATATTCTGCTGCTGAACGCATGAATGTGGCTGAGATTGTGTTAGTCAGCTGTAAGCCTGGATGCATTTCAGATCGGGGCCAGATTTGATGAATGATTAAAAGACCACATACACCTAATCCCGTATGGAAAACAGGATGCTCCTCCTCTAGTGCTGTTGGTTTGTCAGAGGAGAAACAATGACGATAGAGATGGCTCCTCGCTGTGCGGTGACAACCAATTACATAACGTCAGAGCCGAGTGCTCTCATTAACATTCGCGTCCATTTCACCGAGAAACACTCACGTACACAACACGGGCGAATCCTGACTCATATGCAATGAATTTGTACCGATAAAACCCACCATGTACATAAAGTGCTTAGCATAACGACATCTGTGATCGACGTGCTCCTACTCTTGTTTACCCATTGGACGCATGGATTGGAGCATAAAATGATAATCCTTACCCAGGATTCACCACCATCTCCATCTATGATAGTGTCCTTAAAATGACAACACTCTTTAATGTCACATAGATATGTATGCGTGTTCCATTTACGCAGATACACATACCGTTTTGCTATTACGATTTGAACAGTGAGGTCAAATGTCCTGTCAATTCGAAGGGCAAGGGAAACAGCTGCATGGTAAAAACAACACCCTGCATCATGCTGTCATTTCAAGGGAAGTAAGAACATCAGCTAATTTGTGCAGAACGAAACCAAACGCCTCAAGAATATAGTTCCTTACGCGAGCAAACATGCATTAGTAATCTCAAGATGGTCCTTTTCACCCTTGGATATGCAAACACACTATCAAAACAACACATGCATAATTCATAATTGCTTTGGTATTGCTGATGAATCAGTAGTACTTGTTCGGTAACGCAGCAGAGAGGGGATGGAACATCATCCAAACGACGGGAAACGATGCGAGATTCCTTTATCCCTGCGTCGCCCTCTGCCTAAAGGATGCTCAGCGTCTCTTCCCAGTACAGCAATTTGCCATCAACACGGAGCAGACACACACACACTGACTTACCAGAGATGCTGCAGCTGCCGAGGTGCACTACTACCCAATAGCCTATGCTGCAATATATTCAGTATTTCCCCTTGCAGTGACAGAAGGTGACCCTGCGTTCTCTCTCTGCAAGACACTAGATCACGACGCACGCAGCAAGGGGGAGCTCCACGGCACAGACGCGCGTCGGGGGGATGGCCCAGCGATTTCCTTTCACGACAGAAATACGCTGCGGGGAAACGGGAAAGCGGATGGAACAAGGAAACAGACCTTTTTTTTAACTGCCCTCCCAATATTAGCAACATAAGCTTAGGGGAGATTTGCTAGATGTTTCAGCATCTGCAGACGAGAGGGTCATTTGCATTTTCAAGGTTTTATTAGCAATACAGTTTGATGTGGATCATATTTGAGTCTGTAGGAAATACGTTTTGTTTTATATATCAACAATTTCTAAAATAATATGATAGTTTCAATACCGGGGAGAGCCCCACATTTGACTTCCACTTTCCAACCAATAAGGGAAGAGGGTGGTAGGAGTGGGCGTGGTCGCTTTTCTTGTCAATCACGCCCCCATTGCATTACACTGCAGGGGAGGGAGATGGTGTTTTTGTCCTTTAGCTGCCTAACAGGCCTACTGCATCTCCATCCACTGGTTAATATGGGATGTCTGTTGATATAACTGTGCAACATTCAAATGTGCTTTCAGAGACGGCACAATATGACCGAGCTGTATATTCTTAAAGGGCCATTGTAAAAATGGGAACACAATAATGGACACATTTGGGGATATATGGAGAGAACAAAGAGGAGGATAGCATTGACATATTGCAGTCTCTGTGTTTTGTATGACTGATTTATGTTTAGAAGATCAGATTTACTGTCCGTTAGCTTCCTCAAACATGATACATGATGTAAGGTTGGTTCATCAATGTGGGTGTTTCAATAAAAATACAAAGTGTAACAACATTGTGGTTTTTTTTGTGTTTATTAATATAATCATGTCTCCATTGAAGAAGGACAATGCATAAAAGTACATTCATCTAAAAAAGAGAAGAGATGATTTATGCCAGATTTGAGCTAATAGCTAAATTCCACATAATCAACAAACCCTAAAAACATTGCATGGTCTCACATATCACATCAACAATTATAATCAGATCCCAACACACAACCCTCTTTCAATCAAGTAAATAAAAGGACATTTCTGAGTATAAATATCATTTTGATTTCATTTGTCTTTTTATTAAATCAAAACAATTCCGGTTGTTGTGTCAACATGTCTCTCATGTCCATTTTGTATTTATGAACACACAATATGGCTGCCTTCACTCTCTATGGATTGATGCAAGAATCTGCCTGTAGTCTGATAAAGGCAAAGTGTTAATTATTTAGTTTCCTACAAGGAAAACATTCGTCTCCGTTTAGTCAAGGGAAATAATATTCTTGTTTTTGTTTTTTGTAGCGCTCATCCTTTAAACTCTCAGTGGAGCAATGCGCCCTGCCAAAGCCTCTCAACATCCAAGACAAACAGGGAGAAGAGAAGAGGTGTTTGTTTTGTGGAGATGAGGTTGCTGGAGGAGCAAATGCCCTAAAGCAGATTATATGGATGCTTGGGTCTGACTTTTAGGAGCAATAACTTTATCTGATTATATAAATGACACGGAGAGGTTATTAGAAAGCTACAGTCACACAATACTTTATAATCGGGAGGCGTGTGGTGCAGTGGGTTGAGCGTTGGTGTTCGGATCAGGGGGTCACAGGTTCAAACTCCACTGCAGTCAGCATGTCGTTGTGTCCCTGGGAAAGACACTTCACCCAAAATTGCTCCTGTGGGGATTGTCCACAGTGTTGAGTATGGAAGTCGCTTTGGATAAAAGCGTCTAACAAGTGACATGTAATAATCGGAGCTGTGCATGCATGCTTTAATGCACACACATGCGTGATCTCTTTCTGTTATTAAATAATACATGTGTATATGCAGGGATTGTCCCTGCTGCATGCATGACCTTGACCCTTCACCTAAACCATTGAACTGTCGAATGAAACTGATTTATTTCAAATCTATATTTAACACTTGCAGTTCTTCAAGATTTGAAGACTGTCACAATGAAATATTTTAGGCTTTTCTCTTTTTACTTTTACTGTTTACTTTGCATTCTCAGAATATAACCACCTTTCTCTCTGCTTGACTTACTACTAAGGGAAAATTAACCCTCTTGGTAGAAATTGTTTAGAAAGATTTTACTGTAACCAATAATTTCATTACAAATTCACAATGTCAGGGAAACTAAAACATTTCTGGGAAGGGGCTCAAGGAATGGCATAAGTACATTTACTCAAGTATTGTACAATTTTGATGTACTAGTATTCTCATGTTATGCTACTTTGCAGTTATACGGCTGTACATTTACCTTTATAGACTATTAGCCAATACAAAATATTTAAAACAAATTGAGTAAACATTGACAGATATATGGCAGCTTTATATAAAGTCACAAAAATAAAGTCCACCTTTTATCAGCTGTGATAAACATTATTGAATCAATAATCTAGTGATTTAATATATCAGATTCTGAAATGGGTCTCTTTATCAAGTACTTTTACTTTTGAAACTTGAGCATAAAATGTGAGTACTTTTCCACTTTTGAGCTTTAGATTGTGATCACATTTGGATCCACCGTGTCTGGTTTATTTCAATCTACTGTTTACTTTATCCATTTCTCTGACGGATAACATCAGTTTACATTATACCAAAATGGCTTAAATTATAAATCACCTTTAACGGAACACCCAACATAGTCATAGGAAATCACAAATGTACCCTCATCTGCCCCCATGTTGTTAACTCAAAGGCATTCAGTGACTTCTAGTGGCAGCAGGCTGCTAGTGAAAACCCTGCTATAAGAGTATGAGATACATTTTTCTCTTATTATTAAAGTGTTTGGTAATAGCTATATAATATTCCTGCACAAATTGAGGATACATATTATGCAATAATACAATTATTCGTAGAATCAACTTACAGTCATTGCTGCACAGGACTTGTTCTGATTCATGTGATCCAGACAAAGCAAATATTACACAAGCTGTAGAGTCCACATTTCTTTTAAATGAATACATTTAATAATGAAAGGAAATCACATCATGTTTTTATCTGACAATTGTTCCACTTTAATCGATTTATGTTGCAGTTTATCCTTTCAAAACCTTTTTTCTACTGCAATTGAAAACATTTCTCTCCTACTAGCTGTACACAAAGGGAGGCACGCACATATTAAAGGGGTGTAGTAGAAACAAGCTAACAGAACCTTAAATTATTTCGATATCACCAAAGTAACAAAAGAAAGGTTCAAATGTAAAGAAGAAAAAAAACAAAGAAAAAACATATAGAACTTTGACATTCTGTGGAACACATTTGGAATTCTTAAAGTGCTTTGTGACATCACGAACATTCTAAAGTCAGGTGTAGGTTGAGCTGTGTGGGATCATCTGGTCATTTACTTTTGGCGAGCGGACGAGAAGCAACCTCTGAAAATCCCCAAAAATTTTACCCAAACAGCACAAAAACACACAGTACTGAACGTGAAGCATTCTGTAACAAATACAGGTAGTTATTGCTTAGTTTTTAGGTTAACCTGTACATGTATTTAAAGAAAAACTGTGAAATATACCAAATTAGTTTCTTAGAGTAGATTTATACAATTAATTTGTACTGCTTTTCTATTAGTAAATCGTTGTGGGGTGAGCTGGCTGACAGCAGGTTGCCACTTGTAAATTTCCTCTATCATTTCTAAATTATTCACTTGTAAATCTTAAATCTAAATAATCTTTGGTGGCAGGGCTATATCAAAACAAGCTGGAAATGTTCTGTCTGAAAAAGCACTAAGACCTTTTGATAACTCATTATTGTGGGGCTTTTAAAAACAGTTATAAACATTAATCAAGGCAGAAAATCATTCAATTGTGGCTATTGGAATAACATACTAATACTTTGTTAACTTTGCTTTCAGTTATGCCGTCAGTTTCAAAATCTCAACCCCTGGTCAACACAATCTCAGACAATTACGAGATTTTAACAGTTCTGGGAATGGGTTCCTTTGGACAGGTGCTGAAATGTTTGAAACTGGACACTGCAGAGACTGTGGCTGTCAAGGTTTTGAGAAACAGTAATGCAGATGAACTCAACATGAGAGAGGTGAGCTAGCTTTGGATGATCACGAGTCAAAGATCCATTATTGGACATTGCCTGAGTCTTAATAAATATTTGCTCGTACACAACCTCACTGTTTTATGTATCCTCAGATGTGCATGCTTAAAAAGCTCAGATGTTTTGACTCTGATAAGTCCAACATCGTCAGATGCCATGAATGCTTTCAACGGATGGACCGGACGTTCATGGTTTTTGAAATGCTGGATATGAGCCTCCATGACTACATGGACAAGAGAGGATGGCTGCCTGCACCTCTCAATTGCATAAGCATGGTGATCAAAGACGTAAGGATACCAGAGAGAAAATAATTAACAACTATTAGTTTTCCACCCGTTAGATAAGATATACTTTTAGTGATCCCAGTTTGGGAAATCAGTCTCATCATATAAACATTATGTAAATGACTTCACTTGCAGTTGGCCACAGCATTTGATACCCTAAAGAGTATTGGACTGATCCATACAGACTTGAAGTTGGACAATGTCATGCTGGTGGATCACCAGGTACAGCCGATCAGGGTGAAGCTCATCGACTTTGGCCTAGTTGTAAAGACCTCCGAAGTCTGGAAAGGACTTGGAGTGCAGCCTCTCTGGCATAGGTAAGACCTCTAGACCCTTTATCATGGATATGCAATCGATGTAGGAAGTTCACTGCCATCTGGCTGTCTCTTATTGCATATTTGGAGACGAGCAGTATGCCTAAAGAAAATGTATGAGTTGTATTTTTATTTCTTTAACAATGACCTTGTATATTGTGCTGTTCTTCCACACTCAGAGCCCCTGACGTTATTCTTGGCCAGTCATTCAATGCGGCCATCGATGTTTGGTCTCTTGGCACCATATTGGCCGTAATGCTCCTCGGTGTTCAGCTTTTCCCAGGAAATAATGAGTATGATGTGGTGAGTAACATTGATGGTTCATTTCTACATTTGTCCTAATGTTTGTAATATTGTTTTGATATGTACTAATACTTTACGGTCAGGCATGTTTAATACATGGCTATTAGAACATGCATAGAGTAGTCCAAATGACATTTTGCTGTGTTTTGTCTCTAGCTCCGTTTCATCATCGATCTCCTGGGTGAACCACCAAGGAAACTCCTGAATAGTGGATTATTCACAGAGTCATTCTTTAAGGAAAAAAACAGATTCTGTGGGCGGACGGTTTGGAAATTCAAGGTATAGCACCGCAACCTTCTTTGCCAAACATTCATTATCCTCCATTAGATCATGAGCATAAAAAGCAATACAATATGTTGTCTTCTTCCAGACACCCTTGGAGTTTCGGCTGGAAACAAAGCTGAAGACGAGTGATGACAGGGAATACACGTTTTCCTCTCTGGAGGAGCTGAAAACAGTAAGTTCTCAAGAAGGTGCTGCCTGTAGAGGCAGTAACAACATAGTCAAATATCAGGACATCTTTTTGGCTAGTGTCAATTCATTTGTCAATATTTTTTTTTATTTAGTCCCGCGCACACAACAAAACCAGCTTCCAGGCAGAAGACAGGAAGGCTTGTGTGGAGCTTTTGCAGGACATGCTCCAGATGGACCAAAAGAAAAGGATTACTCCAAAACAAATCCTGGCCCATCCATTCATAACTAGGAGCTACCTCAATCTGAGCAAAAACTGTCTGTATGGGTAAGTATGTCTGTTTGACAACAGTAGGCATTTTAGATTACTTTAAATGGCTATTGTAATGTGTACCGTACGCAATTTGAACATGATTGTAAACGTGATTATCCTTTTGTAGCACTGAAACTGTAGAAGCTGACAGTTCCAGCGAGAGTCCAGGGACAGAACAGACACAACTTGACGGGTAAGTAATGATTTGTTTCTTTTGGTTTTGTGGTAGAATGGAAATAATAGTTTTCCATCAGTTTGAAACATTTTACCTGGAAAAGCACTCTAATAAAAATGTGATGAATTATCATTATTATTATTTGCTCTGAACTCAGCACAAATGTTTCTAAATGCATCCGAACAACATATTTTATGGGAACACCATGTGTGCCTCTTTGCTTACCTTTAGATCCTCTGAACACTCCTGTAGTCTCAAAGAGCTGCCAGCTGGGGTCATCGAGGTTCAGACCGATGAGAGGACCGTACTGGTTGAAGAAGCTACCAAAGAGAGCAGTGTCATCAGGTAAGGCCACTAATCCCTCAGCTGAGAGTAGAAGAAAAACACAATAAAGTTAGGAGAGATAAAATGAACATAATGTTCAAAGTTAATGCAATCAAAGCAGGTGACATAAAATGCACCTTTGCCCTTAATATGACAATGTCAGTTTCAATACAATCTAGACCTTTTGATCTTGTATGAACCAACAATGACCCTGTAAGTGTTTGTGTGTTTGTGTAGGACCCAGACTGTGCAGGGAGATACCCCCAGCTCAGTGAAGGCTGAAATTGCACCTGAAATTAAACTGGAATCAATCACTGATGAAGATTGGGAAATAAGCATCGTATCGGTTATTGGAAAAGACCATTCCGAAGCTCCCAAGTCCAGCAGCGAAGAGACTTTGCCCGCACCTGGTAGGAAATATTTACCTCACCATTTTCTGAATTGTCACATTTTTCCAAACCCCATTTCTTCAAAGTTGATTAAAACACCAACTATAATTTTTATTTTCAGTGGTCAGCGAGCCCAGGAAGAAAAAGAAGAAGGGAATCAGAGGATTCTTCTCCAGGATGAGGAGGAATTTCTTCTCCTGCTTCTGTGTGCCTGGGCAGGGCGAGGAGTGAAGTAGTCTGTGAAGGTTTTCCAATGAAACTCACTCTGTCAGTTCAACATCAGCAGCTTCATTTCCCTTAACTCTGACATGGGTGTTTAAAAGTTCTTCAAGCTCTCTGGAGATTCAGTGCAAAACTTCACAGTTACTTCTATGGGCAGCACGGCACTTCCTGTGAGGAGCAGGAGCCGTGTCTGCATGGGTTTTCTCCGGGACCTCCGGTTTTCTCCTAATTTGTACAATAAATTGTTCACAAATTACAAATATGTCTATTGGTTGTACATGTTCAGTCTTAAGATAGGACTGAAATACATTTCAGTTGGTAAATTGTTTTGTGTCTATGAAGACTTTCTACTAGGGGTGTAACGGTTCACAGAAGTCACGGTTCGGTTCATACCTCGGTTTGTGGGTCAGGGTTCGGTACGGGTTCGGTACAACAAGGAAAAGCAAAAAAAAGTCCCAAATGCATAATTTTTTTTGCTGTTATTTATTTTTAACAGTGGTGCAAGTTTTGGTATGAAAATAAGGAACTCTAACATTTGGAATCATTAACTGTATTACACAGTTAAAAACAAACCACAAACAGTAACACACACATACTCAGATGGCCATATTATTTATAATGGCTGATGTCAAACAAAAAGGTTAAATAAGCTGTACAACTAAAAAGAATGTCTTGAATATATTAAAATAAATAATAAGAAAGTGTTTGAATCACAATCAATAAAAGGCAATACAGAACTGTATAACATCTCCTGATGTCAAAATCAAAAATAAATACAATGATAAATATAAAAACAAAATAAAATCTGTACCTTTTAGGAGCAATGTCTAACATGTGTAATTAACTTGTGAGTGTGTGAGGCCATTATGCCTAACTAAAGGTACTCAAGCTTTACTCTATTTTCAAGTTGTTCTTCAAAAAGATGAGTTTGTCTACGTTGTCAGTAGTGAGGGCAGGTCTGTTGGCGGTAACTATGTCACCTGCCATTGAGAAAACCCTCTCGCTGGGGACTGAGACTGACTTGGATGTGATTGAGCATGTTTGACGTGTTACCACCAGCATACCGCACCGCTGTCGAACAACGCCGACACACCGTCCTCGTCCGATCCACAACTCGCACCCCATCATTGTTGTAGTCCACAGGGAACCCGAAATGTTCCCACACACCTGATTTAAAAGAAGCAGGTGGGTCTTCTAGCTCCTGTGTGTTGTGTGAACTCGCCATAGACACTAACTTTTCTTCTTCATATATTATGTTTGTTTTGTTCTTGTTCTTCATTTCTTATTTACGGGCGGCTGGCTTTTAGGTGCAATACCGCCCCCTGGATTATATATAGTGTAATACTGCTCTGAGTGACAGACTTTTTTCCCACTCGTAAAAAAAGGCGTATTCGCCGTGTGACTGCATGTGCCAAACCGTGACGTCCGAACCGTGATGGTACGGGACGAATACCGTTACACCCCTACTTTCTACTGTGATTTACTAAGAGCTGGGGCCTCATTTATAATGGGATATATGCTCAAAAAATGGCGTACGCCAGTTTCTACGCAATGTTTGCGATTTATAAAATACTAACTTGACGGGAAAACATGCGGTCTTCCAAGCAAACTCTAACCCATGCGTACACCGTGTCTGGTTTATTTCAATCTACTGTTTACTTTATCCATTTCTCTGACGGATAACATCAGTTTACATTATAGCAAAATGGCTAAAATTATAAATCACCTTTAACGGAACACCCAACATAGTCATAGGAAATCACAAATGTACCCTCATCTGCCCCCATGTTGTTAACTCAAAGGCATTCAGTGACTTCTAGTGGCAGCAGGCTGCTAGTGAAAACCCTGCTATAAGAGTATGAGATACATTTTTCTCTTATTATTAAAGTGTTTGGTAATAGCTATATAATATTCCTGCACAAAATGAGGATACATATTATGCAATAATACAATTATTCGTAGAATCAACTTACAGTCATTGCTGCACAGGACTTGTTCTGATTCATGTGATCCAGACAGCAAATATTACACAAGCTGTAGAGTCCACATTTCTTTTAAATTAATTCATTTAATAATGAAAATAAATCACATCATGTTTTTATCTGACAATTGTTCCACTTTAATCGATTTATGTTCACAGCCATATCAATACTCATATTGCCCGAGGCGTGGGCCGAGGAGGTGGAGTTGCAGCAATCTTTGACTCAAGTTTACTTATCAAAACTAAACCAAAATTAAATTATACCTCCTTTGAAAGTCTCGTTTTTAGTCTTATGCATCCGACCTGGAAAACTTTGCAGCCAATCTTATTTGTTACAGTGTACCGTGCACCAGGTCCTTATTCAGAATTCTTATCAGAATTCTCTGAGTTTTTATCAACTTTGGTTCTTAAAACAGATAAAGTAATTATCGTAGGTGACTTTAATATTCATGTTGACGATGATAAAAATAGCCTTACTATTACATTTAACTCTATATTAGATTCTGTTGGTTTTTGTCAGAGTGTAAATAAACCAACCCACTGCTATAATCACACTCTCGACCTTGTTCTGACTTATGGTATTGAAATTGAGCAACTATTAGTCGAACCGCATAATCCTGCTTTATCCGACCATTTCTTAGTAACTTTTGAAGTACTGTTACTAGACTACAAAGCATTAGTCAAAAGCTCCTGCAGCAGAAACCTATCTGTTAGTGCTATAGCCAAATTTAAGGAAGAGATTCCACCAATACTTAACTCGATAGCATGTCTGCATGTAGGGGAGGAAACGTATACAAAATGTCCAACACCCCAAATTGATCATGTTGTTGATAGTGCTACAGATGCGCTGTGAATACAATTAGACTCTGTTGCTCCTTTGAAAAAGAAGAAAATAAAACATAGATTAGCTCCATGGCATAATGCCGAAACCCGCAAAATAAATCAAAAGTCGAGACAACTTGAAAGGATATGGCGTTCCACTAAACTTGAAGAATCTCGTTTAATTTGGCATATTACTCTCAATGAATATAAGAAAGCACTGCGTAAATCGAGAGCAACCTACTACTCTTCATTAATAGATGAGAATAAGAATAATGCAAGATTTCTTTTCAGCACTGTAGCCAGGCTGACAGAGAGCCATAGCTCGATTGAGCCTTCTATTCCCATAGCACTCAGTAGTAATTGTTATGGAAATAATTGTCCTAGACTCCTAGATATGACGTACATGACCAACCCTGACGTCTGTTTATCTCCTTTAAGGACATAGGCTGCTTCAGCCATAAAGTTATTGTTCCCATTCTGTGACCGGTCAACACTAGGTCACAGATGGTCTGTTGTTGTGGGTGCACTGGGACACTTCCTTCTTTGTTGTTTGTGGACTCCAACGTATGAAATCTTCGAGGCCATAAGTGACGGATGCAAGTGACTCAGTGTGCCCAACTGTCTAAGCTATCTTATCAAAATATGTTGATCACTCTCTGTGAAACCAGTTAAATGGGCTAACGAGAGAGAGGTGCTCCAGAATTGACGTGGCAACTCTCCCGTGCAGTCTCACCGTGACTGCTGTGACTTGTGATGTGAATCTCTCCGGCCGTAACTCCAAATAAACCATCAGTGTTTGACATCAAAAGCTCCTGCTCTACCGTGTCTCCTTCCTGAGTCGGTGACTCCTAATTGCAATTGCTACACAGAAGTTTCCTCCACAAATTGGCGTTGTCGGCAGGATACCAACAAATCTTCAGAACTGGTAAGTGTGATTTCAAATCTACATTTGGACATTGCCTTACCAGAATCTGTGATTGACGGTATCCTAAAATTACCTGTGAAACTGAGCGGCTGTGTTTCATCTTTGGTTAATAAACATTTGGGGATAATAGACCCAGGGGATCAGTGTTTGGGGACTCAGTCCTGGCTGATTTCCTCTGTGTGTGCTGCTCTGGACTGAAGTGCCATACAAGCATACACAGCTCATGTTTAGAGAGACCTTAAAAGAAGGGCATCAGTAAAGTGGAGCTTCTGTGTGAAAGCAATGTAAAGATTTGTATTGAACAAATCGCCGAATTCTGGGGGTTTCAGCGGCCAAGCACAGCAGTTGAAAATAAGCAGCCAGAGATATTACTGCTATCGCCTCTATAAACACTTGCTCCAGCTGCAGCCGTGGGTGTGTGTGTGTAAACCTCCCCGTGCTTGTGGAGCTGGAGAAGTGCAGCTGAGAGGGAGAAAGTCACATGTTTTTGCCTATAAAAGTTTTAACTCACACCACCGCCATCTCTTTTGAAAAAATGGAAAAAGAAATGGTCTAAAAGCACCCGTTGCTTGCGACCCCTTTCTCATGGTTAGACGGACCAGCGCGAGGTGCGTGCATCGCCTGATGCGCCACAGTTCCCTAGACATTGAGGAGCAGGTGGTGGTCCGGGGTGCATACATACAATTATAGGCTAATTGATCACAGGTGGGTAGTGGCACGCAAACGTAGAGCAAACTGTGTTTCATCATTGGATGAGCTCGATGGCAAGTGTATAGGCTGGTCGTGTCGGACTACAGTCAACTGGGCTGTCGTTTGGAGAGAAAGGGAAGAGGGAAAAGTCTGTGGGCTCCGGTCGGGGGGCACAGCGCCACTAGAAACGGATAGTGGTGTCGCAAGGGGATAAGTTAGTTATCGCTCTTGGACGGCTTTCGGGCACCGATCTAGGACTTGTATACAAGGGTGGGTGCGTGAGTTAAGGCGCCCCATCTGCAATTCCCCACCCCCTCTGAAACCTCCTAATTCGGACTAAATTGAGCTGGATGAGCTTTGCTGTCACGCTGGTGTTTATTACGAGTTAATGTTTTGTTTGTCTGATTGTTTGTGGGGGGTCTATATTGGTTTGTCCCGCTGTCTTGTGTATGTTTTGTAACAACTAATAATGAATCAGTCCATAGACAGGGTAAAATTAACTAAACTTAGTTATCCCACCAAAAGTAAATGACTTGAGCAAAATAAATAATATAAAGATGTAAAGCAAAATTCTGGTAGTATAAATGTGCTGCAAAATAAAAATAAATAGCAAAACAGTGTTTTATGTCCTGCATCTGAGTGTGCAGAGGAAAAAGTAAACAAGAAGCACACTGTTCAGGGTGTGCGCTGTGTAAGAAGAAAATAAGATTATATTGCTTTAAGAATCCATTCTTAAATGGTATTGCTGGTATGTTAAAATATGTTTGTGACCTTGTATAAACCCTATGCCCCGTCCTGCGCCCCGAGACCCTCAGAGACCTGCCTGAGGAGATCAGGGTTGCAAAATCCGTTTTTTCTAGGTCAATGTTGTATTATTTGTTTAATTTATTCTTAAATCTATGTATTGTATGGTAATAATGAATAAAAACGTAGTGTATTGAACACATTCCGAAACAAAGCAGATAAGACAGAACTAGACTCAGACATAATACTAATTGTTGTTGAAACCTTTTGCGCTGTTGCTGCAAAATGGAAACTTTGCTGATTATCTGTTCCAACTGGCCACTGGAATCAGATAAATATAAGTTGAAGTTCAATTACAGTTTTAAAAAATAGTTCAAATTATTTCTCGTGTCAACCAATTGGTCTCCATAGACATTACTAAAATTAAAATAGTTGTTAAACTACTGACAAGTTTTCTGAAACTGAGCTTATGAACAACAGAGTAAAGGTCGCTGGTTAAGCCAGGATCAATATATTTGTTGAAGTTTTTATTGTGTGCATAATAAATGTGTTTAAATTAATTGAGCAATTCTTTAAAAAGTATAATGTTGCAATCTCTTTAAAATAAGTAATTACAGTTAAAAAAATAGATGTTGTTTTCCAAGGGCCTGTCTTTCACAGGCCCACACTTTGAATCATGACACTTCCAAGTCCTACTTTACAACGCACGACAATCGTTCTTCTCTGACATCATTACCAAAAACAAAAACAACGCACGTGCCTTGTTTGCTACCGTCGACAGACTAACTAACCCCCCAGTGTCAGTAGCCTCTGAATTTCTATCCACCAGGGCGTGCAATAATTTTGCCTCCTTCTTCACAGACAAAATTCAGAAAATAAGACAAGCAGTCAGTGCCTCTGCATCAGGAACAGCAAATGTGTTGTCTCTGTGTCCACTTAACATCAATTCAAACACCATGACACAATTCCATCAGATTAATGATAAAAACCTAGAGGACATTATTCAACTTCTGAAATCCTCCTCCTGCTGCCTTGATATTATTCCAACGGGATTTTTTAAAGATGTTTTGCCTTGCATGGCCTCAGATCTACTTCATATAGTAAACAAATCTCTTCACTCAGGTATTTTTTCCACAGGCCCTGAAAACTGCAGTCATTAAACCACTCTTAAAAAAGAATAATCTAGATGCTTCAGTAATGAACAATTACAGGCCCATATCAAACCTGCCATTTCTAGGTAAAATCATTGAAAAAGTTGTTTTTCAACAGCTGAGTAATTTTTTGCATTTAAATGACTGTTTCGATGTGTTCCAGTCAGGCTTTCGTCCAAACCACAGTACTGAGACTGCTCTTGTAAAGGTCTTTAATGACATCCACTTAAACACAGACAGTGGCAGAACTTCAGTGTTAGTATTATTAGATCTCAGTGCTGCGTTTGACACTGTTGACCACAGCATATTACTAGACCGACTGGAAAACTGGGTGGGACTTTCGGAAACCGTCCTAAATTGGTTTGAATCCTACTTAAAGGACAGAAACAACTTTGTTTCTATTGGTAAATACACATCTGAGTTGACAAATATGACATGTGGGGTTCCTCAAGGCTCCATCTTGGGGCCTCTTCTCTTTAACATCTACATGCTACCACTGGCTCAGATAATGAAAAACAACAAAATAAGTTACCATAGCTATGCAGATGACACACAAATTTACGTAACAGTTTCAACAGGAGACTATGCTCCAATTCAAACACTGAGTAAGTGCATTGAACAAATCAATGACTGGATGGGTCAGAACTTTCTCCAATTAAACAAAGATAAAACTGAGGTAATGGTTTTTGGAGCCAAGGCAGAACGTATAAAAGTTAGCGCTGAGCTTCAGTCTGCAATGTTCAAAACAACAGATAAAGCCAGAAATCTAGGTGTAGTAATGGACTCTGACCTGAGTTTCAACAGCCACATTAAAACAGTTACTAAATCAGCCTACTATCGCCTAAAGAACATATCTAGGATTAAAAGACTAATGTCACAGCAGGATTTGGAAAAACTTGTCCATGCTTTTATCTTCAGTAGACTCGACTACTGCAATGGTGTCTTCACAGGTCTCACTAAAAAATCTATTCGGAAGCTGCAGCTGATTCAGAACGCTGCTGCTCGAGTCCTCACTAACACTAAGAAAGTGGATCACATCACTCCTGTTCTGAAGTCTTTACACTGGCTTCCTGTGTGTCAAAGAATAGATTTCAAAATACTGCTGCTGGTTTATAAAGCTTTGAATGGTTTAGGCCCAAAATACATTTCTGATCTACTGCTAAATTATGAACCATCCAGATCTCTCAGGTCTTCAGGGACTGGTCAGCTTTCTGTCCCCAGAGTCAGAACTAAACATGGTAAAGCAGCATTCAGTTATTATGCTCCAAATATCTGGAACAAACTCCCAGAAACCTGCAGGTCCGCTGCAACTCTGACTACTTTTAAATCCAGGCTGAAGACTTTTCTTTTTGTCGCTGCTTTTAATTGAATTATTCATATCTTAGACTGCACTGTAACTTTTATCCATGTATTTTTTCTTTTAATGTTTATCCATGTATTTCTTCTTTTAATGTTTATTTTATTAGCTTTTCTTTTTAATGACTGATTTTAAATGCCATGTTCTTAATGTCTTTCATTTGTTGTAAAGCACTTTGAATTGCCTTGTGTTGAAAAGTGCTCTATAAATAAACTTGCCTTGCCTTGCCTTGCCTTACAGAGATCAGTATCACTTTGTGTTGCAAGCCAAATCCAGGGATTCTACTCGAGCCCAATTTTAAATACCATAAAGAAAAGTATTGAACCCAGCTCGAGCTAAATGTCAAATGTATTTAATTAATGTGCAAGTGTTTTGATTTAGTTAAAATGCTCCAGTCTAGCTTCCTTCAAGTTTAGTCTCATAACATTCTCACTGCTGTGCTGTCCCAAATGTGTTTAAACCTTGGACACACACACACACACACACACACACACACACACACACACACACACACACACACACAACACACACACACACACACACACACACACACACACACAACACACACACACACACACACACACACACACACACACACACACACACACAACACACACACACACACACACACACACACACACACCACACACACCACACACACACACACACACACACACACACACACACACACACACACACACACACACACACACACACACACACACACACACACACACACACACTTTGGATAAGTATTCACCTTATCCAAATTGTTGATTAGTAATTCAAGTTTTAATTATTAAATTAAATGTGGTACATAACATAGAATAAATAAAATAACTTTGACTTGATCATTTTGTTCACAACATTAGACCTTGTCCTCTAATCTCTACTAGAATAAGATAAGTGTGCATGTTTTAACACTCCTGTAATGTACCTAATCTTGTTATCCTTTTCGTTACAGAGCTGGGAAAATGGTGTATTGATTAGATTCTGATCCGTGCAAGTCCAATTTTGACTGACTTTAGTTCTAATGTTAATGTTAATTTGATTTCAACCCATAAGTAATTATTTAGATTAACTCAACATTTCACATGATGATGGATGAGTGTTCCACATTTGTTTCCACTCATTTGTTGTGCAATTAGGCCAATGGTAAAGAGAGACATTGATGACCTTGTGTCCCTTTTGTTGGTACGTGGTTCCATTTTGTCTGGCCTTGGACGACTTCACTAAGAGTCACCCAGTTCTGCCTTGCTACAGTCCGGCTGAGTACAGTCACAAAGATGCTATGGCTGCTCTACATGAAATGACATTAATGGTCTGGTCCGAGAATGGACACCATTTCCTGCTCCCAGAGAGAATGACGCTCCTCAAACTGAACATTACAGCCGTTGATACTGTCTCACGTGGGTCTGCTCCCCCCACCGAGCCATGAACTGAAAGCTTGACATCTGCTTTGAACACCTGGAAGCCTCCCTGTCACACTAGCACCAACCCTTGGGTCAGTCAGATGGGATTAACGGCTTCACTTAGGGCATTTGGTTCAGAAATATGACTCTCGTTACCGCAGAGTGGGTTGTTTTTAAGGCTATTCATACTGCTATGCAGAGGATGCCTGTAAGTTGGCAAGCTGTTAAAAGCCCCTACTATTTTTAAAATAGGCCTAATGTCAGGGGCCTCTTAGTTCTACATGTATTCACATTATATAGAACAATGTGTCCACCTGGTAAAAACTAGAGGCTGCACGAAACTCAGGCTACAATACGACCATTCTGTTCTGCTCTAACAATTCAATTGATAGATTCTACGTCAAAACAATTAGCTTTCATTGTTTCCAATGATAACGTCACCTTAAGTGGAGGAATGCAAACCTGTTTTCAAATGTAAGGTTTTGAATTTGTTTGACATTTCTCAGTAATAACACCCTCAGACACCCAATATCATTCATGCTATGCCATAAGTAAATAACTCAGATGTTAAGGGGGTTGAAGCTTTTCCTCCCAAATCAGATATGCTTTGTTTTTCAACAAAGGTATACATTTCCTGCATAATATATGTTTCTCACAATTGTTTATTTTTTTTGCAAGCTGCACACAGGTGATACTGAGTCTTCTCGAGTAATAGATTATAAACTACACCATGCTTAAATAGACTCCTAAGTTATTATTTCATATGTGACATATGTAAGAAAAGGGAGGGAAGAGTCAATTATATTGAGTAATTGATTTTATATTGGAACATTTATTACTCAAACCTGTTTTATGGAAGAGGAAAAATATATATTTCTGATAAACTAATATTTTATCAAATGGTGAATTAATATAACATTTAGAATCATTGAGAAGGGGTTATATCCAGGGACTAGCTCACCTTTAAATTACAATAACATTTCTCTGCTTTGGACTGATGAGTATATGATTCTTGTATGTTAAATGACTAACACAAACCTTACATTTATGCATGTGCATGTGTCAGGAAGGCTCCCAAATAATTCTGAGGGGCCTATCCTATTTTTGTAATTAAATGATAATGTGCTAATCCATTACTTTGAGTTGTCTGCACTCAGGAAAACATCCCTATCAGGTGTTAACCCAATAACTAGGACAGCTCTGAAGGCCAAGGGTCAGAGAGAGAGGATCACACTCTCCGGCTGCAGAGGGCACCCCATCCACGGGCAAGGAGGCACGAGATCGTTCGAGATGAGAGGATTATAATCTTCAACTATCTGAGGAGATTGGATGCTTCTTCACCATTCTGCTCTGTGGGCTCAGGCAGACAACCCTGCGGGACGAGCGAGGGCTTCAGAGGCTTCATACAAGGTTCCTTGTTTCTTGGAGGAGCAGATCTCTTCCTAACCTCTCCCATCCACGGGGGGAGACCTGGATGCACCATTTGGAATATGCAGTTGCACTGCTCTCAAGCAGATAGCAGAAGGAATGCAGGCAGATGAGCCTCCGTTTCACAGGGGGATCATACAGTGCTCACTGAATTGAGCCACACAAAAGCAGAGCAATTGGGGGGGTTGAAATATGGCGCTCTGATGACGAAGAGTTTGAGCCGATCAGCACCTCAGTGCTAATCTACAGTATCAGGATGCCTTTACACACACCAGACACTCTTTGTCATAAAGAGAGGAGGAGAACGAGTCAGAAAGACTGAAGGACATGTTCTTCCAGCTCTCGTACAAAGATGAACTTTTAATTGATTTTATACCTTGGATATTTACAGATGTACAATTAATGACTGTCTTTATATTTCTAATGACCAGACATGTGTTGAATAGTGGTGATTCATATATTTTGCCAGATCAGATTACACTTTCGCACTAAACAAAATTAATTAATTAATATTTTCAGATATTTCTACTATTATCACAGATAGTGTTAATATCCTTAATCGTCCAGCAATCAGGCTTAACAACACTACTCTTTAATGTATTATCCATGCACAGAAAGACCTACAATGATGTTTCCAGTACTGGATTCATTTCAGTTTTGGCCCAAAACAAATATGTATAATATTTCATATAACAATTATGTAGCATATTTGATCCTCAAATTAGAGAAGTATAATTTAAAGAAATTGATATTCTATATTCAACATTAGATAAACACAGAAGAATCCTTTCCATGTACCATAAGTAGATGCTCAGGTAAGTATGGCTAATGGGAATAATTGATAGACTTATTTGGCACAGATTAGTGGTAGCATTTACAAATGTGATAATTCAAGTTTTAAGAATGTTTAATCCTTCCTTTCCAGGTTTTTACAAAAGTCTTTGAATATTTGCCTAACTTTTCCTTTTCAGATTTTGAACAATGTACTTGACTAAAATGAATGTATTGATTTGACTAAAGTGCCTTACTAATGACTAAAGCATATGTAAGTAAACGTAAAAGTAATCCTAATATTGAGGACACTGCACTTTTGCAGATTACATATTGATAAAATCACAACTGTGAATTGTATACCTTAGCTGGATCTCTTCGGATCCTTAGTTTTAAAATGCTTTTGACTAGTGATTGCCTTGAAGTAAATCTTTAAAACGGCAAGCTGGTTTTTATTTTATAGTTTGATGAATGAAATTAACTAATGATAAATGATAAGATATATTAGTTTAAAACAAATATTTAGCTATTTTTGCATCTGTGTTTTATGTGTGTTCATTATTGTGCTTTTGACGAAAGATGATCAAACACTGATGAGATGATTTTTCCTATTATGATTGTCTGTATCAATCATTGTGATTGAGTGTTTCAATCTTATTCTACTTTGTGATGTAATTGATGTAAGTCCACACTCAAATCTGAAGATTCCCATTGAGTTAAGTATTGACCAAATTATTATTAGACTAATGTTTTTAGGTTATCATAAATGATAAAAAGAGAGGACTGTTATGGAAATAATTGTCCTAGACTCCTAGATATGACGTACATGACCAACCCTGACGTCTGTTTATCTCCTTTAAGGACATAGGCTGCTTCAGCCATAAAGTTATTGTTCCCATTCTGTGACCGGTCAACACTAGGTCACAGATGGTCTGTTGTTGTGGGTGCACTGGGATACTTCCTTCTTTGTTGTTTGTGGACTCCAACGTATGAAATCTTCGAGGCCATAAGTGACGGATGCAAGTGACTCAGTGTGCCCAACTGTCTAAGCTATCTTATCAAAATATGTTGATCACTCTCTGTGAAACCAGTTAAATGGGCTAACGAGAGAGAGGTGCTCCAGAATTGACGTGGCAACTCTCCCGTGCAGTCTCACCGTGACTGCTGTGACTTGTGATGTGAATCACTCCGGCCGTAACTCCAAATAAACCATCAGTGTTTGACATCAAAAGCTCCTGCTCTACCGTGTCTCCTTCCTGAGTCGGTGACTCCTAATTGCAATTGCTACACAGAAGTTTCCTCCACAGTAATGATTTGATGTGCTTTTTTAACGATAAAATTGTTACTCTTAGAAACAAAATTAATGACCTCTTGCCTTTGACCAGTATAGTGTTATCAACTCCCGGAAACGTAAGTTCTAATATTACACTAGATAGTAAACTAGAATGCTTTTCAGCCATAAACCTTGAACAATTAAATTCAATGATTCTCTCTTCTAAACCATCAACGTGTATGTTAGAACCAATTCCAACTAAGCAGTTGAAGGAAGTTTTTCCATTAATTAGCACTTCTTTATTAAATATTAAGAATATGTCTTTATTATCAGGCTATGTTCCACAATCATTCAAAGTAGCAGTGATAAAACCGCTTCTTAAAAAGCACAACCTCGATCCAGAGGTTTTAGCCAATTATAGACCTATTTCTAATCTTCCGTTCCTCTCAAACATTCTTGAGAAAGCAGTCGCAAAACAGTTGTGTGATTACTTAAAAAACAATATTATAAGGAATCATTCTGTAAATTTTCATTGTTATGCGGATGATACTCAACTATATTTATCAATCAAGCCTGATGAAATTAGTCATCTAAATAAAATTCAAGACTGCCTCAAGGACTTAAAAACGTGGATGACCTTAAACTTTTTGATGTTAAACACGACCAAAACTGAAGTTATTGTACTTAGCCCGAAGAATCTACGAAACAAATTATCTAAAGATATACTAACTATGGATGGCATTAATTTGACCTCCAGTGAGACTGTAAGGAATCTTGGTGTTATATTTGATCAGGATTTATCCTTTAACGCCCACATAAAATCAATTTCAAGGACCGCCTACTTCCATCTACGTAGCATTGCAAAAATCAGGCATATCTTGCCTCAAAACGATGCAGAGAAACTAGTCCATGCATTTGTTACTTCAACGCTGGATTATTGTAACTCTTTATTATCAGGGTGTACCAAGAAGTCAGTCAAGTCGCTTCAGCTGATTCAAAATGCTGCAGCTCGTGTACTAACCAGAGTTAGGAAAAGGGACCACATTACTCCTGTTCTGGCTGCCTTACACTGGCTCCCTATAGAGCACAGGATAGAATTTAAAATTCTTCTTCTCGCCTACAAAACCCTTAATGGGCAGGCGCCATATTACCTTAAAGAACTCATTATACCCTACTGTCCTACTAGGGCATTGCATTCCAAGAATGCAGGGTTGTTGGTTGTTCCTAGAGACTCTGTGGAGGAAACTTCTGTGCAGCAATGCAGTAGGAGTCACCGACTCAGGAAGGAGACACGGTAGAGCAGGAGCTTTTGATGTCAAACACTGATGGTTTATTTGGAGTTACGGCCGGAGAGATTCACATCACAAGTCACATCAGTCACGGTGAGACTGCACGGGAGAGTTGCCACGTCAATTCTGCAGCGCCTCTCTCTCGTTAGCCCATTTAACTGGTTTCACAGAGAGTGATCAACATATTTTGATAAGATAGCTTGGACAGTTGGGCACACTGAGTCACTTGCATCCGTCACTTATGGCCTCGAAGATTTCATACCTTGGAGTCCACAAACACGAAAGAAGGAAGTGTCGCAGTGCACCCACAACAACAGACCATCTGTGACCTAGTGTTGCCCGGTCACAGAATGGGAACAATAACTTTATGGCTGAAGCAGCCTATGTCCTTAAAGGAGATAAACAGACGTCAGGGTTGGTCATGTACGTCATATCTAGGACAATTATTTCCCTAACAGTCCACTCTTTTTATCATTTATGATAACCTAAAAACATTAGTCTAATAATAATTTGGTCAATACTTAACTCAATGGGAATCTTCAGATTTGAGTGTGGACTTACATCAATTACATCACAAAGTAGAATAAGATTGAAACATTCAATCACAATGATTGATACATCATTGATACATCATAATAGGAAAAATCATCTCTCATCAGTGTTTGATCATCTTTTGTCAAAAGCACAATAATGAACACACATAAAACACAGATGCACAATAGCAAAAATATTTGTTTTGGGCCAAAACTGAAATTAATCCAGTACTTGAAACATCATTGTAGGTATTTCTGTGCATGGATAATACATTAAAGAGTAGTGTTGTTAAGCCTGATTGCTGGACGATTAAGGATATTAACATTATCTGTGATAATAGTAGAAATATCTTATTATTCAATACTTTATAATCTGAAAATATTAATTAATTAATTTTGTTTAGTGCGAAAGTGTAATCTGATCCGGCAAAAAATATATGAATCACCACTATTCAACACATGTCTGTTCATTGGAAATATAAAATCAGTCATTAATTGTACATCTGTAAACATCCAAGGTATAAAATCAATTCAAAGTTCATCTTTGTACGAGAGCTGGAAGAACATGTCCTTCAGTCTTTCTGACTCGTTCTCCTCCTCTCTTTATGACAAAGAGTGTCTGGTGTGTGTAAAGGCATCCTGATACTGTAGATTAGCACTGAGGTGCTGATTGGCTCAAACTCTTCGTCATGAGAGCGCCATATTTCAACACCCCAATTGCTCTGCTTTTGTGTGGCTCAATTCAGTGAGCACTGTGTGATCCCCCAGTGAAACGGAGGCTCGTCTGCCTGCATTCCTTCTGCCATCTGCTTGAGAGCAGTGCAACTGCGTATTCCAAGTGGCACATCCAGGTCTCCCCCCGTGATGGAGAGGTGAGGAATACATCTGCTCCTCCAAGAAACAAGGAACCTTGTATGAAGCTTCTGAAGCCCTGGCTCGTCCCGCAGGGTTGTCTGCCTGAGCCCACAGAGCAGAATGGTGAAGAAGCATCCCATCTCCTCAGATAGTTGAAGATTATAATCCTCTCATCCCGAACGACCTCGTGCCTCCTTGCCCCTGGATGGGGGTGCCCTCTGCAGCCGGAGAGTGTGACCCTCTCTCTCTCTGACCCTTGGCCTTCAGATCAGTCCTAGTTATTGGGTTAACACTTGATAGGGATGTTTTCCTGAGTGCAGACACCTCAAAGTAATGGATTAGCACATTATCATTTAATTACAAAAATAGGATAGGCCCCTCAGAATTATTTGGGAGCCTTCCTGACACATGCATAAATGTAAGGTTTGTGTTAGTCATTTAACATGCAAGAATCATATACTCATCAGTCCAAAGCAGAGAAATGTTATTTAATTTAAAGGTGAGCTAGTCCCTGGATATAACCCCTTCTCAATGATTCTAAATGTTATATTAATTCACCATTTGATAAAATATTAGTTTATCAGAAATATATATTTTTCCTCTTCCATAAAACAGGTTTGAGTAATAAATGTTCCAATATAAAATCAATTACTCAATATAATTGATTCTTCCCTCCCTTTTCTTACATATGTCACATATGAAATAATAACTTAGGAGTCTATTTAAGCATGGTGTAGTTTATAATCTATTACTCGAGAATACTCAGTATCACCTGTGTGCAGCTTGCAAAAAAAACAATTGTGAGAAACATATATTATGCAGGAAATGTATACCTTTGTTGAAAAACAAAGCATATCTGATTTTGGAGGAAAAGCTTCAACCCCCTTAACATCTGAGTTATTTACTTTGTTGGGACTAACGCGTTACTGTAACGCCTTTATTTTTGGCAGTAACCAGTATTCTAACGCATTACTTTTTAAATTCAGTAACTCAGTTAACGTTACTACATGGTGCGTTACTCCGTTACTGTTAGTTCTTTTATATAGTCAACAGCCAGGCGAACAGAGATGAGAACTGTACAGTACTTGAGTAAATATACTTAAATACTTCCTGCGTCACATGCGGAGACGGGCTGTGGCTGTGGGCGTGTTTGTGTTGTTTACTAACAAGACTAGCGAATGGTGGCGGCGGAGCCCAAGTCTAGTTTCTCCACCTGGAGATATTCTCACTATTTCACTTTTGTCGAGCACAAAGAAAAGAAAGTTTCTGTTAAATGTAAGTTGTGTCCTGGCGGGTCAAAGAGCCCATCTACTGCCCAAACCAGTAATTCAGATCTCTTCAAACATCTGCAAAAACAACATGCTGGGACGAAGCTAGTAACTAAGACCGGCACACACCCAGACTCAGCGACGCCACTCCACGGCATATGGGACGGAACACTTTTTCCAACTACCTGGAGAAAGAATATACAAAAATGGAAAGCCAGCTAATATCGATGCAATCCAGATTGCATATAATGCATGTCAAGTTGATCAACAGATTGTATTATTCTCCAATGCAATAACAGTCCTGAAATGAAGGCTATAAGGGCATTAATGGGAGCCCTTTTTTCTAAGTAACTAAAAAGTTACTTTTCACAGTAACGCATTACTTTTTGGTGTAAGTAATCAGTAAAGTAACTGAGTTACTTTTGAAATGAAGTAACTAGTTACTGGTTTTCAGTAACTAGCACAACACTGGTTATTACTGATGGCATAGCATGAATGGAATTGGGTGTCTGAGGGTGTTATTACTGAGAAATGTCAAACAAATTCAAAACCTTACATTTGAAAACAGGTTTGTATTCCTCCACTTAAGGTGACGTTATCATTGGAAACAATGAAAGCTAATTGATTTGACGTAGAATCTATCAATTGAATCGTTAGAGCAGAACAGAATGGTCGTATTGTAGCCTGAGTTTCGTGCAGCCTCTAGTTTTTACCAGGTGGACACATTGTTCTATATAATAATAATAATAATAATAATAATAATAACTCCTTACATTTATTATAGCGCTTTTCCAGATGCTCAAAGCGCTTTACAAATACACATTACACATATCATACATGCAATGGTCACCACTGTGGACAATACCCACAGGAGCAAGTTCAGGTGAAGTGTCTTGCCCAAGGACACAACGGCTTTTACAGACGCAGCAGCGGCGGGTTTCACCCCTTGATCTGATGATCATTGCACAGCGCACTGCGCCACACCGTCCATCTTCACGCCTCGAAGTCATCGAGGCGCTTTTACAAGTACACATTGATATCATACATGTACTGTGGACAATACCCACAGGAGCAAATCCGGGTGAAGTGTCTTGCCCAAGGACACAACGGCCTGACGCAGTGGCGGCAGGAGCGGGTTTCGAACTGGAGTTCCCAGCACCCCCCCTTGATCTGATGATCAGATGCACAGACCACTGCGCCACCCGGGACGAATATATATATATAATGTGAATACATGCAGAACTAAGAGGCCCCTGACATTAGGCCTATTTTAAAAATAGTAGGGGCCTTTAACAGCTTGCCAATTTACAGGCATCCTCTGCATAGCAGTATGAATAGCCTTAAAAAAACAACCCACTCTGCCGTAACGAGAGTCATATTTCTGAACCAAATGCCCCAAGTGAAGCCGTTAATCCCATCTGACTGAGCCAAGGCTTGGTGCTGGTGTGATAGGGAGGTTTCCAGGTGTTCAAAGCCGATGTCAAGCTTTCAGTTCATGGCTCAGTGGGGGGAGCAGACCCACGTGAGACAGTATCAACGGCTGTAATGTTCAGTTTGAGGAGCGTCATTCTCTCTGGGAGCAGGAAATGGTGTCCATTCTCGGACCAGACCATTAATGTCATTTCATGTAGAGCAGCCATAGCATCTCTGTGACTGCACTCAGCCAGACTGTAGCAGGGTAGAACTGGGTGACTCTTAGTGAAGCCGTCCAAGGCCATAGGCAAAATGGAACCACGTACCAACAAAAGGGACACAAGGTCATCAATGTCTCTCTTTACCATTGGCCTAATTGCACAACAAATGAGTGGAAAAAAATGTGGAACACTAATTCATCATCATGTGAAATGTTGAGTTAATCTAAATAATTACTTATGGGTTGAAATCAAATTAACATTAGAACTAAAGTCAGTCAAAATTGGACTTGCACGGATCAGAAGCTAAGCAATACACCATTTTCCCAGCTCTGTAACGAAAAGGATAACAAGACTAGGTACATTACAGGAGTGTTAAAACACCCAAACATGCACACTTATCCTATTCTAGTAGATATTAGTGGACAAGGTATAATGTTGTGAACAAAATGATCAAGTCAAAGTAATTTTATTTATTCTATGTTATGTACCACATTTAATTTAATAATTAATCTTGAATTACTAATCAACAATTTACAATTTGGATAAGGTGAATACTTATCCAAAGTGTGCGTGTGTGTGTGTGTGTGTGTGTGTTTGTCTGCCCAAGGTTTAAAAACATTTGGGACAGCACGGCAGTGAGAATGTTATGAGACTAAACTTGAAGGAAGCTAGACTGGAGCATTTTAACTAAATCAAAACACTTGCACATTAATTAAATACATTTTACATTTAGCTCGAGCTGGGTTCAATACTTTTCTTCATGGTATTTAAAATTGGGCTTGAGTAGAACCCCTGGATTTGGCTTGCAACACAAAGTGATACTGATCTCTGTAGGAGTTGGAAGTGTCATGATTCAATAGGCGCATTCACACCGCAGTACTTTTCCCACAAAGGTTCATGCGAATTTAGTTCATGCAAACTCTTTAGTTCGCATGAACTAAGTACAGATCGCGTTCACACCGGAAAAAGTCCCTGGGGGTGGATTAGGCAAATTAAGCCGCTGACGTCACTTCTTCTTCTTCTGCTTTGGGTTTACTGGCAGGCTACAAACAACTTCACGGCGTATACTGCCGCCAACAGTCCCCGGCCGGAAGTCCCCGGAGTTGAAGCCTTCCGAGTAAATCGCCAGAACGCCGACACCTCCTCATCTCCACCGCTCCCATGTTTTATTTTGTGTTGCCATACGTTAGTCTCTCTGCGTTTCTGCGCTGGGCTAATGCTAATAATGCTAATGCGAGGATAATAAAATGGCGGCTTCACAAAGCTTTTTGGGAGTTTTACGGGGCGTGGTTTGCAATCCGCCCAGCCAATCAGAAATATAGCTCTTTTCTCACAAAAGAGCCGCTCGAAAGTCCCTGCTGTCTAGCAGGGACTTTCGAGGGGGTAAAAAGTTTCTCATTAACTAATTTTAGTACCGGCTCTTTTTGGTGTGAACGCGATAAAAGAGTTCTCATGAACTAAGTTCGCATGAACCTTTGTGGGAAAAGTACCGCAGTGTGAATGCGCCTAAAGTGTGGGCCTGTGAAAGACAGGCCCTTGGAAAACAACATCTATTTTTTTAACTGTAATTACTTATTTTAAAGACATAGCAGCATTATACTTTTTAAAGAATTGCTCAATTAATTTAAACACATTTATTATGCACACAATAAAATACTTCAACAAATATATTGATCCTGGCTTAACCAGCGACCTTTACTCTGTTGTTCATAAGCTCGGTTTCAGAAAACTTGTCAGTAGTTTAACAACTATTTTAATTTTAGTAATGTCTATGGAGACCAATTGGTTGATACGAGAAATAATTTGAACTATTTTTTAAAACTGTAATTGAACTTCAACTTATATTAATTATCTGATTCCAGTGGCCAGTTGGAACAGATAATCAGCAAAGTTTCCATTTTGCAGCAACAGCGCAAAAGGTTTCAACAACGATTAGTATTATGTCTGAGTCTAGTTCTGTCTTATCTGCTTTGTTTCGGAATGTGTTCATACATTACGTTTTTATTAATTATTACCATACAATACATAGATTTAAGAATAAATTAAACAAATAATACAACATTGACCTAAAAAAACAGATTTTGCAACCCTGATCTCCTCAGGCAGGTCTCTGAGGGTCTCGGGCGCAGGACGGGGCATAGGGTTTATACAAGGTCACAAACATATTTTAACATACCAGCAATACCATTTAAGAATGGATTCTTAAAGCAATATAATCTTATTTTCTTCTTACACAGCGCACACCCTGAACAGTGTGCTTCTTGTTTACTTTTTCCTCTGCACACTCAGATGCAGGACATAAAAACACTCTTTTGCTATTTATTTTCATTTTGCAGCACATTTATACGACCAGAATTTTTTTGCTTTACACCTTTATATTATTTATTTTTCTCAAGTCATTTACTTTTGGTGGGATAACTAAAGTTTAGTTCATTTTACCCTGTCTATGGACCGATTCATTATTAGTTGTTACAAAACATGCACAAGACGGCGGGACAAACCAATATAGACCCCCATACAAACAATCAGACAAACAAAACATGAACTCGTAATAAACACCAGCGTGACAGCAAAGCTCAACCAGCTCAATTTAGTCCGAATTAGGAGGTTTCAGAGGGGGTGGGGAATTGCAGATGGGGCGCGATCGGAGCCCACAGACTTTTCCCTCTTCCCTTTCTCTCCAAAAGACAGCCCAGTTGACTGTAGTCCGACACGACCAGCCTATACACTTGCCATCGAGCTCATCCAACGATGAAACACAGTTTGCTCTACGCTTGCGTGCCACTACCCACCTGTGATCAATTAGCCTATAATTTTATGTATGCACCCCTGACCGCCACCTGCTCCTCAATGTGTAGGGAACTGTGGCGCATCGGGTGATGCACGCACCTCGCGCTGGTCCGTCCAAACATGAGAAAGCGGTCGCAAGCAACGGGTGCTTTTTAGACCATCTCTTTTTTCCATTTTAAATAGAGATGGCGGTGGTGTGAGTTAAAACTGTTATAGGCAAAAACATGTGACTTTCTCCCTCTCAGCTGCACTTCTCCAGCTCCACAAACATTGGGAGGTTTTACACACACACACACCCGCGGCTGTAGATGGAGCCGTGTTTTACAGAGAGGCGATAGCAGTAATATCTCTGGCTGCTTATTTTCAACTGCTGTGCTTGGCCGCTGAAACCCCCAGAATTTGGCGATTTGTCCAATACAAATCTTTACATTGCTTTCACACAGAAGCTCCACTTCACTGATGCCTTTCTTTAAGGTCTCTCTAAACATGAGCTGTGTATGCTTGTATGGCACTTCCGTCCCGAGCAGCACACAGTGGAAATCAGCCAGGACTGAGTCCCCAGACACTGATCCCCTGGGTTTATTATCCCCAAATGTTCATTAACCAAAAACGAAACACAGCCGCTCAGTTTCACAGGTAATTTTAGGATACCGTCAATCACAGATTCTGGTAAGGCAATGTCCAAATGTAGATTTGAAATCACACTTACCAGTTCTGACGATTTGTTGGTATGTGCCGACAACGCCAAATTGTGGAGGAAACTTCTGTGTAGCAATGCAGTAGGAGTCACCGACTCAGGAAGGAGACACGGTAAAGCAGGAGCTTTTGATGTCAAACACTGATGGTTTATTTGGAGTTACGGCCGGAGGATTCACATCACAAGTCACATCAGTCACGGTGAGACTGCACGGGAGAGTTGCCACGTCAATTCTGGAGCACCTCTCTCTCGTTAGCCCATTTAACTGGTTTCAGAGAGAGTGATCAACATATTTTGATAAGATAGCTTAGACAGTTGGGCACACTGAGTCACTTGCATCCGTCACTTATGGCCTCGAAGATTTCATACCTTGGAGTCCACAAACAACAAAGAAGGAAGTGTCCCAGTGCACCCACAACAACAGACCATCTGTGACCTAGTGTTGCCCGGTCACAGAATGGGAACAATAACTTTACAATAACTTTATGGCTGTCCTTAAAGGAGATAAACAGACTTCAGGGTTGGTCATGTAAGTCATATCTAGGAGTCTAGGACAATTATTTCCCTAACAGACTCTAAAAGTACAATGGGAGCCAGAGCCTTTTCTTATCAAGCTCCATATTTGTGGAATCAGCTTCCAGTTTGTGTTCGGGCAGCAGACACCCTATCCGTTTTTAAGATTGCGCTTAAGACCTTCATTTTTGATAAAGCTTATAGTTAGGGCTGATTAGATTCAGCCCCTAGTTTTGCTGATATAGACTTAGTTTGTCGGGGGACATCTTACTTCTTCCTTCTCTCTGTCTATACCTGTGTACTCTCATGTTCCGATTAACCCAGCTTCCCCAAATTTCATTCTTTTTGGTGACTATATACATTGGGATCCGGAGTCATGGATGATCCTGCGGTCCCGTGTCCTGCATCGCGAGCCCTGGATCCTGAGTCGTGGCTGTGGTCCTGGATCATAGGTCCTGGATGGATATCCTCGTGGATTCATCTTCCTATTATACACACATGCATTTCCAAACATTTGGACTACCTATGTTGCAAATGTATTATCTTTTCAATTTACACACGGCATCTATTGCACGTCTGTCCGGCTTGGGAGAGGGATCCCTCCTCTGTTGCTCTCCCTGAGGTTTCTCCAATTTTTCCCTTTAAACTGTGGGTTTTCTTCGGAAGTTTTTCCTTGTACGATGTGAGGGTCTAAGGACAGAGGGTGTTGTATTGTCATACTGATATTTTGTACAAACTGTGAAGTCCAATGAGACAAATGTAACATTTGTGATATTGGGCTATATAAATAAACATTGATTGATTTATCCTTTCAAAACCTTTTTTCTACTGCAATTGAAAACATTTCTCTCCTACTAGCTGTACACAAAGGGAGGCACGCACATATTGTAACAAATACAGGTAGTTATTGCTTAGTCTTTAGGTTAACCTGTACATTTATTTAAAGAAAAACTGTGAAATATACCAAATTAGTTTCTTAGAGTAGAGTTATACAGTTTTTTTAATTTAATTTGTACTGCTTTTCTATTAGTAAATCGTTGTGGGGTGAGCTGGCTGACAGCCGGTTGCCACTTGTAAATTTCCTCTATCATTTCTAAATTATTCACTTGTAAATCTTAAATCTAAATAATCTTTGGTGGCAGGGCTACATCAAAACAAGCTGGAAATGTTCTGTCTGAAAAAACACTAAGACCTTTTGATAACTCATTATTGTGGGGCTTTTAAAAACAGTTATAAACATTAATCAAGGCAGCAAATCATTCAATTGTGGCTATTGGAATAACATACTAATACTTTGTTAACTTTGCTTTCAGTTATGCCGTCAGTTTCAAAATCTCAACCCCTGGTCAACACAATCTCAGACAATTATGAGATTTTAACAGTTCTGGGAATGGGTTCCTTTGGACAGGTGCTGAAATGTTTGAAACTGGACACTGCAGAGACTGTGGCTGTCAAGGTTTTGAGAAACAGTAACGCAGATGAACTCAACATGAGAGAGGTGAGCTAGCTTTGGATGATCACGAGTCAAAGATCCATTATAGGACATTGCCTGAGTCTTAATAAATATTTGCTCGTACACAACCTCACTGTTTTATGTATCCTCAGATGTGCATGCTGAAAAAGCTCAGATGTTTTGACTCTGATAAGTCCAACATCGTCAGATACCATGAATGCTTTCAACGGATGAACCGGACGTTCATGGTTTTTGAAATGCTGGATATGAGCCTCCATCAGTACATGGACAAGAGAGGATGGCTGCCTGCACCTCTCAATTGCATAAGAACGGTGATCAAAGACGTAAGGATACCAGAGAGAAAATAATTCACAACTATTAGTTTTCCACCCGTTAGATAAGATATACTTTTATTGATCCCAGTTTGGGAAATCAGTCTCATCATATAAACATTATGTAAATGACTTCACTTGCAGTTGGCCACAGCATTTGATACCCTAAAGAGTATTGGACTGATCCATAAGGACTTGAAGTTGGACAATGTCATGCTGGTGGATCACCAGGTACAGCCGATCAGGGTGAAGCTCATCGACTTTGGCCTAGTTGTAAAGACCTCCGAAGTCTGGAAAGGACTTGGAGTGCAGCCTCTCTGGCATAGGTAAGACCTCTAGACCCTTTATCATGGATATGCAATCGATGTAGGAAGTTCACTGCCATCTGGCTGTCTCTTATTGCATATTTGGAGACGAGCAGTATGCCTAAAGAAAATGTATGAGTTGTATTTTTATTTCTTTAACAATGACCTTGTATATTGTGCTGTTCTTCCACACTCGGAGCCCCTGACGTTATTCTTGGCCAGTCATTCAATGCGGCCATCGATGTTTGGTCTCTTGGCACCATATTGGCCGTAATGCTCCTCGGTGTTCAGCTTTTCCCAGGAAATAATGAGTATGATGTGGTGAGTAACATTGATGGTTCATTTCTACATTTGGCCTAATGTTTGTAATATTGTTTTGATATGTACTAATACTTTACAGTCAGGCATGTTTAATACATGGCTATTAGAACATGCATAGAGTAGTCAAAATGACATTTTGCTGTGTTTTGTCTCTAGCTCCATTTCATCATCGATCTCCTGGGTGAACCACCAAGGAAACTCCTGAATAGTGGATTATTCACAGAGTCATTCTTTAAGGGAAAAAACAGATTCTGTGGGCGGACGGTTTGGAAATTCAAGGTATAGCACCGCAACCTTCTTTGCCAAACATTCATTATCCTCCATTAGACCATGAGCATAAAAAGCAATACAATATGTTGTCTTCTTCCAGACACCCTTGGAGTTTCGGCTGGAAACAAAGCTGAAGACGAGTGATGACAGGGAATACACGTTTTCCTCTCTGGAGGAGCTGAAAACAGTAAGTTCTCAAGAAGGTGCTGCCTGTAGAGGCCAGGGCTCGACATTATAAATGGCCCGCTGGCCCGGAAGCACTATTTAGACACCCTGGGCCAGCATAACGTACTTTCCACTTGCCCGGGGCGGGAGTGGCTCAGTCTGAATGGGATTGGACTTTGGACCGAAGGGTTGCCGGTTCACGTCCCCGATCGGACCAAAAAAATACGGAGTGTGGACTGGTACTGGAGAGGGGCCAGTTCACCTCGTGGGCCACTGCCGAAGTGCCCTTGAGCAAGGCACCTAACCCCCAACTGCTCACTGGCGCCGGCTAGACTGGCTGCCTCCGCTCTGACCTCTCAACTGCATGTGCATGTGTGCATATAACTGCGTGTGTATTTGTATATTCTAAAAAGTGTGTACTGTATGACCTGTAAAAAACGCATGTGTGTGTACGACAGAGTGAAAACTGAATTTCCCCCTCGGGGGATTAATAAAGGTCCATCTTCTTCTATCTTCTTCTCCGCTCGGGCCACTAAAAATATTGCTTTAAAAAAATGTTTCCTGTGGTATTGGTATTTTGACTAGCAATTTAGTTAAATTGTTTCGTTTATCAACGCTACAACATAGCGTTTCCTGAGTCGGTTGTCGTTGTTGGGGGAAAAGCAAACAGCTGTTTGCTGCGGAGCACAGCGCGAGCAGGCTCCCGTGAACGGGAGCGCGCTCCAGACTACAGACTATCGCGCCACCTAACCATTCGCCAAAATGTTTTTAATACCAGCGGTAGCCGGGCAAAAAACAATCTTCAAATAAAAGAAAGTCCCCGGAGGAGTTAAAGGAGAGTGACAGGGAGCATGAGAAGAAGAGGGAGAGAAAGTTTCAGCCAGCTTGATCGATGGAGTTGGCTTCAATAGAGTGGTGCAGTGCCGCGTCCTAAAACCCTTTTATAATCTATCGATTAGATTTATGATTCGAAAATTATAAAAGTAGGGTAGACATGTGGAGATTATCCGGCTGAACAAAACGTGCATTTATCAAACAGGTTTGTTTTCCACAGACCTTATTTCCAGCTATTTTCCAAAACCCTGTGGAGAAATCCCATTGCTTTTTGTCGAGGGAACCAGCAGCTTACTTCCTGGTTTTATGACGCGTCACTGGCTGCACCTCTCAATATGATGCCAATATAAACAAGGTATTCTGTCGGCTCTGTACATCAATGCCGACCTATGCTGACAATAAGTGAAGAGTAGACAATATAAAAGGTATTGGCGAAATGTCCCAGCAGTTTAGGAGAATGAAGGTTCTAATCAAATCAATTACATAGCCATGTCTAACTCCTGATGACAGGAAGGCAGAAAGTGCATTATACAAATAATAAAACTCATAATAATACTCATAATAATAGCAGACATTTTTTAACAATGACCACAATATCATTATTTTAATAAACCAAATATGAACAATTGAGGAAAGTGAGGAAGAACTGATGATTCAAATGGTGTAGTACAAGTACTAATGTAGTTAGTGCATAAATTAGGCTACTATTGGAACAAATATGTTAATTTTCTTCATTATTAGTCGATTTTATTTTTGTTGGACGAATGCTCCGGACCAGTGGTTACAATGGTGGGGCCAGTGATAATACAATGGTAAAATGCCACCGGCCCAGAGGGCCAGTGGCATTTTACCCTTAATGTCTACCCCTGGAGGCAGTAACAACATAGTCAAATATCAGGAAATCGTTTTGGCTAGTGTCAATTCATTTGTCAATATTTTTTTTTATTTAGTCCCGCGCACACAACAAAACCAGCTTCCAGGCAGAAGACAGGAAGGCTTGTGTGGAGCTTTTGCAGGACATGCTCCAGATGGACCAAAAGAAAAGGATTACTCCAAAACAAATCCTGGCCCATCCATTCATAACTAGGAGCTACCTCAATCTGAGCAAAAACTGTCTGTATGGGTAAGTATGTCTGTTTGACAACAGTAGGCATTTTAGATTACTTTAAATGGCTATTGTAATGTGTACCGTACGCATTTGAACATGATTGTAAACGTGATTATCCTTTTGTAGCACTGAAACTGTAGAAGCTGACAGTTCCAGCGAGAGTCCAGGGACAGAACAGACACAACTTGACGGGTAAGTAATGATTTGTTTCTTTTGGTTTTGTGGTAGAATGGAAATAATAGTTTTCCATCAGTTTGAAACATTTCACCTGGAAAAGCGCTCTAATAAAAATGTGATGAATTATTATTATTTGCTCTGAACTCAGCACGCTTCCGAATGTTTCTAAATGCATCCGAACAACATATTTTATGGGAACACCATGTGTGCATCTTTGCTTACCTTTAGATCCTCTGAACACTCCTGTAGTCTCAAAGAGCTGCCAGCTGGGGTCATCGAGGTTCAGACCGATGAGAGGACCGTACTGGTTGAAGAAGCCACCAAAGAGAGCAGTGTCATCAGGTAAGGCCACTAATCCCTCAGCTGAGAGTAGAAGAAAAACACAAATAAAGTTAGGAGAGATAAAATGATCATAATGTTCAAAGTTAATGCAATCAAAGCAGGTGACATAAAATGCACCTTTGCCCTTAATATGACAATGTCAGTTTCAATACAATCTAGACCTTTTGATCTTGTATGAACCAACAATGACCCTGTAAGTGTTTGTGTGTTTGTGTAGGACCCAGACTGTGCAGGGAGATACCCCCAGCTCAGTGAAGGCTGAAATTGCACCTGAAATTAAACTGGAATCAATCACTGATGAAGATTGGGAAATAAGCATCGTATCGGTTATTAGAAAAGGCCATTCCGAAGCTCCCAAGTCCAGCAGTGAAGAGACTTTGCCCGCACCTGGTAGGAAATATTTACCTCACCATTTTCTGAATTGTCACATTTTTCCAAACCCCATTTCTTCAAAGTTGATTAAAACACCAACTATAATTTTTATTTTCAGTGGTCAGCGAGCCCAGGAAGAAAAAGAAGAAGGGAATCAGAGGATTCTTCTCCAGGATGAGGAGGAATTTCTTCTCCTGCTTCTGTGTGCCTGGGCAGGGCGAGGAGTGAAGTAGTCTGTGAAGGTTTTCCAATGAAACTCACTCTGTCAGTTCAACATCAGCAGCTTCATTTCCCTTAACTCTGACATGGGTGTTTAAAAGTTCTTCAAGCTCTCTGGAGATTCAGTGCAAAACTTCACAGTTACTACTATGGGCAGCACGGCACTTCCTGTGAGGAGCAGGAGCCGTGTCTGCATGGGTTTTCTCCGGGACCTCCGGTTTTCTCCTAATTTTTACAATAAATTGTTCACAAATTACAAATATGTCTATTGGTTGTACATGTTCAGTCTTAAGATAGGACTGAAATACATTTCGGTTGGTAAATTGTTTTGTGTCTATGAAGACTTTCTACTGTGATTTACTAAGAGCTGGGGCCTCATTTATAATGGGATATACGCTCAAAAAAATGGCGTACGCCAGTTTCTACGCAATGTTTGCGATTTATAAAATACTAACTTGACGGGAAAACATGCGGTCCTCCACGCAAACTCTAACCCATGCGTACACCGTGTCTGGTTTATTTCAATCTACTGTTTACTTTATCCATTTCTCTGACGGATAACATCAGTTTACATTATACCAAAATGGCTTAAATTATAAATCACCTTTAACGGAACACCCAACATAGTCATAGGAAATCACAAATGTACCCTCATCTGCCCCCATGTTGTTAACTCAAAAGGCATTCAGTGACTTCTAGTGGCAGCAGGCTGCTAGTGAAAACCCTGCTATAAGAGTATGCAGGGCTCGACATTATAATTGGCCCGCTGGCCCGGGAGCACTATTTAGACACCCCGGGCCAGCATAACGTACTTTCCACTTGCCCGCTCGGGCCACTAAAAATATTGTTTAAAAAAAAATGTTTCCTGTGGTATTGGTATTTTGACTAGCAATTTAGTTAAATTGTTTCGTTTATTAACGCTACAACATAGCGTTTCGTGAGTCGCTTGTCGTTGTTGGGTGAAAAGCAAACAGCTGTTTGCTGCGGAGCGCAGCGCGAACAGGCTCGCGCTCCTTCACTTCAGAGTATCGCGCCACCTAACCATTCGCCAAAATGTTTTTAATACCAGCGGTAACCGGCCAAGCGCCGGGCAAAAAACTATTTTCAAATAAAAGAAAGTCACCGGAGGAGTTAAAGGAGAGTGACAGGGAGAGGAGAAGAAGAGGGAGAGAAAGTTTCAGCCAGCTTGATCGATGGAGTTGGCTTCTAGTGGTGCAGTGACGCCTCCTAAACCCCTTTTATAATCTATCGATTAGATTTATGATTAGAAAATTATAAAAGTAGGGTAGACATGTGGAGATTATCCGGCTGAACAAAACGTGCATTTATCAAACAGGTTTGTTTTCCACAGACCTTATTTCCAGCTATTTTCCAAAACCCTTGTGGAGGGAACCAGCAGCTTACTTCCTGGTTTTAGGACGCGTCACTGGCTGCACCTCTCAATACGATGCCAATATAAACAAGGTCTTCTGTCGGCTCTGTACATCAATGCCGACCTATGCTGAGAGTAAGTGAAGAGTAAACAATATAAATGTATTGGCTTTAGGGAAATGTCCCAGCAGTTTAGGATAATGAAGGATCTAATCTATAGCCATTACATGTCTAACTCCTAATGACAGGAAGGCAGAAAGTGCATTATACAAATAATAATACTCATAATAATAGCAGACATTTTTTAACAATGACCACAATATCATTATTTTAATAAACCAAATATGAACAAATGAGGAAGAACTGATTGTTCAAATGTTGTAGTACAAGTAGTAATGTATAAATTACTATTGCAACAAATGTGTTAATTTTCTTCATTATTTGTCGATATTTTTTTTTTGGACGAATGCTTCGGGCCAGTGATTACAATGGTGGGGCCAGTGACAATACAATTCCACCGGCCCGGAGGGCCAGTGGCTTTTTACCCTTAATGTCTACCCCTGGTATGAGATACATTTTTCTCTTATTATTAAAGTGTTTGGTAATAGCTATATAATATTCCTGCACAAATTGAGGACACATTATGCAATAATACAATTATTCGTAGAATCAACTTACAGTCATTGCTGCACAGGACTTGTTCTGATTCATGTGATACAGACAAAGCAAATATTACACAAGCTGTAGAGTCCACATTTCTTTTAAATGAATACATTTAATAATGAAAAGAAATCACATCATGTTTTTATCTGACAATTGTTCCACTTTAAATCGATTTATGTTGCAGTTTATCCTTTCAAAACCTTTTTTCTACTGCAATTGAAAACATTTCTCTCCTACTAGCTGTACACAAAGGGAGGCACGCACATATTAAAGGGGTGTAGTAGAAACAAGCTAACGGAACCTTAAATTATTTCGATATCACCAAAGTAACAAAAGAAAGGTTCAAATGTAAAGAAGAAAAAAAACAAAGAAAAAACATATAGAACTTTGACATTCTGTGGAACACATTTGGAATTCTTAAAGTGCTTTGTGACATCACGAACATTCTAAAGTCAGGTGTAGGTTGAGCTGTGTGGGATCATTCGGTCATTTACATTTGGCGAGCGAACGAGAAGCAACTTCTGAAAATCCCCAATAGTTTTTACCCAAACAGCACAAAAACACACAGTTCTGAACGTGAAGCATTCTGTAACAAATACAGGTAGTTATTGCTTAGTTTTTAGGTTAACCTGTACATGTATTTAAAGAAAAACTGTGAAATATACCAAATTAGTTTCTTAGAGTAGATTTATACAATTAATTTGTACTGCTTTTCTATTAGTAAATCGTTGTGGGGTGAGCTGGCTGACAGCAGGTTGCCACTTGTAAATTTCCTCTATCATTTCTAAATTATTCACTTGTAAATCTTAAATCTAAATAATCTTTGGTGGCAGGGCTATATCAAAACAAGCTGGAAATGTTCTGTCTGAAAAAGCACTAAGACCTTTTGATAACTCATTATTGTGGGGCTTTTAAAAACAGTTATAAACATTAATCAAGGCAGAAAATCATTCAATTGTGGCTATTGGAATAACATACTAATACTTTGTTAACTTTGCTTTCAGTTATGCCGTCAGTTTCAAAATCTCAACCCCTGGTCAACACAATCTCAGACAATTATGAGATTTTAACAGTTCTGGGAATGGGTTCCTTTGGACAGGTGCTGAAATGTTTGAAACTGGACACTGCAGAGACTGTGGCTGTCAAGGTTTTGAGAAACAGTAACGCAGATGAACTCAACATGAGAGAGGTGAGCTAGCTTTGGATGATCACGCGTCAAAGATCCATTATTGGACATTGCCTGAGTCTTAATAAATATTTGCTCGTACACAACCTCACTGTTTTATGTATCCTCAGATGTGCATGCTGAAAAAGCTCAGATGTTTTGACTCTGATAAGTCCAACATCGTCAGATGCCATGAATGCTTTCAACGGATGGACCGGACGTTCATGGTTTTTGAAATGCTGGATATGAGCCTCCATGACTACATGGACAAGAGAGGATGGCTGCCTGCACCTCTCAATTGCATAAGCACGGTGATCAAAGACGTAAGGATACCAGAGAGAAAATAATTAACAACTATTAGTTTTCCACCCGTTAGATAAGATATACTTTTAGTGATCCCAGTTTGGGAAATCAGTCTCATCATATAAACATTATGTAAATGACTTCACTTGCAGTTGGCCACAGCATTTGATACCCTAAAGAGTATTGGACTGATCCATACAGACTTGAAGTTGGACAATGTCATGCTGGTGGATCACCAGGTACAGCCGATCAGGGTGAAGCTCATCGACTTTGGCCTAGTTATAAAGACCTCCGAAGTCTGGAAAGGACTTGTAGTGCAGCCTCTCTGGCATAGGTAAGACCTCTAGACCCTTTATCATGGATATGCAATCGATGTAGGAAGTTCACTGCCATCTGGCTGTCTCTTATTGCATATTTGGAGACGAGCAGTATGCCTAAAGAAAATGTATGAGTTGTATTTTTATTTCTTTAACAATGACCTTGTATATTGTGCTGTTCTTCCACACTCAGAGCCCCTGACGTTATTCTTGGCCAGTCATTCAATGCGGCCATCGATGTTTGGTCTCTTGGCACCATATTGGCCGTAATGCTCCTCGGTGTTCAGCTTTTCCCAGGAAATAATGGGTATGATGTGGTGAGTAACATTGATGGTTCATTTCTACATTTGTCCTAATGTTTGTAATATTGTTTTGATATGTACTAATACTTTACGGTCAGGCATGTTTAATACATGGCTATTAGAACATGCATAGAGTAGTCAAAATGACATTTTGCTGTGTTTTGTCTCTAGCTCCGTTTCATCATCGATCTCCTGGGTGAACCACCAAGGAAACTCCTGAATAGTGGATTATTCACAGAGTCTTTCTTTAAGGAAAAAAACAGATTCTGTGGGCGGACGGTTTGGAAATTCAAGGTATAGCACCGCAACCTTCTTTGCCAAACATTCATTATCCTCCATTAGATCATGAGCATAAAAAGCAATACAATATTTTGTCTTCTTCCAGACACCCTTGGAGTTTCAGCTGGAAACAAAGCTGAAGACGAGTGATGACAGGGAATACACGTTTTCCTCTCTGGAGGAGCTGAAAACAGTAAGTTCTCAAGAAGGTGCTGCCTGTAGAGGCAGTAACAACATAGTCAAATATCAGGACATCTTTTTGGCTAGTGTCAATTCATTTGTCAATATTTTTTTTTATTTAGTCCCGCGCACACAACAAAACCAGCTTCCAGGCAGAAGACAGGAAGGCTTGTGTGGAGCTTTTGCAGGACATGCTCCAGATGGACCAAAAGAAAAGGATTACTCCAAAACAAATCCTGGCCCATCCATTCATAACTAGGAGCTACCTCAATCTGAGCAAAAACTGTCTGTATGGGTAAGTATGTCTGTTTGACAATAGTAGGCATTTTAGATTACTTTAAATGGCTATTGTAATGTGTACCGTACGCAATTTGAACATGATTGTAAACGTGATTATCCTTTTGTAGCACTGAAACTGTAGAAGCTGACAGTTCCAGCGAGAGTCCAGGGACAGAACAGACACAACTTGACGGGTAAGTAATGATTTGTTTCTTTTGGTTTTGTGGTAGAATGGAAATAATAGTTTTCCATCAGTTTGAAACATTTCACCTGGAAAAGCGCTCTAATAAAAATGTGATGAATTATTATTATTTGCTCTGAACTCAGCACGCTTCCGAATGTTTCTAAATGCATCCGAACAACATATTTTATGGGAACACCATGTGTGCATCTTTGCTTACCTTTAGATCCTCTGAACACTCCTGTAGTCTCAAAGAGCTGCCAGCTGGGGTCATCGAGGTTCAGACCGATGAGAGGACCGTACTGGTTGAAGAAGCCACCAAAGAGAGCAGTGTCATCAGGTAAGGCCACTAATCCCTCAGCTGAGAGTAGAAGAAAAACACAATAAAGTTAGGAGAGATAAAATGATCATAATGTTCAAAGTTAATGCAATCAAAGCAGGTGACATAAAATGCACCTTTGCCTTTAATATGACAATGTCAGTTTCAATACAATCTAGACCTTTTGATCTTGTATGAACCAACAATGACCCTGTAAGTGTTTGTGTGTTTGTGTAGGACCCAGACTGTGCAGGGAGATACCCCCAGCTCAGTGAAGGCTGAAATTGCACCTGAAATTAAACAGGAATCAATCACTGATGAAGATTGGGAAATAAGCATCGTATCGGTTATTGGAAAAGGCCATTCCGAAGCTCCCAAGTCCAGCAGCGAAGAGACTTTGCCCGCACCTGGTAGGAAATATTTACCTCACCATTTTCTGAATTGTCACATTTTTCCAAACCCCATTTCTTCAAAGTTGATTAAAACACCAACTATAATTTTTATTTTCAGTGGTCAGCGAGCCCAGGAAGAAAAAGAAGAAGGGAATCAGAGGATTCTTCTCCAGGATGAGGAGGAATTTCTTCTCCTGCTTCTGTGTGCCTGGGCAGGGCGAGGAGTGAAGTAGTCTGTGAAGGTTTTCCAATGAAACTCACTCTGTCAGTTCAACATCAGCAGCTTCATTTCCCTTAACTCTGACATGGGTGTTTAAAAGTTCTTCAAGCTCTCTGGAGATTCAGTGCAAAACTTCACAGTTACTTCTATGGGCAGCACGGCACTTCCTGTGAGGAGCAGGAGCCGTGTCTGCATGGGTTTTCTCCGGGACCTCCGGTTTTCTCCTAATTTGTACAATAAATTGTTCACAAATTACAAATATGTCTATTGGTTGTACATGTTCAGTCTTAAGATAGGACTGAAATACATTTCGGTTGGTAAATTGTTTCGGGTCTATGAAGACTTTCTACTGTGATTTACTAAGAGCTGGTGCCACATTTATAATGGGATATACGCTCAAAAAATGGCGTACGCCAGTTTCTACGCAATGTTTGCGATTTATAAAATACTAACTTGACGGGAAAACACGCGGTCCTCCACGCAAACTCTAACCCATGCGTACGCACTAAGCACAAAAACGGGAGAGAAACTGCAACACCGTTAACAGAAGGAAGAATGGAGAGAAATATGTGGAAATAATACTATAAATAAAATGTTACCTCTCATTTATCATATAAGAAGAATTCATTTTCAAACATTGATTAAAGCCAATCTTAAAATGATTAATGTTCTGAACAACAAAGTGGTCAAAAATCATTTTATGGAAACATTTTCATGATCGCTTTTTTCGTTTTACATTTTCATTTATTGTCATTTCCATTCAGTCAGTCATTAAGTGCTATTAAAATGTTAATGTGCTACATATCCACACAAACAAAGTGTGCAATCCAATGAATGTTAATCTAACTGGGTTTTGATAGATAACATATCTCTTTTTCTTCTCTCAATTATTTTATTTCTATTGTGCACTCTAATCAATATTAATCAAACTATTGTTCGTTTCTACATTTTAAGAATGGCGTTAATCTTTTTTGAGAATGAGTTCTTATTTTATTTTATTTATTGGGGTCTGCAACAGATGATACAAATGTTTGTGTCAGTAAATGTGTACTAACAGAGGCGGGGGTGTGTGTGGAAATAACTGGGACAGAGCTGGCTGCTGTCAGACGATCAGCTGTGCAGCGTCATCACAAACGGACGTCGCTTCACGTGAAGCTTCGGAGGAAAGGACGTCCCATTGCTCTTAAAACTAATTTCCCTGCTTCTGCTTCTCGTGGTTTCCTTGCGTCTCTCCATGCTTCCCTGGTGGGAGGGACTAGACGCAGGAAAACGACGCAAGTGAGGGAACCAAGGATTTCATTTAACCGACCTGAGACGGGGCCACGGTGTGAGATGTCTTTTTTAGCTGTTCTGTCGTCATTTCCTGCGATCTTCTTCATAAAGTCAGTCAAAATGAATGAATGGGCGTTTCTTTGACTATTTATAGGCAAATATGGGCGTTACGTGAAGCCCGCAAAAGCTGCACCGCATTTCGAATCGATTGGGATTTATAAAAGGGAAACCAGCGTAGGAAGTGCCGTAAGCACTTTCCTCGCCGGTACGCAATGTTTGGTGAATCGGAAAATGTCGGAAAATGTATGTACCTATTTTTCGGATTTCTACTAGTAAGCAACCTTCCCATGTGAATCCTACGCACGGCGTTATGAGCCCCCAGGACACTCCGCGTGCACGTGCAGAAGGCAGCCAATTCACACTGAATTATTATGTTTGAATAGAGGATTCCTAATATTGTTTGCCGAGACCAACCTTAATGACCCATCAAGGCAAGGCAAGGCAAGTTTATTTATAGAGCACTTTTCAACACAAGGCAATTCAAAGTGCTTTACAACAAATGAAAGACATTAAGAAAATGGCATTTAAAATCAGTCATTAAAAAGAAAAGCTAATAAAATAAACATTAAAAGAAGAAATACATGGATAAACACTAAAAGAAAAAATACATGGATAAAAGTTACAGTGCAGTCTAAGATATGAATAGTTCAATTAAAAGCAGCGACAAAAAGAAAAGTCTTTAGTCTGGATTTAAAAGTAGTCAGAGTTGCAGCGGACCTGCAGGTTTCTGGGAGTTTGTTCCAGATATTTGGAGCATAATAACTGAACGCTGCTTTACCATGTTTAGTTCTGACTCTGGGGACAGAAAGCTGACCAGTCCCTGAAGACCTGAGAGATCTGGATGGTTCATAATTTAGCAGTAGATCAGAAATGTATTTTGGGCCTAAACCATTCAAAGCTTTATAAACCAGCAGCAGTATTTTGAAATCTATTCTTTGACACACAGGAAGCCAGTGTAAAGACTTCAGAACAGGAGTGATGTGATCCACTTTCTTAGTGTTAGTGAGGACTCGAGCAGCGGCGTTCTGAATCAGCTGCAGCTTCCGAATAGACTTTTTAGTGAGACCTGTGAAGACACCATTGCAGTAGTCGAGTCTACTGAAGATAAAAGCATGGACAAGTTTTTCAAGTTTTCCATCAGCATTTTAAAGTCTTTAAAGTTTTCCATCAGCATTTTAAAGTCTACCTGCACATGCAGCAATGACATTTCTGCTGCTATCTTTGCAAAACGAGTTAACAGTCACATCTTATCTGGATGAGTGCAGCAGAATACTGTTTATATAAAAGGGATACATGTGTGTGTAGTCTTTCATATTAAACATGATCGCTGGTAGATAGCCACAGAAGTCGTAACACAGTTTAAACTGGGCGGGTCCCATTTTCCCCTGGGCGGATGTTTACCTGAGACAGTTCACTGAAGACTTCTCCACGCTGCTTTCAAACTGTGAGTAAACAACGTGTGCTTCACTTGGAGGCTGTCTGAAGGTGTACACATGTCTCAGATGGACTTAGTATCACATTAAGAACGATATTCAGTAATAAGTCTGGCAACAATAGCTGGTTTAAATGATTTATTGGAGCTTGCAACGTTTTGAACCCCAGTCAACTCGTTTTTCTTTTTGTAGTCCCCGCTGTTCGCGTCCAGATATCACCATCGTAACCTCAACCTCACACACTGGTACTGAATGTGCATCAAAGTCTTCCTACCGAGCCAAATATACCAAAAGATTTATGTAAACGACAGAAGAAGCGATCGAAATGTGTATTTCAGTCGAAGGCCACGCCCCCCACCTCTGTAAACCAGTTGATCGGGGAACCAGTTAATCCGGAACACCGGCAGCCACAGCGCGCCTGGCAGCCACAGCGCGCCTGGCTAGAATGCTGGTCACATCCTTATGTAAAAGGAAATGTATCGAGCTCAGAAAAGTTATCGAGTCCATTTTTATTTATCGTACGATAAGTCAATTGATCGATTATCGCGACAGGCCTAGTACCAGATCCGAGTACTTAACTAGTACCTAACTTTCAAATACAGTCTCTTGTGAATTTCCCTTCAACAAGGTTTGCAAACCAGCAAATTCACTTTGATCAATCTCTATAGGCCTATACATTCTTAAAGGCAGATGTTTGTTGTACACTTTTTGTGTCAGTGCTTCTGACACAAAAAGGGAGGCGTGTAGTGCAGTGGAGAGAACCTTGGTGTTGGGATCACGGGGTCACAGGTTCAAACCCCACTGCAGTCAGCATGTCATTGTGTCCCTGGGCAAGACACTTCACCCCAAATTGCTCCTGTGGGGATTGCTCCACAGTATTGAGTATGTAAGTCGCTTTGGATAAAAGCGTCTAATAAGTAGCATGTGCATGCTTCTTACCATGTGCTGCTGCTGAAGTCTCTTTGTCAGGAAAAGCAAATCCACGTGCATCAGTCAGTGGTTCCTGGTTTTATAACCTCAGTTGTTCTCTCTCCGGTCCTGGTTTACCCTTAAACTCCTGCTTTCTCATTATTTTTTAGATAAAATCAGCTGGATCAACTGCTATTGTCTGAAATGACACCATTTTAAAATTGTTAAATGTACTTTTTCAAATGGGCACACACACCTGTTCTACCTGAATGCTAACCTCCCTGTGTGTATGTTTTTTTATTATAAGTTCGGGTAGCCTAGTAGCTAAGCTTGTCCAATGTTACCCTACTGCGTTGCCCTGCTGCTTACACCTGTAGAAAAACAAGGCTAAACCACTCCAGGTTAAATATGTTTTTGAGAGGAGGTTTCGTTAATAACACGACCATATGGCTGGTGGGCACCAAGATATTCAAGTTTTTCTCAAAAAGCGTACTTTCAAATGGTTGCTAAACCTCGTTCATCGGGACCGCAGCTACTGAACTTCTGCCATCTATGAGCAACTAATGAGCAACTAATGTCAGCGGCAGCGTCATTCAAAAATATCCAATCAAATTGCAGAGGGCAGACAGGCAATCAGTCACACACAGGTGGTTGCAAAGTGCCATAATATGTATACTATATAAATAATTAATAATAAGCAATGTCAACAAAATAATGTGGGATTTTGTGATGCTAACAGATAATGTTATTTTGTGATGCTAGCTTCAGATGCTAACACGCTAACATAACATCAAACGCACCACACGAGTGGGACTACATCGGAGTGTATGCATAACCAACACACATACATACAAAATAAGTACATGGAAGGCAGAACCTGAAATATAATAAGCGCAGTTTTGTTTCGCTTTTATTCTGACAGTTTCACACAGGAAGTGTCAACGGAAGACCAACTGCCTGAAACCACAACATAAACGTTAGTCAAAAGAGAGGCTTTCCACATCGCACAGTGAGTTAGCATTTACTCATCATTAAAGTTAGACAGGTTTATTCTAGCATGTTATAAACCAACCTTGCCGTGATGCAGAGGGCTTGTTTCAGCTTGTTTGTGAAATAAAACAACTTGTCGGCGCACCTCGTCATCTACCGGAGCAGCTAACGGTAACGGCTGTTTATGTAGCTAGTAACGCAGGCTAGCCATTAATAGCCGTTATCTCTGTGCGTAGCAACGTTGATTGACAGCTGCTGTTATATTTTACTCAGCTACCTGCCGTTATTACACATAAGCAAATAGCAGGAACCAGCTGAGCAAAACGTGGCTTTTCCGGCACTTGCTAACAAGACATATTATGTTTATAATGTATTGAGTTGGCCCATATAAATCCTCATAGCCTTTTTGCAAATGGAAGGGGAAGATATCCAACCAATTAACCTTTTTGCCCTTTTGTGACCTTACTACTTCCTGGATGTACTTATAACAATGCGCGAATTCTTTTCATTCCGTTTTCCAGCAGATTTTTCGCTGATTAGGAAGGGCAGTGATACCATGTGGAAGTCACATGAACGACAAGGATGAGGTGTAAACAACAAGAGGGCAGCTTGAGGAGAGATCCGCTGCACACTGTGTCATAGGGAGGGGGTTTGCTGCTTGTAAACACCCTGCACAAGCAGCCCCCTGTGTCCCTCTCTCCTGAACATATGCAATGAACAGCACTACTGAGCCCCCTGCCATCATAGATGGGGATGTGGCAGTCAGCTATGTGTTGGTGCCATTCTTCCTCATCACTATTATTGGAATAGCTGCAGCTGTGGTAAGTTGGGTTGGTCTGCATAAGACAGTATACACAAAGTTGAACTGCCTATGTTTTATCCTATGTGTTACCTGCTGTTGTTTTATGCCTCTTATTCTACACTTTATAGTTGTACTTTGAATTGTGTACTGTACTGTAAAGCACTTTGTACATTCGTGTTGAGAAGAGTGCTATATAAATAAAGTTGTACTTACTTACTAAAAACATATAGTGTTCAAGCTGCAAAGTTCACTAGATATATAAACATTCGTTAAAATAAGAAGCCACTTTATTAATCCCACAAGGGGGAATTAAGTGTTGTACTCTGTTAAAAAGGCATTGCGATAGCTCAGAATTTAGACTAATTAGATATACACAGTACATGTGATACTCTTCCATTTGTCTGTTTCAGGTCATGTATATTCGTAAGAAAAGACGGTAGGTTTTTAATCTACCCTGATTGATTGAATGGCACAATGCTACTGTGATAACATTGATCGCTTCACTTCTGTGTTTCGGTGCTAGTCATTATATCAGAGTTTGATTTCTTTCTGTTTTGTGTGTGCTGCAGAATTGACAGACTTCGTCATCAGCTGTTACCAGTTTACACATATGATCCATCAGAGGAGCTTAATGAAGCTGAGCAAGACATGTTGTGGAGAGAAGAGGACACAAGGGTATGATGCACCATTGCTTTGCAAACTTTTATTTTCTCTGGGACATTTTTAACTACAAGTGGTACTAGTCATTCTGAAATCAGATGAAAACTTATTATAAGCGAAATGAATATGTAAACACAATTATTTCACCGCAAATCCTGCATTAAGAAATGTATACATTATTTCTCCATGTAGAGGTTTAATATAGCTCCATGTAGTTTAATATAGCTAATACAACTGCATTTTTTCACAAAGACATGCCTGCTGTTGACTTCTCTTGGTGTATCTTTTTAACTGTGTGGTTGCGCAATTTACTCTAAACCACAGCAGTTCCTCAATTAGTTAGTGACTTCCTTCCCCTCATAGAACAACGATGAAAGTACAGTCATAGTAGTGGTGGTTTTAAAAAGGAGAACAGTTGCACTACTGGTTTTATTTACAAACCTCCAATGCTTCACAAAAGCTAGGAAAATAAAAAAAATAAACAGGGAGTTCCTCAAACCAGATCTATTGTAGTGTACATGTGGCTCTCATGTTATTCAAAGTGAAAACCAAAACATGACTTTCTATGAAGTTAATTTGACACTCCTGGTGGTAACATATTGTAGTTAAGAAATTGATGAAATAGAAATAGATGGAAACAAATTACAGAAATTAAACTATTGCCTGGTTGAATCCAGTGAACAGCACTGAGCCATGACAAACACTAGGTGGCAGTATTGACCATGGGAAAAGTCATGTCTTACTCCACTCAACCTATAAATTGGGAAAAACCAAATCATAATATCAAGTTCTGTAGTTGTCAAATAGACTAATATTAAGTGATTAAAGGTGAAGTTCACTTAAATATCCAAACAACATTTGTTACTCACTCCCACAGGATTATTTTTAGTGTTTTATGTCCATCCCGGAAAATGCTGATGGTAATCCAATACACGTTGAATTTGTGTTGTTCAGAACTCAGAATGTTTCACCAGAAACTACTGATACTAATGCTCATATTTTTGACCTTGTGTCTTTAGAGTGACCGCTGTAACCAGGACCTGTTGTTGAAATGATGTTACTTTTCAATTTCAAATGTTTGTTTATGTACAAATGAAACATCGTTCCCCTCCCTTGTTTCCTTTTGAGCTGATCCTCACAACAATTTAACATATCCTCATCAGAAACATTATTTTCCTTAACTTATGCCTTTTAAAAACTGCAGTGTGTAACTGAACTGTTTTTGCACTTTATGTCCTCAGATTGTACAAGGCTGGGCCAAGAGTTATCAACAGCGACGCCCTCTTCTGACCAAAGACGTCAATGCATGATGATAGTGAGCCATGGCATAGGACATCAGTGTGGAGACAACCTTCAGCCACATCAATCATCAGTTTGAAGTCACGCACAAGACTTCCTTTTGGTTTTACTTGTCTTTGCTACCATTTGCCGTTATCTCCCTGTTAAAGTCCATATAGATTGACTGTTCTGATGCCAATCCTTTGTGCCTAATAGATGCAGTACCTTACATTTATTTATTTGAAATTATTTATTCAAAACCTTGTCTTACTGTGATATTATTCATGGAGAAAGGTGGTACCTCTCACAAGATTAAGAAAACAAGTTTCTGTAGGTTTACTTTGTTGTTTACATTAATTATGTTGTTTTGTGCAACAGGTGGTTTTGTTCCTGTGGTTTGCAGTAGGCATTTGATTAGGGGCAGTGTTCAGTGTGGTAGGGGATGCATCAGATAAAGATATCCTTAATATGAGCGGGTTTAAGACCACTGTCTCGTTAGGTTATTGTGAAGAGGTTGTTTGCAGTGCATTAAAATCAAACATGGCTTCTTTAAATAATGGCTTTTAGTTACAGTTGTGTTGACATGAAACTCTGCAATAGTTTTAACAATTATTTTCATATAGCAAAGAGATTTATAAAATAGATTTGCTGTTCAAATTAGGTTGGGTGACATTCATTTGTTTCATTTCGTGTCAAAAGTTGGTTTTAAATCTCTCGGATCTCTGTGGTTTAGCCCATTCCTATGACTCTTATCAATGGCATGAAATGGAAGTAAATCAAACCAACCTCCTCATCCCCAAAATGAGCGGTGACTAGTGCCCTAAATATGTCCGTTCTACAAGGCATGGCACCAACAAAATGTACCTCCAGCTGAAGATGAATGCCATAGGTCTGACTGTATCAAGCACTCAGGAAGTCTTTTTTTCTTGAATTGTAACCTTACCTGACCTTTCATTTGTGAATGTAAAATACATAAAATAGAACTGTAAAGAGGTTATATAAGAGGCACAATTCATTGTGGATAAAGTAAAGTGTATTGGGCAGATAATGTCTGGACTCGATAACAGGTACGACTAAATATTGAGGTACTCTGGAATAAGACTTTTGTATAGATGTTAATGTGTCATTTCAAGACTAAGACTTCTTTACCCAAGAGCATGCCCCTCTCTGCTCATAATACTGTTGACGTTCTATGCATTAGTTTCTCATTTGTGGAAAGAGGTAATAGGTAGTCACAAAGGAAACTGTATAAATATCCGATTATGATTTGCACTGGTAAAACACATGTCAACCTTTAATGGCAGGCTCTGATTTTAAGTTGCACATGATAAAGAACTACTGAAATGTGAATTTGGCAACACCGTTACATCTTCAGACTGTTGGACCAGTTTGTTTGGAGTGAATTCATTGAAGCTATGAATTAAGAAATAAAGTTATATAACTTTGTATTGGTGGTAATTGTCTTTTTTTATGATTTGCCTACCAGTACATTTAGTGTCAAGGAAATTGAAATGCATGTTAAGGTGGAAAACCAGTGTGCACACAACAAGGTGACAAAGAAAATTCTCTTTATTGACAATTTCTAATACAAATTGTTGTAGGGCACCATAGAAATATAGACATTGTACATTTATATACGGTGTACATTAAAAGAATAATCCCATCCTAACGAATTAACAGTATGTAAATGAACAGTTGCAAAATGTCGGTAGGTAAAATGATACCCATATTGTCCCAAGTAGTTGATGGATGTTTGAAAAAAAACATGAAATGACCATTGTACTATTGATGGTGGCAATGTGTGTTAGTACCAAACACACATTGGCCAACAGAATGGTTAAGTGAAAAGGGCGCCTAGTCTAACAAACACACAAATATTTGTCCATGAAAATTTGAACCAACATTTCAGTGCACCAGAAGAATAAAAACACACCTGCTAATCTACCACAGTCAGCGAACAGTTGTCAAGCTGACAGGTCTCCCTGACTTGCTTCACAAATATAAACAACCTGTCTGCAAGCTCCGGTTATGAACGAGCCAAGACGTGCTGCGCGTGTGCACACACGCACACACAAACTTGACATCTTAAGATACCGCATTACAGTCCATTCGTAAGAAAAACAAAAATACATTTTCCAATTCATGCCAGAGGTTACATTTAAAAACAGAAACCAGTTCAATGCAATTCTATGGTTAAGCAAGCTGTTGATTGAGGTATGAAATCCAGACCTTGTATCGCCTGTATGCAGTTTTTCCGGGTTTTTTAACTGAGGTTGTAGCAGCTTAGGTAGGTGGAAAAAAACCCAGGTAAGTGTACTGTGACTGCGGGATCCCTGACACTTAGAAATACAAACATTACATCACACATCTTCAAAAGACTAAGAAAGTGTATTACTGTACTAAGTGATGACCGAAGGACCAAGACAGGTGAAGCAGTGAGAGCTAGATGGAATGAACAATGTACAGCCCTGTTGGATAGCAGTGCCACCGACTATCCTCCATTACAATCAAACTCCTCGTTTGACCAATTGCAGTTCGCCTTGAGTGATTGGGTGAGCGCTTAGTAACTGAGGACCGTGTGAAGACAAAGACGCTAACGAAAACAGCATTTGTAAAAGCTCCCTGAAGAAATGACACTGATGCCCTCTGCCTAGAACTCTGCCAACCCTATTCTTAAAAACACACATTATACCAAAAAAAGTTGTATTATATCATGAAAAGCAGCACACTCATGTTTTTTTATAAATGTATGTAACCCGAAGGAACAAAACAGTAAGTAAATCAGAACAACGATACACTTTACATCTCCCCACTGCACGCCAAGGACCGGCGACGAAGTTTGTAAAGCATAACCCTTATCTAAACTTTCCTAAAGGACCGGTTAAGGATGATTCTGCTCTACTGGTGTGGTAGGGAAAAATCAGTTATGCAGAAATGGAAAAAAAATAAAACACTTCTACCATCTTTTACCTATTCTCACCCTAAACACTAAAGCTCAACTCCATCTATAATATGTTGCAAGGGATAGGTTAACCACTTCACACAAACAAAAAATAAACCCAGTAAGTACAGGTAAAATTCACCTTTGTCCAGTACAAAACATGAATAAAAATCTATATGCCCTACCATCTCAGATGCGGGTACAACACATAAGTAACATTAAGCGGAGGAGAGTCTGACAAACCATCTTTAGGGGAATCCAGGCTCCTCAGAGCACACTTGTCCAGTATAAAAGACTTGTGATAACATGACGTGTAAAAGGGCTGTTACCCTTCATGTAATTCTTAGATCTATGCTTAGATCAAGGTCCATCGTTCTATCCAGTGCTGTTGCATGATATTTGAACTGTGTTAAGCCTCCTTTTGGCTTTGTCGTGAACAGTGGTCATGTGGTGGCACTGGTGTTGGAGATACAGCCCAGTTCTAGTTAACAGTATGTCAGTATGTTGAGTGAGGTAGCATGCGTTGTGAATTACTGGTCGTTTTCTTCTTCTTCCTCCTCCTCCTCCTCAGATGATTCCTTTTCTTCCTTCTCCTGTGACAGAAAGGGGGAATAAAATCCAGTCAATCCTCTACAACACCCACAGGGAAAATGTCATCAACTTTTTCCAACATTGACTGCCTGTGAATCATGTCTCAACGTGACTGTTTCTACTTTCGAATAAGCTCAAATACCAACATTACACACAAATGTAATAAAAATGTCTTTGATAAATCACTGTGGCATGAAGAACACCCAGGGGAAGGGTGAGCCATCTGTAGTGAAGTGATTCATAAGAGTGGTGAGTCACAATGAGGCATACTTCTTTTCCTCCCCTCACTCACTACTGCCAAAGATGTTCATTCATAAAAACGAGGTCTGGTTAGAAGGGCAACATTGGGTCATTCCTTTCTGTGACTAATTCAAACCAGACTTCTTTCTAGAGTACGCCCTAACCACTCATGCACATGACAGAATGTTACTATAAGACCGCTATTTTCCCTAGATTTAATATGCATTTTTGACCCGCTTTGCATGCTCTGATAACTCGTTTACCTGCCGGTTACTCAACATGTGGATTAGGAACACCTTAAGAAAATTGCTACACAGGTTCAGAGTTGCCTTTTAACACAGCTTTATGCATCTGAAAAAGCTTCTCTAAATGAACACTGTGCATGACATGAATAGCTGTGATGAGTAAAACATTACTAATTTGAGAGGAAGGAGGCAGGGGAATTAGGAAAATGCAATTGCACCCTGCAGACAGTCATACCAATCATAATTCAATTTGGGGATGAATGGTTTAAACACATGCGAGTACTGTTACACGGTTTATCAAGGGACTCTTACCTCCTTCTTAGGTCTTCCCCTGCGTTTTGCCCCTGCAGCTGGGGCAGCTGCGGTAGCCGCTGCGGCAGCCGCTGCCTTCTGTGAGCGAGGGAAAACAGAACAAGGTTAGCAGAGCTATGGGCAGGGCGATGCATTTAGTTATTTTCTGGCTCAGAGACCTGCTGCCCTGCTCAGTAAAAGACAAAACAGGTATAAACAATACAAATCTCCACTTCTAGCTGCCTGCAGATGGCAGTATTAACTGTGTAATGATACAGATGGAAAGGGGCATTGGGTTCATTGGCTATTATCCGGAAGGCCGACAGGAATTGCACACAGGGCACTCTAGCTCGCTGGCCACCTGGTCTGAGGCTCAGAGACAGCTGGTGTGACTGAGCGGACACAAACCCTCTGCAGCTCGGCCCTCGCTGCTAAACCTTCATCATACATGTATGTGCATTCTACTCTTCCTCCCTTTCCCATACATAGCAGTGAAGACCGAGCGCACGGGGGAGCTGGAGGGTAGGGGCGAGGGAGAAAATCAGTTGTTGCTATGGAGACGACAGGCAGAGAAGAACTAGGGCTGTGTGCTGGGTGGGGGCGGAGGGGTGCTTAGTGTCAGCTTGGAAACAGTCTTGCGGCCTCTGCACCTGCACCGCACTGTGCATGACAAGCTGCAGGAAGCTGGAGGACAGGAAGTACAGCGAGCATCTCTCAACAAAAAGAAAATGTAAGGCAGTAAACCAAGGTCTTTACAATGGGAACCCAACGCCAGGCTATTTCTGACACCAGGAGGGGGGGGCAGCTAAATTGCAGCCAACAAATATATCACAAGTAACAGCAGGATGTCCTTGTAAGAGGATGGGGTTAGCTACCGTTAAGTGTTCAACCAAATTCGGGGATTAGAAAAGGAGATGATTGCAAGAGAAGTGGGTGAACACCATGTTCCGCTCCGTCGTGAATCTGTGCCTGTCTTCTTTTAAATGAATGTGTACCAGGCGGTTGGGGCATGCAAGCTGTTGCTGAAATAAGGACTTGTTGCCTGCAGAGAGCATTGACTTACTTTGGCCTTGATGACAGTCTTGTTTGTGCTGCCCTTGGGCCGTCCTCTGGACCTCTTTGGAGCAGGAGACCCACTTGCTTCCTGAAAAAGCAAAAGTCAAAAGATGGTTCACACAATATAACATTTTACACTTTGTATATAAAGATGGAGCGGCATGTATTTGGCGAATTATACAGGAATGAATAATGTTCTACATGCAAGACTCAAATATACAGTGTTCCCCTTTCAGTGTCAATGTGACCGGAAACAACTTTAAGACAGACAGGTGCTCGGAGCCACAGGTTGCCATGGCCTCGCTTAAAAACTCTTTATGGAATGTTCAAAATGACGCATTTGTTTAGTTCTGACAAAACATCTAATAAGACGCTTGAATAAAAGCAGCGTGGTAGGAGAAAGAATTTACATTGAAGGGGCTCGAGTACCATCAACTCAAGTGCAAGGTGAATTCAGTATCTTGTTCTCGTGATAATTTGTGGTTTTAAGCCATGTCGTTACGGTCCCATCTCCTGTTGCATTACAAGTGTGTTTACAACCAAGGCTCATAGCAACCACGCAATTCAATACTAAAACACACAGCGCTGAGTGACAGCTATACGAGCCATTCTGTGCTTCCACCCAGCTATGTCATCCATTACATGACAGCATGGGTGGGTCAATACTGGTTTGAAGGTGTAGAGTTACAGGTTGCTTACAAACCGGTGAGACACACAGGAAGTTTGTAGACTTCTACATTTACATCAATAAGGGGTGAGCGAATGGTCAGTGGCTTGCTGCAGCCATATCTTGATTGACCTAAAGGCCCAGTAGAATAGCAGGGGCGTATGCTATTGATATGCATGAGCACCTTACAGTAATATCTACCTGGGCATCAACAGATGTGTTCTAAGCGCTTGTTTTGTTTCTGTACTTCCTTTTTCTTAATGCACATGCGCTTTGTTCTATTTTAGGATGGTGATAGGATTGAATACAACCCGGATATGATCACATGATAATCGGATAAACATAAATAAGTGACACTACTCACGTCAGTGGTCTTTTCCTTGGGCTGCTTGCGGGGCCTTCCACGCCCCCTCTTCTCTGTTGCCTCCTCTTTCGGTGAGACTGTCTCCTTGTCGCTCATGTTTTCTTATCTTTTCGGACCTAGGAAATAAACCACACCGCTCAGGCTTGCTGTAAAACAAGGCATCAAGTTCACACATGCATATGCAACACAGTAAATACAGGGGCTACGAAACTCACTGACCGCAACAACAAACCAACAAAGAAAACCTGCAGACCACACACCGGTAACGCGTTTAACTCAATTAATCCGCGCTTATTTCCAGGTCTATTTCGGGATCATCCGTGCTCTATTACCCACCCGACTGTGCCTTTCAAACACATTTTTAACTATAAACATCTCGCATGGTATTGCTGGGACTATAGGCGGTCGGTAGCGGCATAAATCTGAAAAAGTCCCATGAACCCAACGCTCCGTCCTCGTACCGACCATGTTCGGCGGCCCTGTGCTGTACTTAGTTGTTGTGGCCAATAATCGGGCCTGCACATGGGACTATCGTGCCATGGAGATACCAACCAACACACAATGGCTGCTGTGTCCTCTGTGGTGTTTTGCAGGTTCAACAGAGCTTGCATGGACCCTTTAAAAAACTGCACAAGAAATGCAGGGTGAGTTGGGTTCGCTTGCGGAGGCGATATCCCGGATAGAGCAACAAAAGACGGCTTCACATTTCGAGCATGCCGTCTCTCCTCGCCGGAGCTTCTGCTTTTTAAAATGCATAAATATAATATGGTTCCGTTTGATCAAACATGCAAAGTTTCAACGTCGCGTTTCCTGCACTCACCTTTATCGTTGGCTATAGTCTCTTACTGGATTTAACCCAAATGTTTCCTTTAAGCCTGGCTGGTTGTACCCGGTTAAAAAGCCTTGCACAGATCTATAGGCTACAGCTTTTATTCGTCAGACAGCACACAGCCCGCCCCTTTCAAATCCCAGCATGCAGCGTTGACTAAAACCCCAGCTATGAATGAGAAAGGAACAGGATTTAGACAAGAAATAAGACTTTAAATTCTTACCAGCAGGTTGAGAAATTTGTTCCTTCGACTTACTAAAAAATAGCACGTGTGTGTCTTGTCTCCTGCAGATAAGGGAAAAAGGCGCCAGCAGGAGGAGTTTTGAAGCAATTTTAAAGAGCCGCCCTCATGGGAAGGCGGAGACAATAAATGGGCTACCAACAGTAATAAACGATCCCCGCCCCCCTTTATCCCTCTTATTCACCTGGGTTCATATCAAAACACCAAAAAGCATGTGTAAAAGTTGCCGGAAAAATTATCAATGTAAGAAATGTAAATAAACTGTATCATATGCATGTGGTCAATAGTAACCTACATACCACAGTCTTAACAATGATAGTGACTGAACTATGACCTCCCCCAATGCAAACACAAACCGGTTTAAGAACAGAGGCATAATTTCTCGTTAGTTCCACCTAGCATTATCCTCTACAGAAAGACAGATCCTTAATGTCAGTAAAAGTACAGCAAAACCTCAACATAAGTCTGTCAACAATTTATTATTTTTAAAATGTAAATCAAAGTATCAAAAGTGAGTTTACTGAATGCAGAAAAAATGGGTCATGGGTTTGTTACACTAAATTACATTATTTGATTTAATTGTGTAGTGACCACGGTGAACCTGCTTCATATTCTATCAGGTAATAATTTAATCTGTTAAGCATCATGTGATGAAAATAACAGGTGTTTTTGATGTTTTATCTTAATTTGTTAAGTAACTAAAACTATCAAATAAACAGCACAATATTCCTCTCTAAAATGTAGTGAAGGTTAAAATATAATGATCTCTGAGCAGGACGGCTGCAGAAGCATACTCTCAGTTTCCCTCTGTCTTCATATTCATCATGTTATGTTCATGATTTGATCCCATTTATGTGTTTTGATACTGATTTGTGGCCCATTTTTGCTCTTAACTTTTGTTGCATGCCTATCTTGCCCTTTACTGTCATTAAAAAGAGGCAAATAAACTAGTAATAAAAAGGATAACTCAAGGGTCATTCGAATTGGAGGACAATTTAGACACCAACATTTTTGAAAAATGAACCTTTTATTTTATAATTTTTTTTAATGTATTTAGTAAAAACAGATAATAAACCATCAAAAAAAGTGATTTGCCCAGCTAGGCATCAAATGTATATTTTCCAATGAAGAATTACCCCTGTTACTCTAATTATAGTAACAGGGTTGAAAGTAACAGGGTTGAAAATCAATGCTAATTTGAGCTTTAACCTCAGGAAGTATTGCTAGATGTAGCATGTAATGCTACTTTCAAGGCAAGGACAAACTTGGATATCTAATGCAAGAAAGATAACTTTGAAATGAATATGCTTTATTCTGATAATATCAGTAACAGGGTTGAGTGGGTCAGAGTGCCACACTCTTTTAAGACTGAAAAGATTGTAAAAATATGAAAAATAAAATAGAGGACTAAGTTTTGGTCTACCCATGGCACTAGCACATGGCTTGCTGATGTCACTTCCTCTGTGTCATCTGACTTACAGTTTGTTCACTTCCTGTGCCAATCTAAAAAGGTTTGGGTAACAGGGTTGAATGCATGTTGAGGGACACACCTTCTGTGCAAAATTACTGTTATCTAAAATATGTTTATGATTTAACAAATTGATTTTACCATTACAAGAGACATATATCAATAGAATAATACCAAAAAAAGTAAATAAAATCCGTATTTTAAATGTTATATTTGACATGCAAGTTGGTCACCAAGAAGCGGGGACAAGAGAAAAATGCCATTTTAGGGGATGTTCGAGAGATATTTGATAATTTAAATAATATTTTGAAATCACTTTTTCTACAACTTTATATACATTTTTGTCTCAATACAAGTATGTTTAACACAACAAGTGCATGTTTTAGCATTTTGGGCATGGATTATTAGATTTTTTATATGGGGGACATGAAATGTCCTCCAATTCTGGAATGACCCTCAAACAGTAATCAGCCACACCTTACGCAATGAAATGTAAAGAAAAAAAGGATAATTTTAGAATCCCGAGGTCATTCTGCTTTTCTTTGCTAGATGTTATATCCAATTTCTTTAATTATTTCTGATGCCTCCGAAAAACAAGCAGTAACATTTAATTTGTTTCACTTTTTAATGACTTGGTTAGACCATACATGTACTTTGCTCAAACACAACTCGTATTACTTTACAGGCAGTATAAATAAAAATAAATGGCAAACAGTATGCCTTCAATTTAGTTACCCCACACTAGATGTGACTAAAAAAATTATTTTCTGGGTATAAAAAAAGCCAATAACTACAATAAATGTATTCATTCATTCATGTTGTTCCCAGTCTGTGTTGATGTGGCCATTTTGCATTTGAAAGGGATAAACGTTGGATGTCTATTGCATGGGTGTGGTGGTTAAAGAGGAGATGGTAACATTGTATAGAGACACTCCAAACTGTGCTCTTATCTAACCAACTACTGATACTTTCACACAAGGGTGTCTGATGCAAATGAATTGCCCATCTGGATTTGATGTCTCCTCTACTATGCAATTGAAAGCAGATACTGAGAATAACCTTAAAGTGGTTATAGTAGAGAATTTGCCTTTATTTGTTGTGAGTATTTCATCTGTGGTCTCAGGAAAGATAATTACAAAAACTTTTAATTATTATGTCAGACACAAACTTTTGTCCTCAAACTGATATCAATATATAGTATATATATATAATATACAGTATCATATACAATGTTGATGAGAAGAAGACAGGGAGTTTTAGCTGAAAAGGGGATTGGATAGGGAATGAATGTAGCGAGCGTTTTTCTCAATGAGTCCAATGTTCTGCTCAGCATGTGCTTGCCTTGCATGCCACCCCCTTCCCTCCTCATTTCTCACTCTATTCACTTCCTTCCTCTCTATCTTCCACAACTACTTCAGCCCCATCCCCCACACCCTCACACATCACTGCCATACCCAGCCCCCTCACTGTGGATGGAGACAGGGAAATAGGTCCAGTGTGTGTGTGTGTGTGTGTGTGTGTGTGTGTGTGTGTGTGTGTGTGTGTGTGTGTGTGTGTGTGTGTGTGTGTGTGTGTGTGTGTTGGTGTGAGGAATGTTGTCCTTTTCAACCGCTGGCACCACCTGGAGACCAATGCGGGGACTGGAAGAATATTGGACTGGATTGGAGATGATGCATAACAAATGTTGGCATTTCAAAATGTACTTGTGAAGAAAAACAAATGCTGAGCAAAATTCCAAAATCAAAACACACTTGAACATGAGAACAGAGCAGAATTGTGTTTTATCCTATATCAAGAGGATGGTCTTTAAACCAGAGAGTGTAATTTTTACAAATTCATGTTTTCCAATGCCCTCCTGCGGCAGCTCTATTTATTGTGTGTATTTTTTTTGTATTATCCTCAAGAAGCAAACGCTGCAAATAACTGTGTATTATCACTGTGGAGATAAAGGACATGTCAGCAATTTGAATACAATACGCTGTTGTCTGTCACTCTCAAGGACAGAATGAAGGAATTCAGCGTCCTAGATAATGGTCCTCCTGTCTAAAATGTGTTATCAGGTCACGACTTTGGTAACATTACAATTTAATTTTCATGAAATACCGTTTTGATCAATTCCTCGATTATTTACAACATGATAATCAAATAGATGTACTATTCACCGAATAGTAGTGCATTTGAACTGTGGTTACATTAAATCAACCTATTATCACAGATCCGGGTGACCAGATTTGAACCTGTGGCTGAAGAAAACCACAAAACACACCGGCAGTCAGTTTGAATTTAAATGCTAATCAATTCCAAGAGACAAACACTTCCACATCAGACGGCCTCTTCAGAGCCGTCTCCTGGCTCGTGAACTCTGCAGTGGCTCAGGGCAGACAGAATCCTAATAACCATCAGGGGGGTCTTGGCCCACGTTGGCATGCTCACCCCTCCCCCCACCTATATCTTCCTGACCTTTCCCCCCCCCCCTCCCCTGCTATATGTTCATCCGTCTTCACATCCACCACGCTCTCGAGCTCATTCTAGCAATCCATTTTTAGGTGATGTGTAAACCACATGAGTGTACAGCCAAACCAACTAACAGATGTGGACAAAACATCTTATTCCTTCCTGAGCCTGGGTTTCCCCCTGCATGTGCTGCTGTTGGCCCTGGATGAGCCTGAACATGACTAACACACACACACACACACACACACACACACACACACACACACACACACACACACACAATACACATCCTCCCTCTAAAGTAGGAGGGGATGAAGAGAAAAAAAGGAGCAAGAGAGGGAGAGAGAAAATCTGTCGGGAGTGTGGGAGCAGTTGTAAGGCAAGGTGGGCGGAGATGGGAATATCTGTGTGGGTGTCTTTTATACTTCAGCGAGGGGGCGGATGGAGGTTAGAGGGCGGGGGATGGGGCCTGGCTGATGAGTAGTAGGCCTATCTGACTCACACATACACAGGAAGTAGCGCATGCTGCTTGTTTAGTGAACACAGCACTGTATTTATATGATACTCCTATAGGAGGGGGATAATAGGAGCTCTCACACTACCTAATTTCACCTCCGTCTGTCGGTCGCTGAGTCAACGCACTCTCTCTTTCAAATACTTTCATATCCACATCCGGAGATATTTGGACTGAGATCCAGCGGTGCATCAGTCATACTGTGACTCAAGCTTGTGAAATTTGCACGGGTTAAAACAGTCCCATATTTGAACCTTTCTTTGGGAACAGCAGCCTTAACATGCCAACCTTTTTTTAATATATTTATTATTGTTTGTATTGTTATCACAATCAAAGTCTCTGAGTTTTTTTAAATACATACTTTTGTTATTCTCTTACTTTTCTCTTTTAATTCAGTTATATCATTACATACAGTCTAATCAATCAATGTATATTATTGGGAAGAATCATGCACACCGTGTTGCTTTTGCATTATATCGAAATAACAAGTCACATTAATGTCATACAATCTATTAATCCCTGAAGGCCAACTCTCTTTGCTTGGTGCCTCTAAAGGGAGGTCAGAGGTCAGGGTCAGCGTCAGTGCACCATCTCTCAAGCTGACAGCAATTGTGTGACCACAATTGTGTATTACTACAACAGCTTTTTAAACATAAAGCGTAAAGATATTACAATCACTATTTATTTTTGCAGTCTTCATGCCCTAAAGATGAACTATTAAGGTTTGTAGTAAGTATCTGTAATCCTGGGTAATACAGGGCAGTCTGCTGTCTTTACCAATAGGTGGCAGACAGAGATTACATTTGCTAAATAACACTGAAGCCAACACCATTTCAGAGTAATACCACCATCTTGTGGCGATACTTGATCATGAACAGTAATTGCATGTTGAGTGGGAAACATGTTACCCTCTTCCCTTTAAAACGTTTCTTACCGCGTATTTATATGTTTTAGAAGAAGAGCAATTAGCACCTCATCTCCTCCTTTCACCTCTATGTACTGATTTTCTCTGGAGACATACATATCCTGTATAATGACAATGTTTATATCCCTCCACATGGTTCACCTCAGCTCCTCCTGGCAGATGACTATGTCCAGCAGAGGGTAGTCTTACTCTGAGAAAATCGGTTTCAGCTCTGAGTCCTCATCTGAGTCTGAGGTGTAGCAGGTTTGCCAACACTGAAAAATAAACACAATGCAGTAACATGAATGAATGACGCAGTTGTCCAGAAAGCAGAGTGACAATGTGGTTTCAAGACAATCCATCCACTCAAAACAATATATTCCCCAACTTTAACATTTAAGAAGGACCCTTTAAAAAGGTTTACACAATTAAGGCTTTTTCATGGATCACAGTTTTATTTTCAACAGGTAACAACCCCCCATTTCCTTAAGTTATCCACATTCTGCAATGTGATTTAAAGCCTGCTCTACATAGATGACAATCAGGCAGCTGAATTGGGTTACCGCTTAATTCAACTGACCCTCATCAGGTTTAAATCAAACTAAAGTAGAGAATGCAAAGGAGCTCTGTCTCCCTGATAGATGAGCATGTGTTCGGGGCGGTCGGGAGGAGTAACAGACGAGAGTCACCTTGGTGATGATGCATCTGGAGTTTTAACATTCACACTCTCCCTTCTCTGTCTTACCTGATTGATCAAAAGGGAAGGGCCCGCCTGCCCATTTTGGGGCCTGTCAAATCCCCGCTTGGCAGCTGCAGTCCCGGGAGAAAGCAACTAGCCCGGGCTGCATCTGTGCTGTTAGATAGGGGATCTGGGCTCCGCTTTATCACTGTTTTTTTTATTTCCAATGGGAACTGGGTGCTGATGTGATGACCACAACAACAAATAAGAGCCAGCTTTACAGTGGGGGATAAAAGGTTTACAAACTCTAAGAAACATGACCCAGGCTCAGCTGCAGAGTTGAGTCACTTCTTCATTAGTCTTATCGATTGCATTTAGACTGGTTCCATCCCCGGTCAGGCAAATTGGAGAAGGGGGCACTGTGGCTTCTCCACCAGAGTAAACAGAACATCTTTAAACAAACAGCGGCTAGAAAGTGACATCTTGAGAATATCTCCAAAAACATTGTGGAATGGAATACTTTACCTCAGTGTCTACACAATCTACACAATAGTTACCTTTAGCAATTCAGTATTTCACTCTTTAATGTTTTTGTGGAGTCATAAGAGACTGATTAAAATAAGTTATGGTCAAAATTTACAAAAGTCTTGTTCACTAACTTTTTCCTCCAAACCTGCAGACTTTTTCCTTTTCAAACTTGTATTCAGCACCAACCCCTGCTGTGTCAATTTATCAAACTTTCAGCAGCTCCTACTGGGCCACACATACATATATACTTCTTATTCACAAATGCAGGAGGTCTTCCTAAGACCTGTCAACACATTTTAATGTAGAAATCAATACATTTCCCCTTACATCATATTGTGCATTTATCTGGTAAACACACCATTTAGTTTGTGCTTTGTCAGATGTCTAGACAAGTTCGAAAATAGATAAGCAGATTGAATGTGGAGCCTGCAGTCCAGCTGTTGGAGTTGAGGAGCACCACAGTGGTGTCTGGAGTAATATCAGTTGACAGGTCCTCTCTCTGACACCAGGACGTCCGTCTCTGGCGCTGACCACATCGCAGTGTTGGGTGTCCTGTGGAAGCAGGTGTCAGATAGCTGCCTATTGATGAATGATTAGAGCTGCTGAAGATGGACTGTGGCACTGCCTTCCTTGGGGGTCTGGGAGAGACGGATGGCCCCATTTGTAATGCAGAGGGGGCCCCACCGCTGCATTAACTATTTAAGTGTGGTTATCTCAGGGTAATGGTACGCCAGCAGCACTGAAACAAGCTACAGCAAGAGCATGTGTAATCCTAATGTTGATGCATGGGCTCCTCTTCCGTAGATGATCTATTTTCCAAATTGATGGATTATCTGTGAAAAGCTATATATGCTTGAACAGGGGAATACATACTAACAATGTAATCTAGCATGTACAATATTGCATGGTCATTTTAACATTTATTCTATGATAAATGCCTGACATTTTAGAAGCAATAATTTCACAGTTTATTCTAATATAATCCCTTTAACAAAATCAAAATGAGTGTTTAAAACGTAATGTCAAGTGGTTTGGCTACTGCTTTTAGTTTACTAAACGATTCAATTAGGTCTCTGCACAGTTGGTTACACCACATATAAAGGGCGCCTCTGTCGTAACACAGACTTTACTTTACACTCGGTGTGGACCAAAGACTCCTGCCCTCAGATAAAACCGAGTAACAATGCTTGGCACGGAGGCTCGGTGTGCCAACAAGACTGAATTGATATAGTTACCACCGGCCTGCCTCACAGCGCGACCCATAAATAAAACAGAGACCTGTGAAGTGGCAAATGTCTAAGAGGCTTTACCTTTGGTCTACTCAGTTGTTTGTTTTCACTTGCAAAAAGGCACTGTGAAGAAGTTTACTTGGCAAACTTTCAAAGGATTCCCAATATCTTTCTCTGCTCCATCTGCTCCATCTGCTCTTACCGGTAAAAGTCTTGAGTAAAAAGTAGGGGAAATAGCTTCCACTGTACCTTACCTCCTCCTTTTGTCACCCTGAGGCCCGTCTTGTAAATGTGCCCTCAGAGTCGATTGGCCTGAGGGATGGAGGAGTGCAGGAGTGAGTCATTCATCCTTGGTACCTGGAAGGGGGGGGGGGGGGGCAGCGCTCTTCCACCTGCCTGCTGAATAAATCATCGCTGAGTCCATTCTGCAACTGCAGTCCAATTAACCAAAGGGGACCCTGTGAATGCAGTTAGGTGGTATGATTAATTACACAGTACTGACAATACATGCCAAAGCTTACAATATCCCAAAGGGCAAACACAGAGCGTGTCTTTACTTTGCAGATTTTTAGCTTCCTTTTGAAGTATTGTTCACTTTGAATGCACAGTGTTATTAATGGAGGTTTTTTCCATAATGCTTCCACACAGCAACTAATTAAGTCTGTATCCATGTACATGGTAACAAGCAAACACACATATTTGAGACATACATGATTCATGTCCACACATTTTCTTAAACCTTACATAAAGCAACCAAAGCAGCAAAGATGTTTACTTCTCAGATGCTAAGTCTACCTTTTAAAGTAATTTAGGATGCAATTATTGCCTATTACATGGTCCGTGACAAAGCTCTTAGTCTTGCTACTCCAGCTCATTTACATAGTGCCTTTAATTGAACATAAAAAGGCAGAGGAGAAGGTGGAAGAGAAAGGTTAATGGGACTGACACAAAGGGCAGACGGCATAGGAAGTCTAGCCTTAAGTGTCACATCCCGCTTTCATCTCGGCCCATACAAGGAGCCAATTAGGCGCGGTCAGTAATTAAGCCGACTCCAGCTCTGGCCTCAGCTTTCTGCGGGATTACAGCCCTCTCCAGGAGAAGTGCTGGTAATGACCTCCATTCTTCTATCAATGATATGCTCCACATTGACGTTTGACTGCTACCACATCCAATAGAAAGGTCACAGAAGATGTAACAAATGAGAATAGAGGGAAGGAGAGACAAGGAAGTAATTAAGGGAGGGTTTCGGTCAATGGGAAAGACGGCCCTGCCATTGTTTACTCCATCCCAATCTCCATTCAAGACCGTACAGTCCGCAAAATAACAAACCATCCTTCTCAGGTCCTAGCATGTGTGGCTTGTTTTGCTTCAGCAACAGAAAAAAAGGGGAAATATGCATATGATATTTCCAACCAACATCGGTTCAAAAGTTACATGCAGTTTCAAAGTTAAAACTTCTCAGTTTAAGGTATTCATTAGGATTTCAGTGTCTGTCTGAGCCTTCCAGATGGCTTGGAATTAGTTGGACTTCGTAATGACTTTCATTACATTACATGTTACTTGTTAGAAGCTTTTATCCAAAGCGACATACTCAATACTGTGGCCAATCCCCACAGGAGCAATTTGGGGTGAAGTGTCTTGCCCAGGGACACAACGACATGCTGACTGCAGTGGGGTTTGAACCTGTGCCCCCCTGATCCAAACACCAACGCACTAACCACTGTGCCACACCCCCCATTAGAACAACAAAACAAATAGCTTAAGTCTTTTTTTCCTCCCAGCAGAACATGTATTTGGAAAGTAACAACAAACAGACAATTACCATAGAAATGATATTTAATGAAGTTCAAAATAGAACATGTTTGGAGGATATAAATAACAAATTACACTAGTATTTTGTTTGACCCACTGGATTCACCATTAGTTTGCTTCACTGGGGTGACTTTAAACATTTATGAGCCTGTAAATAACTTTGTGTTTTTTAGCAGAGCGTTCACATTTCAGGAACGATGATACAGAGCATATTTAAAAGGAATAGTTTGCAATGAAGATCAGAAGATTGTTATCACTCACATGTTTGCACAGTACATACAGTATGAAGCTACAGCTAGCAGCCACTCAGCTAAACTTTGATATATCTAAATTGAAATGTAAACAAAGATTTAAAACATCAACGCTTTCAGTCATTTTCATATTTCGTATTGTTCAATCCATTGAAAAAAAAGCAGGTCTTTCACAGTATTTGTACTGTGCGTATTAGAAAGCTGCATACATAGCAAAGGAAAGGGAGTGAGGATATTGGACAATCTTATGCTCAGGTAGATGGAAACTTGTTAAAGTTATGATATTTGTACAAATGTTTGGAATTTGTCCTGGAAGCATCACACATTGATGCCGCCTTTTAATGAGCTTGCATTAAGGCTGGATTAGAAACCTTTTTCTTTTTAACCATCAATGCATATTGCCGAACACAAGCTGGTGAACATAATATCCCAGCTTCTATTTATACTGGATAAAAGAACAGCTGGGCTAATTAGAGATTGAAAACACACAATAGCCAAAAACAAAACACACAAAATAAATAATGTATCTGAATATCAAGGCATATGCTGATCTGAGAGAGACTTGAGTAGCAATCGACTGTTTGATATTTCATCAGAAAAAGAGGAAGGGTATAATGCGGTATAATGGCAGTGTAAAGAGTCTTGACGTTGCAAATGAATGAATAACGTTAAAACTAAAAATAATTTACAAAACATATCACTTTGATTTCTATAAATAAACCCATTTTAAATTACATACTGTTTTTATATTTAATTCTGATGGAGATAACACACACTAGCTGTGGCTGAATAATATTTTTAGGTTTTACATAATTGTATATATATTTATTATTTTTGCAACATTCAAGGACACACATGTGCGCTTTCCTTCAATGAGCTCAGGCTCTCTGTAAGTCCCTTTTGGGGACCAGCAAAAGCCAAAGCACATGGTTTGTATCTTCTATTATGAATATAAGGTGAATGCATAGTATAAGGTTTACGGTTACTGTCTCACACAGTTTGCAGTTTTATCTGGTGTATACCAAACACATTTGAGCTGTTTTTAATCCTCACAGGAGCAGCTGTGGCAAGAACACAAACTGAGTTATCCTCCAAACTGCAACTGTAAATGCGGTTTACTTTTGATGGACTGGGGAGGAATATAACAAGCAAAAGCAATTAAGATAAGCTTGAAAGCTCGATGTACTTTTTTGAATGTTCAGAACATTTTTTTAAAAATCTTTGTGACCATGAGGGTACATCACTGCAAGATTATAGGGTGCTGCATGCAAATGCTACACAAAAGCACATACATTTACATTCTGACAGTAACTTAATCGGAGTATATTTTGTTAATATAACCTCAACGGCTCTTTTCTCTAGCTAGCCATTGATAATCCTGTTGAATAAACAACATTTTCATCTGTAAATATTTTCCTGGGTTCATCTTAGGCAGTGGTTTCTCCCACATGATACAGGCCCTTCTGCTGTAAAACGCATTGTAGTGTTCTGACTGCAGCTGCTTCTGAGGATTAAAACCAAACATGACTTATCCCTCGCGCTGTGATTGTAAAGGCGGTTTGGTGGCTTTTTCCAGATAGGGTGTCTCAATGTATAACAATGACTCTTGGCTGCAGCTGCAAACATTCCTCTGAATTGGATTACATTCACACAATGTATGGCAGGCAAAATTCTCATCCTAGATAAACGGAGGCAAGGAATAAAGGAGAGAAATAAGAAAAGCACATCTCTGAGGGCAGAAGTGACAATTCATTTAAAAAATAAAATTGGAAGTCTGTAAGCATGCAGAGCTTGCTGTTACCCTCTCTTTAGGCTAAGCTAAGCTAAGCAGTACCTGGCTAAGCTTCACATTTTCAATATTCTCATAAACGTACAACAAATTCTCTATGCACAGAGAAATAAAGATAAAGCCATTACTTTAAAGGGGCCCAATAAGGTTTATTTTGTATTATTATTTTTTTCTAATGCTCGTGCTTCAGCACCTCTTTTCACCCTTTGTCTGAAACCAGAGCCCAGTCTGTTCTGATTGGTTAGCTGGCCGGCTCTGTTCGGATTGGTCAACTGTTTAGAGATGTCCCGCCCCTTGCTGTCATGTACAATGTGCTAACCAATAGAAGTGTGAGTGTTACACATTGATGTCACAATGTTACAGGAGTAAACAAAGAACTACAGTTGAGGTGTTTCAGGCAGGGGGGGGGGGAGTTGAGAGTTTAGCCTTTGCAGACCATTAACATGCACAGAAACCTATATAACACACTACAGGAAAGACAGAACTCAAAACAGAATAAAAGGGCTTCTTTAATCTTCAGTTAGTAGTTTAATATCTTAAAATCTGTTGTTAAAAAATATAATTTGTAGGCTATTTATTTGCAAGTATGCTCATCAATGATTTACCGCGACCCTTGCTGAGGTGTTGACTGTTTAAAAGGCCAGACCTCAGTGTAAGAAGTGAATTCAGCCAAGGTTTATTGTTATTTATCTTCTCGAGGCCGAGTAGCTTTACTATCACATTTCAATTCATTAAAACATTGGAAACGGTCTCGTTGAATTAAAAAGGTTGATGTGTGAGAAAGGAGCAAAGCTTCCTCTTCAGATCCCCAAATCAAATAAAATCAAGTTTTATTTATATAGCACATTTATAAACGATTTTTAGTCAAGCCAAAGTGCTGTACATATAATAAAAATAGCCTACAGTAGAGACACTTTACAGCAAATACAACAGCACAGATTGTTCAGAATATCAGTATGAGAAAAACGACACCCTGCATGTATCATTTAAAGTGAAACAGCTTCTCCATGTTAATGCCCTTTATGCTTTGCACTTTAGCCTCACAGCTACAGGGTCACTAAAAGAGACAAACCACTGTAGTTTGGTCTTTGTACTTCATCATTTGTATGTCTTCTACACTATTTCAAAAGTAAGTATTCTGCTTATAGTAGAATAACAGAACAATATTGCAAAAAGTACCCACAAGTTTATCCCAGACAGATTAAAAAAACGTATGAATCACCTCAACGCCAAACACACTGTGAGATATTGGCCATTTGTCCAGCTGAAATATGTCGTGCTGCCGAATACTCTGCCAGCATGCAGGACTGTAGGTTTAGTAGGTAAACGTTGTGCATTTGTCTTACACTGTGCAAGAATATGCTTTGATGCATTAAACATGGTCCAGCCGAAGAATGATTCCCGTTTTGCTCACTTGTCATGTCTTTTGTACGTGTTTTTTGTATGCAAATGTGTGTCTTGTGTTTTCCTCCTGGTTTTTTACACAACCCAGGTGATAACATTTGAAACGGTGCTTATACAATGCTGTGATTAATTGGAGTGCTCAATCCCTGTGAAGTCCTCGGAGACGTACTGCACTTGTGATGAATGCCAACACAAAGATACTTGACTCAATGTACTTTATTGCAAGCTTGGTGAGAGACATGAATTACAAATTAAACGCTTTAAACCTGAGTTGAATCACAAACACTAGAAATAACATTAAAGATGCAATGACATTTGAAATAATACTGTTTCAAAAGGCAACAAAATTATGAATATTCATGCCAGATTACAGTAGAAGTTGATACATGTTTTAGATGATCATTTCAATCACACATTAAACCAAATGAATGTGCCTGCGTCAGGAAGAAAGGTGTCTATAGATTCTGCACATTGCACGTCACACTGTGCCAGATCAATGGAAAGGAAAATAGAAGCAAGCTGAGACATGTCACAAACGTGCGTCATCCTCTAGGTCTCGTGGTCTGGAAACTTAGCAAAATAAATAAATAATTGGCCTAGGAGCTTGCACATACGCAATAAAAAAAAACTCAATAGCTGATCGTGTGAGGCTTTTTGTTGCTATTAGTGTATTCTGCGTCATTTCATGTCATATGGTTCGTTTGTAAAGAGGGAAGTGTATAGCAACAACCACATTGAGGGGCTTTGGTCCTTTAATTCTGAGACTGATATACTTTTAATGCCTCTTGTCGACACCTAAGCTTACATCAACTCTGATCTCACAGTGTGTTATAAGGGTGATTTGAAAACTGTACACAAATATATATTTAAAAAAAAATACTTACACCTGTACTACAATTCTTACAACTTGACCTTTGTTTAGTGCAGTGGTTCTCAAAGTGGGGGGCATGACAGAGGGGGCGCGAGAAACCAGGAGGAAAAATGGTTATTTAAAAAAATATATTTTGAAAAATTATTGATTCGAAAATAATATGATACAGTACTATTACGTCTGGGTCTCTGTGTTTCATTAAAGCTCGGCTCTGTGTGTGTGTGGAACAAGCCATTTTGTGTGCGTGCGCGAGTGAGAGAGAGAGAGAGCGCACCGGTACCGGATATAAGGAGTCTTTTCAACAACAAGGTGGAGGAGAGTCCTCTCCTGTCAGACTGAGAGTGAGCTAAAGGACTCTCTCAGTTTTATCTCAGTGGGTCTCAAACGTTTTGGTCACCATTAATGTAAACAATTATTTCCGAGGCACACATTTATATGATCATTATAGTTATAACAAAATAAAAGAATAAATTAAAAACAGGTTTGAAATACTATATGACATTAAAAAAAGAATAAAGTTTAAAAGGGAGTGATTTGTAAAATATCCATAAAGAAATAGTAAATCTGTTTACAGTTCTGTTTCATATGGGTGTTGAGAGATGTATCCATAGATTTCTTTATTTAGCTCTCAAAGTGCACCAGATTGATGCATTTAACTTCAATATTTGTGTGTGTGAGGTCACACACCACCTATAAAAATAGCACTTTACCCCTGCTTACACCTATATGCCGTGAGCTGATATCGAGCCTTCATTGTAACAGTCGCGGGTACATTGTGTGCGTGTGGGGAGTGTTGCAGTAGAACATTCCACTGTAGCGCCCAGTACATTAATGGGAAACCCTAAATGTTTGAGCACCCTCTATTAAACGTCAAGCTACCCCACAGCACCCCCAAAATAAATCTCTGGCGCCGCCACTGAGCCTGACTATTGGTGTTGGGGGGGCCTGACAGAAAAAGTTTGAGAACCACTGGTTTAGTGTGATATTTCATCATTTACCTCTTTACCTCAGAGTCACGCATGTATTGCTCTCACCAGCAGGTGGCAGTGTTTGGTGCGTTCCATTACTGCAAGACAAACTGAACAGGAGTCGATGCACTTTTGCTGAGTCTTGCTGGTGATTTATCAACAATGGATGTCCTTCAACAACAGTAATACCCTCGGAGTTTGTTTGGTGTGACGGTGACGACTAAAGATTTCACCAAACTCATCTCAAGAATGTCAAATTTCCTCTGCAACAGCCCAAAGTTGCAGCGTAAATGGACCTTAAGTGTAATTTTGCCTCCAGTTCCAAACATCTTGGACAAACATCTCCAATAACACGGTTGAAGAAAAATCAGCTGTCATGGTGCATTATTTGTGGCCTTTGCAACGTTTTGCTGAATTATGTCAATAGGTATGCACATACACAAAGAAACAATACAAATATAAATGGATTGTTGTAGTGCCAGGAGATATGGGAGTCGGAGGCGGTGCATCGAAGGTGCAAAAGGGTACTTTAATGAGGAGCTGCACAGGACATGTTGTCGGGTCGCAGCCCGGGTCGACAAGAGGGAGAGTCAGAAGGGCACACAACATATAAAGTAAACACAACATGTCCGTGTGGGAACAATACCCCCAACCTGTAGTTCCATGTATGGATTATGTCCCAGTGGTTAATAGGTGGTCACCACACAAGCCCCCCCAGAATTCAAACATGGCAAGAAAAATATATCCCCACGTCCGTGGAGGAAGCACCACAGGGGCCGAGGAGGGTGGGGCCGGGCCATGGAACGGGCCGTCGGAAGGGGGCCGCAGGAGAGGGCAGGGGCTTTAACGAGGGCGAGGGCATCCTCACCGGGGGTGGGAGACGGGCCGGAACGGGGCCGCAGTAGGCGTCGTAAGGGGGGCCGCAGTGCTGCGACGTGGGGACGGCGTGAATATCCCGGTGGTCCCCAGCAGGGAGGAGCGCTGCCCGGCCGCAGGCGAGGGCACAACGGCAGCGGGCACAAAGTCCTCGGGGGGAAAGAGCCGGGTCCCCGGGGGGCAGGAGCAGCATCCCCGGGAGGAAGGAGCCGGGTCCCCGGGGGGCAGGAGCAGGGTCCCCGGGGGGCAGGAGCAGCATCCCCGGGAGGAAGGAGCCGTGGACAGGGGAGAGGCCAGGCAGGGTCCCGGAGCGCGCCACCAAACGGGCCGATGAAGGCATGGGGACGTCCGAAACCGCCGAGGCGAAGGAAGAGGCCAGACAGGCTCCGGAGCGCGCCACCCACGGGCCGAATGAAGGCATGGGAACGTCCGAAACAGTCGAGGCGAGACGGGGTCCAGGAGTGCACCACCCAGGCGTCGATGAACGTGAGTGGCGTCTGGAACCGCCGTCGAGGTGAACCGTGAGCCGCGGTAAGAAGAGAGGCCAGGCAGGGGTCCCGGAGCGCGCCACCCACGGGCCGATGAAGGCATGGGCACGTCCAAAACCGCCGAGGCGAAGGCAGAGGCCAGACAGGGTCCCGGAGCGCGCCACCCACGGGCCGATGAAGGCATGGGCACGTCCGAAACCGTCGAGGCGAGACGGGGTCCAGGAGTGCACCACCCAGGCGTCGATGAACGTGAGTGGCGTCTGGAGCCGCCGTCGAGGTGGTGAAACAGGTGAGAGTGTCCACACGAGGCCGACCAGACATGGTCGAACCTCCTCTCAGGCACCAGAAAAAGCTCAAAAAGGGCCGTACTGTCCACGGTCAAAGACAGGTGGGCGAAATAGTGAGAGGATTCACACGAGGCCAACCAGACATGGTCAAACCTCCTCTCAGGCACCAGAAAAAAAACTCAAAAAGGTCGATAGCCGTTAGCAGCTAGCCGTTAGCAGCTAGCCGTTAGCTGAGGCCCCGAAGAAACAGCCCCATGAGGTAGCCATGGGGTTGCTGGTCGACCCAGCAGGTCGTGCATCGTCCCCCCGATGCGGGAACGGCGAGCAACGTCTCCAGCCTTCTGCGGAGCACGCACCGAGCCTCAGTCCGCGTGCCGGTGGCAGCCACGGACGTCTCCAAAAAATCCCCGGCATTTCGAGAAAGGAACCTGAGTTCCTTTTGCCGTGTTCGGCTTCGTCCCGGAAACTTCCCAAGACGTGTCAGAGTCACCAGTGTAGTGCCAGGAGATATGGGAGTCGGAGGCGGTGCATCGAAGGTGCAAAAGGGTACTTTAATGAGGAGCTGCACAGGACATGTTGTCGGGTCGCAGCCCGGGTCGACAAGAGGGAGAGTCAGGAGGGCACACAACATATAAAGTAAACACAACATGTCCGTGTGGGAACAATACCCCCAACCTGTAGTTCCATGTATGGATTATGTCCCAGTGGTTAATAGGTGGTCACCACATTGTTCCTGCTAAAATAATAAACGTAAAAAAAAGTGCTGTGGTAGAATAAAGTATCCAAACACTTTGATCAACACTAATAAAAGTCCACATCTATGAGACCGCAGAGGTTACTGTTCTGTTAACTAACGCTCAATGCTGTAAGGGCTGCCTGTAGTTACAGTTACATCTGTGGGGAGCTGCAGTGTTGCCAGGCAGATCCATGGCCCGACGCCCAGAACTCTGCTGCCCGCTCCCAACCTGCTCCCAGCCTCCAGCAACACTTCCCAAAGTAAGGACGCCTCTGTGGAAGTGTCCGCGTGTCAGTGTGTAAGACAACAGACAACTTTTCTAACTTCCCATTACTGTGGCATCTCATTAATTAGTTGTCGATGTCTGGTTATGTAACGTGCAGCACATTTCTGATCCATCTGTGATTACAGTGAAGTGTGATCGCAGACGGATACTTTCATCTGCTGTTAGCACAGTGCTTCCTAACTGCCATCTTTGTTTACAAAGTGATTTAGTGGATATGAGGTGTTATTTTCCGTCTTTAATTTGTCTCTTTCATCCTTCTATGCAAGGACGGGATACTGTATGTGTGAATACACGTCTAAAGATAGTAAATAGAAGATGCATGTACACCTGTATGTTAATGTAGGATGTGTTAAAGAGAGATGTAATATTTCACACCTCTCACTTAAAACTTGCCCTTTTTATGTTAACAATATATACTTTATTTAGGACAACTAGATCATAATCTCTGCAATGAAGCAGTCAGACTCACAGCATGTATAATGAAAGCCCAAGTAAACATTTAAATATAATGAGTGGCTCCCTCTGATTTATTAATCATAAAGGTCGCATTGTGTCCTGTTTTGTTTTTGTGAACATCTAAATGTGACGTGTGCTTTGACACAACCTCACACACCTCTCATTCTGAACACCATGTAATAATCACAACAAATCTGAATGTTCCGGAAATCCTCTGTCCACCACATATTTTGTTGGCTGGACTGAGCTGCAGCCTTGTTAGTCTGGTTCCTCACCACCCAGCAGGATGGAGATGACCATAAGGAACACTGAATACTTAACAGCATCTCATCTGCTCTGGAAATAGTTTCTAGCCACGGTGAGCAACATTACACCTTCCCCGGTAATTACCTGTTTTATTCCAAAGGCAGAGCAGAACTAATATTTTGATTTATTTGTTATTTTGGCTCTTACACAAGAGTGTGACTGTGCATTTTTACCGAGGCTGAATCACTCTCCGGATCCTGAGTCTGTCACTGCAGCACCAGAAGAAAGCTGATCATATCCTGCTGCCCCCCATATGATGACCGAGGTTATAGCAGGTGGACTTTTATTACAACCCTGATAACTAATTCATCCTGGCCTGAACCTCATCATTTTAATAATTAAGACTGTGGGATCATTAGAGTTAGTTTGACACGTTTCTGTTTTAAAATGTATGTTTTAATAAACACTTTTGTCCATTCCAGTCTCATTTTCTGCTTTTGTTACTCATCATTTAACAAAGTGAGAGTGCTCTTTGGGAACACAATGCATTCAGCCTGTATTCTTTTCAGTCAAAAGATAAAAACTAAATATATTCTCAGATAAAACAAGCAAATGTGATTAAGGCTTGGGGAGTGTATTCTCTCAGCTTTTTGTGATTTTATCTATGCGAGTTTAAATCAGTGTTTCAGTCAGGCCATGAACATTACATATTAACGTCATAGCATAACACAGTCACAGTATAATTGTGTTATCTTCAGAACAACATGGGTCAAGCAATTTATCAATGATTTAGGAAAATAACGGCTGACGACCTTTCTATATTTGACAGTTTCTCATGAATTTTGCACTAACAAGCTAGGGGGAAATTAACTAGGCTATCCAATGTTGTGTATCACCGTGTTCTTTCCCACAGACATGCCAGCACATACAAAAACTAGATGTTTCCAGATGATGGGATGTTTTTCCTTAATGGATTTGTAGGACACGTGTAGACTAGCAAACTGTCTTTTCATTTACTACCCAAGTACCTTGTTTGAAATGATTTACAAGATGTGTTTTACATAATGTATTAACCGCATTGCTGGGAGAAGAGTGTAAATCAAACTCTCTATGAAAACAAAACTTTATTCATCTCGCACATTAGACACAAACAATCCATATACAGACCTGCAGTTTGTGTGAAAACGTTTTCAGAAGTTGTGGACTATAGGCGGTATAAATGCACTGCACGTAACAGTAAAGACAGTCACTATACACCTGCAATGGCTTGATCCCTCACACCTGCTGATTGTTACAAATTGCTAAACATCTGCTCACCACAGATTCATTGCCCCACTGTGTGAAGATAAACACAATGCATCCTCATGACTGATAATGGCAATTGATGTGTTGGCACTACCTTCTAACAAGGCATCCTATATAATGGTTTTATGGGGTGTAATTTATGGTCATATCATTGGTTTACGTCATATCCTAATGCTTTATAGACTAGTTATAATTATAAAAACAACTTTCAGATTGCCAGGTTGGGGGAAATCCTCCAGTAGAAGTAGTCCCTGCAGAATTGATGGATTATTTAAAAAATAAGAGTTATGTATTATTGAATTGCAACCTTAAGAACGGCATTAAATCAAATCAAATCAAATCAAGTTGTATCTATATAGCACATTTATAAACGATTTTTGGTCGAGCCAAAGTGCTGTACATATAATAAAAATAGCCTACAGTAGAGACACTTTACAGCAAATACAACAGCACAGATTGTTCAGGATATCAGATAATATTACATGAAAATGACAGCTTTGGTATCAATAATTACAGTAAAACGACCACACTGAACGCAGAGTTTAAACGTTCTACCTTGAAAATGTAATAAATACATCTTTATGAGAATGATTTCACATTCACAGTACTGTTCTCTACTATCTTAAGTGTGTACGGCAGATGAACAGTTTGCCAAACTCTTTGAATTAGTTATAAAATAATTTGAAACAATGGATAAAATAAGCCATCATGTCTGCAGGCAAATGTTGGTCATTAATAAAGGTAATTGCTCAACTTTTAATAAACCATCAATTCTGCAGTTACGAATGTTAATGTGTCACTTTCTACTTACAAACATATATATAATATATATATACATTTAAATGAATAGGCTAATTCAAGGTTTTATTGCAGCAAACCATGAATTCTTCAGTTACATATTTTAATAAAGTCATAAATAAAGGCTCACCGCTGTCTCACTTTCAGTCATCTTCCATTATAAAAATAAATGATTAGGCTATGGGGCTGTCATACAGTAATCCATCAAGTCTGCTGTTGTAATGCTGTTAATAAATGGATTTTGGTCCAGATGTCCTGCACCAGTCCATGGGAGGGGTCTTCCTGATGAATTATAGTGTCATAGAGGGATTTCAACAACCTAGTTACTCTTAATGACATTTGTAATTGACCTATAAAAAATAAATTAGGTTTTCTGCCCTTAATACAGCCTTTCGTTTTGGTAAATGAACTTTGGGTTCATAAAAACGTGGTGCTGCAATGTGACTTTATTTCAGACCCATAGGTTCATATCATTTTCAAAAAATAAAAATACGTTAAATTCCCAAATGCTTCTGTTACATTGTGTCATCTTAGCTCTGAGATGCAGAGTCCAGGTTATTAAAGTGCAGCTGGGTCGAGTCCATTCATGCAACTGATTAGACAGATGAATCAATAACTGCAATCAGCACGGTAATGATCAACATAAAAAGAAAAGTGATTCCGATGCACCAATCGAAATGACCCGAGGGATGATCCGAATCAACGGTGGACAGTATACGCCGAGAGAGAGGTGTGTGTGTAAAATATGCATTTTCTGCCCCAGAACTTTAAAGACCCCTTCAGTATTGACAGGCAGATTTGGACAGAAGCGAGCAGAGGCCGCAGTGCACACACAGATGCGCTAGTCGGCGCTTTAAGAATGAAATTCAATCTGTCTATGTGAATGTGGAGCACAGTGCACTCAGAGGACCCAAACCTGGAGAGGAGCCCTGCCTGCACCCTTTGTTTAATTTAGAGAATCCTCAAACCTCCGCTAACAGCGGATGCAGCACACAGGATCAGATGCTCAGATGCACACACACACACCACACACACACACACCACACACACACACACACACACACACACACAACACACACACACACACACACACACACACACACACACACACACACACACACACACACACACACACACACACACACGCACACACGCACACACACAACACCACTCAGTGAGGAGGATATGCGTCAGTGCGTAACTGAAGACATTAAGTCATTCTAAATGAACAATATCAGGAATGGAAAGAGCCAGCAGTATAACACCTTGATCTGAATATCTCCACACTTTATTGTCTTACAATGTCTTTCAAGTTTCTTCATCCACTGCATGCATTAAACAAATGACAGCTGCGTAAGGTTTTCTTTTAAACCTCTATGTTTTGGTTTAATTACAATTACAGATGCATTAGACCCCAGGGTTCCGTTATTGATGTGTTTAAATGATCTTCTTTCGGTGTAATTTTACAATCTTCAGTTTTACGCAGTCATTTCCTCTCCCCCTTTGCTGTTGTTGTGGAATGCGTTACAGATGTGTCAGTGGCAGTCAAAGCTCGCCTTTGGTGAGGATCCAATTTGTAGCGTTTAAAGAGAGAAAAAGGGAGAAGGAGAGATTGTTTCCAATCTTGCGCGGTGGGAGGGGAGATTTGTGCAGTGAAACAGAAGAAGCAAGAGGAAGAAGAAAAAGAAGAGGAGGGAAAAGTGGGAAATCTCTGCAACCCTCATCCAGCACCACTCGCTGCTGGACAGAATCTGAGCAGCAGCAGGAGTTGATCGAGAAGCAGAAGATTTGTTCAAACCTCGAGTCTGGGAGTAACACGCAGATCTGCACAGGGCGCTTTATCCCCGCCCCAACTCTTATCAATTACACCGGCGCTTTCAGTCACCGCATTTGTCCTCTTTTTTTCTTTTTCATTACAATCCGTGTACCGGGTTTGGCAAGCGGCGCTCAAACAGCAGGCGAGTGCTGACTGGAGCTGGCGCTGCCAAACAAAGACGCAGGAAGAACAAGAGAAACAAACTGGACTGCATCACAGATCGTAGAAGTTCCTTTGCCCCACTTTGAGCTCACTAAAAGGAGGATTTAAAGGTAAGAGTGTCTTCTGTCTTTTACATTAGGATAAGGGGGGTTGAGGAGTGGTGCTGTATGACAGAGTTACGCAGCTGTGTTGTGGATTCTGTCTGTGAGAGTATGCTGCACACATCTGAGTGTCTATTAAGAGACTTAAAGGCATATTGGTGCAAGCTTCTTATCTTCACATGAGGAATAAGTATGCACAATTAAGGTTATATCTGTCTTTTAGTGGTATACTTGCTTTCACATAATTACTTTAAACCCCTCTTTCTTGTGAATAATTGGTGTGTTGAGAGGCTCAGCCCGGGTTTGGAGGGCTGTGGTCCCTCTCTGATCCCAGACTCAACAGATGAATCACCTTTATTGAGGGGCTTTGGGAGCAAGAACTAGGCTGACGTTTCTTTCGGAGCTGATGGGGGGAGAGACTTGACAATACAATGAACCCCTTCATCAGCAGCTGTATCTAGGGGAGCCCCCTCTGCAAGCCCCTCGCTCCTTTTCTGCTCCACACACACACACACACACCACACACACACACACACAACAACACACACACACACACACACAACACACACACACACACACACACACACACACACACACACACACACACACACACACACACACACACACACACACACACACACACACACACACACACACACACACAGTCTGTACAGATGAAGACAGACATTCATATTGAACTGATGTGATTCAATGAAGACAGTGGATCTGAAGAGGGACTGAAATCTGTGCGCAGTTACAGGGTTTGTTTGTATAATTTGGTGACAATCCATCTTTGCATTTAATCATTCTCAAGTGGGACATGACATGGGTCATATGGTATGGTGACGCCTCACTGGATTATGCATCACTGTCAGAAAATAATTGCTGCTCATTTTTCTGCTGCTTGTAGGCTCTTGAATACATCACATTTGTTTTAATGTGTTGAATTAATTCAAATAATCCATTTATTTCTGGAGGAATGTAGGAAATAGATGCGTTGGGAATTATTTAAAAAGGAAGAAAGGGTTTAAAATTATGCATCATTTGAATGTTTCCATGCCTCCATTTCCACTGCTCATTGCTTTTTGGCAGCCAGTGTTTTGCTAAAGGTGTGTTAAGCTCCGCTCTATCTATTGGATCTCTTCCGAGTCCAGCAGCCACAAGGTTCAAATGCCTCATTGGATTTCAATGAGTGGATGTGCATTACTTAGGGAGGGTGATACTCATTCAAAACTTCATTTGATGCCAAAAAAGGGAACCAGAGTGAAGCAAATACCAACAACTCACAAAGGAAATACTTTAAACTCTTACATTGTTGGTCTTTAAAGGGAAATGTACCATCACACAAAGCAAGCTCTTTGCAAACCAATCAGAAGCCTTTCCTGCAATAACACGTTGCCTTTTCATCGATTCTCACAGTAAGAGAACAGATCCAACACATCTTAGCAGCATACTATCTCCACCCTGTCTGGAATGTAAATCTCCATCAGCAGTCACAGTACGTGTGCGTTAGTGATTATCCAGGAGGACAAAATGGTTTTCTCAACCTTTACAGTACATGCCACTGTAGACAAATCAATCCTGCTATGAAGTCAGGTGAATTGTAGATGTCTTATCGTATTAGCAGTATTGAATATCATCTTTTTATCCGTAGAAGGTTTAGATAACGTGAATAGTGCCAACATCATATTTGACAAACACCACTTTGTTAACCTGCTCTTCCAATATGAAGATAAATCAAAGGGAAAAACTGTTTTGGCGCCTCTTATTCTCATGTTTTTGCTCAGTGGCCTTCATCAGAGCGTTCTTCATTATCCTGGTTATACTGTGGTTACCTCCTTTATTTATGCAAAGCCTCATCTTCCCTGCAGCCACTATTTGGCTGTGCTGCTTTTAAACAGCATCTCAAGGTGTTTGGAGTACACTCATTTTTTTTAAAAAGCTTTTTGGACCCGGAGTATAATCTCTTCAAGAAGAAAAATAACCTTATTAACATTTCCTGAAAGACAGAATGCACTACATTAACAGAAACCGTTTTTATTGGTGCCCTAACCTGTGCCCCCCATATCTGAAGCTGCACACCACCCCCAACACCCATCAATTAAATGTCTGTGTTTAGTTTCGGATATTGAGGTTACGTTTTGGGCCATAGTTCAATTTAAGGTCTGCCAATCGGAGGTGGAATTTGTATTTAGCCTGGGAGGTAGCGCTGCCCCAGAGGCCCAGTTCAGGGAATGAAACAATTACTGCAAAATTGACTGACGACAGCCCAAATACAGCCTGCATCATAAGAAAAGCCTGAAACTATCCGCTGCTTAAGGGGTACCTGAACATTTAAGAGTGTACCTTCAGTATAATGTTAGTATCTAATGGCACAAGACATCATTCAGTATTTCCCCCTCATTACTGATTTTCTCCCAGAAAAAAAAGACATCTCATTAAAATGCAAAGCTTTGGAGAAGCTCCGATAAACAGAGTAAGAGGCTGACTGTCAGCACAAAGCCTGTTACTTTTAACCTTTACATCCAAATGAGTTTCCTTGTACTATAATCTGTTCCAGACCTGATAATGTTCCCCTTATACCCAGAAAATCATCCAGGATATGTTTACTGTCATTTCCTCTGTCTTTGGTAATTCATTTTCCATGCTGCTGCGAGTTAGTGTGACCTTATGGGAGCAGGGTGGGATAAATCATTCTCTGCCGTCACCCTCTCTTCCTCTTTTCTTTAGGTCAGCGCTGAAAGCACTAACATACACCCAATGCTGGAAGTAGATTTCATACTTAAGTACAATAAGCAAAACCAAATACTCTGTAACAAGTAAAAGTCTAAATGTATTGTCATCAAACTATACTGAAGTACTCGTTAGGTGTATTGACCAATTTCAGAATAACATACATAATAACTTGGATAGGTTATGGATGCATGAACAGCTGGTAAATATGAAGCTAATTTAAAAAAAAACGGCAGGACTTATTCATCTACAACCTGTGTGTGAATTATTATTTTAGTTATTATTTCCATTGGCTAATGATCTGAATTCTTGAAGTAACTAGAAATTAAAGGAGCCCCACTCGCAGTAGGAGAATACATAAGACATTCTTGAACATTAAAGCATGTTGACATGTCACAGGAGAGGCACAAAATACGATTATTAACCAGAACATTTGCATAATAAGTTCCCCCTAAGGTGTGAGATAAATGAAATGGAGTAAAAGGTACAATACTGGCTTCCAAAAGGCTCTGAAGCAGAAGTATAAAGTAGCGTCAAATGAACATCACAGTACATTTACTGAATGCACCACTGCCTACACCAGCATTCAAATTCACAGGCATCCAGCAGGAGTGACAGACAGGCGGAAAGTCTTGTCTCTTGTCTGTGTGTTTGAAGAGTTTTAGATATCAATTCCTCTGCCGTTCCTTATCAATGCCTCCTGATCATCATGGAGTGTCCACATTCTAGATCGCCTCCTCTGTTTCCTCCTGGCTGTCCATCTGTTCTTCGGGGGGGCCGTGCGTGTGGCCTTGTTGTTCTGACCACAGTCTGATGATCTCCGAAACAACAGCAGATCCATTCCTCACACTCTCAACACAATCCTATTTTCCAAACTGCTGAATCTGCTTCTCAGTGATCCTTTAACAAGCTTTCTATTCTATAAGGCTTAGTCATTTCTGCCATATGTGTCTTTTTGTGATAACGTTTTTATTGCAGGCTTTGGACTGGCTTTTATTGGGAGGGGGGGATACAGTTTTAAAGTCCAGATGCTCTTGTTTAAAACTTGTTAGGATATTTATAGTGGATTTCGCTCCACGTTTCTAATATCCCCGCGTCCTTCTGAGCTGTTTATATGGAAGGAGTTCAGTGCCACCAAGTCAACCATACTCTATTTAATGGCAATATTACAATGCACCAGAAATCATTACATTCAATACACTACACATACAAATACAGTATACTTACAACACAAAACACATACAACACAAATACACACAACATACATACAACACATACATACAACCTGGTGATCACGTCAGCCGGCCAGCAGAAAGAAAGAGACTGAACCCAGTTGCGTCTCTGTATTTATGCTGAAGCAATGGGAGGGGTCATCCGATCTCTCTACTTTGATTGGCAGCCCCAATGTCCCCCCATCACCCCAAATCTTGAGTTCCTTCACTCACAGGTGGCGAGAGCATTTGCATACAGTGCAAGTCAACAGATGCTGTAACCTCCCCCGCCAAATCCTTTGTCCTCAAAAGCCACATGGTCTCTCTAGAGTCACATGTGCTCGGGCTCAAAAGTCCAGCTCAGTTTTAACCCAAAATCATTCTCATTTTAAACTTATACATTTGGAGCTAACATGAATACATTCAAATATTCCCTTACAACTCCCCCTTTTGATTTAACTCTAATAAATCAATTACTTTCAAGACATTCACATTCGTTCTGGGATTCAGACTATTTAAACGTTCAGAAATGGCTCCACATATCAACTTCATATGACCGTGTTAGAAATACCAAAATATGTAAATAACTCCATACATCAATTACATCACTTAGTAACCACAAAGTTAAAACCCTTCAATTATTCTGATTGAGTATAGTCAATCGTCATAAGGTATAACCTTCACAGTGGTGATTCAATTAATCTGTAATCGGCAAAATTGCAGTGTCTTCAAGCTTTAACATTACTTCACGTATACTTCATTCCGCTTTAGTTTCAGAGCCACACATGAGATATTTAGGAGACAGCAAGTCTGTCTTCTCATAAATATGAACAACCTGAAATGCCCTGCCTCCTTTCATCAGGAGAGGCAGCTGCAAGGTCAAATTCATATACAGTTCAGAGCCACACATGATATCAGTGCATTAAAACTTCCCAAAGAGTGGAGACAGTATGTCTCCAACATATCCCTCCTGTTTATACTCCGGATTAACATAGAACCTGGAAAGATACAAATGATATCAAAAATTCATATACAAAAGTACCCAAACGGCTGAGGTAGGTAAATTGTATAGGCACATGTTTTAATGTAATCCCCATGGTCCAATTCTTTCTCTGTACATCGTCAGTTTCTATCCCTCAGACCCGTTACTGTTTCCCTGCTCACGTCCACTCTTTAAATTCCACTGGGTTCTGTTGGTTTCTTCACTGGTTTGAGACAAGCGCCCCTAGTGGAACACCTCCCTTTGTAGCCAGACTTCACCACAGTAGAGGCGAGTTTCTGTGTTTCAGGTTTAAACAGCTTCACAGTCAGATGTATCCAGGATGGTCTCTCCGCCAGTCTAACTGCAGTCGATGTAGACAGGAGTGTTTGTTAGGGACCCTCCCCCTTTGGCGAGTGCCTGCTCCTCCTCTTTATCGCTCTGGTGAACACTCACTCTCCTGGTTTCACTGTCTGCGTAGTGTCAGGTACTTCCATCCGTGGCGAGACCCGGAACTCCTGATACTGCGTCCTTGGATACGCTTCCCACACCGTGGAGTCGCCACCCTTGCTTGGTCAGGTACAGCAGGCCCAGCACGAGGAGGAGGATGACAGCTTTCACACATCCTTCCTGGAGGTTTCCCCACTGCGCACTGATTCCAGTGGTACCAGATGTCTTCTTTCCCTTCCAAGCGGACAGCGTGAGATGTCCTCTGCATCGCCCGATGGGGTTTGATGTCCCCCTTTTGCCTCTGTAATCTGTGTGGAGAAATCTGATACAAAATCCCTCAACCCTACGCTCAGGGCTCCTGGGAACTGGTGACCATGAGTGAGCTCAAATGGAGACAAACCTGTCCCTTTGTTAATTGAGCTCCTGATTTACATAAGAACTAGGGGCCATGCGTCTAACCATTTCATGCCTGTCTCTTCACATGTTTTCTTATATCTTAGTAGATACCTTGTGGAGTATTCACAATAACTAATCCTCTCTAGGATATGAAATCCATTCATCTTTAACAAGATACTATTTCCCTATTTATTTTTAGTTCATGATAACAATGGTATAAAAACCACACGTTTTACTCATAGCTAGTTTCTATGTCAAGATTATTATGTGTGACATAATAATCAGATGTCTTCTTTTATCCATCTGTTCTCTTTTCTCTTCAGCCTTCAACAACCTTTTCTTATTTCCATTTCTAACCAGTCTTTTACTTATAATCTGTCCCTTTCCTAGGACAGGTAAATACATCCTGCTACTGTAGTGTTCACAAATAAATCTCCATGCAAACTGCTACTGTACACTCAAAAGTGATCTGTTTCATTTTGAAAAGTCAGCTTTTTGAAAACCAACATGGCTCAGTTCAAACTTCTGTTTCAAAACAAAACTCCTCATCTCTTCCCGACATGATTTAACCTAAAGATGATTTGCTACCACTATTTTTCATTGTGATATTTGTTCAAAACAGAGACTGCATCTGTCTCTGGATTTAAATAAATGCCTCTGATGGCAGTATATGCATAAAAATAAAAATAAGTGTCCAGGTTTTTAACCTCTGTCATTAAAGGACTGTATAAAAATAAGACATGTCATCTGATTAATCTAAAATCAGAATTTAACAGATAATTTGTGTAGTACATCCCACCATTTTCAGGGACGCCTAATTAACATTCTCAAATCTTCAATTAACTTGACCTAAAAAGCTAAAACAGTGTTGTTTTATGATACCTAAAAAAATACTACAATAGATTTTAGACTATAAAAATGTAAATATCAAATTCCCATTGTCTAACAACTCACTCCCCCTTTTCTGAAAAAGAATCCTGTGGATTCATTTTCAGAAACATGAAGAAAGAATGGTAGGCATAGGAGGCTGAGGCACATGCTGTGCCCTGGGACCTTTACGACCCCGGCGTCCTGCTTCAAAGTGCCCTTAGGTATTTGTTTTACGACACTGGCCTCCTGCTTCATCGTAAATGAAGTTTGGGCTCAGTTTGAGATTTGTGATCTGAGTTAGAGACAACAGTATTTTGCATTGTTCTAGGGAACAGAAGAGTGTTAAATTCATCTGCTTCTATGGGCTGTGGATTGCCATTGCACCCGTGAGATTTCGGTCTGTGACGGGAGGAAATGTAATTCCCATCATTGCGAGGGCAGCATTGTGACAAACCCTCCTCAATCTATCTAGAGCCTGCATCTGTTTGTTTAGGTGTGCAATTTGCTTTACAATCTGTCTTTCATCTAAGTTAAATCTATCCATGTTGTGTTACAAGCATGGTTAGATTTGTAACAGAATACAAAACTAACTGTATTTAGCGCTATATTTGCCTAAAAATCTTAACAAACACCAACTACAAATTAAAGATAAATTGATTTAGCAAAATGAACCCTTATGTGATTCAAAAATGTGACAAAAGAACAATGATTTGTCTTACCCAAGATTGTAGTCTAACAGAATGGCTCTTGACCACATGGGGTCAAATAACTTGGATGACCGGGGGAAGGGAAAAAAAAACACTCAACCATGTGCAGAGAGAAATCACACTGCTTGTAGTCTGAGTTCACTAACAATTAAACCATACAAGGCCAGTTCATAACACACAAATTGTCCTCTTTGTATGTCTAAATCTAGGTAGAATAATCCACTATTATATTTAATTTGAATGTACTTAATTCTCTGAAAATCAATCTCTTAATCTGTTCCCATTGTACCCTGGAATTTCAGAATCGTTTTAAGCATTCTGTCGTTCCATATTCACTTCGCTCTTATTTATCTGCTTCAATTAATATGTGCACTTCGCTTTTATTTATCTGACTCAATTAATATGTGCACTTCGCTTTTATTTATCTGACTCAATCAATCAACATGTGTTCACATGTATTAATATACTGGGCTATTGTCGTAGTTACTATTCACGCGCTTCCCGTCTTCAATACCGGTCAGCAATGTAATATTTAACCTCAACGCTTGAAGCTAAACTCATATACTCAATGTAAAAGGTGTACTACCCCCTTTCAGCCACTAGATGGCAGCAGCAGACCACAAATGAGCCTCACTCATCCGTGTGCTTCATTGAGATCAATAAATATTGAGTAATTACCATATCACAGAACTCCGGCTCTTAGCTAAAGAGCGTTCGTCTGTGCTGTAAAACCCCTCAGTCTTAGGCGGCGACCCGATCTGAAATATCGGGTTTCCAGGTCTGGCGTGTGGGAATGAAACCTCACAACCCCCAGCCCTGCACCGTCTCTACGCCACTGTGGACTGAACTACCACAGATCCGCGCTAAACCGTTCTTATGTACGCCACTCAGGACTTTATCTACCTGTAGATCCGCGACAAACTGTAATCAATATGTAAATATCTATGTACGTCACGCCGGACTAATCTACCTGCGATCAACGACTATGTTTCTAAATATGCATTGTATATCCCATTTAAACTTTAAAAACACTGTGAAACGCCTTCAGACAATCCTAACATTTTAGTGTATTCAATCACAGACATTAGGTTCATACAACAGGAGTCTGAAATACCTTTGAGTTGTGAAGGGCCCTCGTGATTGTCTGAGGTGTTTAAAAGCGCCTATTCTCGACCCAATCCGGTCGTCTGAATCCTCCTCAGCTCATTATCTTGTACGTCGGGTTCACCATCTGGGGGATATTTATAGTGGATTTCGCTCCACGTTTCTAATATCCCCGCGTCCTTCTGAGCTGTTTATATGGAAGGAGTTCAGTGCCACCAAGTCAACCATACTCTATTTAATGGCAATATTACAATGCACCAGAAATCATTACATTCAATACACTACACATACAAATACAGTATACTTACAACACAAAACACATACAACACAAATACACACAACATACATACAACACATACATACAACCTGGTGATCACGTCAGCCGGCCAGCAGAAAGAAAGAGACTGAACCCAGTTGCGTCTCTGTATTTATGCTGAAGCAATGGGAGGGGTCATCCGATCTCTCTACTTTGATTGGCAGCCCCAATGTCCCCCCATCACCCCAAATCTTGAGTTCCTTCACTCACAGGTGGCGAGAGCATTTGCATACAGTGCAAGTCAACAGATGCTGTAACCTCCCCCGCCAAATCCTTTGTCCTCAAAAGCCACATGGTCTCTCTAGAGTCACATGTGCTCGGGCTCAAAAGTCCAGCTCAGTTTTAACCCAAAATCATTCTCATTTTAAACTTATACATTTGGAGCTAACATGAATACATTCAAATATTCCCTTACAAACTGCATTGCTTTAACTCTCTTTCCAACAGTGGTGGATTGTTATAACGTACATGTACTACCCTTAAGTACAAGTATATACATTTAATAAACAAAATCACAGTAACCGCTTTTCCTGTGATACCGTTAGGGCTTGACTAATAATGTGTTTGTGACTAACAGACAATGAGTTACTGTCAGCATCCGGTAACAGTTCAGCATGGCTAAATAATTTAGCTAATAGGTAACGTTACTGCAGCGAGGCACCATAGTAACGTCATGCGTTCAAGCTCTTAATACAAATTTCTATTACAAGAAGGAAAAACAGTTTAATGACATGTTCAAATGTAATCTTTTAAGTGTAGTTGTGGTGAGACTCCAGAAGAAATAGCCTTTTGTCCTTAAATTTGATCTTTTAAAACAATATGATATAGGTGTAAAAAAATGAATTACGTCTTGTTGAACCTCCAAACAAAGACCCTTAAAAACGTTTTAAAGGAGTGTTGAAGACATTTTGTTTTAATGTTTTTTTCAATCATAGTATCAAATTGGGTACAGCGAACTGTGGAGTTTGACTGGTTTTAGTATCAACTATACATTTCTGGTATCCATTTGTTACTAACAACATTGCTTAAAGTGAGCGCCACATCAATAAAGTAAAGTCATGCTTTTAATACATAATGTAATAATGACATAACATGTAGGCCATTTTGTACTTAAGTACTTCAACAACTTTGATTTTCTTGATTATACTTACTCACTTAGTAGTACATAGTCCTCTACCTCTGCTCATCACAGTCAGTGCATTAGAGCTGCAGCACGCCTCCAGGTTGAGCATCTTCATTAGAGGCCTGTTGACACTAATCAGAGATGACATCCACGAGCACCCACAGTTAATTCACAAGATTTACAACACAAACAATGGAGCAAATAATCTTTCCATCACAGCGTGAGAGCACCTCATAACGGAGATACATTGACAGGACATTGAATTAATCTTTGTTCTTAGCGGAGGTTATAGTGCCACATGCTGTCCTCAGCAAAACTGTCTTCAACACACATTTTAAATAATGGTTGCCTCTTGACAGGTGGAGTTCATTCAAATGAGTCAAGAGCATAATAGATCCATATCACTAATACACCTCAGACAGAGAAATGCCTTGGTCTAACCTGCAGAGTCATGTAAGTGAAATAAAGCTATATTTAAATATCCCAGTGAATAAGCATCTTATGTCTCGAGCATATGGCTGTAACATTAGCTAGTTCATCTTTTTGTTGGCTTCAGTTGTCATGATATTTTTCTAACTAAGCAGGATGATTATCGCTGTTGTTCAATGTCTTTATCACTTGGTGAGATAAAGCCAAAAGAAACTCAAAATGGTGTATTTGTAACTAAAAAGGTATTATTGTGCTGGTGGTTTTGGGCACAAGCTGCTACAAATGACATAACAACTACTTCCCTTTACATTAGTCTTCCACTTTACTTAATGGTTCAGTTAACAGATGAGAAAAGTCTCCAAATATGGCACCCCGCTCTCCCCTGGGTGTCGGTTTAGTTGCGTAATCGACAGATTTGTTGCTTAGAGTTGGATTGAAATTCAACAGAAGAAGATTGTGATTTGGCTGTATTTTTCACAATAAATAAGGATCACAATGTGTTCCAAATGATAACAATACAGGCTTTAGTATGTATTTCAGCCAATACAAAACAAACAGGGTCCAGTTCTTACAAGTAATTACAGCATGCTGTTATTGGCAGTGATACAGTAGCATATGTTTAGGTTATATTAATTAGGCAAGAAGAACGTAACACATATTTCACTGTTAACGCTGCAGCTTTGGGTGGATATATTACATCAAATAGATAGTTGGCATCATAAAATGAATATGTCCATATCGTTCCATTGAGGCTAAAACACACACATGCACAGTAAAATACAGACCAGCATTTATTTGAGTTTTCTTATCTGAACTGTTTGACTATATAATTAAAGGAAACATATGACCCATTGGTTTTAAAGCTGGTTATTAAGGTTTGGTAAGGTTGTGGCACAAAAAATGCCATCAGGGTTTATGTAACATCGTGGATTGGGTTACAGGTTAGGAGAGGTTAAAGCAAACCATGTTGAAAGTTGGTAGAAAATGGGAAACGGACTAGAGAAAAGCCAGCTATTTGTGACAACGTCACACTACTTCCTCCATTGCTGTCCATGGACGTGAATCCTATTAACTATGGCCACAAGGGGGCACCGTCATTTGAACGTAAAAGCATCTATTTTGTTGGGGGCATTTTCTGAAGCTAGATGCTGTAATCTTTTCTTGAAGGACAGTCAACTGTTTAGTGTTGCTTGGTGCAGCTAACAATTTAAAATCAGACGGTTGTTGATGATTGTAATGTGCAATAAAAACAAAGTAAGCATTGGTTATCTCTTCATTTTTGTTGCATTGTTGGAGAAGCCTGTGACCTAAGATTTCCAACGACATAATTACTCTGTAGCTATGTTAGTTTGACAATAAAGAACCTTGAACCTTTAACTTGGTGAGCCTGCCCTGCTGTGTTTCAGTCTCAGACTTTTTGTATCTACTCTAGATCAATCCCACTGCTAATGGTATTTTCTTTGTGTTTCAGTTGTACTTATTTTGAAGTATGGACACAGTATAATTGATAAACTATGATTGTTTGCGTTTTACTACATGTTTTGGACTCAAACAGGACTAATCCATGTTGATTCCTAAAATGTGTTTTCTTTAAATTCTCTAATATACATTACACCTACAGAAGCATCTTATCCCTATACATTTAAAGGGTTCTGCTACTGGTCATATATGGTGAAATCCTATATAGTACCCTGTTCTCATACATTCCTTGCATTTTTCCGCTTTCAAAAACAAATACAAGGGTTCATGTTTGACAAAGGGGGCCCACTGCTACACTTGTCATTGATATTCACAATGAGTGAGTTGAGGCATTTTCTCATTTTCTTTGGCATCGTTAAGGTCTGCCCACTCCTCATGAATATGTATGAGCATATATCTTCACAGCTAAGAAATCTGGCCCATGGACTCTTGCCAAGTCCCTTAAAGCAAATTGTTTGTGCAATAAAACACATACAACTTCTTTGTGTATTACGGATTGTTTCGGAACCTTACACACAACACATTTAGGTTGACTAAGATCATTTAAAAAAGAACAGTTTTCTTTGTAACGATAATATTGGTAATGTGAGGCAATGAAAGACGAAACTCATACCCCGTATTTGCGGTATACATGTTCTACAGAGGTCTACACCAGTAAATCGTTTCACTTGAAATCATCCCCACTTTTCCTTAACGCATGACTTCAGGGCGAGTTCCTTTTAGCCGCAACAGACCAATCCAGATTAGCTCTTGTTCTGCACACCAGCGGCTGTCAGAAATCTCGTGCCAGCAGCAGCGGGAAGGCACAGCCGAGTTCCTAAATCCTGTAGTCAACAGCCATCCAGCTTCTGTGCAGTATTCCTGGCCCTGATTACAATTTGTGTGCCATAGTGGCTGGCTCCACAGAAAGGGCCACATGGAGATATTAAATTATATGTGCAGTTGGATCGCACAAGTGATTTTATTTTAAAAATGTGATTAAACATAAAGTCACACACAGTTTTAAAAAGTATATTCCAAATTTGATTAGTTTTTATGATGTGACAAGTTGCAAAAACACAGCTAGTCCTGCACACACATTGTGAACCAAGACTGTAATGTGATTTTCTCGTGTTTTTTTCTACTTTGAACGCTTATAGATCCGCCATTCAGATCCAATTTTCTCATTAGCGTGCCAGTGCCTCGAAGAAAGATGGATGCAAAAAGCATTCATCCTATATCATGCACTGCTATAGCGACCAATATAGGTATCACTGTTGGTGGACACTTGACATGATTAATTGCAATCCCATGCTCTCTTTGTTTTGCCCGAGTCCACAATCGAATATGAACAAAGCACGAGACGAAGTATAGGACAAAGATGAGGAAGCACAATGTCGATGTTTCTCGGCAAAGCATTAACATATTGACTTTGCAATGCCAGTTACCTCAGGTTACTGCTGATTGGCTGCCACAAATTAGCTAAGATCAATTTGAAAATGCGAAGTAAACAAAAACAGGATAATGTTTTATTTAACATATACGGGTCTCTATGTCAATAGTTCAGCATAGCTATCCTATTGCAGCTCTCAACAACATCCACAGAGTTGTGTTTAACAACAGTAAATGGTAAGGGGAGAACGCCATTAGAGGCTTTGGTTGTGTTTTTGCTTCATAATGGGTCTGTAGGGCTCCTATGTGCACCGCAGGTCCACTTAATGCCGGGCTGATCTGTCGGAGCCCATTACTCAGACAATCCTTGTCATTGCCCTTGCCCTCTCACTCTACCACACTTCAGCTCACCGGTAATGAGATGTCTGTAATAACAGCAAGTCCTGATTACTAATGCAGAAGCAATGCTATGGGATACCTTGTCGACGACTCCCAGCTTTCATATCTGACACCTGTAAGTGGGGAATTCAAAACTGTTACCCATATTGCAGACACACAGTCAGATCTGGTGGGATGCCAAAACAACAACCGTTTACAAGGAGGGTGTAATGAATGCATAGATTAATGTACATATACAACCTGTTGTGAGAATTACTACAAACATACACAATCATTTCAACCCTGTCTGCTAGAGATAGATAGAGGTAAAATAATCTTCTTTACTAAACAGTCGTAGTGAGGTGGTCTGAGTGAATGACGGGTAAACGCTGGAGTCACACATTTGGTTTTGTTTGGTTATGGTTTGGTAAGGATATATTGTCTGATTGATGCTTTAGTTAAATATTCAAAACCAAGGATTGACCCCCAGTTAAGAACTTAATAACTTAAAGTAACAGCAGGCACCGTGAGTATGATTTGCACCGTATATACCTACTTCGGACCTGCACTTGCACACAGACATTTATATATATTTTGATTTTCAAAATAACTCATATTTGTATATATGTAAACAGTATCATCCAATTCTATTGTTGATTTAATCATATACTGTTATTTACATTATTTTGTATTTGTGTGAGCTCTTATTGTGTTTCAATCGTGTTCCTGGTGCTGCTTAAACTTTCCTACGGGGGTCAATAAAGGTTTATCTTAGTTGATCATTTTTGTATTTTATCCTATGTAGACTTTTTAAATATTTAACCAAGACCAAAATCGTTCCCTTACCTAGGAGAACACTTCAGCTTTGTGGAAAATACGCACATTTGCTTCCTTGCGATGAGTTAGAGGAGAACACTGGCACCCATGAAGTCTGAATGCGAAGTTTGAAGCTACCGTCGGCCGCCAGCTCACTTAGATTGGCTGAAAAAATGTGGAAGCAGGTGGCCTGGCTCTGTTCAAAGGTAACTAAATCTGCCCAGCAGCATCTAAGCTAAATTAGCCGGCTGCCCGCTGCTGGCAAACACCAGTGTTTCCAATCTTCTCATCTAACTCTCAGAAAAAATAATTAATACACATATTAACCAAAGTGTTGAGCTTTTCTTTTAACTACTTATAAAATCAAAGAAACATTAATCAATGTTGCACAAGCAGATGCTGTTGGAAGAACTGTTGACGGCAACACATTCAGGCTTAGAAATCTGTCATTTTTTCAAATGTTATTAAAAATGTTTACTTATTAAGTTGATAAAAAACATAAACCAAGTGACAATGAGTTTCCTTCGCAATATATTGCTGTTGCAGATGAGAAGTGATTATTTCCATGTTTCCATTTCCATCCTTGATTTTCTGTTTTAAACTTTCTAAAGTATTCTGTCTATATGCACTCAGTGAGTATAACGCTCCTTTGTCTGAGAGCAGCACAGTTTGCCTTTGTGAAACCATTATTGACTTAAAGTATTTCAGCAGATTTACAGTGTGAACACAGCCAGTCGTGGACAGCATCTTCAATGAGCTTTTGTGAGCCATATTTGTTTCATCATTCGAGGAAGCTCGGACTCCTTGTCTGACTTACACACTGTGTCCTGTCTTGTTTACAACATGGCTGTAATGGGGACTCTGTAGACTTTCCTCAGTCAATACAAACACACACACACACACACACACAACACACACACACACACACACACACACACACACACACACACACACACACACACACACACACACACACACACACACACACACACACACACACACACACACACACACACACACACACACACACACAATAGGCGCATTCACACTGCGGTACTTTTCCCACAAAGGTTCATGCGAACTTAGTTCATGAGAACTCTTTTATCGCGTTCACACCAAAAAGAGCCGGTACTAAAATTAGTTCATGAGAACCTTTTTACCCGCTCGAAAGTCCCTGCTAGAGAGCAGGGACTTTCGAGCGGCTCTTTTGTGAGAAAAGAGCTATATGTCTGATTGGCTGGGCGGATTGCAAACCACGCCCCGTAAAACTCCCAAAATGTTTTGTGAAGCCGCCATTTTATTATCCTCGCATTAGCATTATTAGCATTAGCATTAGCCCAGCGCAGAAACGCAGAGAGACTAACTTATGGCAACACAAAATAAAACATGGGAGCGGTGGAGATGATGAGGTGTCGGCGTTCTGGGGATTTACTCGGAAGGCTTCAGTAGAAGCTGCTGGGAGTCCCAGCAGCTTCTACTGAAGCCAGTCCCCAACTCCGGGGACTTCCGGCCGGGGATTGTGGGCGGCAGTATACGCCGTGAAGTTGTTTGTAGCCTGCCAGTATATCCAAAGCAGAAGAAGAAGAAGTGACGTCAGCGGCTTCATTTGCCTAATCCACCCCCAGGGACTTTTTCCGGTGTGAACGCGATCTGTACTTAGTTCATGCGAACTAAAGAGTTTGCATGAACTAAGTTCGCATGAACCTTTGTGGGAAAAGTACTGCGGTGTGAATGCGCCTAAAGCCTTGTGCTGTTCTTCTCTGGGTGTCTTATCCATGTAGAGAAATATTAGTACATGGCATGGGGTGCATTTGATATATTGCGACGTTCCGCTAGATTTAGCTCTACTTGTGCCACCAACATACACTAAGCAGCAAGGATGGTAATATATGGCCTCTTTATTCAAATGAGATGAAAGGCAAATATTTGAAGTTGGTAGCTTTTCAACCCTCTGCAGCTGCATCCTTGTTTTTTATTTGTGTAGGGTTCATATATTGAATTCAAATCTGTTTGGGTTTTTCAATCAAACCTGGGTGGAAAAGTAGATCTACGCATCCTTGTGAAAACACTAAATCAAGTCTAATTGTATTTATAAAGCCCAATATCACAAATTAACCATAGAAGTCCAGCTATTAAATCCTGTTTTTATTCATGTTTCAATTAAGTTGGCCCTGTAATGTTATACTTATCGACAGGAACAAAACCAAACTGTTCTTTAATTACATCATGTGATGTCAGCCTTACACTTTACGTGTCATTCACCATCCTTTGTGTTAAAGACCTGCGAACTGCTTCCTGTATTTACCTTCTCCGATCTGTTTGCATGCTCTTTTTGTTGCCAACCATGAGCCCATTGTTTGACTATCGATTAAGCGCCCTAAAATTCAATCTTTTCCTGAGTGTCTGCAATTTTGACTTCTCTCAGTTGACTCATAACTGAACTGTGAAAATGAGATATTTGAAAGTATGGCTACTCTAATGATTTCTACATTTTTCTAACATAATACAAGCCTGGATGCTTAGGGTAGAGGAACTTTACCAGGTGAAAACTGGTAAACAGCGCTTCTCTCAGAACAGCGCCAGCTCTCAGAACCTCTAATTAAGGGTATCGTTTGAACAAAAGCCTTCCTCGCAGGTGTACCGTGGGCACTCCGACTGGCAGTCTTTCATTACAGTGCAACAGCAGCCACCCGTACAGACTCTCTAATGAAATGCTCCATCTCTGTCATTAGACTGCCACTTTCACAATCTATTAAACCTCACACATTCATTGCACTGTTATGCATTATGTGCCATTGACTTGTGGGATCCTGCAGCATTGCCTTAATTATGAGGAGGTGGGGTGCCGTTGCTGAGGTTTCATCAGGAAATTCATATCACTATTTTCCACTTAATGGATTTTCTTTCCCAGAGTAATTCAAATGTACTTCCTGTGTGATTTTCCACCTTGTGTGGTGGCCTTTACTTCGTACATATCGAGGATCAGTGGCTTTAATGTATGCATATTGCTTAGTTTTCTTTATGTGTTTGCAGGGTAGAGCGTCCTCAGAGTCCAACACTTCCACTAAAGTTGCACTCGACCACAAATGACCACAGGGTTGAATTATGGCATAATCTCCCCCAACAGATTGGTGGGGCTGCATGTAATAGCATACCTCAGATGTTTAGTGGAATTTAGACCATTGCATTTGCCCTCAAGGTAGAAAATAAATTACAACTTTCCAGCATCTTGTCACAACTCGAGGGACCAAAATAACAGTTTGCAAGCCCCAACAAAAATCTAATTAATATAAGTTATTTTAATATGGCTGAATCTCCATATGTGAAGGAAAGGGCAACAACCTTTCTGATGTATGGTGGTGGAAAGTCAGTCGATTCATTTGAGGACTCTCAGGCCCTGTCCACACGGAGACGATTTCAGTTGTATCCGCTAAAGTTCTTTTTCGTATAGACGGTTCGTCCACACGAAGCCGAAACGGAGCCGCGATTTCGGAGCCCGAAACCGATAAACGTTGAAACCGGCTCCCAAAGTGGGTAAGTCTGGAGACGACACGCTTGCGGCTCCGTGTGTATGCCCTATACGATCTTTTCCTGAATCGATGATGCCATAGTCCCGCCTCTCCTCACCTCTCCTGCTCACCCCCGCGGCATTGCTGATGCGTTTCGCCAACAATAATGGCGGATCAAAGGGTGCTCCAGACGCTACTGACCATGATACAGATTTTAGTGCAAAATCTACAGCTGTTTATTTATGCCTTATGCCCATGCGCGGTGGGTCTTATTTGCTGCTTTTGGTTTATTTTGTGGTGGAAGTACAGCGCCACTTACAGGCTCGGCATATGTATACAGCGGTTTCGAGCGGTTTTGGTTGGACGGAAACATTTCTTGAGCCGATTCCGTGTGGACGGAAGACTTTTTTGAAATCGACTTCGGTTCGAAATCGGTTCCGTCTCCGTGTGGACGGGGCCTCACTCTTATCAGTGGTCAAATGTAGTTGTACGGACCATTTACATGCACAAAAACCTATAACACATTACAGGAAAGGGAAATGCCATAAAGCATAATAGGGTCTCTTTAAGATAAGGGAAGCATCTTAATAATAATACATTTTATTTAAGGCGCCTTTCATGACACCCAAGGACACTGTATAAATTGTTAAATATTCTAAGAGGTAAAAGCAACAGAACATGATAAAAACACAAACATACCATCATGGAGAAGACACTTAAAGTGAACACAAATGATAGGGACAGGTTATTCATATTCATATCTTATCAATTACTCTGTTGATTGTAGTCATGAGGAAATTAGACCATCATGCAGCATGTTTCTCTTACATAATTCAGAGACAATACTGCCAGCATGAAGGCACGGTAGGATCAGCTAATTAAAAACAAGTGTCTTCCTAAACTCCCGAATGAGGTCAAACACTTTCCACATCCTCCCTTATCATATATCATCGGACACTCATGGAAAAGAGCCGGAGGCTTTCCTTTTTAAAGAAAAGTCCAATATCTCGCTGCACACAGTTGAGCGCTCTCTGACAGGAATCCAGGGAGGATTAAAGCACATCTGAGAGAAGATAGTGGCCTTATATTTTATTAAGTATTCATTATTCATTTAAGGCATTTGGATTTTCTTTAGCAAATTCTAAAGTTAGGAGAGATTAAACTAGACCAGCCGCACTGATATGCTGAATAATACCATTATTTAATAAAAAATATATATTTTGATAATAGTTTAATTTTCTGATTCTATTGCTTGAAATCATTTACTTAAAGGTGACTGTTTGATGCCTTTCCCTGTTTTATTGATATCTTTGTGGTTGGTTTCCAAAAACAAGCAATTTGAAGACATCACTTTGTGGCCCAACGAATGTGATGTTTTACTCAATTTAAAATGTTTAACTACACCATTTTTGACTACACTATACAATAGGGATGCACGATATTGGTAACCAATACCGATAACTTCCTGCTTCTCAAGACCGATACCGATAACCGATAATAATATAATATATATAATATATATATTAAATGTAAAAACAAGACTAGTAGTGAGCAAATGACATGAGCATTACTACTATGAACAAAACAAAGCCAAGAACAGTTTTGACTCTTCAAAGTGACCATATTTATTTTCCCAAATAATAATAATAACTTTATTTGTATAGCACCTTTCATACAGGGGATTGCAGTTCAAAGTGCTTTACATCAGTAAAAAATAAGACATAACATCAGTGTTCTTGCCTTTTTCAAAAGCCTTGTCGATAGGTAAAAGCCCCGGTGCCTTTGCAGCTGGCTTTGGATTCGCGCTAGTTTAGCAGCGCAGGCGCCTTTGTGCGCTTTTAACACACCATCGTAGCGATGGCGATGTTTCAGGTGACTAATCAGGTTGGAAGTATTATAGCTCGTTGCCTTTTTCCTTCCTCGTGGAACTTCTGCATTGCATTTGTTAATACAAATAGCAAGCGAACCATCTAACTCTGAAACTTTGAAATAGTCCCATACTACCGACGACATGTTTGTTTAGGCCCAATCCCAAACCACTCCCTCGACCCTACCCCTCCGTGATGGAGTGAACTCCGTATTTAGCCACACTCGCAGCTCAACGAGGCTCCCTCCTGTCAGATGGAGGGAGTAAAGACAGCAGCAAGCTTTGGGACGGCCTCCCCTCTCTCCAGCAGAAACAGGAAATGCCGTAACTGTATGTAACAACGGTTTCAAATCAGCATCTCTTAGACAAAAAGTTTAAATGAATAACTCAAATAAAACTCCAAACATCTTTCATTGTGTTTCAAAGCTCTTTTATTTTTAAACCTGATGTTTATAAGCTTCTTAGTTTTTGTAACGGTCTGTAAATATACACAACTTTATAATAAAATGCACACATTTACCTTTTTCTAGACTAAACCCAGGTATGATCCTAAGTTAAAATATACCACATATGTAGTTATCATGAGGTTGTTAACATCGCAGTTTATCAGTGGATGTTTGCTGGAACTACTTGTAAACAGCGTGTTTCCTGACGGACACACACAGCGTGACTCCGGTCAGGTAGAGACCGGTCTCAAGTCAGCACCGCTGCAGACTCGCTGTTTGAGGGCTTGATAGCCCACTCCCCCTCCACAGCGCTCCACACTCGTTGCTTTGGAACAGCCCTCAATATGGCGGACCCTCCGCGTGAACGCGCAAACGGAGGGGTAGGGTGTAGGGGTAGGTTGTATGGGGCGGTTTGGGAATGGGCCTTACTGTCCTGGCTTCACCGCCGCACACCATTTACGTCACAGCCAGGCATGTGTTAGGGAGCGCTGGATTTGTGAAAAACTCCCCTCTTCCTAAACCACTAATACCACAGTACTGGCAAAACGGGAGGAGCCGAGTGAAAAACAAGCGCCCCTCATCCCAATCCACCCACACCGCAGTATTTTTTTCTTTTTTTTACCCAAAAAATATATTGTATATTATCGGGGCTATTAATACTTTTATCGGGTTTATCGGGATGACATCATAATTCCTAATATCGACCGATAATTATCGTGCACCACTACTATACAATTAATAAATGAATCAAGAGAATACTTGTCAGCTAACTAAAAATGCAATCCTAAAGAAATCTTGGTAAAATACAAAAACATTGTTTTGATATTAACAAAAACGTTTACATTTTGGCAAAAAATCTCTCAAGCTACAGTAATGTCATGTGTTCCTCTTTCTTATAACAGCACACTACTGATCTAAGTGAGGCCTTCCCAAACATTATACCATCACAAGAAGAACACATGTTTAAAAATGTACCAGTTAAGGCATACAGCAATTATTATAGCCACATATTTACCTGAGCTGAATTATTAATGATATTATTAGTTAAGAAACCCCGTAAACCAGAGGCTCTGTCAGCGAGAGTTGTCTGTTCCCTCGAGCTTTCTGTGTGGGATGGCTGGGATCATTAGAGGCTAATATCAGTCTGTTTGAGGACGCTGTAGTAATAAAAACATAAAACCTCAAAGGAAGACCCTGCTAGCTTGGAGGTAACCTGTGTGGGTATATCTTTTTACATTTTCTCCGATACATTGTTAAATCAACCACCTACACTGTAAAGCCACTATAAATTGCTATAGGAGCTGGATTTCAGTATTTTGCTATCCTGCTTTTTGTGGCCAGTTTACAGTAAATACTCCAGCAGCACACTGAAGTAAATGAAACCAAATGAAAGCACTGAAAAGCTCAATTTTGCATTTAGTTTGATTGGGAAGGATGCCTCATCACGGTTTACTGCGAGTCTCCTTTTTAATTATACTTTTATATTCACCAGAGCTGAAACAATTAGTTGGTTAATGATTATTTGTTGTTCTGTTTCTAACATTGTAAACTGGATAACTTAAATGTGACATTCAGATCTTTGAGAGTCGTTTCAAACTATTTCTCTTAGAATAAGCAGGAAAATAACAGATTTATCCATCCTAACCCTAACCATTCACTTAAAGGGTCTCTATTATGCTCATTTTCAGGTTCATATTTATATGTTGTGCCTCTACTGTGACATGTTTCCATGCTTTAAAGTTCAAAAAGGTCCTTATTTTTCTCATACTGCCTGTGCTGCAGCACCTCTTTTCACCCTCTGTCTGAAACCAGAGCCCAGTCTGTCCTGATTCGTTAGATGGCCGGCTCTGTTGTGATTGGTCTACCGCTTAGAGATGTCCCACCTCTTAGCCTATTAAGTACAATGTGTTACAGCACTAGTCCATAGAAGCATGAGCGTAACATAGTGATGTTGCTGTGTTACAGAAGTAAACAAAGGAGTCCAATTGAGTGTTTGGGAGAGAAACTCCCACTGGAGGGAACTTTGGGATTTTAGCCTTTTCACAAAAACCTATACTACACCCTACAGGAAAGAGAAAACCCCCCAAAAACACAACACGCTTAAACTATCCAAACCAGCCGCCCTAAATCTGCTCAGCGAAACACACAACCCTCAGTGAATATCTGGAACAATCTGATCACATCTTCCCTCTCCACTGACAGTCCTCTCATCTCCTCATTGTCTAGACTCTCGAGATCAATCAAACTTTCAGCGGTGCTGTGATAAGGCTTAGACGAAAATAAAGCTCTGTAAAATCCCTGTAAATTATATTTATACACTTGCTTCCCCTCATTTTTGCTTGTCACACGCCACAGGCCTAATCTACTTAAACCAGTTGATAGACTGTTAATATAAATGAGACTGCTTGGCCATCTGAGGATCCGTCTTCATTAAGAGCGGATCCAGAGAGAGTTTCTATTAGCTCACTATCAAGATGTGGGGTCTGGGAAGAGGAAATTACGCATGTCACAAGACAAAGTGCTGGAGGCCCACGGCTAAACCCAATGGAGGATGAAAAGCCTTAATCAACAACAAGAACTACCGGTGACAGGGCCCCATGATCTCCCAATGCATCTCAATGTAGAAGATCATATCCAACCTCGGACAGATTAACACTTCCTCTGTGTTTTCCTGGCTGAAGAGAGGAAAGAGTGGCACTTTCCCGCTTCCTTTCCTTGCTTTGTTCTTCACTATCAAAAGTCCCTCCAACATTTGGGTCATTCCTTTTTTTCTTCTCATCTGCAAGGGTACTAACGCTTAGTGTTCTTTGACAAATAACAGCAGCAGAGCGAGCGCCGGGAGGACCGTAAAAAGCTCCCCAACACCGTCAGACAATAAATTAAAGTTATAATGGAATTGAGGAGTTCAAAATATCTAAGTGTGTTTTCATGTAAGATACTTAAACTCAATTGAAAGGTCATTATCCTCGTGAATGAAAATCCTCACTGTTATGTTTTCCTTATCGGCTTCCTGTTTCACTCTCTTGTCCTTGTCCCAATGCTATTATTAATTCACTATTTCAAGGAGTGCTAGTAAAAGAATTTCTCCTAATGTCTTCAGTGCTTTAAAGACACTCATATGTAATATTTGAATGAACAGAGTATATTGCTTTTAGTCATCTGAGTTAAAGTTCAATTACTCAAGATATGGAGCTATGGCGCAATAGGGCTTCACAATGTGCTTATATGATGATGAGTTCAGGGCTAGTAACACTGATGACACATGATGTTGCAAAAGCAAAATCAACATTGTCTGTTTTTCAACCAGTTCATGGTCTTGTGATTCTTGCTGTACACTTGGGTGTAGCGTCATCCATCGTCAAGGTTACTGACCATGCCCGCTTGTCCTTTTATCATTCTTCCCCTTCATGGGGCAATGGCTGATAATTAACTTGATTTAATTGCCCTGGTCCTCTGAGGCAACTGCGCTAATTAACAAACAAGGAGCCGATATTTTCATCTTGCACTCAAATGAAAAGTGTGCTAATTGATCAAATCAAATCAAATCAAAGCTCCGACTGTTGTCAGTATGTTGTGTCTGCATCAATGGTTAAACCCAATTTTGTCATGCATCTAGCATATAAACCACTATTTCCGAAATATTAAATAGAGGGGCCCTATTTTGCTTTTTGGGGTTTTCCATGTTATATAGGTTTCTGTGCATGTTAATGGTCTGCAAAGGCTAAAATCCCAAAGTTCCCTCCTGAGGGAGTTTCTCTCCCACACCACCAGGGCCACTAATGACCCTAATAATATTGTTCAGAATGAGCCCACACAAGTGGATAATAGCTTCAGGGCTATAATTAGGGGTAAATGTAAGTACAAAGAAATGAAATGGACTTTTGCTTTAATTTATCAAATAATAATTTATCCAACACTTGCTAGAATAAAAAAACCTTTTTTTTCTTTATTTTTATATCATCATACATCATGTTCTGTGCTCTTGCCCATTCGAGCGTAAACATTAATTTGGTTGTAAATAAACTTAATTCGGCCTAGAGGCTGATTGTCATTCGCAAGTTGATAATCAGCATTAAATGCATCATCCAAGCGAGAAAGAAAGCAGCAAAACTAATCAAAGCAAATGTCATAATCTAAAGAGATAATAAAATCATTGGACATATCTTGCCTTTTCAAACCGTATCTCTTTAAATGTTTTCATTTCAAAGGCTATCTTTCACAGCGGCTTCTGTGCTATTGTAAATTCGCTAGGGCTGCACAATATTGAAAACAACTGACATTGCGATATTTTTTTCCCCTGCGATATATATATTGCGTTTTTTTAACTATATTTAACCGGATGAAGGATTTTAGTCACGGACGTCTGGATCTTGACTGGTTGACTCATCATACCTTAAGTCATGATCTAACATGTCATGATAATGCATATTGCTTACCCTCAAATAAGGGGGTTCATCTGTGAATGAAGAAGAGAAGAACCTTTTTGTATCCAAAATAGTTCCAGATGGTTAATTTTCTTTTTGGAAGTAAATCTTCATTCTCGCCGGTATTGTCCTCCTGTGCCTCGCTCATTTTTTACTGGTGTTTTGATGGTCTGCAAACTAGCGGGGCGGAGCCTGCTGTGATCTGATCAAGAATGATTGTGATTGGTGGTTTGCTGTGCATGCAGAGCTTGCATGTCACTCACTCAAGTACCCCTGACATGAGAGCCGCGCAAGTTTTCCTTTTGTAGTGTTACAACCCGGCTCCTGGGCTGCAACATAAAGCGGGGAGGCGAGACGAGGGGTATGATATAATGTTCATTTATTTAACACAAACAACAGGATCCAGCAACAGGTCCCTGACGCTGGCACAGGCAAAGTGTCCAGAGGAGATCGCGCGACGTAAAGGCTGGGCTCCTCCTATATTCCTTTCCTTCCAGGTGCAGCTCATCAGGCAGGTATCCTCCCACAGGTGCGACTCATCCCCATGAACCTGTGAACACCCACAAAGTACACCCACAACCAGACGGCACCCCACGTGGTGTGGAGGGGTCGTCACACCCCCCCCCCCCATAAGAAAGGAGTTCCCCTAAGAACACCGTTAGTACCCAAATAGCCAGGAGCTCCTCTCCGACATTCCGGCGTGGACAGACGACCACTCTGTCCAGTCCCCTGACCCTGCACCTGGAAGAACCCGGAATGTCCCTCCAGAAACTGCAACCCAGAACCCGGCAACAAACCCAAGACCTGACCCCCAGGTCGCTGCCGAACTGCCCCACCCGTCCGACATGCGTGACATGACCCAACATGCCGAGACACATCTCTCCTCAAACCAGGCCAAAAGAAATACCGCAACAGGTAACCACATGTTTTACGGACACCCAGATGTCCCGACTGCCCATGCGCTTTTCTGAGGATCTCCTCCCGAAACCTAACAGGAACCACAATCTGATACACTGGCCCACCAATTAAGCTTTTCCCACGTGACCACCACTTTCTGACCAGCAATCCCCCTTGCAGCTGACAAGCCCTGGTGACACCACTTCCATCCCCGGTGGAGAGAACCGCCTCAAAAAACGGACTGAGGGAGACATCCGCTTTCTGCTCCATCACCAACTCACTGCGGGATACCGACAACAACAAGTCAGGAATAACCACAGAATCTGTCACACTGACCTCTTCCCCCTGCTCAGATTCCTCCTGTGCACGGCTCACAGAACAAGCCACCAACACTGCAGGAGAGCACTTGACATTCTCCTCTGCCTTAACAGTCACAGTGGGTGAAGATGACTGCATGGTAGGCGGTGGACCCTCAGCCCACACACGGCTGCCAGCCAGGCCGTTACCCAGGATAACATCCACACCACCAATTGGCATTACAGGACGGACGCCCATGGCGACCTCACCCTGCACCAGACCTGAGTTAAGCACAACAGAATGCAGAGGAACAGGCACAACATTCATTCCCATACCTCTCATCCGGACAAAATCCCCAGTTCCAGATTTGTCCGAAAACGGTAACACAGAGCTCAGAATGTAAGAATCATACGATGCAGTGTCTCTCAAAATCTTTACCGGCACGCTGATATCACTTCCCACCAATGACACGTATCCGGTTGACACAAATGCAGAAAACACTGGGTCCTTCCACCCGCATGGCTCATTAATCTGCTGACAGGGAGAGATGACAGGTAACGGCACCACAGACACAGCACAAGCAGCAGAGTTAAACTGGCCTACACAGTTCCCCCTTTTGGCCTTAGCTTTTGGACAGTCAGCCTTCCAGTGCCCTCTCTCCCTGCAGTAATGACAGATTTCCGAATCACCCTGTGGCTGACCTCGCATACCACGCTCACCCCAGTGCGGATTGGTTTTCTCTTCCCATCTCCCTGCACGATACATACCCCCTTCATCCTGGACCCTGAAGTCGCGACCGCCTCTGTGAGTTAGCACATAATCATCTGCCAGAGCAGCAGCCTCTGCAGCAGTCTTCACTTTACGCTCGCTGATGTAAACCGCAATGTGGCTGGGTACAGAATTTTTAAATTGCTCCAACACCATCAACTCACATACTGCGACATACATATCCACTTTCAAGGAGTTACACCACCTACCGAAAAAAGTAACCAGATCCCTGGCAAACTCAACATGTGTCTGCCTGTCAGACATCTCCCAGGACCGAAACTTCTGTCGATAGGCCTCAGGGACCAACTCGTAAGCCTTCAACACCGCAGTTTTAACCATCGGATACACTTTGCTATCCGCCACTGTTAAAGCTGAATAAGCTTCCTGGGCCCTACCGGTTAGCACACACTGCAGCAATAAGGTGCCATTAGCATCTGACCACTCTCTGCTCTCAGTCACACCCTCAAACAAGGAGAAAAATGTTTCCGGATCTCGTTCATTAAACTGAGGCACAACCCGCAGATTACCGGCAACGTTAAATGGAGTAGCTCTATCAGAGACATTAGGGGCCTGACTTGCACCCCCAGCAGGTAAACTCAACCTCCGCTCCTCTAACTCAAGCCTTTTAATTTCTACCTGTAACATTAACAGTCTCTCTCTTTGTTCAAAAGTCAGGTCTGTATCACGGGAGCCAGACACCTTGATACTGTCTCTGCCTGAATCAACAGTAATTTGTCCCCCTTTGAAAACACCTAACTCGAACAGATTTGCCCTAACAATTCCTCTTATGTTTTCCTTCATCCTCTTATCCCCAACATCCAAGCGGAAATGTTCAGCAACCCCGATCAGCTGCTCACGTGAGAAGCCCTCCAGTAGCTCCTCTGTAGGCACTCTCACAAACTCCTCCACACTCTCCATCATGACAACACTGTGTGGCACGCTCATGCTACTACACAGCATACACGCTACCGCAGCCTGTCCCTCTAACTGCCTCACAGTAACTGGCTAAACACCCCGCTAGTCTTCAGGTGCTAGTTATGGCGGGTACTTATGCACTTAATACCGTAAGCTCGGCGAAGCGACCAGCAACCCGGCAACTCCACATGCAGCCTCGGCGTGCTCCCGAGCTAATAGCTCTAACCACTTTGACACCGCACTAACAGCCCCCCCTACGACCTTCAAGGAAGACCGTACTAAACCTAACAGGGACAGATACCACGGTAACTAACGATACTGTGCTTGTACTCGCTGCCACACAATCTCTGTACATCTGCAAAACACTCACCCCCGTAACGCTACTCCCAACCAATCAGCTGCACACAATGACAACAGCAGCTGCGCGAAATCCTTCCCCACAACGGACATCCAGTTCGCACACGTTTCCCAGGTCCAAAGCAACGAGCCCCCATATGTTACAACCCGGCTCCTGGGCTGCAACATAAAGCGGGGAGGCGAGACGAGGGGTATGATATAATGTTCATTTATTTAACACAAACAACAGGATCCAGCAACAGGTCCCTGACGCTGGCACAGGAAAAGTGTCCAGAGGAGATCGTGCGACGTAACGGCTGGGCTCCTCCTATATTCCTTTCCTTCCAGGTGCAGCTCATCAGGCAGGTATTCTCCCACAGGTGCGACTCATCCCCATGAACCTGTGAACACCCACAAAGTACACCCACAACCAGACGGCACCCCACGTGGTGTGGAGGGGTCGTCACAGTAGCAAGCAGCAAAAATAATTGTAACATGATGTGTTTGAGTTAATTTACCTACTTAATATCGCAAAATAAATATATATTAATAAAAACATTTAATAAAATCCCTGCGATGTGAATATCGCGCATGCGCATTTCGCGGTTATCGCCATGACACGATATATCGTTCAGCCCTAATCCGCAGCATATTGCAGTTTCTGGAAATTGTAATGAGGCTTGTTGCCAGGGGTTGTGCTAACACAAGGGACCCGGCTCTCTGCTCTGAGTGCAAAGAAAGAGAACCAAGGGTTATAATGAGGAGGCAGAAAGTGTAAATGCCGGCTCTCTAAATCCCGAAAGCTTTATATGAGATTGTATGATCAAGAGTGAATACAGCATCCTTACAAGGGCAAGAGATACTGTAATTACAGGACTTTTGTGTGGATAAAGGACTCCAGTAAACCACAATATAGGTCTAAGGAGTACTTTAAGGTTGATATAAAGTGCTTGTCTATTCCACGTCTACTGACCTTTACGATAAAGTGCCTGAAGAAATTACAGGGGTTGAGTATATTCCTGTAGGCGGTCAGACTGAGGTTTCTGGAAAACATATCAGCATGGCAGAGTGACACTTGTCATCTTGAATGGTTGGCTGGGAGCGCTGACAGGGCGATGTGAGGCTGGTCTGTCATCCATCTGCGCCCGGCAGCCTGCAGTGATTAAAAATGGCAGGGCAGTTAAACCGCCACCCACAAGCGCTCTTTGGGGTATCATGTCATGCCCAGTTTTAGGCAGACTCCGGATGTTGCATTTAAAAAACCTCAGAAACTATTACGTTGCTTTCTCCTGTTCTCACCCACAAGTCTGAGTTGCAAATGACGGTTGAGAGATCTGATAACAACAAAGTGATTATGCATGTCAAGGGGGCTGTAAAATAATATTACTCTGTGGAGTGACGCTTTGTTATTAAGTCTCTATTGTTTTACATTATAATCTGGTTATCCTCTGCATTTCCTAATTAAGAGACCTGTATCATTTGAGTTTGGGACAGCGAGCATTTTCAATTTTCTCATTGGATAAGCATCAGCTCTCCACATTTAGAAGTCGGATCAGAGCCTTGAGGGAACGTCAGGATATATATATATTTTCCTTTGACGCTCTAAGGGCTGGACTTAGCTCACCCAAATGCCAGTTTAATGGATTGAGTCTATTAGGCTACTAGGCTATTTTCTACGCCGGTTAAAAGTCGAAAAAGAGGCAGAGGTCCCCTGCCTGCCTCTCTCCTGCTCCCCTCTAACCTGTTTTGTCTGTTTATTGCTGAGCTGATACATTCATTTATTCACTGTGAAACAAGTAAGCAAAAATGAGTCTTAAAATATTGCAGCTGTCACTTATTTAACATTTAGTTGGTCTCAGTGAGCGAGAAGTCAATACTGCATAGATTAGCACATCTCACCTTTCTGAATGTTTATCAAATGTCACAGTCCCACATTTATTGCTTTGGAAAACAGCTCAGCAATAGTTTTATAAACGGATTCAGCTCAGAATAGACACCATTTGTCACTACTTAATACAATGTATAAGACACATCTCACATTCCAATACTAAACAATGTCGTAGAATTATAGTTGTTAAGTTCATTCGCTACGCCTTTGCTGCTTCAAATGAGTGTCAAGCTAAAGTAACTGAGTATTTTTGCTCTCCTCAGACTTGTTTGATGTCTTTGAACAACATGAATCAGAATGAGTGTAGATTTACTAAAAGCAAAACAACGATTTCCACCCACGGTGTTCGAAATAGTGCAGTCTGGTCTGAAGGGCCATTTAGTCCGATTTACTGTGCTAGCAAAACAGCCAGGTGTTGTGAACAATTATTTTACAACACCAGATGGGATGAATTTTCAACTCACTCGTCCTTCATAATGTTTCTAAAATCTAAGTTTATAACGCCACCATGCAGGCACACTGCAAAACAAGTTAAGCAGTACCTGTACGAACACCAGGATGAAGTCAAACCGCTTCCATGAACTCCACAAACACATGAAACCTTTATGAGATGTTCCAGAGTGCATAGCGTGAAGCAGAAACCCTCCTCCTTCAACTGCAAACAGCTGGAGGCTTTCTTGAAGGAACATCTAACATCCCACACAGCTCTGTTGCAGTGTTCAGAGGAATGAAGCTGCTCTGAAGCAAAATGTCGACACGACTCCTTGTTAGGTACCTGATATCCATATCTGTGTATTTCTACAGGAATTAGTTTTAATGATGATGATGAAAGCCCCCGTCTGACAGGCACCTAGAGTTTAGTGACGGTATATATTGTGCATTGGTAGAAATCACAGAGATTTAGAGACACTTCTTTTCACCTGACCTACATTTAACAACGTATATTTCAAGTAGCACATAGTTAATAAGTGTTTGTTACTAAACACACTCAAGTAAACTTTACTATCACATTTCAGTTTTTGTAAGTACATTTGACTTACTATTGCATACTAGATTTTACTCAAGATTACATTTGCATCTTATTACAAATCTCCAGTAAAAACTATTTGGCTTTTCAGGTTGTTTTTATTTGCTATTCTTACCTTTTATTTAATAAATATGTAGGTAATATTGAAATATAATTATTAAGTATCATCATATGCAATTCTTATTCAATAAAACTGTTTTACACTAACCCCCAGTTTCCACTGGGTCCGTCTGCGCCGCGCTGCGCCGCGCTGCGCCGCGCTGCGCCGCGCCGTGTTATGGCTGTGCCGTGTTATGGCTGCGCCGCGTTACGGCTGCGCCGCGGTTTTGGTCCGACCTCCTCTAGCGCCATAACCCACCGGACGCGTCCCAGAAGCGTTTCAGACGCATGGCGTCTGAACAGTTTTTTAACGACTTTCACAAGATTTTAAACTACTGAATGGCTCTGTACTGTACCTACAAGTATTAATTAACTTTAACACATTAATATGTAGTTGTTACCTTCCACTCCACAAACTGCAGCGACTAAAAACCAGGCATTGTCCTTTCTGATGTTGTCCTTGTAGTAAGCATTGGTTATATCATATAAAATAGTGTGTTTTTCCACTTCCATGATGAAAACCTCATCGTCCATTATGCGTATCGTAGTGGAGGTGTTGTGATGAAGGAGGGGGGTCTGCTAAATTAGTATATGTGGGGGATGGGCCTGGCCCGGTTGCTCACCTTTCCACTTCCTGCGAGGGGGGGCTGCCTGCCTGACCTTATGTTACGGCTGCGCCGCGTCAAAAATAGGATTCATCCTAATTTTAGAGAAGCGCTGTGGTAGAATAGCACCCATTCACTATAGTGGCCACGATCCTTACGACCGCCGCGGCGGTGAAAGTCTGGTAATGAAAATGTTATTTAAGTAAAACTATAATTAGATAAATGCTGTTTGAGTATTACATGTAAAAAGAACCCTGTAGTAAAAAATCCAATATTAACAAACAAAAACGTAATAGCTCAAGGATTTCTAACAATATTTAAAAAAAATGTAAATTAACAACAGAACCTTATAAACTCTATATAAGATGGTGAAGCACAAAGTACAATATTTCCTTTTGATTTGTAGTGGAGTATAAAGTGCAACGAATAGAACATTCTCAAGTACCTCAACATTCCACCACTGCTTATGCAAACATGTGGACTTTCAAGAGAAATCTTGAGGAAATTAAGTTCAAGAAAGATTTTTGAAAACGAAAGAAGCGTATTTCAATTTTGACGTGTTACTTAAGTTCATTGCATGGATGATGCCCGTGAGCAGAAGGCGTTCACCAAACATTTACACTCATCAAGCACCTCCAATCCCTCGATGGAGATGGACACGTTGGGAGGTGTGGCGTCTTCTTCTGCTGCACTTCATGGAGGACATGGAGCTTCACGAAACTCAGCATAGTCCTTTTTCGACGATGTCTTTGCCTCCATTCTGTCAAAACATGTAAATCAGTGTTAACATACAATACTGATTTGGTTGAGCTAGCTATTTCATTCAGTATTTAAGTAGCCATTGATTTTACATGTTCTGTGCAGAGCGGATGGGGTAAGCTTCACAAGGTTCAAAGGGCTTTATTATCATATGCACAGTAGCTACAGTGTGGATATGGGAATTTATATTAACTCTTATTTGTTATGGTCAAAGTATGACTACAAGTAAGGAAGCTCAGTTTATAAAATGTTCGCTTTGTTCCAAACAGGAAGTAAACCTGATTAAATAATTGGGTTCTAGAAGCTCAAACTATCAATTCTCCTGAAAAAAACATTTTGAATCAGAATATTAAACATTGAAATTGAGTAAGTTTGAAAATATATAGAAATATTATACAGTAAAATTAGATTCCAATGTACTTTATCTAAATGTTAACTTAAAAACTGGAGAGGTTTTTCACATAATGGCAAGATGTACTTACCTTAGAGAATAGAGATATTCATGTACAAACAGAACAGCAGACACATTTTAACACAAATCAAGCAGAACATTTACCTGGTTCTCTTTAATCAGCTCCGCTGCAGACTCTTCCAGAAGCTCCATCAGGCAGGAGGGCGGCTTCCGTCTAACTTCAACGTGGTGCTGTTGAACAGACACGTCAATTATTGTAGCAAACACACATAACTGTAAGTACAGAAAGATATGGGAGACAAAGATTATGCCTTAACTTCAATTTAACGTGCTTCAGAAGGAGGCACCAACAGTTAAACTTCTAATAAAGTGACTCTTGTCCCAGTAAGGCAAGGCAAGGCAAGTTTATTTATAAAGCACCTTTGAACACGAGGCAATTCAAAGTGCTTTACAAAAACGAAAGACATTAAGAAAATGGCATTTAAAATCAGTCATTAAAAAGAAAAGATAATAAAATAAACATTAAAAGAAAAAATACATGGATAAAAGTTACAGTGCAGTCTAAGATATGAATAGTTCAATTAAAAGCAGCGACAAAAACAAAAGTCTTCAGCCTGGATTTAAAAGTAGTCAGAGTTGCAGCGGACCTCCAGGTTTCTGGGAGTTTGTTCCAGATATTTGGAGCATAATAACTGAACGCTGCTTTACCATGTTTAGTTCTGACTCTGGGGACAGAAAGCTGACCAGTCCCTGAAGACCTGAGAGATCTGGATGGTTCATCATTTAGCAGTAGATCAGAAATGTATTTTGGGCCTAAACCATTCAAAGCTTTATAAACCAGCAGCAGTATTTTGAAATCTATTCTTTGACACACAGGAAGCCAGTGTAAAGACTTTAGAACAGGAGTGATGTGATCCACTTTCTTAGTGTTAGTGAGGACTCGAGCAGCGGCGTTCTGAATCAGCTGCAGCTTTCTAATAGATTTTTTAGTGAGACCTGCAAAGACACCATTACAGTAGTCCAGTCTACTGAAGATAAAAGCATGGACAAGTTTTTCCAAATCCTGCTGTCTTTTAATCCTAGATATGTTCTTTAGGTGATAGTAGGCTGATTTAGTAACTGCTTTAATGTGACTAGTAGGATTCAAACCAATTTAGAACTGTTTCCGAAAGTCCCACCCAGTTTTCTAGTCGGTCGAGTAATATATTGTGGTCAACAGTGTCAAACGCAGCACTGAGATCTAATAATACTAACACTGAAGTTCTGCCACTGTCTGTGTTTAAGTGGATGTCATTGAAGTCATCCAGTAGTCTTCCTGGATCACCCCTCTCCTTCTTTAGGCTGCAGTGAAACAGGCCGCATCACACAGAGGGGCCCACAGGCAGTTTACACAGAGCAGCGTCCATGGCAGTGAATGTGACATACCCTTTTTTAGGAATCTGGTGCCACTATCTGTCTCAGTGTACACAGGGGAAAAAAGCACACGTGTATCACACACAGTCGGATGCATGTGAGTGAATTGACTTCCACAGTAAAGGAAAACTCAGTTTGGCGCCACACTGCTTAACTACCGAGAAGTAAAACTCCCCCCCCCCCCCCAGTAAAACTCTGAACTACTAATGCCCCACTGCCACATTTTTTTATTAAAAACTGTGAATTTCGCCAGCTGTTGACTAGTTTGAAACAACTACTAAACCACAAAGTATTGCATGTTGTGTGTGCCTCGTCCATGAAAGCAGGCTAAATTAGCTAGCACGCTAATGTAGCTAAGTTGCTAAGCTGAAAGACCAGGGTTACCAACACATGCCTTTCCTCACGCTAAGTTTTCGTCCAAAATAAATGTATATAAATATAAAAATAAAGGGAAGGAACAGCAAACCGAGCAGTCTACGAAATGAGACGGTCTTCTGGCTTAGTTCAGTAAAGTTGGAACGATATTGGGAGATTCGGAATTCACGGATCAATAACTGTCACGGTTGAGTGAAGGAAGCAGGACCCAAGCGCAGATAACTTTGATAAACCTTTATTTCAAGGCTAAAATGGAACGAATACCGACAAAAACAGAACACTCACCGGTGAAGTCCGTCACCAACAAAAGAAGCACCGACACTGAACACAGCACGAGACAAGACTAAATACAGGGAGGGATAATTACAAGACACAGGTGAACACAATCGGCTAACGAGACACAGGTGAGGAGGGAGGAGAAAAACACAAGAGCCACAGGTGAACACAATTAGCTAACGAGACACAGGTGAGGAGGGAGGAGAACACACAGGGACACTAACGACAGGAGGAAAACATGACAGAGAACAGTGAAAACACCCAAACCTAGACAGAACTGTGACAATAACTCATGAACAAAACGTTGTTCAGACACAAATGACGTCTCCTAAGTACCGTGGTAAGGTTGACAACGAACTACAATCACATTTTGATCAAAAAAAGCCAATACGCGCCATCCTCCGAGCTGGACACATTACATTGGTCTCTATCCGCAGCCGGAGAAGAAACGAGTGCTCAGGGACCGTCTGCAAAGTGCAACTCCGAAAAAAGAGATCCCTATTATACAGTATATGTCTACCAAACTCACTACACACATCAATAGTCTCCTGTGTGTCATAATACAGCAAGGAGTTTGGAAGAATATGCTTTTGAATAATTTTGGGGAATATTTATAATGTAAAATCTTCAATAAATATGGCATTATCTTGAATAACTTTACTATTATACAGTATATTTCTAACAAATTCACTATTTGCTTTGTTGTTGTTAGCATCTGGTTAGCTAGCTGCACTAATGGATATTAGAAGCTGTTTCTAAAACAAGGAGAGGGAGAGCTCTCTGCTGTCAGCTCAGTGAGGTAAGGGACTCTCTGTTTAGATAGTTAACTTTAGTCTAGTTATCTCAGTGGGTCTCAAACGTTTTGGTCACCATTTATGAGAATAAATGAAAAACAGTTATGAAATACTATATGACAGTAAAACAAGAATACAGTTTAAATGATTAGTGATTTGTAAAATATCCATAAAGAAAAAGAAAATCTGCTTACAGTTTTGTTTCATATGGGTGTTGAGAGATGTATCCATAAATTCATTTTGCTCTCAAAGTGCACCAGGTTGATGAATTCAACTTCAATATTTAAAAAAAAAAAACGTGCCCCCGGATCCCCCCCACACTTATAAAATAGCACTTGATTGTAAGAGTCGCGGGTACACTGTGTATGTGCGTATTCCACTGTAGCGCCCGGTACATTAATGGGAAACCCTAGTTTATACATGTTCAATACATTGTAACACTGTACACATGAACGTTTCTTTTTTCGGTTCACCAAAAAAAAAATCTCACTCCAAGCTGAACTCAAATGTTGGCAGCCCTGTGAAAGACTGACGTTAGCTAACACTCGTTTGATATCCACATTAAGCTGACAAGCTAACAGGGATGTACAGAGTTAATAAAGTACATAAATATACTTACATGATTCAAAATCCACGAGTATTCATATTAGACGAGGGTCCATGCTCTCTTCTCTTCAACTGGAACCGTCTGTTTTTTTCAAAATGTCTGTCTCGTGCACAAACTCCTCTGACGTCATGGGGGCGTCGCCCACCTTTACTCACATTGCTCAGGTACATTTTACTAGCTTTTCACAGGTTGTAGGTCAACACATTACTTTAGTTAACATTTACTTTGTGCTATGATTTAAATGTACTTATCAAAATGAAGATACAAAATTACTTGCAAAATTCAAAATTCAATTTTGAGTAAAAGAAAATTCTGCTCATTTTTATCAGTGTGTGATCTCCTAGTGTCGCAAATACAGTTGTTCACAAGATAACGTTGTATGAAGATGAGCAATTCCTGAAGGAATAGTCAGGGAAGTCATTTGGATTTCTTTTTGTGATTGATACTTTATTGAATGCTATAAAGACATGGGAATATATAGAATATAGCTAGTGCATGTTTACATGCCCAAGCCCATTTATTTCCCCTTGAGGGCCATTAATGGAATAAATACATCATTCCCTTTTTAAATAACACCTTTCTATCCGGCCCTGCAAAGAGAATGAAACCCATTCAAATGTCGAAACGTTAGAAAGCAGATTATGCAAGTCTGTGATTGATGGTGCGTGAGCTGACTTCAATTGTTGCCGTGCATCTCATACCCAACATAATATTGGGGGAACTGTGTCCAAACAGAAATACGGTAAAGCAGAATGGGACTTGCTGACCCACAATTCCCTGCCAAAAATCACAAACTATTGTTCAAAACTTTCTTTCAGATGAGGTCCTGCTCTCTGTAAAGGTCACACTCACTGCAGTTCTCTTCTGCACCCATTAGTTGCTAATAGAAGGAGGCTTTACCGATATATAGGCAGGAAGCTACCTTACTAAAGGTTGGGTTCAGGAAATATTGAGGATCTTTGCAGCTTTCTTCCAAACTCACTTAAGGCATGACAGTGCGGGATGAGACCGAACACTTGGGGGTCGAGAGGCAGAAAGACAGGCAACCAAGGGAGGAGCACAGAAATAGGTTGGGTTTTCCTGAGCCCCCCCTGAAACACCTTGTCTTAAAGTCTTTAAGGTGCACCCCAGATCATTCAAGATTCTACAGAAAGGGGCCACACAGCTGATTCAATTGTTGAAATACTTCACCAGGACTACCGACATTCAGTGATTCTAAGATATAGTTGGATCTTTGATACATTAGTCATTACCCACAGAGAGAGAAAAAGGGGTGTCCATATTTTATGTCTAGTTTACATTTCTCAGGCAAAGGTTCAAGTCAAAAGGACCATGAAAGAAACATTTGCCTAAATTAAAGTAAGCCATGACTTCAAAGAGGTCATAGTATTCTTTTGGGGTTTTTCTCTTTCCTCTAGTGCAGGGGTCGGCAGCCTTTTTGATATGAAGTGCCATTTAAAAAAATAATTGTTATCAGCGTGCCAACGATCGAAAATTATCAAGTGGGGGGGAGCTTGAAGGCTCATCAACTATCAGCAGGAGGGCGGGGGAGCCTCTCTGCGGGGAAGCAGTGTGTGGACCTGTCAGCGCAACTTACATGATGTCGAATTTAACAAACACATTTAAATAATTGGTTTAAACGGCATAATAATAAGGACGATTGTCCGTTCTGTGATTCTCCAGAACACACATGTTATGATATTAGGGTCATGCAGAGTGAGATGAGATCGCTGTCCCTTTAAGAGAGAGAGAGGGGTGTGGCTTGTGCATGTGTGTTTGTGGATGGTAGAGCGACAGTGAGAGAACCTGAGAGAACCTACTATGGAGGGAACGTGTATGTTTCTGGAAGTGAAACGAGGCAGCAGAAAAACAGAGGTCTGTGATGTATTTTGTGAAACAGAAGAACAGCTAATTAAATGCAACGGCCTCCCAAGAAGAGCTCGCCTCTCTCCAGTCATTTAAGTTAAAGTGGGTTATTGAACCTGAAGCTTGTTGCTTCCGCCCTCCTCGACTATGGTCTGGGAGCCGACAGGAAAGTTCAACACACAGATGGCCAGTCCGCCCCTTTGTAGCATATTATTTCGATGAGAGATGAGCAGATCGCCACTGGGCTTTCAACTAAATACACAGCCACGCAAAAACTGCGGCATTTGTACAGCTCCTTATGGGTAGGCTACTGCAATTAGTGAAGTGCTTTCCTCTGTGGTGAAACGATCAGCACCACGGAAGAAAGCGGCAGAAAGTCACCTGGAGTTAAAGAGAGCGGGGCTGCGTTGCGTGCATGGCTTCCTTCTGCGGGTAACGGGGAGACGCGCTCTGGCGGCGGCCTCGTTCAGGATCCGAAAATACGATTTAAATATTTTTGCACACTTATTCCACTTATTCCTAGCGTGCCACTGGTTACGGTGCCGCGTGCCAATGCTGGCACGCGTGCCAGGTGTTGCCGACCCTTGCTCTAGTGTGTTATACAGGTTTTGTGCATGTAAACGGTCTGCAAAGGTGAAAATCCCACGTCCAGAGGGAGTTTCTGAAAGCATGTAAACATGTCACATTAGAAGCACAAGATACAAATATGAACCTGAAATTGAGCATAATAAGCCCCCTTTAACAAATAAATTAAGCTAGCTAGTTACGTATTCCATGTCTTAAAAGGGTATCCTGTTAAGCCCCGAGCCTGTTTTTCAGGTCTCAGGCTCGAAAATGACATTCCCAGAACAAATGACCATATCTTCCCTTCTAAAAGGGTTAAATTAATAATCTTTTTTCTCAAAGCAAGGTTACACCTGTGAGTTGGATGTAGAAGTGTCAGAATCAATATAGATGTTTTTATTTGAAAGTAAATTCAGATTGAACACATTAGAAAAATGTAAATGATTGTGTCCGTCCAAAAAAATAATTGTACTTATAGTGAAAACCACCCTTGAATGATGGGATGGTAGACTAAAAGCTTTAGGATTCCAAACTAAAATATATAATAAGTACCCTGTATCAAGATTGATGCAAAATTGAAAAAAAGTGAAATTTGACCTTTTTACAGAGATTTAGCAACAAAAAAAAACACTTCTGGGGTCATTTAGGTGGATTTTCCATATCTCTGGCCCCCCTTGGTCGATTTGGATGATTGACATCTCTTTCTAACCGTCAGAGCCAATGGAATCGTGGGGAACTCCCACATACACACACATTACCAAATAAGGAGTGAGAGTGACGCATAGCCAAAGCCGGAAGCTGCGATAACTCTGGTGGCTACCATTAGCAGCTAACTTTTACTCTCCGATTTTTACATAAAAATTGAATTATGGATTATAAATCATTTTTCAAACCGACAGAAACATTATCAACCTATGGATTAACAGATTCAGCTGCGTTTTTTCTCGTTTTAATGCCATTGAACACGTCTTTTGATCAGATTGACAGCTACGGTGAGACGATCTCCCGTAAAAGCTCCGTAAAGGTACGTGTTGTGATGTCTGTGTTTGCTTCTCCTGTCGCGAGTTCTGATCACTCAGTGATGATACTATACCTATATAATCTGTGGAACCTCAGCTTTAATCGGATATCTTGTATGTGCAGCTACGATAAGTAATAAGGGTATCTTTATCTTGAGTTCTGTGCCAAAGTGCGTTAGCATTTTTCGCTCAGGGGTCATTTAGATGCTTCTTATGAGACTTGTGTTTTGTTTTGGTAAAAATGGTTTGTATCGTCAGTTAGCTGAGATTCTTCCCGTTAATCTGGTATAACAAATTAATTGATGCCCTGAGACACAGTGTCGTGAAAAAAAAAAGACCCGCCGAAGGGGTCTTTGGGGCTTAACAGGAGACAACCTACACTCATTATACAAGTCTTAAATTCCCTGATCTTACTCATTATGAGTGGAATAAATGGTGTCTTCAAAATATTTTCGTGATCAAGCTCATTGGAATGATTTGGTGATTTTTCTTCATTGCTTTTACTCTTTCTGTGTCCAGAGCTACTGTATGTATAATTGCCTAAATCAGGATGAAACCTAGTTTTAAATTCTGTCAATATGGTCAAATTAAAAATATTTTACAAAGACTCCAAATTGGACCCTTGGGTTAATGGTGTCAGGATGCAGGATGTGTCTTGTAAGTGTGCTTTTGCTTTAATAAGGATGAACGACAGACAAGCTTTTTAAATCAACTCCAAAGCAAAAACACATCGTGCTGCCAAGCCTCTTATAGTATCATATAACTAATTGTGATAAATAAAGGCCTAACAGCTTTAAATAGCTGTCAGTATCGGGACTGAGGTTGAGAAGCCTCCTCCCACTGCTTAGACACAGCTCACTCTTTCCCCACTTCCTGCCCCCCCCATCCCAACCCTTTCATTTTAGCCTACTTTCTCTCATTGATACCCGGTATGGGTAAATTGATGGAGGCATTTCAAGGTTGTCTCCATCTTTGATCGTCATACAGTGGACCCCATAGAAAATATCAAATATTAAAGGAATAGCTCTTCTCAGTAGTGCACACTTTGAGGCACGCTATGCCATGAGAATGCATATGTGATGTTCACTATGCACAGCAGTGGTGTTATAGACTTTCCGATCGGTTACCCGTGGGATCTTCTTTCCACTACTTTGAACAGTTTGGTATTTGAGTGCATTAATATTCCCATTGCTAGAAACAGAGTCTAATCCAGGCATGACGAATAATGAGCCATGAAGGGCAGAGAGTTTTCTCTACCTGCCGATCTCACTGAGAGGATTTAGAGATGAGGAGGAAGTAATTAGTCAAATCACTCAGAGTTGTTATTCACCAAACAGTCTGAAAACTCTGTCAGAGAGCACTTTTGCATGAAAACCTTTGGCAATCAGTTGGGTTAGTCATCTTTAAAGGGATTTAGGAAAGTTCTCCAAGTAACTCTGAGCCATGACGAGGTTGGTTGTTGTCAATAACTTATGAAATCGGATGATGGAACTCCGAAATAGCTCAGAAATCAGAATACTATAACCTCAGTTTACTAGTTTTACTTCTAGTATAGTGTGGCTCTCGGAAGATGCCTTGTAATATCTTTTTGTGGGTCTCTCATCAATGTGTTATGTGGACCTGAGTATTAAGAAAGCTAAATAGGTAATCATGTTGGTACGGTAGGCTGATTTGAAATGAAAACAAAAAGAAAATGTGAATAATATATTTAAAATATGTAAGATGTCAAGCCACAAAATGTTTCCTACTAAAGCCTGTGCATGTTTTCTTCATTCAGTCCAGATAAACAGGTTCTAGCCGTTTTGTTGATGTGTGATAGGAAACAAGCAGCAAACCAGAGGATCCTCCTTCTTTTGTAGAGAATAAGCAATCCTACTAGGTGTGTGGGGGAGGCACTAACTCACGATGAACAATAACATACAAAAGACTCTTGGACAAATTGGATAGCTATCAGTTATCAAAAGTCTTTCCATTGTGGTAATGTAGGATGAAGAGACTCTGAAATTGAACTGAAATTAGCCTTCATTCCTCTTCATCTCATTGGAGCTAGGATAAAGAACATCCCGCTATTTGAACACATTGGCCACATTAAGTGCCCCATGCATGCTGTTGAAGCGTTTATCTGATCTCTTATCGGTTCAAACTGAGTGATCTGCGTGTGTGAGGGGGCGGTTTGAAAAGAGAGCCGAGAGACAAAACTTTTGTCTCCCTTGAAGTCTATAAATGACATTCACTTGTGTTATTCTGTGCACAAGTTACTCTTCTACAGGGGGTTTTTACAGACACAAAACCGCTTCAGAACCACCTGACCTGACTCTGAATTGGAATGAAGCCCTACGAAAAAAAAAAGAAGAAGAACTGGCTCACAGAGATGTATACACACGGCTTAATGTAATCAAAACATAATTAAAAAAGCCTCTGCATCTTATCTGAATACAAGACACTTGAAATGACAACAACCAATACAGACGTGCACTGCACCATGACATCAAATCCCAGTATATATCCATAACTATTTGCCATGATTTGTGTGGATATGATACAATTACGGCCTTCTTGGAGACCCTGGAAAGAGTCCTGTATGGGGCTCCTGAAGGGGACTCTTTAGTCTTGCTGGGAGACTTCAACGCACATGTGGGCAATGATGGAGACACTTGGAGGGGCGTGATTGGGAGGAACGGCCCCCCTGATCTGAACCGGAGTGGTGGTTTTTACTGGACTTCTGTGCTAGTCATGGATTGGCCATAACAAACACCATGTTCGAACATAAGGATGCTCATAAGTGTACGTGGTACCAGAGCACCCTAGGCAGAAGGTCCATGATCGATTTCGTTATGGTATCATCGGACCTGAGGCCGTATGTTTTGGACACTCGGGTAAAGAGAGGGGCGGAGTTGTCAACTGATCACAATCTGGTGGTGAGTTGGGTCGAGTGGCGGGGGAAGCCTCTGGATAGACCTGGTAAGCCCAAACGTGTAGTTCGGGTGAACTGGGAACGTCTGGAGGAGGCCCAAATTCAGGAGGCCTTCAACTCACACCTCCGGCGGAGCTTTTCAGGCATTCCTGTGGAGGTTGGGGACATTGAACCAGAGTGGTCGGTGTTCAAAGCCTCTATTGCCGAAACCGCGGCGGGGAGCTGTGGTCTCAAGGTCCTAGGTGTCTCAAGGGGCGGTAACCCTCGAAACCTCCTGGTGGACACCGGTGGTCAGGGAAGCCGTCCGACTGAAGAAGGAGGCCTTCAGGGATTTGTTATCCCGGGGGACTCCTGAGGCAGGCCCGAAGGGCAGCAGCCTCATCCGTGGCCGAGGCAAAGCAGCGGGTGTGGGAGAAGTTCGGAGAAGACATGGAGAAGGACTTTCGGGCGGCACCAAAGTTGTTCTGGAAAACTGTCCGACACCTCAGGAGGGGGAAGCAGGGAACCATCCAAGCTGTGTACAGTAAAGATGGGACGTTGTTGACCTCAACTGATGAAGTGTTAGGGCGTTGGAAGGAACACTTTGAGGAACTCCTGAACCCGACAACTCCGCCCTCTATGTTAGAGGCAGAGCTGGAGTATGACGGGGGATCAACACCAATCTCCCGGGGGGAGGTCACTGAGGTTGTTAAACAACTCCACAGTGGCAAAGCCCCGGGGGTGGATGAGATCTGCCCAGAAATGCTGAAGGCTCTGGGTGTTGAGGGACTGTCATGGTTGACATGTCTCATCAACATTGCGTGGAAGTCGGAAACAGTACCGAAGGAGTGGCAGACTGGGGTGGTGGTTCCCCTTTTTAAAAAGGGGGATCAGAGGGTGTGTGCCAATTACAGAGGCATCACACTACTCAGCCTCCCCGGGAAAGTTTACTCTAAGGTACTCGAAAGGAGGGTCAGGCCGATTGTCGAACCTCAGATTGAGGAGGAACAATGAGGATTCCGTCCTGGTCGTGGAACGACGGATCAGCTTTTTACTCTCGCAAGGATCTTGGAGGGGGCCTGGGAGTACGCTTATCCGGTCTACATGTGTTTTGTGGACTTGGAGAAGGCATATGACCGGGTTCCCAGGGAGTTACTGTGGGAGGTGCTGCGGGAGTATGGGGTGAGGGGGTCTCTACCCAGGGCCATCCAATCTCTGTACTCCCAAAGCGAGAGCTGTGTCCGGGTCCTCGGCAGTAAGTCAGACCCATTTCCGGTGAGGGTTGGCCTCCGCCAGGGCTGCGCTTTGTCACCAATCCTGTTTGTAATATACATGGATCGGATTTCGAGGCGTAGTCATGGGGGAGGGGGTCTGCATTTCGGTGGACTAAGGATTGCACCACTGCTTTTTGCAGATGATGTGGTTCTGATGGCTTCATCGGTCTGCGACCTTCAGCACTCACTGGATCGGTTCGCAACCGAGTGTGAAGCGACTGGGATGAGGATCAGCACCTCCAAATCTGAGGCCATGGTTCTCAGCAGGAAACCGATGGACTGTCCACTCCAAGTAGGGAATGAGTCCTTACCCCAAGTGAAGGAGTTCAAGTATCTCGGGGACTTGTTCTCGAGTGAGGAAACAATGGAGCGTGAGATGGGCCGGAGAATCGGAGCAGCGGGAGCGGTACTGCAGTCGCTTTACAGCACCGTTGTGACGAAAAGGGAGCTGAGCCAGAAGGCAAAGCTCTCCGTCTACCGGGCCATTTTCGTTCCTACCCTCACCTATGGTCATGAAGGACGGTTCATGACCGAAAGAACGAGATCGCGGATACAAGCGGCCGAGATGGGTTTTCTCCGCAGGGTGGCTGGTGTCTCCCTTAGGGATAAGGTGAGAAGTTCGATCATCCGGGAGGGACTCGGAGTTGAGCCGCTCCTCCTTCGGGTCGAAAGGAGCCAGTTGAGGTGGTTCGGGCACCTAGTTAGGATGCCACCTGGGCGCCTCCCTAGGGAGGTGTTCCAGGCACGTCCAGCTGGGAAGAGACCAAGGGGTAGACCTAGGACCAGGTGGAGGGATTATATCTCTTCGCTGGCCTGGGAGCGCCTTGGGATCCCCCAGTCAGAGCTGGTTGATGTCGCCAGGGAAAAGGAAGTTTGGGGCTCTCTGCTGGAACTGCTACCCCCGCGACCCGACCACGGATAAGCGGAAGAAGATGGATTTATGGATGGATGGATGATACAATTATCATTAAACTTCAATCGGTTTCATGTTATGACATTGTGAATATGTCACAGCTGTGAGCGTATCATTTCTCCCTTTAAGTATAGCTGCTAGCCTACCATACATGTTCTTTGATGTTCATTACCTGCTAAGATTTACATACGCATACCCATCATCATCATCATCCTCATCATCATCATCCTCATCATCATCATCATCATCATCATCATCATCATCATCATCATCATCATCATCATCATCTGTGATTCCCACAACACAGAAATTGATTGATGCTGCTTGTTTAGCTCACAAGGTGTTCACATCATATGGTAATGAAATGAATAGAAGCTGTGGAACAGTGGTAATGGTGTAGAAGCATTGATTTATCGAGTGACAAATACAAACCGGTCCCTAATGAGATGAAAATCCACCACAAATATCTCCTATTCAGGCTATAATCAAATCTGTGGAGCTTTATAGCAACCGATTACTCGGAGGGTTTGGAGCATATTTCCGTTCTCTTTTTTAAAGAAGATCCAAAGATCAATAAAAGCCCTCCGTCTCTCTCTTAACCCTTGTGCACCATGTTACCTTTATAATACCTTCATATTTACTTTAATGTAATTTTCTTTTCAATTATTGCTCCAATGGCACATGTTATACATCCCTATGCTGCCTTGCAGTGCAGCCTCTGGTGTAGTATTGATTCATATGAAACTAGCACACTTGATTCAACACCTCTGTAGGAAACTGTGTTGTCACCCAATGAGAGCGACATTGCTTTCACAGGGGTGTGGATATATATTATTTTCTGTGTCAAATCTTCTAGCCTTACTGAAAATGGTAGAGATAAACAAAATTACACTAGTGGAATTCCCAGAAGTATCAAAGTATGTTTTTTGTTGTTTTTGAGACGGTTTATATGCATAGAAATATGTTGCAAGGCTTTTAAATGTCTTCTAGCTAAACCATACAGAAGATCTTTCATAACATATTGCAAAAAAGCTAAACAGACTGAAAACAGTTGTCTCGTTTGCCAATTTCCTTCCTCTTGTGTCTCTGTGACAGAAGTGACCTGATCCTCGCTCCAGCAGTACTCAACAGCTCAAAAGGCAGTGAGAGAGTTAATCTGACAGGTCCATAGGGAAATGTCACTGTGAGCACATTATCTCTTCTCTTCTCACTTCCACTGTCAAATGTCAGTATGCTAATAAACATAAATTCATGTAAATAATGTAATGCATGTTATAGCATGCCATGCAAGGATCCCAGTGCTTCTGCAGCATTTAAAGCCTCTGCAGATTCCCTGTGTGCGTGTGGGTTTTTCCACCACATGTTCAGGCAGATACAATCTAATGAAACATTAAAGTTTCAGTGAGGGGTAGTGGTCTCTGCGGAGGGGGAGCAGATGTTGACTGGATGTTCCAGGGTTTAAAATCACATTTCCAAACCCTTTGGGTATACCCCACAAGAGGGGACATTGTGTATTACTTGTAAAAGAAGCACAAGCAAGATGCAGTTCCCAAATGGATAGCTACAATACATGCTATAGTGTAACATTACCAATATTTGTTCAGCACTTTTACTGTATTTACACATGGATCATTTAATTGTCTTACAGATGTCTTTTTTTGACTGCATGTCAAGGAACTAATGCCAACACTGCCAAGATTGCTTGAGAGCCACAACACCCCTGTTCATTAATATTTCCACCCATACATGATGGATTTCACTGCTGAATTTTCAAGTCAATGTTAAAACCCTGAAGGTGACATACAGTATAATACATGACATTTTGTGGAAACTTTGATCCAAAATGCTGTATCGTGAAGGCATTATATTACAGTAAATCTCTAGCCCAGCAATCACATGATCTACCCAGTAAGATGCTAAGGGTGTAATATACAAACTCATAGTACTGAAAAAACGAAGAGCCAGAGCCAAGCTCCATTATTGAACCTCAATTAAACATGAATTCCAGATAAACATTTATTTGATTGCTACTGTGGTGGCGTCTTGATCCTTGTCTACAATTTAATAGCAACCTCTATCGGGGTTGTGGGTTTTGACGCGCCTCTCTTTGTTTCCAAACAATTCAGCGGAGATCGTAGTTGAATCAGATGAGCTTTATTCATTGATCCACACTGTACATACATGAGGACACATTTCTTCGCTTCATAGTAACTAAAAGGTTTATCATTTTCCAAAGTAACAAAAAGAACACGTTTCCCCGTCTATCACCCCCAGCTGTGTCCTATCAATCTACCATATATAGGCATAGCCATGCACGTGATACTGACGCACATATAACAAATAATAAGTGAGCCTTAAATTAATGCATTTTAAACCATAATGTGACTCACAACAAATAGCCGATGATTTACAGTATAATCGAATTTATATTATTATTAAGCCTAACATTCAGACAATAATAACAAAAGGAAAAATGACTCTAACATACCAGCCCCTAATTGCTTATTACATAGCAATTACCAATAATAATACATCAACAGTCATTTTAACAAAACATAACATCCATCCATAGCATATTTGTATACTTAAGTCCATAGTATATTGTATACTTTCAAGTCCATGTAAGACCAGTACCGGAGTGTGTAGGTCTAGTACTAATTGTCTGTAATGGTCTGCGTTTTGTCTTTAATTTCATTATCCATGCAACAGCTCTTTTTAGGTAATTCCATGAAGAGTAATAGTCCAAGAGCTTGCTTGTTGGAGTTTTTTCCATCTTACATGTGACAATGCTGGTGACAATAGCTTCTTTGCGTACTTCAGGGTCATCTGGAAGGAGAGAACCAAGTTCTTTTGGAATACTTGGCCACTGTGCTTCAGATTTCTTCAAGAATTCTGGACCCTGAAGCCATCCTTTTGAACTGTAAAAGGATTCAATGCTCAGTCCTCTTGAAGCGTCATCAGCGGGGTTGTTTTTGGAGTCTACAAACCGCCACTGGTTCACTTTTGTGAGGTTATGAATAACAGCAATCCGGTTTGCCACGAAAGTGTGGAACCTCTTAGTCCTGTTTCGAATATATTTCAGTACTGACTGGCTGTCAGTCCACAATACTGATTCCAGAAGCTCTCCTTGTAGCTCTGATCGGAGCATTTTGTCCACTCGTGCAGCCAATGTAGCAGCAGTGAGTTCCAACCTTGGAATTGTCATGACTTTTAGTGGGGTAACTCTTGATTTTCCCATCACAAAGGCTACGTGTACCTCCTCCATGTCATTGGTGAATCTCAGGTAACTTGCGGTACCATATCCTTCTTCACGTGCATCACAAAAGGTGTGTAGCTGTGCAGTTTTCATTCTTCCAAAGTTCTTGGGTTTTACACACCTGTCAATTTGGAATCTGGCCAGCTGGTCTAAATCCTTGAGCCACTTCTGCCATGACTTTGAGAGTTCCACTTGAATTTCTTCATCCCATCCATATTGGGCTTTACAGAGTATTCAAAGTATTTGCTTTGCCTTCAATATGAAAGGGGCGAGAAGACTAAGAGAATCGTACACAGAGCTGACAGTGGAAAGTATATCCCTAGTGCTCTTTCATGTGGCAGCTTATCCCTGTCCAGATCCAAGTGTTTCACCTGTTTATCCTTGTCTTCATTAGGGATGGATGCTAGCACCACTCGACTATTACTTATCCATTTCGTCAGTTTGAATCCACCAAGGGAACACATTTCTCTGAGAGACCTAATAAGGCTTATAGCTTGATTTTCTCTTGCTAGCGACTTGAGGTAATCATCCACATAGAAATTTGATTTGATTGTTTCTGCCACTTCTCCATCAAATTTGCCACAGTTGTCCTCAGCTGTTCTTCACAATGCAAAGTTTGCGCAGCTTGGAGAGGAAACAGCTCCAAAGAGATGGACCCTCATCCGGTATTCCTCCAGATGTGTGCTGGTCTCTCCTTCAGGCCACCACAGGAATCTCAGCAAGTTTATGTTCTCCTCGTTTACACGCACTTGGAGAAACATCCCCTCAATATCTGCCATAATGGCGATGGGCTCTTGACGGAACCTGAGTAGAACACCAATCAATGAGTTTGCCAAGTCAGGGCCCTGAAGGAGTACACTGTTGAGGGATTTGCCTTTATAGGATGATGCACAATCAAAGACCACACAGATCGTTTTTTTTACATTTATGATAGACACCATGATGGGGTATATACCACACTTTGCCGTTTTCCACATGTAGATCGTCCGATGGTATTTTCTCTGCATATCCTTTTTTAATAATGTCACTCATAAAGCCTTTATACTCAGCTGCATAGGTCTGATCCTTCTGGAATATCCTTTTTAGTGACATTGCTCGTTGCTCTGCCATTTGGCGGTTGTTTGGCATGATAATGTTTGGATTATCTAGAGGGAGAGGTAAATTGTAGTGGCCATTTTTAAGAGAAACCGAGCTTGATACAATCTGCATGAACTTTCGGTCATCAGCTGACATTTGTCTTTCCTCTTCACACTCTTTCTCTGGAAAGTCGTTAATATATTGTCTTTCAATTAGCTTCTCAAGGTGAACAATTGAGATCACTAATGCCACGGGGGTTTCATCATCCAGATCTGTGGAAGCATTAAGTGGACCATTAACGACCCATCCTAACAGTGTTTTCACTGCATATGGGCCATTTCCTTGGCTATTTATAACTCTCCATGGTTCCATAGCCTTTGGAGTATTTACTCCAATAACAAGTCCGACGTCAGCATCTATTTCTTTTATTTGGATGTCCTGCAGATAAGGCCATTTCTTGAGGTCCGCCTGGGTAAGAATGTTTCTTTTGGTAACAGGGATTTTGTTCTGAGTGTAAACCTTGGGCAAGTTTATATATGTGCCATCTGCCATATGTCCCACTTCTAGACCTGTTACCTCAAAACTCCTGACTGTTCTCTGTTCCCATCGTTTGAAGAAGGACTTCAGTTCTCCGTCCTCTAGCACCAAGCTGCCTCATGAGCCCTTCTGTGCAAAATGTGTCAGTACTACCAGGGTCCAGGAATGCATAGGTCAGTATGCTTTTATTTCCATGGCACTATGGCAAGTATGCTGTCTTTACCAGCCCTGTGTCATTGTTAGTGGAGGAAATGTAGCTTTTAACAGGATATTTGTCTTCTTTGAGTTTCTCTGCACGGCTGTCTGCCACTATGGCCACTGTGGTTGCAAAACTGCTCCCTTTGCTCTTATTTCGATATGAATCAACAAGAGTCTTGGTCTTCAAAGCCGCCTTTGTACTGTTAAGTTGATCGGGAATGTCACCAAAGAGAGGGTCTTGAAGTATTCTAGCTTGTCTTTCAATAAATACAACAAGGTCATGTAATCTTGCTCTTTGATGGCTCCGCTCCAGAATATCACAAGCTGCTGTTCTCCACTTCTCCCTTAGTTTGTAAGGTAGCTTTGAAAGAATGAGCCGTAGGTTGTATGGCAGGTCCAGCTCCTCCATGTCCTGCAGATCCCTCATTGCATTACAGCAGCCTCTCAGAAAAAGTGCATAACAGTGCAGTGACTTTCCATCCTCTGCCTTTATAGTGTTCCAGTTGAGAGCTTTTCCCATATATGCGTTTGCTATCTTGAGCTCATCTCCAAAATGCACTTTTAGCAGTCTCTTAGCTTCAGCAAAGCCACTATTAGCATCCATGTGAAGGCAGCTTCTCACCAGTTCCCTGCAGGATCCCAAAGTATATTGTTCCAGGTAATATAATCGATCCTGGTTACTGGTGGTTTTCTCCTCAATGCCATGTTGAAATGCCCTCACAAATATTTGATAATTCAGGGTATTGCCATCAAAGACTGGGATTTCCCTAGTGGGCAGTGATGCTTGTTTTTGTTGAAGCACAAGTAAATTAACGATGTCATTTTGTCATTGCATCACAGTCAGGAAATTGTCATTAGTATTTGTCCCTGTAATTCCTGCATCTCTAGCTGTGTGTTGAGAGCTTTGGTTTGCATTATCAATATTTTCTGGTGGTCTTGGTTGTTGGTGTAGAAGCCTTTGAAGTGGTGTCTTGGGAATGGCTCGGAACTCAGCAAAGGAAATTGGAGACGACTCTGCATCCATTGACATATGTGTTTTTAATCTGTAGTCCTTTAAATAGTCATTCATGCCATCATATTTGCCTTGTGTTGGATTTTGTGAACCAGTCTCAAAGTGCTCCAGGACTTTCATTTTTCATCAGATTTAGTTAGGCTGGCTTCCATTTCTATCCGTTTGGATCTAGCTGCAGTTGAGCATTTTCCATTTCAAGTGCATGCTTTTCTTTTAATCCTGCTGCCAGGGCAAGGAGGGCAGCTCTTTCTGTGGCCATTTTGAGGTGGATTGAGGAAGCAGAAGAAGTTGCTGATCCTGCTTTTGAGCTCCTCCTGGTTGATGCATTGGAAACACTGTCATGGGGTTCAATCAGTATCTGAGGATCCATTTGAGAGCTTTTCCACATTTCTACATCCTTAAGGAAATTCGTGAATGCAGACATTTTTGGTTCATACCAATCTATTCTCTCAGTTTCCCTTATTTCCTCAGATAAAAGCATTTGAACAATTCCATGACATTCCATAAATTCATTGAGTAACATCTTGAACGTTGCAACAGCTTCATCCACCTTTTCCATATTTCCACCTCGCTCCAGTAATGGGTTAATTTCATTCATTCTGGGGATGCATGCTCCAAGTTTTCCTCTTCGCGATTGGCTGAGAGTTTTACATCTCTCCTCTGCCGCGGCAACATCAGCTGGAGGTATATCAGGATCCATTGTTTATTTTATCTTCACTTAATCCACATGAAATAAAGTCTTTCTTTTATTTGAAGATTGTTTTTTGCCCGGCTACCGCTGGTATTAAAAACATTTTTGGCAAATGGTTAGGTGGCGCAATAGTCTGTAGTGAAGGAGCGCGCTCTCACTCACGGGAGCCTGCTCCGCAGCAAATAGCTGTTTGCTTTTCACCCAACAACAACAACCGACTCACGGAACGCTATGTTGTAGCGTTGATAAACGAAACAATTTAACTAAATTGCTAGTCAAAATACCAATACCACAGGACAATTTTTTGAAAGCAATATTTGTAGTGCCCGAGCGGGCAAGTGGAAAGTAGCCTACGTTATGCTGGCCCGGGGTGTCTAAATAGTGCTTCCGGGCCAGCGGGCCATTTGTAATGTCGAGCCCTGCCGGTTACCGGCCGGCCCACATCGTCCGACCGACGACGTTCGGGACGAATCCCGATGGGCCCGTACTGAAGTGCCCACTTCAGTACGGGCCCATCGGGATTCGTCCCGAACGTCCCGATGGCCAGTCTGCCCCTGTTTGTGTCTAGCTTCATACCGAATCGTCTGGGAGGGAGGCACGCACACATAAACACAGTTTTCTAAAGCTGCCTTTCCAACGGGGTTGCTGCTTGACTGAGCAAGCATTTAGTATTGTTTGTGTTTGTGTCTACCACAGGATGGTTGATCCATCTGCTGCAGTCACAGACACTACTGGTGAGATCCCAGTGTCCAGTGGAAAGTGACTAAAGAGGAGCAAGCTGAGAATTACTAAGCAACCTCACTTCAAAGAGATGAATAACGATGCTTGGAGTATTTTCAATGTTGAAAGCATCTTGACTCAGATTTTCAGCACCATCAGTTGAACCATTTATAAAGTGCCAGAAAAACAATGAAGAAAGTGAATTTTTTTACAAATAACATAAATGTACTACAGGTACATTTTTGAAGGGGCCCTATTATGCTCAATTTCTGGTTAATATTTGTATTTTGTGCCTCTGTTCCGACATGTTTACACCTTGAATGTTCAGAAAGGTCTTTATTATTTTTTGTACTCATACTGCTCGTGCTGAATCACCTCTTTTCACCCTCTGTCTGAAACCAGAGCCCAGTCTGCTCTGATTGGTTAGCTTGCCGGGTCTGTAGTAATTGGTCAACTGCTTCCCACCCCTTAGCAAATCACAATGTGTTTGAGCTATCAATAGAAGCTCAAGTGTTTCGTAGTGAAGTCACTATTTTACAGAAGTAAGCAAAGGAGTCCAATGGAGGTGTTTCAGGCAGTGTGTGGGAGAGCACTTTGGGATTTTAGCCTTTGCAGACCATGTACAGGTCTACAGCAAAGGGAAACCCCAACGAGCTGAATAGGGCCCCTTTAACTTATCGGATTCTGTATTCACGAGGCAGCTTTACAGCATGGTCTGTGCCTTATTATTAAGTCAATGGTAAATCGTTGCTTCTTACATTGTTGCAAAAAAAAAACAAAGAGTGTTGATTATGCTGATTATACAGGAAATCAAAGTGATTGTAATGTGGAAACCTTCATAGCATGGACCTTTGCCCCGCATATAGAACAGGTTTGTTCTCCGCAGTAATTACAGCTGTTCAGAGTTGAAGCCCGGTCTTTAAGGAGAACGTTACTTAATTGCTACCTTTGTCGTAACATTGCTGCTGTTTGAAAGGATAATAACAGCAGTCAAAGTAATTGTTGCTTTATGAATTCAATTGTTGAATTGCACGGGAACATTCCCCCTCGAAGCCGGTTATTGTTCTGAACAAGAAGCTATTGCATTGTTGCATAAATGCTGCTTAATTATTTTGCATGACAGAAAAAAATATTTAAATGTTTAAAGTTCGATTATTCGATGAAATTAAGGAATCATGTGCATGGATTCGAGTGATCTTACAGTAGATATCACAAAAAACAATTTAAACGTAGAAAAGGGGTCTGGTTCTGTTTGTGAAATAAATAATGAATACTCGCACAATGCAGTGATTCATTAACAAGCAACACCTTGAAGATTCCTCTTGAAAGGCAAGTGCAGACCTGCATCCTGCCCTCTGAAATTGATATTCTGGTCAAAGACAGCGATTACAATGCCTGTCGTTCTCCCTCAAACGCCTTTCCTGAGAATTAGAGATAATGTGACAACACACATTATGCAGCCTTGCTGTGATCATGTTTTACTAACCTAACCGGAACAAAGATAACCTCAATCGCTCTCCGTCCTCAGAAAACTGTGATAAACCAACCGCTTTGCTGTAGGCCATGTATGCGACCGCTGATACATCTTCATATAAAGGCTCAGTGACAGCAGGTAAAAAAAAATCTATCTGGTATTAATAAGTGGAATATGGATCGCTGTAACCACAAGGCTTGTAACAAATCATAAATATATAAATATATAATAAACTTATTTCACACTTCCTTGGACAGTGATTTCAACTATCAGTTACTCAAAAGAGCCAATGTCGTGACATATTTTTCTACGACTCAATGCATCACTATGTATTTGCTTTAAAAATATGTGAGAAGATATCTTGGTATTTTTTCTGTTCTCTGATGCAGTTTGTTTGAATGGTAGTTAAAAAATACAGAAATGATCAAAAATATATGTGAGGATATTTGATCAGATCATTTCAGCCTTCCTTTGGTCTCTTTTCAGTCAACAAGCTAGTGGTAAAAACGGGTTGACAGTATAGCTCTAGATCATCATTTTAATTTGACCTATTCTCTTATTATATTGCTTTCCCCGCAGAGAAGATAATGAATATCAAGGAAAACATTGAAAGCCACTTTAATGAAAGGGGGAAACCACATAATTCAATCCAGATCAAATGTAAACACAAACCACTGGGATTCATTTACTTTTAATTAATGTCAAAGCAGTAGTTTGGTATTTTGTGAAAAACAAGAACTCACTTTCATGTCATAGAATAGCAGAATTACTTGTAGTCTGGTCCTGTTAATGACATCTGCCTTCCAGCTCCTCTAGAAGTCACAACTATATAAGTAACAATGCCAGGTTAGCTATTTCCAGTGTTTATTCTAAGCTAAGATAACCAGCTGTTGGCTGTAGCTTCATATGTACAATATAGAGAGAGGTATGAATATTTTCTAACTCTTGGCAAGAAAGCCAATAAGCAGCATATTCCCAAAAAGGTCTATTTTAATGAATATGCGTATGCTTTCCAGTAATTCCACAGCATTATACCCTATGGAGTATGATTCATTTGTGTAAGTCGATAAATCATATATGCAGTATATAGGGCACTCTGGCTGCCATGACCTTTAGCACATGCCATATTTGTCTCTCGCCTGGGCTTTCGTGTGTCTCACTCTCAACCTTTTTTCAATAAAGATAAATATGCAAACAGATCAGGCCAAAGTGTATATTCAGAAGGTTGAGCCTTAGCACCCATTGTATGCCTAATCAACATCCGCAGAGAGAGTTCTGACTCATTAAACAGGCCCTTGGTGCCGGCATCAATAATGCAGAGGCGATGTGAAAGCTGCTCCATTAATCGTGCAGGTTAAGACAACAGCCAGGGGCAGTTGACTCCCCTCTCTTTAGGAGGTGGGGTCAGAAAACTGGGCACCTGTTCTCCTTCTCCAAATCACTCATCGAATCTACCTAAACCGCCCTGCACATTGAATACAACCGAGAGGACAAATACCTTCAGATAATAGAATCAGAATCAGAAACAGGTTTATTACCAGGTAGGTTGACACGTACGAGGAATTTGACTTGATGTCGTGCTACATACATAAAGGTAAAACAAAAATAAAAAACACTGATAGAGAACTAGAAAAATATTAAAAATAATAAAAAATATAGTAAAATATAACAGTATTTAAATAGAAATGGAATGGAATAAAAAGAAATACAATATGAAATAAAAATCGGCAGTAATACAAAAAAAGAAAACAGATATATTTGTACACAATAGAGGCATTAAGATACAATCATTTATTCTGTATTGTACTGTATTCACCCATGCTTTTGTAATTCTATTTGAACCATGCTGTGATAAAGTAATAACGTGAAATCAACAAGATAAGGGTGGAAAACGTTCGCCTTGAGAAGAGTGCATTTAGGAACAAACAGGATGTAAGTGAAAGCAGTTCTGAGTTGGATCCCTAATTCGTCCTGAATTTATTTATGTGTATAATCCTTACGTTGGCACTTGTTTTTGTTTGAGTTGGAATTATCCTGTCACTATATGAAAATAAAGGCACAAATCCTCAGTGAGCCTACATATGTAAACATTTTCACGTACTTCACAGTGTGCTATATACATCTGAAAGAGTCATTGTGGCCCAAAAAAATAATTCTACAGAGATTTTGGGTGAATGGATAAAAGTGGTAGAAGATAGACTGCATATAATAAGTGGATGCATCCATCTTGATACGTCGGTTTTTTGACTAATGTTTAAAGCCTCAATTTTTGCAATTTGGCCGGAACCATCTTGTTTTTCTGGAGCCAGGAGTGATTATAATTGGATCAGAGGGTTATGCATTGATATGCCTCAATCATATTGACAAATCGCCGTTATAGCAACTTATCAATCACAAGGTAGCCACGCCAAAAGCACAAACTGCTTTACCTATCTTTTACTCTGAATGGGACCATCATTTCAAAATCAACACTTTGCCGTATTGCAGAAGACTTAAAACTTGCTATTGGGGCCATAAACTCCTAAGGAGGATGCTTACTGAGGTAATAAATTAACTTAGAAGTCGGGTAATTATTTCAATGCATCTCACTTCCTTTTTCCACCTTTGGAGCCGGTTACTGTTCGACTTTATAAAACAATGTCAGGGGTAGACATTAAGGGTAAAATGCCGGGCCGGAATTGTATTATCACTGGGCCCACCATTGTAACCTCTGGCCCGGAGCATTCCTCCAACAAAAAAATTAACACATTTGTTGCAATAGTAATTCATGCACTAACTACATTACTACTTGTACTACAACATTTGAATCATCAGTTCTTCCTCATTTTCCTCAATTGTTCAAATTTGGTTTATTAAAATAATGATATTGTGGTCATTGTTAAAAAATGTGTGCTATTATTATGAGTATTATTATTTGTATAATGCACTTTCTGCCTTCCTGTCATCAGGAGTTAGACATGTAATGGCTATGTAATTGATTTGATTAGAACCTTCATTAAACTGCTGGGACATTTCGTCAATACCTTTATATTGTCTACTCTTCACTTATTGTCAGCATAGGTCGGCATTGATGTACAGAGCCGACAGAAAACCTTGTTTATATTGGCATCATATTGAGAGGTGCAGTGACGCGTCCTAAAACCAGGAAGTAAGCTGCTGGTTCCCTCCAGAAAAAGCAATGGGATTTCTCCATAGGGTTTTGGAAAATAGCTGGAAATAAGGTCTGTGGAAAACAAACCTGTTTGATAAATGCACGTTTTGTTCAGCCGGATAATCTCCACATGTCTACCCTACTTTTATAATGTTCGAATCATAAATCTAATCGATAGATTATAAAAGGGTTTTAGGACGCGGCACTGCACCATTCTATAGAAGCCAACTCCATCGATCAAGCTGAAACTTTCTCTCCCTCTTCTTCTCATGCTCCCTGTCACTCTCCTTTAACTCATCCGGTGACTTTCTTTTATTTGAAGATTGTTTTTTGCTCGGCTACCGCTGGTATTAAAAACATTTTTGCCGAATGGTTAGGTGGCGCGATAGTCTGTAGTGAAGGAGCGCGCTTAGGCTCCCGTGAGCCTGCTCGCGCTGTGCTCCGCAGCAAACAGTTGTTTGCTTTTCCCCCAACAACGACAACCGACTCACGGAACGCTATGTTGTAGTGTTGATAAACGAAACAATTTAACTAAATTGCTAGTCAAAATACCAATACCACAGGAAACACTTCTTTAAAGCAATATTTGTAGTGGCCCGAGCGGGCAAGTGGAAAGTACGTTATGCTGGCCCGGGGTGTCTAAATAGTGCTTCCGGGCCAGCGGGCCATTTATAATGTCGAGCCCTGAATGTAGGTTTTCGGTACTTCCGCAGTGGCCTCACTTTTCAATCCCACAGGCTATAACCACTTATTTGATATAGTCTTTGGGGTAGAGGTAATCATACGAGACGACAAAGTGACCGGAATCATCTCGACTAACCTTTTTCTGTAGCCACATGGGCACTGCCACACTTTATCTGTATACATTTCCCTCGACTGGATATACTGCTAGTTTGAAGGCTTTGAAATAAATGTTCCAGCCCTTTCATCCTCCCTGCTGATTGCCTCAACCAGGGCAGAGTGAGTCTATCAGGCACCAGCAGACTGACATTTCCCTCTGGCTGCAGCACCTACGGGGGACTCCTTAACTGACTCAGCCCCCCCAGGGACAGATAATCCCGCGCTAAAACCCCCAGATTCTGTGATTAATGATATGTCTAGTGGTTGTGACCCTTGTTCTCTCGCTGTGATGCCTCCTGTCGAGCCAAGGGAGCAGTGGAGAGCTAACATGGGAGACCTGTACAATTATGCAGTAGCACAGCAAAGCAGCCCCCTGGCAAACATAGACAGAGCCTGACAGGACCTTTATTAGCAACAAGACATGCAGTGCATATACAGAACAGTGAAGGAACAAAGGCAGTAACAACACCTATTTATGCATGTCAGAGGGTTTGCAGCAGCACAACTAGTGTGAGTTTATTCTAAATGTGAACTGATGTGGGCTTAAAGCTCTGCTGTACTACACACATGTTTTCTGTGTATAAACCCCCTTCTGTTTAAGTCACCCTGTGGAGTACTTCATATCCAATGCATTGCATTTTATTCTTGAAAAATGGGTCGAAATGCATTTACTTCCCGATAAAACATGTTTTCTTTAAACAAAAAGTTGTTTGCAAGCTACCATGTTAGGTTTTGCTGAAATAATAAGGGCAGTAAGTCAAGGCAACAGCTCCAGGGGCTCTCCAAAGAGCAACAGATACGTTTGTGAGTGAACTGTGCAGCATCCAGCTGTGATTTAGTGAAACTGGGAGAGTACGCAGCAGGAGGTAGCTTATAAAGAGACATCCATTCTCAGCTAACACTCTTGTAGTGTAGAAGTAGTAGATTTTCACATTGAGACCTGTGTGCCCCATTTCGGAGACCCTGTTTCAATTCCTGAGGGCCTTGCATTGAACACAACTGGTCCAAATGGGAAGCCAGTGAGGGACCAAGTCCTCTAGGTAAGGAAATACAAAACATATTCTCTCAGTATTGGCTGATAACAACACTGGTTTACAGGTACAATGTTTCACTTGTATTGAGGAACAGCTTTTATTGCTTGGCAAAGTACTCAGACCAAAAAGTTTTAGACAGGCCAACACAATTTAGAAAAAGATGGAACAAAATATTTGAGAGCCAAGTCGGGGAAAGTGCTTCTGAAATCCTGTATACATTTGAATCCTCTTCTCTGCCAAAGTAGACAAATTAAAGTACTTGTTCCAAGTGTCATCGTTTCACTCTTTAGCAGCTTATCTCCTAAATAAGTTGACTTCTGTGTGAAGACTCATAAGCTGCTGTGAAATTAATCTATTGCAAATGCACCTTAGATTACTGCAGGCAGCACCTGTCGGGCTTAGTGATCAGCTTTTGTTTTTACTCATCCAGAACCAAAATATCAGTACGTCATGAGAAGATAAATGATGCTCCGTTACTAATCTTCACCATAGCATCAGCCATTATTCAGCTGTTCCATATTTTACAAAGATACTCATACAAATCTTTTACATGATGCTTTAATGGATCAAAGCTTTTCTCATGAAATCCCAATTGCTCAGACAGACACCTATTTCTGCAGAGGAGCCTGGAGTGAATGACCCTGTTTCTCATCTGGGCTCCTCCCCCTTTCCCTCTGGCGTTGAGGGTGAACGCTTAATCTTGGGGGGAAGATGTCAGGACATGATGAATGCTAGCTGTAGACCTGTTCTCTAAACCTGCATTAATTGTAAACACAATTACTAGATTTGTTGTTAAATAAGCTTTGACTGCAGAGACAATGCCTGGAAATCTGCAGAGGAATTTGCCGAAATGGTTATTTCAGCATCTATGAATCACAATCCGTGAGAGATGTGTTGTAATGTCGGATAGGGACATGAAAAGAAGAAGTTTTGCCTTGATGTTTAAACACAGATGCAGTGTTGTAGTGCTGCTAACCCGTCCAACTCTTAGCCGTGGGTTGCAATCAATGTCTTATTCATGCTCTGCCTCATCTTGTTTGATCCAAGAATTAACAAGACGGATGAAAGGAACAATTATCAGGTCCCACGCTAAACTTTAAGGACGATCTTACGCAAAGTTAGTATGCTTGGTTTTGCTCAGCTTAAGAGATGTTTGCACTCCATCTGCTGTCAAGGATTCAACGAAAGACACTGAAGGGAGAGATAAAGAGGACTAAGGAGGCTGTGATAAAGCAGGGAGAGATGAATAATTAAAGGGTTGTATTCTATTGTAAAAACCCAAGACGCACACAGCACAGCACGCAGAAAGATAGGCAGAGAGAAGGAAAGGTTTCAAAGGACCCTGAATGGTAAGGCGCACTCTTTTATCCCTGCAAAAATTATGTTTGTGATACAAAGACCTTGAAGTTTGACACAGGGATTTAACAGCAGCGAGTCTGTACAGATACAATCCGGCAATCAAATGTGTTTCCTGCTGAAAGCCACCGTGTGAACAAGGCCGTGCCCATAGAGCCGACTGTTTCTACGTTTTGACGTGGAGGAAACGTTTCCAATTTTGTTGCAGTCAGCGGGGGAGAGCAGTGAGTCATCTCAACATTGCAGTTCTTTTTATTAATACAGACTTTTTCCTACGATAATTATTGAGTCTGAAAGTTTTCAGCAGAAGATTTCGAACATCATGTAACATTTAACCATCTCTTTCTCAGATTTAAATCATCTTTTAATACCGGTATGTTGTGAAGTTGAAGCAGAGTTGATATCTTTCACTTATGAAATAATTTTTAATACTCTATGACTAATTATTATTTCCTTATCAAATAATATCTTGATTTTTTATTTATTTTTCAATAATTACTAAGTCTTAGACCATAAAATGTCAGAAAATATGTATATTTTTTCAAAGTGATTGTTTTCCCACACAACAGTCCTAATTTGAAGTTAAATATACTATCATGGAGGACTCAAAAAACCCAGAGTATTACAATTTAAGCAACTAAGAAATTGAATTTTAAGCATTTATGCTTTAAAAATTACCCAGCTGATTAACCGGTTATCAAATTCAATCAACTATGGATGTACTGAATAATTGTTTAAGCTCTAAATACACAAGGTATATCTAGAAACCTATTATCAGGATTTATTTTTGTAGTTTTCTCAGCATTTTAGAAGAAATAAGTTTACATTTCTGCCCAAAATGTTACAAGTCATGTGACAGCTCTGTTCTACATTTCACCATGACACACACAGAATAAAAATTGCTGTGAGGATTTCTTCTTTCTATTGCTGTTAGGTACCCAGTATATGAACCGTGGTAAGTGGCTTTGGACACTGAGCCATGATGGGATATGATCAGCTGGACAGGCCACCATCATCACGTCTCATTTGGCCGTCAACACCTTCAATCACTGCGGCTCACTGTCACTGCTCCTTGAGACGAGCCTCTATAAAGTCAATGAGGTGCTTCTGAGTCCTCAAACAGCCTCTGCAGCAGGTCAGGTCAGAGGCGTGTGATGGCAGCAGGATCACAGCTGAAGCCTTGAACCACGTGCTGGATCTGCTCCGAGACATGGAAACATGCATGAATCGTGAGCGGTGACTGACCTGAAACGCTGCTGTTACCTCAGGTTTAAAGGAAAAAATATTTGCTCTCTTTTTGTCCTGATCCATTTATATAAAAACCTGTTTGAAAATGAGCTGATCAGATTTTGGCCACTTTATGATGTCATAACGATTGTTTGGCTTGTGTAACCATAAGCCAATCACCAACCAAGGTAACCCCCCCCGCTCCTTATTTTCATCTAAAGTAACAGACAGAGAATCAGCACTTTTGAAACAGGGCTGAAACAGAGGGGATTGTGGGATGCTGCAATGCACGATCTGTTTGGTAATTCAGCCATGTATATATCTGAGACCTATAATATATTGATGAAAAACAGTGTAATAGGGGAGCTTCAAGCTGCTGATTTCACCAAGTCAAGGGAAGTGTGTTTGCATAGCTGTTAATCACCCTAACAACATTGAAAGGCTCAATAATAGCAGGACCATAAAGCAGTGAATAGGACAACCCCTCCTCACCAATATTAAACCATCGACAGATTGCAGGGAATCATTAAGACACAAATTGCGAAGGAGAGGCCTCACGAACATCAAGTCGGTTTAAGTATGGAAAAAAGACTTCTTCTATTCTATACTTAGTTGGCTAATACACAAATACTTTTTCCAAGATACAGTAACATAATTTGACCGTAACAATCATACACTATTTGCCAGTAGCGCTCTATTGGACCTCTCTAATGATTTAAGAAAAATAAATTCTGCCAGGAATCAAAGAAAAACTGCTTGGATCAGGAAAAAAATGTAAATTTCTTAGAGCGCACTGGCAACCCAATTAGCAATGATGCAAAGCTTCAAACCTAATACCCTTTGATTCCCTGTTTGTGTTCCTGTAGTTAACGCTCACTAGACTCCTCTTGGCATGCTCATAACATGCTCTTTCAGCCACACTCCAGCTGCCCAGCGTGAACATCACTTTTATAAAATCTTTAGTCTGGGGATTACATCCATGTCATGAGACCAAAGGCTGACTGGGTACCCTTTGAAGCTGGATAGATCCCTCTAAGACGAGTTGAATGGCAAAATCGAGGAGAGATTTCAGTGCTGGGAGATAGAATCAAGCAAGCTGGGCTGTGCTCTCTAGTTTATTAGCAATGATAACAGTAGAAAGGAAAGATGACAGTGCCAGGAAGTGATTGTACCTGAAAGGGTGGTTTGATGTTGACAAGGACCTTGGAAAGGAGTGCCTAACAGCATGTGGCCTGATACTCCAGAAGCTCAATATCAATCTAGTACTGTTGACCATAGGCAGAGTTTGACATTTGCGCTTGGGGGGGCAAACCTTTCTTACTGACGTCAGTACACAGTCCCAACTATTGCGTGGGGTGCTACGGATACAGTAGCAATAAAGCCAGCGTTCACCGCACTGAGTATGACTTTTTCACATACAAACACAACTCGTCCCGTCATGCACGCCTCATGCCCGCCGTACACACACACTCATATGGAACGGGCGGTCTCTCCTCCCAACAACAGTGCATTACAACTGTAAAACTTATCATAACTGTGCACATCTTATACTTATTTACTATATCCCTTGGTTACTTGAACACGCTACAATATTATTAACCAGTGTCCTACTTATGGCACATTTCCACTGCAGCGGGGTAGCCCCGTTTAGCGTCCCTAAGCGTCCTCGCTCAGGCCTCGGGCTGCCTCCCTGGCCGTCCTACAGTTTAGGACCTGGGGTAGCAACGCAGTGTAGGCGGGGCGATCGGCTTTTTTTTTTCACATTTCGAGTTGTTCCGTCGAGCTCCTGCTGGATTTTATCATCCCCAATGAGATGTAGGAACGTCGTCACCTCCTCGGTCGACCACGGTGTGCTTTTCTTTGACGTTGCCATTTTTGTAGCTCCTCCGTTTACAAAAATGCTGTGTATAAAAATGCTGCAAGCTTGCTTCTAGATATATATGTGACGCTAGGGATGATCTCGCGGGCGATCTTGTGACGATTCTCTCTGACCAATCAGCAGTCGAGAGTGTTGACGTCACTAGTTCAGCCCTGGCCCTGGCCTGATAGAACCACGATTTTATGGGGCCGGAAAAAGAGGGAAAAAGTACCCGCTAGCCGCTGCTACGCTATATGGAAAGGCCATCAAAAACTGTCCTGGCCGCTTGAGGACGATTAAGGATGCTTAAACGGGGCTACCCGCTGCAGTGGAAATGCGCCATTAGTGCAGAAGTAGACGCCTTAAACGTCCCAGAAATGTGTCGTTTAAAATATCGCCGCATTATCCATTACTGCTAGTTATTGTAATACAATAGCTGAATCACTTGTATGCAAAAAAAAAGCGAGGGATTTTGTGTCCTTAACTCCATACGTCACACACACACACGTCACAACATGCGACTGCTCAAAAATGAAATTATTTCAAACAAAACATGATATTATTCAGATTTGTATTGTAACAATCATTATATTACATCTATTAAAATATTGATATACGAAATATTTGTATTGGAACAGTTTTAGACGTAGTAATGCTGTAACATATTCAGCCACTAGGGGGGGCAATGCCCCCCCTGCCCCCCGCAAAATCCGCCTATGCGTGTTGACCTGTAAAGTAGTCTGCAATGGCATACCACCATTTAATGCAATTTGTGACATCTCATTCACAGAAGCTTGAGTGAAAAAAAAGATTGAAGAAAAGATATGCAGGTCGCATACATTTTCAGGATGGTCTATTTTACTGCCATGTTTTCAAATAATTAGATTTCGAGACTAAAATAGTTTGCAGACCGGGGTTCACACCATACTGTAGTTGTCACTTGTCACTTAGGTTGGATAACATCCTATGTAGCCACTACTGTAATCTCATTGCACTAATTATTATTAATAACAATATTACTGGAGCATGATCTTTATCTGGAACTTTGCAGAAACACAGGGTTTGAATCAAGTTAACATTATGAATATTTGATACAGCCCTATTCAGTCGATGAATAAACAATCTATTCCCAACTTCTACAATGATCAGTTAATCAGTTAAGTCATATTTCTATGCAAATATGCCAAACACTTATTGTTTATAGTTTCTCTATTTAGATATATGGGTCATTCCAGAATTGGAGGACAATTTAGACACCAACATTTTTGAAAAATGAACCTTTTATTTTATAATTTTTCTTTTTATGTATTCAGGAAAAACAGATCATAAACCATCAAAAAGTGATTTGCCCAGCTAGGCATCAAATGTATATTTTCCAATGAAGAATTACCCCTGTTACTCTAATTATAGTAACAGGGTTGAAAATCAATGCTAATTTGAGCTTTAACCTCAGGAAGTATTGCTAGATGTAGCATGTAATGCTACTTTCAAGGCAAGGACAAACTTGGATATCTAATGCAAGAAAGATAACTTTGAAATGAATATGCTTTATTCTGATAATATCAGTAACAGGGTTGAGTGGGTCAGAGTGCCACACTCTTTTAAGACTGAAAAGATTGTAAAAATATGAAAAATAAAAGAGAGGACTTAGTTTTGGTCTACCCATGGCACTAGCACATGGCTTGCTGATGTCACTTCCACTGTGTCATCTGACTTACAGTTTGTTCACTTCCTGTGCCAATCTAAAAAGGTTTGGGTAACAGGGTTGAACGCATGTTGAGGGACACACCTTCTGTGCAAAATTACTGTTATCTAAAATATGTTTATGATTTAACAAATTGATTTTACCATTACAAGAGACATATATCAATAGAATAATACCAAAAAAAGTAAATAAAATCCCTATTTTAAATGTTATATTTGACATGCAAGTAGGTCACCAAGAAGCAGGGACAAGAGAAAAATGCAATTTTAGGGGATGTTCGAGAGATATTTGATAATTTAAATAATATTTTAAAACCACTTTTTCTACAACTTTATAAACATTTTGTCTCAAGACAAGTATGTTTAACACAACAAGTGCATGTTTTAGCATTTTGGGCATGGATTATTAGATTTTTTATATGGGGGACATGAAATGTCCTCCAATTCTGGAATGACCCATATATTGGTCCTCAACCTGTTCTGAAAGAAGCTATGAGGTTTATTATAGTAAATATGTACAATCTTCCATATACAGAGAAAAGCAAGAGTCTGTTTTACAGTCACCGTTTTCTCCAGTCCAGCTGTCCAGCAAAAACTCGTACAACAGGGACGATTAGTTTAGCGTCAAAACCCACCTCCGACAAGGAGCAAAGAGAAGCTTTTCTAGAAACAATCAAATAAAAGATGTATACAGTACACCATACAGGAACATTACAAATCAATACAATCATAGACAGCCATTATCTTGAACGAACCAGTAAAACTGATAAATAAGGCGATAAAGTGATGAATATAACCAGAGATATACAGATATACGGATATATGATAATCCTGACAGTTCAGCTGAGCTCTTGCACAAAGGACGATCGAAAGAAGAGCGCCAGTGCTTTTTTCCTGTACGCTGGGAGAAGCGGGTTATTAGGGCCTGCTGCTATACCCTCCTGACCCTCATTTAAATCCCTCTGGGTACGCACCATTTGGCCCTGCCAGCATGCCCCATGCTGTGTAATGATAGGGGCGGGGAAAGCACTAGAACACAAGTGACAGGTATTACACTGAATCCCTAATGGCTGAAAATCAAACAGAATGATTTAACAGAGGGAGGTGTTGTGAAGAAAGTCGTAGGAACATTTCTTGGATTAAACACGTTTCTCTATTTTTGGGTTTTCTTGTTTATGTCACATAGGTTTCTGTGCAAGTGTGTGCGCATTTGGATATGTAAATGGTCTGCAAAGGCTAAAATTCCCGCCAGAGGGAGTTTCATGGCATCAAAATGTACTTAAAATCAACAGTACTTGTTGAGCATATCATTTCTGAATTATATATATGACATTTCTAGGAGATTTCATGATTACTGATCCCTAAAGGTCATCAAAGCTGGTATAAAATGGAGCTATAACAGTAAAAACAGCTGCTGGATATATCAACCTATAATAATTATATGTAAATGTTAATGTATTAGTTGCTTAAAGGTGGGGTAGGTAATTTTGGAGAAACCAGCTCGAGTGCGCAAGAATTTGAAAATACACAGCTGGAAAAAATCTGCCACTTCCTTACAGAGTCCCTCCTCCAACACACACGAACGCGCACATGCCGTCAGATAAATGTAGTGGAGGAAAAAGTAAATACTGGCATAAAATGAAAATATGTATTAAGTACATCAAAGTTGTACTTAAGTATAATATTTGAGTAAATGTACTTCACTGCATTCCACTCCTGGGTAGATCAACATATTAAAGATCGTAATTACTGATTTCTAGGAAATTGGTGACATGACTGTGTTTACCAGATTCCCACACAAGGCATGAGTCATGTTGTGAGCCAAATGTAAATGAAGGGGAAATCAAACCCATTCAGCACAAACCAGCAGTGTGCTGGTAGGGTTTGTGGCTCACCTTTGTTTCATGAAAACCCCATTTATCAGGAAGGGATGTAGTATTGTCTTCACCAAGGACAGTGCCAGCGAAAATGTGGTGCAGGTGTTCTGCAGTGAAATCATGGCAGGGAGCTGTGCCACATTAAATTGATAGAACTCAGGTGCTTGCTTTCACTAGGAAGTAAATCTTTGGTGCAGAGGAAGAAGAGGACATAAACAAACAGGTAGCAGTCACTGTATCTCTTTCTGCTCCGATTCCCCTGTTGAACACTTGGACCTCGTTTTAAACTGGGACTTTGGTAGCTGGAGACAATAATACATCACTTTGGTGTTTACAGTTTTCAGGAAATATTTCTCTGTCGTTGTTCCTCAAATATATCAAGTTTCCTTTGAGTCCTTCAGGAACAGTCAGCTCCCCTCTTCCTCCCACGTCTTTATGTAAAGGAACTCAGATGAGAAGTGAATTCCACTTTATCCATTCATGCATGCCTCAACATTGAAACCCTCTTTGACAGGGTGGCAGCAACCAGGGGGATGCAGTATTCATACAGTCGCTTCTGTCTCCAGGAGCGCAGATAAACCATGGCTAAACTTAGAAGCTCAATGTGCGATTTGAAATATGTGATTCCTCACAAATAGGTATTTACCGCCCTATTGTCATCACAGAGGGAGGTGCACTTGGTGCATTCGCTTCGTGTGACAAACCTATCTCCTCTGCACACTCTGAAATGTGCTCAGCACTCTTAGCCGGCTATTACTTCACTATTAGGGTGCCGCTCTTGGTAAGAGATTTATTGGATTCAGAGAGCGCTTTACATGGCAGCTGCCACAGACTTACTTCATTTGATTTCCTTAACACTGTTTCATTCTAGCTTGAGAGAAATGTTCCTGTAAGCTTTGTTGTTTCTTCACTCGAAAATTAATCTAATTTCAACTTCTAAATGTACTTCAAATGATGAAGTTCCACCCAAACATGGTTTTAAACCTCTAAAATAACTGCCTAAAACTCATGAGAAAATTACATTCAAATTCTAGCCATCATGTCATTTTGACTTCATGTGCCATTCCTGTCTTTCTGTTCCTCCATCTCTCCATTCATGACACCCGTTTATCGATCTGCAGGATACAAGACTTGACTTTCAATCAGTTCGATTGGTTGTATTCATTCTCCCTTGAGACCATAGCTAATGAAATGCCAGATGTGAAGCAAGTTTGAGAACTACAAACATTGTTGTTTTATTAATGCAGTTTAGACTGGACATAGTTTATTTTCTGAGTGATGGTTCACGATAAAGCAAACAAGAAGCAACTTATGAGCAACTACAAGGCCAATGAGAGCAAAGACCTCCTCCAATATCACCCCTTATCCATGTATCTCACAAAGTTAATGGTTTCTTCCTTCACCCATGCCACACCCTTTCACCAAGTTTCATGAAAATCAAGCAAGTTGTTTTTCCGTAATCGTGCATTCAACTGTAGCCGATTCTTCACACTGTCCACTCTTTAGGTCGTCTCATTTGGCACATTTAGGACATCCTGATTCAAGCACTTTCTGCGCCTGGCTCCTCAACGGCAAAGCTGAAACGGTTCTTTTGTGTGTTGATGTTGTAAACTGTGGCGCGACATGAAAAATGAGTTCAAGCTAAGTGGGACACACACAAAGCCTCAGCTAGTGTCTCTTGTTCACAGCCTCTCATTCAGACATTTCTTATCTCTCGCTCCCTCGAAAAAAGATGGCAGTCTTGAACTAAACGAGGAAACACCAGGACAGACTCATATCTTTCCTTCCCCCCTACCCTACAATCCTTCTACCCTTTATTTGTGCATATTATGGCAGGACCTTAAAGGATTTATCCATGAATAATTCACATCCTACATGTATGCATTGAATAGGACACATGGTTTGAAACCGCATAGAGTGGAAATTGCGTCATGTAGCAGAGAATATGTATGAAGAGTAATTTAACCGCTGCAACCCTGCATCAGAACAACAGTTCAATCCCGGGATTCATCTCCATCATCTGGATCCATAAAGGCAACAAAGGCAATCCAGTTGAGAGGGAGATTTGTCTTTATACACAGAAGATATTCGGTCTGAATGCAGCCTCTATTGATAGATTTTGGAAACAAAGACACCACATGAATTCAAGTATGAAAATATGTCTTTTGAGTCTATAATCTCATTACGATGTCTTTACGACCTCTTTAAAGAGTTGTTTTAGACTCAATCTGCATTTCCACTGTTAGATGTTCTCCCCGGAAGTCTTGAATCATCTTCCCTGATGAAGTCAATCACAGACTGTTTGTTAATGGATCTGCATGATGAAAGTGTTAATGAGTGAATATGAATCGACCCTAATATCCCCGGCTCTGGTTGAGTGAGCTAATGGACAGTGTCCTGGAGAAGAAGGGAAAGGGTAATGGACAAGAAGGGGGGAATATCTTTGAGGTGGGTGTCTAATGAATGCAGGTAGCTTAGAATATAGAGCTACAATGCATGTAATGAACCTTTACCCACACTCTTCTCTGCTTTTCATTTCTTTGGCTTCTGCACATTAGTATCTTTGTTTCTGGTCTTACTTTGAATGAGACTCATCATTCTAGTACAGTTTCACACAGATTGAATGTGACAGTAAGTCAGTTATGATGCATCCGTAGTGATTTGTGCAATATATGCAACAGATGTTACTCTATATTCTTAAAAAAAATGTTTCATCTAAGGTCATCTCACTGCTGAGAAGGGATTTTCAATTGTGACACATACCGTATGTTTGACTTCACATTTGACAGGCTACTTTTAATGGTGTCAATTTTCCAGAATGTAAACAGTTATATGTTTACCAAAGCCCCTATAAAGAATTATAACTCTCATACTCTCGACAGAGGTTTGTTTCTCCCATTTTTTCCCCTTAAACTGTGGGTTTTCTCTGGAAGTTTTTCCTTATACGATGTGAGGGTCTAAGGATAGAGGGTGTCGTTTTTCTCATACTGATATCCTGAACAATCTGTGCTGTTGTATTTGCTGTAAAGTGTCTCTACTGTAGGCTATTTTTATTATATGTATAGCACTTTGGCTCGACCAAAAATCGTTTATAAATGTGCTATACAAATAAAACTTGATTTGATTTGATAATATACGTGACAGAAAATATTTATAAGATTTATATTATAATGGCTAGAGAAGAAAGTGTTTTAACCCCCCCCCCCCCCACACACATATAATGCCATCTAATTTAGACAGCGAACCCCCAAAAATGCCAATTACACATACACACATGTGTTACAATACATTTCTGACATGCTGCAGAATGCTTACATTCTCTCCTCCTTCAGTGCACTGAGGAGTAAATAAACGGCATCCTTCTCAAACACTATAGCCGGTGAGTCACTGCTTTTACAGGATCTGTCAGCACTCTCTGCAATGAGGACAGGCTTGTTACCCACTGCATGCATTGTCCACAAAACAATAGTCACAGTAATCTGTTTGACACCAATAATAATGAAGCCCCTGTTTCTTTTGTATTTTAGCCAAAACTGAAACGGATAAATTAAACCGAGGCAACTCAGGATTACAATTCTCTCCTCTGATAGATTTAAAATCATGAGACAATACTAAAATGACAAACAGCTGTGCGTTGAGTCACAAGGAGCTGCTGCAAGGATTCATCATCTGCACAGCCCTCATTTGGCTTTCCATATGTTGGTGAAGCTATTGTAACTGACTATTTAAAATAAAAAATCCTTGTTAAAAAGTGAACATATAAGAAATCTGAAGCCACTGAATACCTTTATGTATTCCAGCAGACAGTTTTGCTCTTCTTGTACTGAGGACTTTATCTCTATCCTCCACTGTGATCATATTGGTCTTTTGGGCCTAAGTGTGTCCTCTGCTGAAGCAGAACGGCCAAAACAGCAGTTCCCTGTCGGATTAGGACATCACTGTCAGACGGCTGCAGCTCCACGCTGACAGACCTATTAGCAGGACGCATGTCATCGGGAGGCTTTGCAGTGACGATAGGATGTCAAATCGAGGGGTGTGTCTTGCTGCATTTCTTTGGTGCTTTGGTTGGAGAGAATTAATAAAACATCAAAACATGACACCATGATACACTTGAATATGCTGTAGTATTAGCAGTACACTTGAAGCACTATCATTTTCTGCACATATTGTTTCTTGAAATTAACTATTCACAGGTGATTGCATAGCTTTCCACATTCTTAGGTCAGAGATGCAGAAAACTGTCAAAGCTTTTTGAATGGGATTCTTGTTGAAACGGAGAGTTTATGTAACTGAACAATTAAAGACAGTTGTGGGTTTTGTTAACAGCAACTATAAAGATGGCTTTGATGCTGCACCAGTGCCAGTTCTAAACATGTGTTGATGTCTTGTCCCTCCGGTATTGATGCTTCAGCTTTCGCGAGATCTGCTCAACCAAACAACTTCACCATCGGCACTTTGCTTTACTGGGTCCTCAGATATTGGATGAATGGTATGTGAGAAAAAAAATAAATACATTTGCCTAGTAACTGGTCTTTCTTTCTACATTTGTTATGAATTTGTAGCAAATGAAGTGGAGCGAGTTAAATGACTGGATCTAATGACTAATGAATGAATGTGTACAACACTTGCCACTGATAAAAGGGTACTTCTGGTTACCTATTAAATAAATAAGGTGGGGTAAAAAGTGTGATATTTGCCTCAGAAATAAAATAATAGGAAGTATAATGGAGCTTAGAATAGAAAGTACCTTGCATTTCACTACAGTGGTTTAGTAAATGTATTTAGTGACATTACACCGCTGTATATACACAATAGCTGGAAAGATATTTCTAATAGTTTCTAATTATTGACCAAGGTTTGTCAGAAGCAGTCTGACCTGGTTAGAGTTTGCTTGTCTTTCTGCCTTGGTGTTGGCTGGAGAGCAGCAACAGGCAATCTTTGGTCATCTGGCAGGGAGAAGGTTTGAGATGTTTCAGAGGCAGTTCTGAAACGTCCCTTCATTTCTTTTGCATTTAAACGTTTTCCAGCTCTCCAATATATTTCTAAATCCCAAAGAGAGACTGCCTAGTGAGCATTACACTTTCACATGCTTGTAACAAATTGTGAAAATTGCAATTAATTGTAATGTCAGAACAAAGTGTGTGGTGCTGCTTAAAAGAGCGTTCATTAAAACAATCCACACACATGCGGCTAATTGCTTTGGAAACAATTACCAAGATGGATTCAAAAGTATTTCAAAAAAATACATGTCTTTCTCCACAACTGTCATTTGATGTACTATGAACCTTTTAAGAGAGAATGCAATGACCTGAATCACTGTTTACTCAGCCTAATAGTTATACCCCCCTTTTTTTCAAGCCATGAAGTGTAAAATTACCAAACATTGACGGAATAAACTTTACTTTAATAAATGGTTCCCACTTACTCAACCCTGTGGGGAAAGCACACATGGAGACGCAGAACCAAAGGCTCATACATTCTCGACACACTCCAGTAAATACTATATTCAAAACCTTATATCCAGGTTATGAGTGATTCAATTTTAGAGAAACCTTTAGTGGAGTAAACCCTGCAGATCTGTCAGCCATCAGTGTGGCGGTGCACACAGCAGCGGGCGGGCCGTGGTCCAGCTGAAGAGTCCCTCCTCGTCACAGTGAAGGGAGGCGGTCTCCGTGTGGATTTAGCAATTTCCCCAAACTCCCGCTCTATGCAGACAGCTGATGTTTATCTGCTCTGCCCATCTGGGCCCTGCGACTAAACATCTGGTGGAGCTGCCACTGTGCACGCAGTGTTTCCCAGAGTGCTGACAGTGAAGGGGCACTGCTGTCCACCCCTTCCCCAAAGATCTTAAAATGCTGGGAGGACTTCATATCCCAGATGACAAGCCTTATTCCTACAACCACTTTTTGTCCAGCACAAAATACATTTATCTGGTTGTCGTGTTGTAATCACAATATTAACACATAAGGTGATTTGAAATAAGAAATGTCTTGCCTGCAGCTTTTCTTTTAATTTTCAGGCTGGGATTATGATCTCTTCTAAAATTATGAAACAATATTATTATCAAAAAGCCCATCAAGAGAAATTCAATCATCCAATAAAAAAGCTATTAATGGACCAACCGTGCTGCAAGTCGTTTCAAAGTAAAGTGAAGCGTGCTCTAGAGAGGATCATTATGGTCTATACAACATATGAGCAATCTTACATCTATATGTTCCTTTTGTCATGGTTGTTAAGGAGCAGGTGTCGCTCCATCATCATTACCCAGAATCCACTTTAAACGAGTACAGCGGTTCACCCTCCTATTTGCTGGTCTGTTTTCAACTCTTCTATAAAAGACGTCAACACTTGTCCCTCTTCCCTCTCTTCTAGGCTTCCCCTCCTTCCTTCATGCTTCTCTTAGGCTTCCCCTAAGAAGGAGTTGCTTCTCAGCGGCTGTTAGTCCTTCATCCATTATACATGATCTGTTTTAGGCGGATGATCCGTGCAGGATGATATACATTTTATAAATGTTGGGGTCCCAGCAGGATGGGGAAAGCAGCACAAGACAGGCCACTGTGTAGAGTTACAGAAGGGCATCTTTATTATTTGATTTGATATCCAAAGTAAAAGACAGCTGAGATGCACTAGTGACTGGCAAGACGGCAACGCTTTCTTTTAATTTATGGGTTAGGGCAACTCTCTTGACACTGCCGCATGAATGAGATGGTTCTGCAATTGTGTCCTCAACATTAGAGATGGTATTACTGACCTCAATCCCCAGTACAATAATTGCAAAATATCATGGCTCCAGAGTGACGGGTTTGACAGCTGTTGCAAGGTAGCACAACCTTCTATTCCTGAGCGAGGTCCTGCCCTCTGTGTCCTCCATTAGAGGCCGCTCCGCTGCAGGAGGCTCAATGTTAGCATATAAAAGCAGCATGAAGTAAAGCCGGACAGATACGTGCGTGTGAGATGGTCAATTGAGAGAGGGCAGCCGGACCCCCCTACTGTGTCCAAATCCTCTGCTCTATTAGTCTGGCACTGTGGGGGAGGCACACACACACACACACACACACACACACACACACACACACACACACACACACACACACACACACACACACACACACACACACACACACACACACACACACACACACACACACACACACACACACACACACACACACCACACACACACACACACACACACACACACACACACACACACACACACACACACACACACACACACACACACACACACACACACACACACACACACACACACACACACACTCTTAATTCAGTGCTATATTTCGTAACCTTTCGGTTAAACACTCTAGAGAGGATCTTCATGAACAGAGCAGTGTGCGGTTCTGAAGTATATGGAACCGCGCCAAGCAACAGCGAATCAGTTATGCTCAAGGCACATAGAAATAATTCATTGCGCACTGAAAGCAGGGGAGGCATGGGTGCAACACGGAACAGATTTCCTGTGTGCAGTGCTGGGTTCAGGTACATGCTGGAGTTTTAGGATCTGTCCGTTGCAAATGTTCTGAATATGATGTTGATAAAAATATGGAGAGGGTCTACCATCCACTTATTTAACCCTCTGATGTCTAATCTCTGTTTCGTTCGTCTTCTTGTGCAATAATACTTGTATAACCTCAAAACCTGAAAGGCATAATCAAGTAATTATTTTAAGGACACACTTAGCTATCAGCACATGTTGGCTTCAAGGATGTATCATTAAGAAGAAGCCTGTTGGGGACTAATGGCAGGCAAACTAAGTGCATAATTATACTGTAGATCAGATCAACACAATTCCATTTGATCTATCCATTTCCGTAGAAAATGCAGAGTTGCTTTGAGTTGTCTCCTCAGTGTCTAACACCTCTCCTCTCTTTTTTCAGGAGGCTGCTGATAACCCCACTGGGACTTCTCGTGACTTTCTCGCTTAAAGGGCGTAAAGGCGAGCTAAATGCACCCGAGTGATCCCGGAGAAGCAGAGAAGAGAGAATAACTTCCCACCTTTGTTCTTGCCTTACGAGCACGCTCTCTGTGGACTCTGTCTCAGCTCGCCCTCGTGCTGTTTAGTTGCCGCGTGTAGCCACCAATCTCAGGTGCAGTAAAAGAGTGAAACACAAAAAGGAAAGAAGAAAGAGGGAAAGATAAAGAAAGCCAAGCAGCGTAATTATTACCGAGATTGTGTCAGAGTCAGAAACCATGAGAAGAGGCTTCTGAAGACGACTTCTCTGAATAACACTGCGGCTAACCTTCAAGACATTTGTATGTGTGTGTGTGGGTATATGTGTGCACGCCTCTTTCATTTTCAAAGGACTTTTATTTGGATGCGGATTTAGCCTTTTCATCATGACTCTGCGAGGAGGCTTTGAGAGAGCGTGGATTGGCTGCAACAGAGGTGTCTGCTGCCGGGTGTTGCTGCTGGCTTGTTATTTCACCATCGCCTTGGCAGCCAAACCCAAAATGCCAGGCCACACACACCTTAATTCAATACGCATTGATGGGGACATATCTCTGGGTGGGCTGTTCCCTGTGCATGCTAGAGGAAATGATGGCAAAGCCTGTGGGGAGCTGAAGAAGGAGAAAGGGATCCACAGGCTGGAGGCCATGTTATTTGCCCTGGATCGTATCAATAATGACAATGAGCTGCTGCCTAATATCACTCTGGGGGCTCGCATCCTTGATACCTGCTCCCGGGACACCCATGCTCTGGAGCAGTCGCTGACATTTGTCCAGGCCCTGATTGAGAAAGACTCAACTGATGTCAAGTGTCTCAGCGGCGGACCGCCCATCATCACTAAGCCTGAGAGAGTGGTGGGAGTGATTGGTGCCTCCGCCAGCTCCGTGTCAATCATGGTAGCCAACATTTTGCGCCTCTTCAAGGTCAGTTTCTTCCACAGCTTCTAGCTTTACTTTTTCTCCAATATCTTTCTGGTTATTGCTGCAGTGCCGAGGTATATTAAAGTATTCCCTCCAGGATATTCTCACTATATACTTTTGGATATCAAACCGAAAACAATACAGACAAAAAGTCTAACTTTTTGATCCTATATTGTGTAAATAGCCCCACACTGCGAGCAAGTTAAGTTAACTTATAAACATGCACACACAAACACTTTTCATTCAACAGTTTCTAGTCTGTGTTCTTATTATTTTTCTTTTGACCTTTATCTTTTCCTCAGAAAATCTCATCATATTTGTTTCAGACATTGTTTGCCCACTGTCTAGGAAACTAGGATCTAGTCATTACACAAGAATTCTCCTCACTAATGAAAACAATTTGCCAACAGTCCTTAGTGTTTCCTTCTACTAATTAATTTGAGGAAGCCATGCATAGCACCATGAGCTCATTGCACTGCTATTGAATATGGTGCATAACATGCCTTTGCATTGTGTTGGCTCAGCAAATGTAACTTGCAAATGAGGGCAAGATATCGCAAATAAACACTTTTTTAGCAACAACTGCTTAATGCTGTCAAGCCACAAACAAACTAATGAGCATAAGGATGTGTCAAAACAGGTTTTCTTTCTTTTATATTCTTAATTATTTCAATATTCATGCCAGACTAGATGAAGATAGAATAGGATTATGTATTCCCTTTTTATCGGCTTCTAGGTCTTTATAACTGATTTGTTTCAATCGACTGACCATTTTTTGCATGTATGTGTTCATTAAGTATATAATGTTCCTACTTTCCGTGTTCTTTATCTACTTAACCTTTGGCGACTAGTAAAATGGCAGAGAACATGGCGAGAACCTCCATCAGTGTTCAAATATCAGAAAAATACAACATTACATTTCATTTAGCTGACGCTTTTATGCAAAGCGACTTACAATTACCAATTACAGGGACATTCTCCCTGGAGTAACTAAGGACTAAGTGCCTTACTCAAGGGCACACTAGTGGTGGTGTTCCTGGCGGGATTTGAAGTCACAACCTTCCGATCTTCAGCCCACCTCACTATCCATTAGACCACGACTATCCCACAATATGAAGCCATTGTTCTATTCATGCAGGCTTTATCTTATCCTAGAGGAGATGAAGTCTGCTCTCCTTGCTGTTACATTGTCGTACCTGCCTGCCCTATTCCAGGTCTGACTAACTGCTCAGCACAGGAAGAAAGTGAACAGTACGAGGCACCGTGTCACAAGCATTACTTGCATTACATATGTCAAACACAATAAATGCTGCATAGAACATCCTCACTGTTTTTTTTAGAAATTGATGGATGAGCTTCAGTATCCAGCCATCACAAACTATGGTCGTCTTCTTCTGGTTTCATGCACAGACTTGTCACAGGACACCAGCAATACATACATTATTATTCTTACAGCTGAGCAAAAACAGGGCGACATGTCTCACGCAGGAACTGTCTAAAGCTCAGCGACACACACAGGTATTGGCCAGTAAGATGCCCAAGCACTCTGTGTCACATGCCACCATTTTCTCAGCTCAAGACTGTTTTATATCCATGCACCAAGTCTGAGGGGGATGTTTCCAAGGCAGGACTCAACCAGTCCCCAATGAGCCATTCTTCACAGCAACCTTGGAGTCTCATCTTGGCACATAGCACAGGGGGGGGGGGCAGAGGAACATAAACACATCACACACACATATACTACCCCATCCATGCCACCTTTACCTCCCAGCAGAAGCATATATCCAGAAGCCAAACACCTTTTTTTTTACCACACTATGTTGATGCTGCCAGACTCTTTTTAGAGGGTACATGCATTCACCAGAGGGGGGCCTTGTCCACTCACTGGCTCTTGAGACGTCTTCACAAAGTAAATTGGCAAGCCGATGTTTGGCCAATGAGTTATTACGTTCCATATAGCATGCCAAATGTGGCACTGTGAACTAATTATTTAGTTTTTCCTTTTTCCCCTCCGAAGGGGACTGAGCTGCTTCATGCGGGACTCAGTGTTCTTTGTCTAAAAGAGAACATAGCTACTCTAGTAAGGCAAACAGCTGAGATGGACTGAAAGGGTGCACAAGTTATTTTCCCTTCGAACTGAAGTCTGAGAGAGCAGGTATCATTTTCTGTGATGGAGAATGGCCTTAAAGTAAGGTATATCTGCCCAACAGTCTGCTTGAGAGGGCCTTGAACACAACGGGCAAATCCCACTGAGGGGCAGAGGAGAATGCTACAGGATGTGGCCACTCCACTCCAAGCAGGAAACACTATATTTTTCAAAAGATTGATACTAAAGATCCATCTCTCTGCAAACTCACTCATGGCCCGAGACAGCAGACACGTACACTTTGATATTTAGAACCGACATTCAAGTCTCTAGAAGGGAAGAAAGGAAATGCAAGGATGCCCACATTTTGATAGTTATTCTGGATAGTCACGCAAGCATTGAATGGCCAGTGTCTCCTTGATATAATACAAGCACTGAGAGGTTTTGGGAGCAGCCATTAGCTGAGCATGTTCTGCATATCCCAGCACTGCAGCAGAACCATCTGTCGGATCCCTGCATGAGCAGTGAGCAGATAAAAGAAGGGAAAGCGTGAGAACCGGCTTTCAGGTTTTAGAGTAGACTATCAGCTTTGAGACGATGTGCAAATGCATCTAGCAGCTATTGTGGATTCTTATTGGCTAACGGTGGTAAAAAATTCACGAGGTGTTCAGTCTCGACATGAACAGTTTACATCATTAAAGCTTTAAAAAGCATCTAGTCTTCTTGAGTCAGCGTATGATGACACATTTCAGATTTGTTTTGTAACACCAACATGATATTGCATTATATCCAGGAAAAGCATGGATGATAAACAGGGAGGTTGGTCATAGACTCATAGTAGTGCTATTTGTAGCTTGTGTGTATATATACACACAAATATATACAAATATATAACACACCTAACCTGGAAAACCCACAATTGTCAACATAATAGGAATGTTTCTCCAGTTTTAAAGATTCAATTGCTTTATTGTTATATGCACATCAGTTACAGTGTTGTTGTTGTTGGCCATTCACATTTGTGTAGCTTGCCTGTCCAGTGCAACATACAAATACTTAAGACATACAAATAAATAAATAAATAAGTAAAATAGTGCAATGAAATAGTACATGTAAATTAAATAAGATACACACATTTGTAACATTTTGTAATGTACAGTAACATAGAATGGTGTTTACTGCAATAATGTATAAATAAGTTGACTATAAACAGATGTATATTCTGTAAGTTATAAAGCTTAAGAGGACAACTTCATTTGAATATGTAAGTCTTTGATAATGTGTTGTAAAGAGTTACACAAGCTTCCTATTTGAGCACCTCAAGTCAGCTACATGAACAGTGATTCTGTTTATATAGCTATATATGCTTCATCATCTCTGTCTGAAAAAAAGACAACTAACAGTGTGACTAAACTGAATACATCTAACAGACCAAACAGGTCGAAGCGGCTTCCCCCCTGTCTTATTCTTTCTTTCTCTTATAATGTTTATTTGTTTTCATAATGTACGCCAAATGCCAAGTAGATAGCAAGAATTGCAAATAAAAAGGAGGAGCAGTCACAACACTGGCAACTCTTCTTAGGAAATTGTTCTTTAGATATTCATTCCTGTAGTATTTCAAATAAACCTAAGAAAACTGGGAAGCTTTAAAAGCCTTTAATCGACTTATCTTCTTTTTTTGCACACGACAGGCGGAACCATATTTCATGAATCACACTGATAGGGAAACAAGAAGCCATGGAAATGTGATTTGTTTTGGGCCCAGGAGTGGCCCCAGTTGAAACGAATAATACTGGGTTCAATATTTGTAATAATATGAATACACTGAGTCATAAGATGATGCATGAGGTAGACCATACAGTTATACTTTCATTTATTGTAACGAACCAAATGCATATCTTACCTTGTTTTAGTTCATTAGTCGCCTTATTCTTTCATCACTATTTAATTGTCACAATTCGGGAAAAGGTAGGACCCAAATGCAGTTAAAAAGGGAAGCGGGTTTCAAACAAAAGCGAGCTTTATTTAAACAAAGCTGTTGGCATGAAAAAACAGGACAACAAACGTGAATCAAAAACAGGTAGCATGAGGTAAGTGACTAACATGGAGAGTGAGAAAATACAACGAACCGACATGGAGCACACGGGAAGACAAGACTAAATACACAGAAGGGTAATCACAGGTGAACACAATGAGGCACAGGAGGGCAAACACAGGGAGGAAGACCAGACACAGGGGTTGCGTTCGGATAGTTTAAAAATCAGCTCCCAAGTTCTAACCCTATCTCCTATTCCTTGACCTCTGAGTGAAACGTCACGGGGTTAAGGGATAGTGGATAGGAGAATTCAAAAGGATTTAGGAGAAGAGACTGCGGTGCTTTAGAGAATCCAACTGCACTTTCACTATCCGACGTGTTTATGATGCGCCAGCGGACGTCCTGAATGTGCGTCTGCTGCTGTGGGGAAACTATGGAAACTACAGTTTTCTATAGCGGACTACGACATGGAGGTTTAATAAGAACGAGGGACTACTGTAAACTCATCTAGAGACTCTGCACCGTGCTCTGATGCTGTTGCTTTATGCTTTTTGAACGTGGACAACAGAGAAACATTTCTTCATGACCAAAGTTTGAATTGAAATAAAAAAAGAAAGTGAAACTTATGCTCGTCGTCACCCTCTCCCTCCGGTCCACATTAATACAAACGATCTCAATACGTATGATTGTATGAAAAGATCTTAAAATCAATACAGATGTATTTATTATAAACGTTGGTCCTTAACATCTATCAGTGTGTATATCATCATTCAAACATCTTTTAAAAGTTGAACAAACCCCACACAGCTCAGTGAACACTGTGAAATGTTGACTTTATTTGATCATTAAAAACTAACGTTCATTTTTCTCTTTGATTATAATACTGATGAACGTTCAAAACAAAGCACTTTGGCAACTTACCACATATGTTTTAAAATAAGCACCGTAACTTTCATGATATAATTTCTCGGTCATAATCGGTTGTTTCCGTGAACGGCCGACTGTTGTGTGACGGCAAATGCTGCGGCTGCAAACCATTGTGGGGCAGCATTTTCTCCTCTCCTTTCGTCAAGGGAGGTCCAGTGGTTCCTAAGCTAAAGGAGGTTATAAAGGAAGTTTGAAACCTCCTTTCCTATCATCTAGAGAATTGGAACGGCACTTAACATGGCTGCCACTGAGGGACTTCCGGGTTGCGTTCGGATAGTTTAAAAATCAGCTCCTAAGTTCTAACCCTATCTCCTATTCCTTGACCTCTGAGTGAAACGTCACGGGGTTAAGGGATAGTGGATAGGAGAATTCAAAAGGATTTAGGAGAAGAGACTGCGGTGCTTTAGAGAATCCGACTGCACTTTCACTATCCGACGTGTTTATGATGCGTCAGCGGACGTCCTGAATATGCGTCTGCTGCTGTGGGGAAACTATGGAAACTACAGTTTTCTATAGCGGATTACAACATGGATGTTTAATAAGAATGAGGGACTACTGTTAACTCATCTAGAGACTCTGCACCGTGCTCTGATGCTGTTGCTTTATGCTTTATGAACGTGGACAACAGAGAAACATTTCTTCATGATGACCAAAGTTGGAATTGAAATAAAAAAGGAAAGTGAAACTTATGCTCGTCACTCTCTCCCTCCGGTCTACATTAATACAAAAAATTATCCCAGTATGATTGTATGAACTATGAAAATATCTTAAAATCAATACAAATGTATTTATTATAAACGTTAGTCTTTAACACCTATCACTGTGTACATCACCATTCAAACATCTTTTAAAAGTTGAACAACCCCCACACAGCTCAGTGAAATGTTGACTTTATTTGATCATTTCAGTAAAAACTAACGTTCATATTTCTCTTTTTGATTATAATACTGATGAACGTTCAAAACAAAGCACTTTGGCAACTTACCACATACGTTTTAAAATGCTTAATAAGCACCGTAACTTTCATGATATCATTTCTCGGTCATAATCGGTTGTTCCGTGAACGGCCGACTGTTGTGCGACGTCAAATGCTGCGGCTGCAAGGCATTGTGGGGCAGCATTTTCTCCTCTCCTTTCGTCAAGAGAGGTCCAGTGGTTCCTAAGCTAAAGGAGGTTATAAAGGAAGTTTGAAACCTCCTTCCCTACCATCTAGAGAATTTGAACGGCACTTATCATGGCTGCCACTGAGGGACTTCCGGGTCATTTCACTCCGTTAGGAAGGTTCCTAAGCTAAATGGACTATTCGACTTCACCCAGGGAGAACAGAATTTCAAAATAAACCCAAAACTTCACACACAAAACTCAAATCATGACATTAATCTTGAATCTGCAAACTAATAATGCAAACTAATAATGTAAACAGCATGATCACATGTTCCTAGTGTGCCAAATTTATCTCATCATCACTACAATCCAACAAACTCTCTTTTTCACAGTTGCATTATCTTTGAATTACTATTAGGGATGAGTTTAATTTTTCTCTCAGCTCTGGTATAAATGCATGCCGTTCTGGTGAGTTGGGAACCAAAATGTGCTCATTCTCTGCCAATTAGTCCATGGGCATTGTTTGAAAAAGCTGAGGAAGATCAGTTGAGTCGAATACTAGATGCATTTCAGGATATAAAAGTCAGCGAAACTCATCAGAAACCACTCTGCTGCAATTACACGCAATCATCTGTGCTTGGAGTGGGGATATTGACTAATAAGTGAAGCTAAGGATGTACTCTTGCACTGCGCGGCTCGGCAGGTTCCGACTCTTTTCTCCGCCATTAAAGTCACATAAAACCACAAGTAAGACTCCCCTGAGTGGCGTGATGTGTTTCACTGTTCACCACTTCCCCCTAATGGCTTCAAATGTCAAGTATCTTTAAGCCTTACAACCTGGATGTCATGTTCTCACCTTAAAGGTGGGGTAGGTAAGTTTGAGAAACAGGCTCGAGATACACTTTTTGATATATTCCATGGAATGCTCTTAACATCCCGATAGCAATGAATATCTTAAAAAAAATCTATAAAAAAAATAAAATAACTGGACGGCCTACCTGCCTGTCAGCCTTCCATCTGTGCACAAACTTATCTCATGCCCTCATTGGTCATGTGCGCGTGCGTGTGTGTTGGAGGAGGGGCTCTGTAAGGAAGTGGCAGATTTTTTTTCCGGCTGTGTATTTTCAAATTCTAGCGCACTCGAGCTGGTTTCTCCAAAATTACCTACCCCACCTTTAAATAAATAGTAAATTAAATAATAACAGTACAACTATGTACTACAGTTGTACTGTCGTGGATAGAAATGAATTGAAACAAAACTAGGCTTTTTGGGGGTTTGTGCTGGTCAGCAGCTACTTTTGGCTTCACAGCAGGTCAGCTGGATTTGTTGCAGCTCACTGTTTCTCTTCATGCAGTGTTTTTTTTTTAGACTCGCTTCATCAAATGTTCATGTTTATTTGATGATTTAATAAACACGAAGAGCACACACATGAAAGCATATAACCACCAATATGATTTTGGAACTAATGCTGTATACGCTGCTTGCTATCTCCACAAGGGAAATCATTATGTTTCCTGTATCTGGCTTGCAATTGTTTTTCAGCTCCTTACTTTTGGGCTTTTCCTTATCTTGCTCACAGTCTTAGAGCGGCTGAGGGTGAAGTGTTTGCTCAGCACTTCAGAGCGGTCAGGATTCTGTCCCCATGGTGTTTCATGAATATTTTACTATATTGTTACGTAATTTACGCTCAGGGATCGGGGTTGAAAGCTCCCTCTTTGCATCCCCTCATCACTCGGTCCAGCTATTGGTCACTCTGCTCTCATCATACTGCTATATATAAGCAGGAACAAAGTGCACCAGCACTAGTGGTAATTAGTGGTCGGTGGCTTATAATACGGAAGACTGAAGCCTGGATTTAACTAAAGCTCCAGCCATTGACTGCATCTCTTATGCATCACTAAAAGCAGCTACAAAATATTGCTGCAGCAGTCAGAAACTGCAGAAGCATGCATTGTTTTAGCTATTGGAGTTTAGTTACTGAGACAATCATAAGCTTTCAGACAAAGAGGGGGTAGCTTGGGCAACTTCCACTCAGCAGCTTTCTAAATTGGGTACAGGCAGGCACAGTCAGTCTGCAGGACTAAGTATTTCCTCTGTGGAGGAGTGAGCTTGGAACTGGGAAGACAGATGAAGTGTGGAGAGCAGAGGTGGTAGCTGGATATAGGCTGAGCAGAAGAAAAAAAATCAGGTTAACCAGCTGCCTGTTGTCTGTGAGGGAAGAAACCTTGCAGCCGCCTCTCTCTTCCCTCATTAGAGACAGAGGCCCACGGGCATCGAGCCTTACTCCCCCCTAGCAGTTAACTGTGTTGGATTACATCATCTGCCGACAGTGAAGACAGGCAAAAAACTTTAGAGGTGATCAAATGTGTACACACAAACACATGTGCTTTTTACCTGTACATGTGTAATCTATTATTTTAGCCGTAAAGGTAAAATAACATTTTCTATTAATGTTAAACATGAATAAGAAATCAGCATCTTTAAAATACAATGTTGTTTGTAAATCGTTGCCGTGAAGCTATAGAGATGTGTTTAAAAGGGTACGAGTTGAAAAAACAGATAGTGTGGCTAGGTTAGATTTTTAAGCCAATTTGACAAGCCCACTGCCAATCGACCCCCCTTAAACAGAACAAGCCAATCTACCAACTAGACCTTCATTTACATCTTAAGTGCATGTAAAGTTATGTTTAAACATTTTGCACAGTTGTGATGCTATCACTGTAACCTAATACGCCTACATCAGACTAAAAAATGTTAGTACTAAAACCTCCTCTGTTGTAGTTCCCGCTACAGTGTGTCCAGGAGCACATTTTGCCAAGACACACACACACACACACACACACACACACACACAACACACACACACACACACACACACACACACACACACACACACACACACACACACACACACACACCACACACACACACAAACACACACACACACACACACACACACACACACACACACACACACACACACACACACACACACACACACACACACACACACACACACACACACACACACACACACACACACACACACACACACACACACACACACACACACACACACACAGTGAAAGAAATAATATCAGCGCAGAGGCAGGTATATTAATGGATAATGTTGACGCCATTAGAAGTCTAATGGCTCTATGATGGCAAAGGCTCGACTAGCTGGCTTTTCAAAAGGCTACAGTGCGTTCAGATGTCCACTGACTCACAATAATAACAACATAAGTAAGGCACATGTTGAAGTGTATGTAGTCAACAGGACTTATGTTCCTAAGATTGTCGCACAGCTGGACGCTGCACTCTGACTTGGTGGTGCTTTATAACACCTGGACAGTGCTCCGAGGTGTGCTCAGTCACCTTCACAGAGCCTCAACAACCTGGAACTAGGTGGTAATTGAGGAGGGAATGAGGTCTTGTCAGGAGAATTGATTGTGACTAACCTACTCTGTGCAATGTGTAATTTGGTGCACACTACGCTACATGCGCTCATTCATGCAGCCATTTGCTGAAACCCAACAAAGCCCATGTATTCGCCTTAGTCCTTACACCCTTAACAACAAGCAGAAAGCAATTGTTTTCAGTGTGATCACCAGTGACCTTCCATCTGTGCCCCTCAACTTGACTTTTCACAACTGAGCAGACTAAATACATGAAGCGGTCTCTCCTGACTCCAGTTAGCAGACAGACCCCATCTTCCATGCTCTGTCTACAAAGGAGCTAACTAAAGGATCCTGTAGTTCAGGATTAGTTCCAACTCAATTCACTTTGCCCACCCAAGCCCAAGCGGTCAATTCTCAGGACGGTCATAAGTGAAGGCTGCCCAGAGTCTTGCCGTTTTTTCTTGGCACTATTTTCTCCTCTTTCTCCCACCGATTGCAAATCCTTTTGCAGGAAATCGCAACCACTTCTGGTAATCACCCAGCTAAGAAAAAAAAAGCCAACTCATGGCATTTTCTTTCTGGATATGTTAAGTGTTACTTTAATTTCTGGCATTTAATTAGTGTGCACTTGCAGGACTACAAAGGAGATGCTTGCAGAAAGGGAAGATGTATTTGTTTTCTTTAAATGTATGATTTTATTCTGCTAAGCTTTGCTGTTAGTTTTCAAAGCCAAGAGGGACAACAATAAGCAGAATATACTGTGAATAATGTAAGGGTTTGCTTATGCTTCCTGTCACTTTACCACAGTAGGTGCTATCTTCTCTAACTTTCTAACATTTAAGATGCATCTGGTACTCTGCTCTGACTTTTTGAAAAGGTAAAAAAAAAGAGAACAAATAGAGCGCAGACATCACATAGTTTCCCTGAAAAGAGCGTGGGATTAAAGGCTTGCAGCTGTCTCACCTGCATAATCTCACCATCCACCCAACATCCATCACTGTCCTGCTGTGTTGAGACGGCTCCGGTTAGAATTTACTCAGAATCAAACAAAGGCTTGATGCCACAAGGAAGAGAAAACAGAAAACTGTCAGTAGCTTGAGCGTATTTGAATAAGAAGTCATTGATTGACAGCTTATTGATTTTGGGAGAGTGATTTTATTTGTTTTCAACTTAAGTTAAAGTGACAGTGTCAGCTGGAGAAAACAATGGGAATGAACTGAAAGCTCAGTTATGTGTTAATTTCAGCACAACGTTGTATCTGCTCTTTACTAATAAATATAAAACGTACGAGCAGCAAAATGTCAATGTAATAAATGTTTCGTATGGCCACTGTAAATTTGCCCGAGATATTTAAGGGTCTGTTCTGTCAGCTTAAAGCCAGACGATATTTTGAGCCGACCCAGCAGTGGGGACAGAAGAGAAAGTTTGGCCGCCTTCAGGCTAAGCGGCTTGGACATCATCCAGCCTTCCAGACAACATGGAGGCTCCCATGAGTCACTGCCTTGTCACACAAAGGGGCTCGCTTTCTGGTCAGAGGCAGTTAGGGTTTACCATGAAAAACACACTATTCAAGCTATCATTTCTGAAGTACATACTGTAGGAGTGGGGCAAACTGATTCTATACTTTACCTTTATCTGTCAAGCGCTGTGATCATTTGAAGTGACATCCATTAGGAATGTTATACTTCTTATGAACCAGTTAGACAAACACCTAGATTGTATTCCATACGCAACATTCGATGTGAGCAAAGACTGTAACAGTGGCATTCTTCTATAGTACTTTGTCCCACAGCCCTACCTGCGTCTGTAGCTTTGTTAACATGCTCAATAAAAACATGCTCATATTAAACGTACATACAGTTCACCATGTTCAACATCTTAGCTTTCTTTTAGCATGCTAGTTATCAAAAACTCAAAGTATGGCATTTTTAGTCAGAAACAAGTAAAGAAGTATGATTGAAAGAGATGATGATGAAATGTTAAAGGATCATCAAAGTTTTTATAATTTGTCTCGTGGGAACGGAGAATATCTGTCAATCCTCCGAGCATTTAGACACTGAAGAATCAAGAGCTTTGAAATGCTTGTGGCGCTAGAGGAAAAGTCATTGGGGGTTCATCCTCCGGAGAACACTGAAGTCTGCTAAAACATTGATGAAAATAGTTGTTGATATAATTCAGTCGGGTTGACAAAGGTGATACATTGTCCTGATCTTCTGGAGGCTGATAGTCAGGCTGATCGTCATACTTGCAATGAGAAAAGAAAAAAGATACCCAGAGTATTGCCGTCAAGATTTGTTACCGTCTACATTAATTCCAGTGAATTTCCAAGCAGAAATCATTAAAATTGATTTCACTAATCTCATCCAATCCCTTGAAATATATTTAAAACATGCTCCAGAGACATCACTTAGCTTCTTTATGGATACATATATTTAAAGCAGGGTATCCAGTCGAGGAGTAAGGCTTTGATTAGCTCGATAATATTTGCTTATCCGTTTTTCTTAGAAAAGTGAGACGTGCCAAGAAAAACAATCATGGGGTCCTATTTCCAAACAAACGGTTGATGTAAAAAACAAGTCCACACTGAAAAAACTCAAAAATGAAATGGCTTCAGTCACTGTGACAGATGATATTTATGTATGCCAACAGCCACTTGATGGTGCCATTAAAATATTCAGATTTTGAAGGTTTAAAAAATACCCTTTGCTTCCTACTCCTAAAGCCCCTGTATGTTCTTACACCAGATAGTCCCACCGGTATCAGACATTTGTTTACAATTTATTCTATTATGATTATTTTTGAGCATTTCCAGCTTTCTGTTTCTACAGCAATGCCATCGAGGAAAGAGACTATTTGCATGGCTTTATAGCGAATGCCATTTTATGAAGTCGAGTTTATATTTAAAAACCTTTTCCAATGAGGCTGGAAATATAGAGACATCATGAATCAATCTTTGCACACATTACCAGCTGTCAGAGGGGGATCAATTCTCATTTACAGGCTAATTATCGTTGCTTCCTCGCTGCGTAAGTGTAACCATAGGTCCTTACAGTATCCTGCTTTGTCACAACCCCATCACATTGTTACTTTAACCTACGATCATTAAGCCATCACACCTTCAAGAGCTTCCATTACAAAGAAAAACCTGGATATTGACCCAGTGTCTTCGAGCTGGTGTGAAAACATGGCTCATTTCCTGACATGTTTACCTCGCCTGAGACTCCGTGTTGGACGTGTACAGTGCAGAAATGGTGCATATTGCTATTGATTTCTCAACAAGGTGACATGTTAAAAACAACAACACTCTGCCATCTGGCTCTTGTTCTGAAGATCATTTCCTAATTCCTTGTTATTAAATGGTCTATCAATGAGAATTACATCTCTGCCAGTGTGGGCAGTTTTCAAAATTCAGTGTTATCTTTCTAACCTTGGCAACGGCAGATATGTAGCTGTCTGCACAATAACAGCAATAAGAGTAGTAATAAGAAGGAAAAGAGTCATCTCTCATGAGGCGACTGAGCCACAGATTCTTTCTGAAATATTTTTCTCGGGAACCAAACATTTTGTGTTTCACGTTGAGTAGTGTTTTGTATCCTGAGGTGCTTTGTATTAGTCACTGCTGATCTGTCTCATATCATTCCATTTGTTACACAGTTTAACATGCAGTTTGCCCTCTGATGTTACGTATCTAGTAGGTCATCTTATCTATTCCTAGTCGCCATGCATTATAGATGATGGTTTCTTACTTTCAGACTACCCCTGCAGTATTTATGTATTCAATGTGTGAAAGTGGACTTTTACATATGCCTTACAAATAACAACAACATAAATAATATCAGAGGTTGTGGCTGTCTGAATGTAGTTTTCGCATCCATAGAACAATGATCAGTTGTTTCAGCAGGTGTACTCGGTATCTGTAACAAACCAGGACTTCTCCCCAGCAACACATTTCTTAATACAAAATTATATATTTACATATTCCATATTACCAAATATCGCGTTAACTACGATTGAGATATTGCACTAGCACATTTTGCAATTTAGACAAAAATACGATTAATTATACAGCCGTAGTTGAAGTGAGAAATATTGGCAGTGGCAATTACGGTTGTGAGGGGAGACTGATCGGACAAAGAAATCTTAAACATTAATGTGTTTGTTTCAACTATGGGTTACTTTTATACTTAAACTGTGCCAACAATGCAGTAGGTCCCACATTCAATTACATGTGGTTGTATTTAAAGCTCCAAATCGTAACAGAAGTTATCTCAGGTCACATACAGACCAAATATAGACTCTAATTTACACAAACCACGATGAATTTTAAAGTGAACAGTTTACACAGAACACCCGCAGGAGTTTCTACTCTTCCTGTTTGTCTGCACATAACTTTTGTAGGTCATACAGATTTGACTGAGGGAGTCCTGGGTCATTGCCAAGGATGTTGCAGCTCCAATCTCAAGCTGCCTTTAGTGCTTTCATATACCATGATATCATCTCAGGGTGAGGATCTCTCCCCTGTTGGGCTCCTCCATAAAACTCCATAAATTGCGATATGATCCACAGCCTCGACAGTGTTGTGGGCCACTGGCAGCTCACAACGCTGCTGATTCGCAAGTAATGAAATGTCAACAGAGCGCTGGTTTAATCACATTAACAACGTCTCATTCCTTTTTTTGTCATGCATGACTTTCCTAAATCAGAGAGAGGGTTTTTACTCTATATATTACAACCCTCCTGTCTTTTTGTTTGACCCCAGATGTACTGTCTTATGAGTCTCAATGATACTGTAAAGTCAACATAACAGATTGTAAAACCCACAAGATCTCATTGAACCCCGCTGGAGCATGACTATAAGTTCAAACCTGAGCATAGTATCGACACTGAGGTTAATACAGCGACAGGATGAATTTGTTCAGAAAGCCATTCAAAGGTGTTGTGGCTTTACATTCAAATGAGAGTGCGTTCCTGTGTGAGAAATCTATATCTCTGAATAAGGATAACAACACTTCTTAATATAAAAAAATGCACCAATCAATTTAAAAAAACATATACTTTAAATATAGAAATAGCTCTTACAGTAAAACAGAAAGCGTTGCTCTCTACAGGTAATTAAGCAGCCAAGGGGGATAAAGCTTTAGATAATTATATGAAATTAAGGCAATCAGTTAATTGTGCCCATGGTGAGTGTGAAACTTACTTTTACACAAACAGACATTAGTTCAATGGTGCTTAGAGAGTCTAGATAAACCCAGAGGAAACTATTTCTTCTTACGGTTGGATCGGCAGCACAGGATAAAGGTCATGGCGCGATAAGGAGGATAACAGGGTTTACATCAATCATCTAATCTTGTCAGGAACCACAAAATGAAGCCGAATATTGAATCAAGGAACACAGTGTTTTTTAATAACGGAAAAAGACCAGACAGCACTCCCATGCCACTTGCCCCAGAACAGCATGTGTATCTTCTAAAACAGATTACCTGTGCAGAGAAACTTTTCTATAAAAGCCATTGACGCAGTGAATACATTACCTGCCTGTGCACTGTTCCCACAGTTTATTAACAAGTCAGTATTAATGGAGGCGTCAGATCTTGACATGTGAGTCTTCAGCTGCAGTAGTTATTTTTTAAGACCCTTCAGCCTAACTTGTGTAATATATTTACACAGCTCAAAGAATGGCTCTGGTCAGCCAAAATGGTGTTAATACTGTATTTGCCTTTACATTAAAGACTTGTGTTGACAATTATTTTGCCAACTGCTTTGCACATTGATCACATGTCGTACGTGCTTGAATGCCTTTCCCGGCAATTTAATGTAACACCACAAACGACAGGGATTTCATGGAGGCTCATAATCAAAGTCCCTTTAGTGTTCCACATGTTAGCAACAATAGGAGGTACATGTGAAACGTCTTTTAGTGTGCGTACAGCATAGAAAAATAACATCTGGTGACAAAATCTTCACTACTCAAGGGGATTTACAAACCTCACTTGATAGATTAAAACCTAAAAAGGCTCCGTTGATCATCCTGAATTACCCGGTCAGAAAAACTGCTCCTACTGTATGATTTTCGAAGGTAGCACCACAGACCATTCTAGTTTACATTTATAATATTTCTATAGTAGTGTGTGGTACCGTTGCTACAGGAAATATATTGTATAAGGATCAATATGGGCCTACTGTGGACACACTCTACACACAGCCTTGTATTTCAGCCTTAAAGGGAGAATCAGAGTAAGTGCATGTTTCAAACACCTGCAGCTTTAATGGATATCAGAGTAGCAGAAAGCCCTCAGCAGCCATACATTTTTAAATGCTGTGTCATGCCCTCAAATACAATCTCAGTCAGGCAGATATCAGAAGTCAGCAAAAAGCATTAAAACCAGGTCTTAATAATGAACCGTGGAAGGTTTTTTAAAAATAATTAATTCCTAGAGTAGTGCAACAACAGTCTGGAGAGTTTTATGCTTTTCAGCAAATTTACTTTATTGTTCTAAATATTTTATGCTGCCGTCAGTCTTTGTAAAAGCCACATCGAGAGTATTGCACTTATTACTATTATTATCTTATTTCCATGTGAAGGAGCTAAACATCAAAGATCTACCTGAGGTGAAAAGCCTGGTTTGCTTACACATGGAGAAGCTGCCTGTCTGTCGGCATCAATGTCAGAGCCCACACAGCAATGACTAGATTGAAACACTCAGGCAATCAGACTGCACTGCTTACAGACTTTAGCTAGGCACAGCTTGATTTGGAGCGGGAGAGACTGCAGGCACACTCGCTCAAGCCACTCTGTTGTCTCATAACTGCTGCACACTGCATGCGCTATCAATGCTTTTCACCGCTCCACTTCTCTTTCTGCAAGTTAAGGCTTAAAAAAGGGGAGTGATTACATATTTATAATGCAAGTATTGTGGTTTGCAGAGAAGTGCCTTTCTTTCTCTCCGAGTACCTGAGACGTTGCACATATCGGTGTAGTTTGACAATCAATTACTTCTTTTCCAAGAGAATGAAACACAACTAAAGTGGAGACAGGTAAAAAAGACAGAGTTAAGATTACGATGTTGTCTATTGGTTCAGTTCAAATGAATGTACCACTTTCCATTTGTTTACATTAGTATTTAAACATTTGTTAACTGGGACATTGCCAACAAATGTTTTGATAGATTCTTAATCTATGCACACATGTCACTTGCGATACATTTTTAAGAATAAAATGCTTCTAAACAAGGCCACACAAGACACACAACACGTATTTAAAATGTTAACCCTTAAAGTATCTAAACAATTATTTAAACATTTAAAACTTTCTTAATTTTGGTAGTATTATAGTTAGACTATACTGTTGTTGAAACTTCGTCCAGTGTTCTAGAAAAATTTCCCTTTTGACCTTCAGGAGCATAAACTAGTTTAAGTTAAACAAATCCTTTGCTTTAATGAAACAATAGCTTTTTATGGGCTGTCATAGAGAAGGAAGAAAAAACCCTATTAAATCTTTTTTATTTAGGAATTGGGTTTTAATAGCTTTGTAATAGATAATTAAGTGGTACTAATCATTTGCCTTCAAGTACTTAAGGGATATTGAGAGGGGACTCAAATCCCATAATATTAAAAGGACGGATGAAACTTACCCTAGATTTATTTCAGAGTTACAGAATGACAACGCATGATCTACATACGTTGGAGACACTTTTAAATGGGATATGCGATGAGTAAAATTGTAGACTTTTTCCTTTATAAGTTTGAAAGCCTTAAACTTTTCTTCAACAATCTTTAATTTTGGTTATTCAATACACATCTGATGGGTTACAACCAAAGCACACAGATCAATAGTGCAGTCAGAGGCTTTAAAAGCTGGCAGGATGAAGGGATGGCAGAGTCCTCTGAATTATTCAATGGCGTTGTGGATCCGTCTCTTTTGCGCTGACCGGACTGTTTACACAAGCTTCACTCAGACGAGCAGCAACCAAGACGATATCAGAGACATCATTGACTCAACACCAGGCTTGGGGAGTAGCGGATTACATGTAATGGGATAACGTACGTACAACATAAAGGTAACTGTGTTCTCTTACAGTTATTTAAAAAGACATAATCAGATTTTTATAAAAGATCTGGGTTTATTATTTTTTAAAGTTGCATTGTTCTGTTGTTTTACATAATGCACTTTGGTAAAAATCATCGTATTGCTATTTATTTGCTCTTGTAGTTGCACTGTATTTGATGTTGACATAATCCAAAAGTAACAGAAAGTAATCAGGTTACATGACATTTCTGATTTGGTACTCAGGTTAAGTTACTGATTACTTATTATAACCGGTAACTAGTCATTGTAATGGGATTCATATTTTAAGTAGCCCTGCTAACCCTGGTCAACACTAAAGCAATAAATAATATGTTTTCTTATTGGTAAACGCAATGAAATATATCGTTTTCAAAACAGATAAATGTTATTCTCGCTAAAATGCACAGGATGATATCTCGAGCTGTCTGGTGAAAATGAGAATCCTGCCTCTTATGCAAAACATGCTGGTGTCTCATGCATTCAGGTCTATTACAGAATCCAGTCGACACCATTTTCCAACTGATGAAAGCAATAAGTAAAACCCACTTCCAAACAACAAAATGGACCCATGGGCTCATCAGTGGATGCTGTTTGAATCTATGTTTAAGATGTATTTGACTTTAACAAGGTGTGGAAGCCAATCAGCCACAACACTGCAGCACTATTTTACATAATGGATACAACGGGACAATTTTCCAGCCATACAATTTGTGATGTAATTGACTTTATATAAATACACCAGGACACATTGGGACGGACCCAAGGGACCATCCATATTAAAGATTACAGTGTTCCATCAAAAGCAATTCAACACTTAATATTCTTTAACCATCATCTAATATCAAACAATCATTGCTTCAGTTCTGGAAAATAACAGCTAAAGGCACAACATGCATTCTGGAAAGATGAGATACCATTAACTGAAGTGGACATGGAAAATAAGGAGCTAAGTTGCATCATGTTGTTAGTTCTCACACCTCTCTGGGGTGATGTTAGGGTGTCTGCAATGCTCCACATGTCTGCAATACAATTTTGTTGAGGTCATGAGAGGTCACTGTAAAGCAGGAATACTTCTCCACGTGACCGTTTTCTGAAAACAACAAGAGGAGCATGCTTAGCAGATGAATGTTCCTCATATTTCTTAGCAATAAAGAGCATTAGCTATAAGCAGAATGGAACCCTATCATGAGGAATAGCCAACCTGTGGCATGACCCGCTCATTAGGAACGACCAGGGTTAAAACTGCAAAACGTAATTGGTAAATCAAAGTGAAAACAGCTCAGGGCAGCTACGGTGACTCAGAAGTGTTGACTGTTTTTAAGCTGGTGGTATGACCTCTGCCTGTCATCACAGAGGATTGTTGACAGTTACTCAGAGCTAACAGATCTTCATGAAAGTGTCATCTAACTGAAATGTAAAAACAAAAACTTTTTCCACTAGCCTTAATCATGGAAGTGCAATTGACCAACTCTTGAACTGCAGTTTTCATGTGCTGAAAATAGCAAAATGACAAGTTACTGGCAGTAAACAGAAAACATTTGCTGAAAAGTTTTATTATTATAATTGGCCTTTAAATTGAGTTATTTCAGTTACTTACTGGCTAACGGCTATGATCGGTATCTACTGTACTTTAGCTCCAGTGTAGGGTGAATATATTACAGTATAAACTATTGTAGTTAACATATACAGGTTTCCTTTCTTGATTATTGTATTAAAAATCTAAGGGCTGCATTTTTGGGCTTGTTCCTGGTCTTAACAGAAACATACAGTACAGTACATGACCTTTTATTTCCTATTAGGCTGAACAACGAAGGGCAATACTCTGAATCTCAAGCAGCTCTTGAGTGGAGAAAACTTTCGTCAGCTGAAGATTTTGTTCTCATTAGCTGGAGCCCATCACAATTTTAAGCCCATTTGGTTCCAAAGCCAATATAGTTAGTCTCATAAAAAGCCATAGGACATTTCCCACTTCTAAGAAATGGCAGACAGAGAGTGCTCTGAGGTTTAAAAGGGAAACCAAATTGGTTTGAAGAGTTTGAGAAGAAAATGGAAACCAAAAGAAAATTAATCAGAGGCTTTGTGAAAATGAGTTGAAGAACTATGTGCAGGACTTTAAATTAAAAGTACTTAATGTTGTGAATTAAGGTTTTACTTTGTAGCTAAAATGGTGTGTTCTTGCTCTGCTGTAGTATGTGCAAAAAACCGATACAGCTAACACTTGCATTACGTTAAGATAACAGATGAAACACTTTAGATTATCTTACCCACAGATGTAGGATACAGAAGCAAAGTGTTACGAGGATATACAAGACTTGAAATATAATGTATTTTAACACATTTTAAGACAAGGCACCATGAAGGCCGTATTAAAAGATACCTTAATTCAATGTGTTTTACATTTTAAAGTGATCAGGGAATTCCCTCAAAGACGGTGTGAAGATCATCATAATGGAAACATTTTAGTGGCGAGAAAAAATTATTCATTAGGGTACGCACTGATTATGTGACGTTTAATGTTCAAACTGTAAGCGTTCTGACGTCCTGTTGCAGCCATATAATTACTCCAACAATTGACTCAGTATGTTTGATGAAAACCTTTTGAGAGACGCTGGCGGGAGATTGGAGAAAACACAGATGCACTCAGCTCGACTCAAGTCAACACCTGTTTCCATTTATTCCAAAAGACTGACACAATGCGACATGTCAGCGAGAGCTCGGGGAAAGGGGATCTAATTAGCTTTCACTACTTGGCCCGAAACTATAACTTCCGTCTCCAAACCACAACTGTACCTTATTTAAAGATACTCCACAGCAGAACAGTTATTATCAACTTCCAATGTTTAGCTATCTGTAAAAGCACAGATAGTGGTCAGATAATTAGTTGCCTTAGCAAACGGGGAGACTCTCAGTTATTTGTCTTTTTAGGACAACCTTTGGGGGATGATTTGTCAGAAAAGAGATTGGTAAAATAAAATGGTATACAAAGGGGAGAAATAAAGTGAATGAGTTTGAAGAGATGGAGTCTAAAGTGGTGCAGGGGAGAAAAGGGGTGCTTAAAACTCTCCTGAAGTGCTGTAGCAGCTCTGAGGTCTTGTAACCCCAGATTATTTCAAGTGGTTCTTTATAAGGACATGTCTTCATCCACCTCCTTCTAAACCACTGAGCGATAATGGCAGGGAACAAACATACGTACAGTAACTGTGGGCAGAGTCTTCAGGCTTTGTTTCTGCTTGTGTTTATCAGGCATCCACAGACTCTTTCCAGTGTAGGCGTCCGGAGTAATGGATTAGAGTTCTGGTGCCAGAGATATCATGGTTGTGAAAGAACTGCATATTTTAGAGTTTCTTTGTCTCCATGTGCGGCCTGTGTACTTCACTGGTGAGTTGGCAAGGGAGGATTTAACATTAGAGTTACTTTATGGTTGAGTAAATAAGGTTTTATTTTTGCATACAAAATGCAGCCAGGTACTGTACATCAACATTTAATTAAAAACATCTACTGGCAGGTGTTATATGTACTGTATTCTACCTTTAGCTTTCGTCATGCCTTTCCTTAAAACTAAATGAAGGCAGATGCTTTGGTCTTTGAAATTGTGTTTGTTTTGAATGTTGGAACAACTGCTGATCTGGGAAAAACAACTGTAACAAATGACTAGCATATTTCAACACTTCCTATCTGAGTCATTTCTGTTTCCTCACCTTATTGCACACATTTCTCAGCTGTTTATAGACAGATCCCAGATCCCATTTCAAGCGAACCCATCACTTTCAGAAGCCATGTCAGGGGAATTTTTCAACAAAAACACAAAAATGTCTAAGATATCCTCTACAGTACAGTACATCGTTACTGCTTGCCCGAATACATGTTCTGTCACAAGCGCTCACTGCTATTTGCATCATCTGTCAGCCATCAATATCAAAATGGAACCTTATGGAAGGAACAGATGAAAAGATGAAACAATGATGAAACAATAATGAGATGCTGACATCCCTATTCTTATTGATACTTCCTGAAATCCTGAGATGCATTAAATCTTCCTAAGTCTCTGGTGAAAAGTTGCACATGCAGCTTCATCTTCATACTTGATGTTGTCAGCTTGCATTCTTTCTCTTTGTCGGGATAAAAAAATCTCATCAATATTATCTCCATGTCAGATTTCATTCAATTTTAGTTCAGAGCACATAGCCTGCATTAGTCATTACTGAAGATTCATATTTGTGAATACCATTTGTAGGTTGAAGAGGAATCCATTGCATTGAAAAGGAATCTATTTTAAAACACGAGGGAATTAAAAAAAAAAGTGCTATGGGGAAGCGATTATTCTGCATCTGTATAATTGCTTAGAAAGTTGGTAAGAAATCCGTCGTGATATTATTTTGCTCTCATGAGCCCTTCTTTAGCCCACCTTGGCCTAATCGTAGCCCACAAGAACATGGTTGAGCTTGTAGATAATCCCTCACAAGACTCCTGCCTGCCGGTAGTTTTAGTGACCCACATTCAGAGCTGAAGGACAAAGTGGGTGCCCAATTTGGGAGGCCTCTGTAGAGCTCAAATGCTAGACCATCAGACAATCATGTCAAGCCTAAAACAAGGATGTTATTTTTTCTGATAAGTATGAAGTTAGATAAGAAAACACCTTTACTGACTTTTCATACATGTAGCACAGCATGGGAGATGTCAGAGGCGTTTTAACGTACTGTAAATATTCTGTTTAGGCGAAGAGTGGCTCCCAGGTAAAGTGTGCAGGGTGAAATGTTACAACACAGTCACATTGGTAATTTGTTTGTAAACAACCAATTCTGTTGCATTTGCTTCAATCTGTTTGATAGTTTTTTGCCGTCTGTCTTTGCCGATAGGATTTCCAAAATAGACATTTCTGAATGCCTTGGTTTAATTGACCCCTTCTCGTCATTCTTGGATAATTGTTTCCTTCTCGTTTTAAACCAACATCAACACTCACTTACTGTGAATACTGCAGACAATGGGGCAATCTATTCCCAAATGGGCTCAGTCGGACATTACACATCTTTCTACAGGCAGCTGGCGGGATAAAGTCCTCTACAACAACTCCTGAATGAAATATCTAGCTTTTAAGATGCTTAACGGTCTAATCTGCTCACCAGGTCGTTAACCGTGCTGCTTGTTGCTGATCAGGTTTCGTGCTTTGGGCTTTTAAACACTTTTGGTTAAAAAACTAAACAAACAAACAATGCTGATGAGAGCAGAGAGAGAATCACAACAATGATCTGAAAGGAATTGAAGAGCAAGGTGATAATTCTCTGCGGGTAATATAACATTATTGATTAAAGCAGTTTTCAGTTTGCTATGAGAGGGTTTACAAACAGCTTTAGTCATACTGTTTCAGGCTTTTCTTTGTCTTTTCAAATGCGAATCAGCACCAACGTTTTAATTCTTAGAGGGCTGGTGCCTGCATGCTCCATGTGTGTTCCTGCTGATCTGGTCATTTGACAACTGTGCACGATTCTCACAGACAACGAAAGCTTTCCTCTGTTCTTATGCTACCACAGAAGGCAACACAGTAGGCCGTATGTTTGTTAAAATATTGTTGAAAAATAATTGACTCCAGCAATTCAAAAATAGTTAAATTTAACACCGAAAAATATAATTGATAATGTAATTTTTCCCATTCTTATTGCAAAACTCATACTGTGTACACCTTACTCTCTACCACACGAAGAGAGACAAGCAGACCATTAATATGTTAGTGCTTAGAGGCAGACTGGTTTGGATGGATGTTCCAAACTAGGCAGTCGGCAGTCGTGGGGAAATAATTTCAGACCTTTAGATGATAAATTAACTAGAGGCCTTGCTAAGCCAGACTGAATAAAAATGAAGCTATCCCTAAACTCCCAGAACCAAGTATATGAGCGAGAGAAAAGTGGAAAGCTACCATTAATGCTGAACTAATTAACATGACACGACAGCAGCTCACTGCTTGGGAGCTGACTGGGATCATTATTGAATGAAGTGAAGTAGGAAATCACTACCGGCATTAACTTTGATTTAAAACAGCTGCTGTGCTGCCGGATGCTCAAAAGACCGAACACTGAAGTCATACATCAACTGATCGAACAATCACCACAAATCACCCAATTCAAATAAATCAACCTGAACTCTGCTGATGCGTAATACCACTGCTGTTGTTTCTGATTTGCTCCTCTGTTGCTACATGCTGCTGTAACTAATTAAGCCGCTGTCAGTGTCCGTGCAACACCCGCTAAGAGGCCGAGGGTCCAAACTCGGATTACTTTAAGCCAATGGCCTTTCCCCATATCAAGGCCTCACTCTGTCATAACGTCCTGCTCTAGGCCTTTGAAACCCCTCATTATCCTGCTCCTTTCAGCACCAGCCAATGATCCACTGGGTGTTAATAAGACATGGTAGATGAGAATCCCTTTCCTTGAACGTATTAAACACCAGGGCTTTTACTACGAAATGAAGTATTAAAGATTGTTCTATACCTGAAAAGACTGCAGTGAAATGCATTCCTCCTAACCTCATTTAAATCAAATCAAGTTTTATTTATATAGCACATTTATAAATGATTTTTGGTCGAGCCAAAGTGCTGTACATATAATAGAAATAGCCTACAGTAGAGACACTTTACAGCAAATACAACAGCACAGATTGTTCAGAATATCAGTATGACAAAAACGACACCCTCTATCCTTAGACCCTCACATCGTACAAGGAAAAACTTCCAGAGAAAACCCACAGTTTAAGGGGAAAAATGGTAGAAACCTCAGGGAGAGCAACAGAGGAGGGATCCCTCTCCCAGGACGGACAGACGTGCAATAGATGCCGTGTGTAAATCGAAGAGATAATACATTTTACAGCATATAGACCGAATGTTAGGAAATGCATGTGTAATAAGAAGATGAATCCACAAGGATGTCAGCTACAATCCTGTGGAAGCCATCAGGGAAGCAGCACGTAGATATAGATACAAAACAAGAACAAAGATTAGGCTGGGTTAATCGGAACAAGAGAACACACAGACACAGACAGAGAGGGAAAAGGTCATTGGATAAAAGTTATTCTTGATAACCCTCTAGAAAGATCTCATGAACTTCCCCACTCAATCTATCAAGACCTGAGCAGTTCTATTAGATATAGATAAGAAACAGAGAGAGGGAGCACAACAACCTATCTCTTCGTCAGATGCACTCCCCCGCTTATCTAAGCGACTCTGTACCCCGTTACCCTCGACAAGGCCATAGACCAGCAGAGGGAAAATGGGGGGTGGGTAAGGGTAAGGGTTTTTAAAGAATAAACCACAAGGGTCTAAAGGGAAAAAAGATGAAATATAAGGTACTATATTTTAAGTAATCCTATCTACTATTCCTATATTCGAATAATGTATAAACTATTTAAAAAATCCTATGTTATGTTATAAATATTAAAATAAAGCACTAAATGAATAAATAAATGAACCTACGCCAACTACATATCAACGCTTGGATCTGACTCACTCTCATCTAACAACAATCCATTTATTTTTCTCTTGAAGTGAGCTCAATAAGCATACTATCATAAAGAATGATTATATGACAGTTTGACATTTTGGCGAGGACGCTTTTTCACTTTCTTGCTGTGAGTGAGATGACAAGATTGGCACTCCTATCACATGTGTCCATTAAATAAAAGACTACAGACAGCAGACAGCAGCCTGACATAAATACTGGAAACAGGAGAACATGTCCAATGGAAACAAAATGATACTAAGCTAAGCTGAAGGCTGCTGGCCGTAGCCGCATATTTAACATAGATATGAGTGTTATCCATCTTCCTTTCTTTTGTGACCAACTTTTTATTGTTTGTTTTTTGTTTGTCCTCACAGAGGGACTTATCTACACTGATACAAATTATATAGACAATAATACAAAAAGAAAAGACAAAGAAAAATATAGGGAATCCCTTTCCCATGCAATATTGCAATCATGCATTCCATCGGGCAATCAGTATTAGCTCTTACAGACACCAATCACATTCAAAAAAGTAAATGAGGTGGTCTTCATAATCTGACAGCTGAGACTCTCCCTTGGGGGATCATTTCAGCCATTATAACACCACAAAATACAAGCTTAAAGATGGTTTTTCGAGTTGTCGTTTATCCTGATCAGAAGCAGGTTATCTATAACTATTTACACAGATATTTTGTCACTCTTATTAGACAATCCAATCAGCTTTAATCTGTCAGTCATTGCCACTTCACAGACAGAGAAATGTACTTGACTTTGTTGTCAATTGGTTTGCTTTGGACACTGAAACAATGGAAATATCTTGATTACATCAAGGTAAGCAACGGGGAGTAATTAGCCATTTGCGCGTAATTAGCATTGACATTGTCACAAACTATACAAAATGTAGAGGTCCTAACAGCACTTTGTGAGTTATTGAGAACGGGAGGCACACTTTTAAACTCATACAAGTGACGACATTGGCTGCATTCAGGCACTGATTATTAATAGGATGTAATGTCTTGGTCTATAGCCTTGTTCTAATTATGGACTTAATACACTTGCAGTCTGTTTTGGAGCAGAAACTACATTTACTGTTGTCTCATGAATAAAAGATCCTGTTTTAAATACCGCACGCTTCTCTTATTCATCCAGTACACTTAAAGAGATTCTGCTTACACTAATGTGTTTTCAGGATTTTAGGACGGAGGGTGAGATACACTTCATTTGTGAAGTCCAGAGAACATTGGTGGAACAACTGTGAGAGGTGAATCTGGATTATAGTCAGACTGAGAGAGAATTGCTCAATATTGAAAGAGTTCATAATTAAAAAGTAGGGATACCCTTTTGATGAATCCGATGGGCTTATCCACAGACAAAGTATAATACATTCAAATCGCTCTCATGCTTACCAAACAGAATATATGTTTTTAAATCCAGGAAAGAGACATTTTGTTTTCTATTCAAATGCTAATTTTGATTCAAAGTTATTTTGTAGACCTGCTTCTTCATGAATTAAAGAAAAAGAATAGATGTTCCCAGAATGTGTTCAGTAGGCTGTATAGTAGAACAATCTGCATGTTAAAACTTCTGCAATGCACACGTGCTGTGAAAGTGTTTCAGAGTTAGTTTCTCCACATACAGGCCAACAAATGGCCAACATGCCATGTGAAGCTCTCAAGTAAACATTTTAGTTCATGAGAGATGTCTTTCTTAGCTTGCACCACACATATCAGTAAGTTTTGTGTTTATTATAATGAGATATTCACTTTAAGTGCCACAGTAAGACATCAGAGTGAGTCAGCATTCAAACCACACGGGTGCTGAAACTGGAGATGAAATAAATCCAGCTCTAATTGATATTGTGCTTTTCCTATACCAGCCATACAGTACCTGTTCCTACTATATGTCAAGATGTAGAAACAGTGTCTCCATTACATACTATTATATTTTTCTTAATACAATGAGAGAAATAACCAATAGAACATTTTTCCAAAGCAGCATGGTGTGTTTTACATGGATGTGAACATCTGTATGATAGAGGACATGTTTGCATGGGTTGGCTTGATGGAGTCTACAATACTAATAACTTCTGCTTCAGATGCCATGCAACAGTTGTTTCAAAATGGCCCGTTTGTTTCATGGTTGTCTTTGTCGATCCAAACTTGTATTTGATTACCTTTAAGCTCGGTGGGAGCAGTGTGTAAATGGAGGACCAAAAGAACACGGTGACAGCTGTTCAGTGAAGCTGGAGCCGGTGATCCAGCTTGAGAAATTAAATGATTCTGAATTGATACGGTTTCATTCATCATGTTTTGATACCTGTTCGTCATCTTGATTACCATCACTCTGAAATATACCTGCCCTCGGCTCATGGCATCTGTTGGCATGAGAGCACATGCACCATCTCTGTTGCACTGGCACCATCAGTGGAGCTAATGTTTACCTTACTCATTAAGCTGAGACGCAGAGTGAATATTGTTAGCAGCAAACACGGGAAGCAGTTGATTCTTGGATGAAAAAAGTTAGAAATTAGTTTCTCTTTATGTCTTCTTTGCTCGTGCCATTTGGGTAGATGTACTTATGTGCTTGTTTGTTGTCGTTCTCCTCCTGTTTATTAGCAAAGAAAGTTAGCTTAAAAGCAATTGGTAGTTTCAGGTTTACAGTCGACTGGAATAGCGCAGTGTTTGTGTGTACACTGAAGAAGAGGGTAAAACAAAGCATTTATTTTTGGTTAGAAAAATAAATGACTATTTGTGGTAGACGAGTATTAGCTGATTTCACAATCATCATATCACTGTTTTTTATGAAGCCTATTTTTACTAAAGCATCAATAACAACAAAGCAACAAGTCAACAGTTGCTCTGTCACCAATGGTCTGATGCTTTAGATATTTAGATAACCCAGTACCAAGAGGAATTCAATATTTTCTATTCAAACAAAACTTGCCTTCAACCCTTTGTTTACCAAGAGAAATCGACCTATATGATTGTGTGTAGCCAATCACAACACAGTATTTGATTTAAAGCAACGTGTGAAGAGCCTAGAATTCATTCAGACTGTAATGTAATGTGGTGGCATTTTACTCCACTAAATCCTACATGTACAATATGGGCATTTAATTAAGCACTTGGTTTGTAAGGTTTGGAATAGTATTTTTATTAACAGTAGGTTATAATTGTTAATCATTTTCATCAGCTGTTAGATGCAAGGAAATGATAACCTCTTCACTCGTTGTTCTTAAAATTCCCTTATATCACACATGCCAATGCATATTCTGGAAACTGAATGGTACAGCATTATATCTGTCACCATAACTTAGCCAATCCCAGAAACCTAATAAGAATAGCTTGTGGTTTTGCATTTTGTATCATCCCATATGTCTACTTGAAAAAGTCATATTTTCTTGGAGGCAGTAGAAGACCAAAACAGATTTGAATGCCTCTGCTAACAAATATCCTGTCTTATAGAACAGACTCTGTTCCATAAAATGGGATGTGTGGGATAGACAATGTTTTCATCTTTCAGTAATGTTATTTTGTTCTTCACATTTGTAGCATAGTAGTGTGAGAAAATGTTCCTATCTTAAAAGATACATGTCAGGATTTTGTTGATACGATTACCTCAAATCCAAAGTTTTTGCTATCTTTTTGTGATTTGGGAGAAATATATCATCATTCACATTTACAGTCCATTATTAAAGTTTTTTTTGCACCAGAAGAAAGTCACATTGTCTTTTACACAAATCATTCAACATCTCCTCTTGTCGTGTCATCAGTTTCATTTTCTAGTAAAAAAAATACAATTACCAAATGTCTCTTATGTTTTATGGAGATTACCTTTATACAATGGTCCATGGAATACTCAACCAAGGCCTTATTCATCAATTATTTTTGATTAAAACTTCAATTCTTGCTTTACACAACAGCATTTAAAATGGCGGCCTTACTATTTCAGAGGGTGTAACACTGCAGGGCCTGGGACATAACGTATTTCACCAAATTAGAAACAATTTCATCACTGTTTACACACCTGGGGCAAAGACCTAGGCAACAAAAAGCTCCAATATTCAAAATTAGAAGTCAACAGACATTCAGTTTAGCCGTGCGAAAAAATGCCGAATATTAGCAAAAGCTTCGTCTTGCTGAGGTGTGCAGAAAGCTACTCTAAATTTTAAATGCAAACATAGATTGTTGTATTATTCAGAATTCAAACTAACATCCAAAATCTTTAGTGATCCCAAAAGTTGACACGAGTGACATGATTTACATTTGTTTAATTTTGGATAAACGCCAAAAGGAAAGTTAAACAGTGACACTGATGAGCAGACATCCCAGGGCACCACGAGAGACGAGGAGTGACATTCTTTTTCTCATTTTTTGAGCTTAACTCAAGTGGGTGAATACCCTTGAGAACATTGTGACAAACGTGTTTACTGCTGTTTGAATAATAGGATATAAAGAGAGGAGGTTGTGCAAAAGAAAATGAATTTTGTTTTGTCACCTGCGACCAACCGTAGGCACCACATCTGCAAAGCAATACTTGTTAGTAGATAGGCGAGAAAAATCAATCAGCAAAGTCAGAAGGCAATTATCAAAACACAATAACGACTTGTCGCTACACAGATAATCAGCTAATTTCCATGAATTAATGTGTCTCTTAGCATTATTGATGAGTGTATTTCAAGGTTCAGCAAATGTAAACAGTGTTGATTTATGATTTCAAATAAATGTTCAGTCATGCATTCCCAGGAAGGATTTTTTTCTCTACCCTTCAGCAGAAACATCAGCAGAACTATCGTTTGTTTTACTCTCCTCCCCAGTGCACTATTTGCCAGCAGGGAGGAAGTAACTCTCTTAATCTAAATCAATTAATCAACAAACCACAGTTTACTGAAGAAAGACGAGACCCTCGTACGTATGAGTGTACTCAAACATGAATGCATTGGAAAAACAAATTAGCATAGGCTAAATATTGTAACCTTAAACTAAATGTGATTCATTGGATAGTTTTTTGGGGTTGTCCAAACAAAAAAATCCAGGGGCGAAAAATAGAGAAGGACATGCCATGACTATATAGTATGTTTAATCTTGGGGAGCAACGGATTACATAATAAGGATACCAAAAAAAAGGGATTTTCTGTTTGCTATTTTTCCTTTTTTAAAACTGTAGTATGTGGTTATGTGCACTTTCATTGGTCTATACACCACTTCCTGAATGTCCTTAATACAAGGCAGCTTTCTTTAAAAAAAACAGCTCTGAGCAAAGGAACATCTTCATCAGAATACCTTGTTTTTTAAGTTTACATTGCTCCATTTGCATTGCAGAACCTTCACAACCCTAATTATGATGGGTGTGTGTGTATATGGATAGCTGCACCTTTCACCCAACTTGCCAACAAGTCACATTTTGTTAAGTAAAACATATTTTATCATGTATATACCTGCAACAATAGCTGCATACATACTGTCTTTTGTTTCATGTTGACACAACCCACATGACACAATCATTAATGAACATTTTACAATGTAAGAGGAATTTGCACAAACAGGATTATAAAGCTACACCAAAACAACAAGGTGTCAGCCCTTTCGGCTTGAACCTCTTTTTAACCTCTGGGTTCACAGCATATTTCTAATGTGCCTGTTTTATTTGTATTTTATAATAAATAATTTCCAAAACACCCGTCACTTCACTTCCGGCATCCACCTAGCCGTAGCCTAGAGCTAACAGGCCTCACGGTTACCTGGGAAACAGCCTGATGCATATTCAGGGTTTTGTTCCACGGGGACCTCGGTCAGTGCTGATTCCAGCAGATTCTTCAGCAACAAATTCACACACACATCCTGTAACACCTCACTGTAGAAGTGCTTTGCTGATCTCTGGGACTCCTCAAGACGTGTTCATAGAGATGAGACGAAGGGAAAGGGAAAAATACATATCATCTGGTGTCTTCAGAAATGACTCAGTGAGCACAGAACGCTTCTCATCGTGACAAACATCTTAGCTTCCTGAGGATTTTTGGGGGTGGCTGAGTCAACCATGATGATAGGCAGGAGCTAGTGATGCCACCCTGAGGACATTTCCCCACCAGTGAGTAAACTGTAACAGGTGTTTGCCCCAACAACGTGTAACAGTGGTAACAATGCAGTGGCGGTTCTAGACCAATTTGACCGGGGGGGCCACTGGGGGGCCAGTTATTTTCTGAGGGGGGCACAATAAATGCAGGACGAAAAAGAGAACTAGACAGTATGAAGTAATTGCGCATAAGAAAACAATGCAATATTTATTGGTATTTGTTTCAGTACACTTATTTATTTCAGATATATCTTATAGTTATTACTGTTAGCTTCAGCTTAAGTTATAGTACAATTTTTGCACTAACACCATATCATATTTATATAAAAATAAAGGCAATGAACAGTTACATCTCTACTTTACATCTACAATTACACGGATACAATAGTTTAAATCACCTTCAATTATCGTGGTAGTCTCTCGAAACGTAGGTTTCAATCAGTCTTTCTTGGATGCAACAGCCTCTGATGATCCGAGATGAAAAGTGTTTGTTTTTGGCGCGCTTCAGCCGGACAGTGAAAGTGAGTGCACCGCTCTAATGGGTCCGACTAGAATGACGAATAACGTTAGTTCCGCCAATTCCGTCATTGAATAAATCGTGTAATAAATCATACATTTTTATCACTTTTTTCACTTTTCATTTTAGGGGGGCCACAGGGGGGTCAGAGGTCCCCCCCCCCCTAGAACCGCCCCTGTAACAATGATACCCCGGCAAGCCTAGGAGGAACACCAGCTAGTGAAGCGGTGCTTGAGAAACTCATCTCTCTGAGGAGTTATGTAAGATCTGAGCACAAAACAGAAGAGTAACTGATATACTGGAAAAACTGGAAAACAGAGTTAGTGAGGGGCACATAGCTCATGGTTAGTTTAAAATAAGCATAAGCTAGACACTATCTTGTGAGCTAAAACCAAACATATCTATGCCTGTGGCTAGGCTTGCACAATTTCTTGAAATGTTATCAAATCTAGACGGGAAGGAAGCGCAATATTTGATAAAATATATAAAATCCTTAGGAATTAAGTATTTCTGATGCTGTAGACGAGTCCTGTCCTAAAAACATGTATTCTACAGACTTATTAAAATAATCTTGTTTAGTACAGACCTTGAATAAAACCACACCATGATCAGTTCAATATATATTTTAATGATTATGTGAATACATTTTCAAAAAAGGTCATTCCCTCTAATATCGGAAATCATATCGCAATTGCAATATAAGTCAAACTTATCGCAATGACTTATTTTTTCCAAATCATTTAGTTGGGGCTCATTATCTCAGAATAATTATGCTCTCTTTGGGTTTCTTTCACAATGTATTCATTCTCAGTCTAGAGAGGAGAGGAGGGCTGCATTAAAAGGAGGGTACATTATTCTTTTTCAGGAATACATTTTAAGAAGCTTGGACTGCAGCCACGTAGAGTTAAACCGATGCTTCAGCAGAAGCAACATGGAAAAGTACCGGATGGTATTCCACTCTTGTCCAAGTGCCACGTGTTGATTTTGATTGGTTTATCCACGTTTATTTTATCTTTTGATATGCCTACAGTATTCTACTGACCTAAGACCTGTATAAACTTTATGTCACGGTCATATACCACTACCTACAACACATAAATATGACATGACCATTTATCAGTTGCATACTGTAAGCCAGCTAAACGACAGTGGCATAACACTTAGAATCGACCAGCTACTACAACTAAAACATTACCAGCATGCCACTCATAACCTATAGCATCAATTTAGAGTTTCTTTCACTATGTTCAATCATTACTTGGTAGGTAATTGGTGGGCCATCTACTGCAGAATCTGTTAAGTTGTGAATTCTCAAGTTGCAAAAAGGACTGAGCCTTGTGTGTTAGGACTCAAATTGCTCTTCTGTGCACTTACAGTAAATTGTACTGCAATCTTACTGTACTTGAATACCTAATGGCCTTCCTGACCTCTTCAGATAATTAGGCATCCACTGGATGGCAGATAATCATGTGTTGTTGTTTTGCTTTTTATTCTATTAAAACGTGTGTGAACCAAACTCCATAATGGGAAACTTGAACAAACTTCCCAGAGAATGGTTGTTTCTGAGATCTAATAAAGAGGAAACACATCCAGAGGGAGTTCATTGGGAGCATGATAGAGGATTACATACTGTAGACATATTTGCTGCAGTGGAAAATATCATATGTTTCGTGTGTATCATTTCTCTCTATCAGCAGTTCTTGTCCTCTTACACTATAACTGTCACTCTGATCGCTGCACGGATAACATTTCTAAAGGAAATTAATTCATGCTCTTCATTTTGTTTGCCCCTAGGGACATTCATATCTCCAGATCTGCTGTAGGAGACCTGATAATGTACATAATAATGAAAATTATGTGGGAACAAAATTAGAAGGCCCATTTTGAGATGTAGTCACAGGGGTATTACCAGAGTTCAGATAGCTGCAAGTGCTTTTTTAAGGATTTTCTGTGACTCAGCATGCTGCTGTTACTGGAATTGTAATCTCTGGTGCAAACCTTTAAGACAGCAGTGCAGAGACCCTGCTACTCCAACTATTTAAAGGTTTTCAGACTCACATGATTCTGTCTGGGAAGTCCCATTAGCTCGGTTATACTTGGGATATGTGGCTGAGGGGGGGATGTTCTGGAGCTCAGTCTGACACTGCCCCTTTCACACCAACGCGTTTTCAGCTCCGGCTCGGAGCCGGAGCCTGAAAAGTACCGTTTTTTCCTGTTCACACCGCAGAGGCGCCGCCTCTTAGCTCCGGAATCCGGTTCACTTCCAGCTCCAAAAAATTGTCGGTCTAGAGGCAAGAGCTTCGGAGCTAAGAGGCGGCGTCGCTTAAGTCTCTCTTACGTCGAGGCGGGGGCAGGGGCAGATTTGTCGTTGATGCTGAAGACCACAAAGAAGTCTTGCATTTCGCATGTGATGTTTGTAAAGTTCCAAGTAAAGTCGTCCCTTGTAAAGTCGTCCAATGCCTTCCATTTCGTTTCGTAAGAGGATAACCAAAGCGAACAGCACTTCAATACAATCGGCCATTGTTGTTGTTGTCGATGTGAGGGATTTCCGCGCGGTTTGGATTTTATGAAGCAGGCACGTGACGTCATGACGCAGCAGCGGCAGCTCTGGGCGGTGTGAACAGAGCGGGAGCAGAAAAGGGAAACCGGAGCTGAACCAGAAAAGCTCCCGCTCGGAGCTAGAAAGGGAAAAGCGCTGGTGTGAAAGCCGCAACAGATGCAGAGTTTCTGTAGCCCTGGGTGCTGCTTGGTGTAGCATTAGACCCACATACAGTAAGTGTAAGGCCCTGGCTGCAGGAACGTCTCTCTCTCATTCCCTCTCTTTGTGCCCTCAGGCTCAAAGACTGATCCACACTGCTCTGCCTCCACACACTCAGACATCTTTAGAGGACAGCCATGATCACAACAAAACAATCCTTCCTATGACTTTATTGCAGCAATGTGTCTAACTTTGAGAACCAACACGGAGTGTGGTGTGAGTTTCAGGGTCCATCAAAGTGAAACATATTGCAAATGTTTCCCCCGGCTTCATTTTGCCTTTCTTCAGGATGCAGCTCCATCCGTGTTCATTTCTGGTTTCTCAGAGAGAGATACTACTAAGCTGGGCATTTCTTTTATTGGTCTTCGTGGAATATTTCTGCAGAATACTAGCCACACTCTGGTAGAAATCAGCATCCACAGCAGCACGAGTACATTCAGAAGTTGAAACCTTTGCAAAAGTTTAAACTTCTTTGAAATAACTTATATCTTCAGAATTGTGTGGCTTAAAGGAAACAGTGTTTGTTGAGGGCCACTTAAAAAATAATACAATAAACAATATCAAACCGCTTGTAAGACACTTCCTTATCTAGACATATTAAGTTCATCCCATGACACACTGTTGAGAAAGGCTTTGTTACAAAAATATATTATAAGTGAATATTGTTGTTGCACTTTATATGTGATTTTATATCAAGTTCACTTATGTCTATGACAGAATAAAGAAGGTCCAGTTTCAGTTTAGCTCTTTACGTCCACAATTTAGTCAAGTCACGGCGAAATCCCCACTTATAAAGATATGAACAACAGCACCATGTAGTACTCAATATCAATAACAGTCAAATTCCACGATTCTCGTTAACCAATATAAAGTGGAAACAATTACTACAAGCTACACAACGTTTTTATCTTAACCCGTCAATGGTGGAACAGGTTGATAAAATAAGATACACCCTATAGTACAGAAAACCCATTTATTCTCCTGATTGAATTGAAACACTATCAACATTCTCACGTCTGAGTCCTCAAATGTCATCCTCTAATTAAAAAATAAAAATTGTATGTAAGTCAGTTTCACTTTCAAGTTGCCCTATTTTTTATTTAGCTTTTGTGGTTCATGCTAACAGTTTGCTCATTTAATAATTAAACATAATATCATATTGGAGTCTTGTGTTTCGTAATGATAGCTTTTGTCCCTCTGGTTTGTTCTTTGGCATTTAATGTATGAGGGGCTGCGGCTTGAAAGTGATAAAAACATTGTTGGAATCTCATCCCGAAAGAACAGCACAAAGCTGTTAACCACGCTCCATTTTCGTTTAAAGTTAGCTCCACTTTTTCTCCTCCTCCACCAATGGCTTCAAAACAACCCGCTGAAAGTGATACGGTTGAATACGCTGAGCCAGAGAAGACCTTCTTAATCATTTAGGAAAAGGAGAAAAGTACTTTTTGTTCATAAGAATGATAATGAAGTGCAAAACCCTCTTGCTTTTTTCTGGGAGTGTCTAATGAGAGGAGGTGCCCTACTTTAACAAAGAGTCTATCTTTTGCAGCGCACACAAAAATCCAGACAAGACAAATATAGATAACATAATTAAATCAAACAATGTGGAAGGAAATAGGAGCTCAGTTAGATAGGGAGCTCAAAATGGTGAACTGGATACTGAACAGCAAAGCCCTGGAGACATGGGAGACATACAGTTACGGCCCCTACACACGGCGGCGTGCGTTGCCGCATCAACGCTTCTGCCCATTCACTTTGAATGGGGTGACGTCATAATTCGCCGAACTGCATTGTGGGAGCAAAGTGTAGTTTTTCTCGCGGGGCTCGCTGCAAAAGTAGAGCAATGTTCTACTTTTGACGCCTCGATGGAGGCGTCAGCCAATCAAATCCCGCTTATGTAAATATGCCAGTACAAGCGCAAGCCAATCAAACCGCGTGTATGCTGGGAGAGCCAGAGTTCATTTCCTCATATAACAAAAAATGGAGGACAAAATAATCGTAGCGTTAGGGAATCACCCGGTGCTTTATGATCAGTGTCCGTTTACCTACCAAACCGGAGGAGCCAGGCATGGAGGGAGGTGGCAGAGATAGTGGGTGTATGGGCTGTTACGGCCCGTCCGCCACACAGCGGTGTTGAAGCTTCCAACGCTTCTGCCCATTCACTTTGAATGGGGTGACGTCACTTTTAGCCGAACTGCATTTTGGGAAGCGACTTGGAGCGTTGCTGGCGTTGCTCGCTTCAAAAGTTGAGCAATGTTAAACTTTTGGCGCCTCGGCAGAAGCGTCAGCCAATGAAATCCTGTTTATGTAAATCTGCCAGTACAAGCGCTAGCCAATCAAACCGCGTGTATCCTGGGAGAGACTACGCAGGTCATTTCCTCATATTCCAAAAAATGTAGGGAAAATTCATTATAGCGTAGTGAATCACCCGGTGCTGTATGATCAGTCTCTATTCATCTACCGGGATTCAAACTGGAGGAGCGAGGCATGGAGGGAGGTGGCAGAGACAGTGGGTGAAACTGGTAGGTTTTCGCCTGTTGGGGATTTTATATCCAGTTTACTTCATTTTAACATTGCTATTGCTTTGTATGTCGGGGGCGGGAGATTCATGTGATTGGTTGTTGGTCGCGTTGCTCACAAAAAATCCCCAAGCTTCAGACACACCCACCGCCAAGCGTCAACGCACGCTGCTGTGTGGACGCTCCGTTAAGATGATTTCTGGCTGATGCTGGTTATTACATTACATGCAGGCATCCTCAAAGTCCGGACTCTGGTCTGGATCCGGACCGAACCACAACTGTCTCTGGACTCGGAGCAAATTATACTTTTCATATGTATTATCTGTATTATCTGTGTTATCTGCGATACATCGCCACAACGCAACGTGTCAAAATTCTCCGCTATGTCCACTGCAAACAGCGCTCTGCATGTCCGACTGCTCCACTGTCTGTGTGTGTCTGTCAACGCATTGGTCCAATCACATTCCCGTCAGCGGTTTTTTCCCCCACCCACAGTCTGCGAATCAGAGGCACAGTAGGGTGGGCCTTCGCGGAATCCGGGTGGGAAAATGCGTGTCTCGTCTCTTTCAACCTGTCTGAGTCAGAGCGAGAGTTTTAAAAAAAGAAAGTCAGAGCGAGAGTTAACAGCTCATTGTATCTGTACTGTAGCTAGTAGCATAGTTTCACCTACCAGTTACCACCCCAGTTGGCAGCTTTGTTTTGAAAGAAAAGTTGTGGCTCATCCATGGGCGCGGGAAAGAGGGTGCTGAGGGCACTGCAGCACCCCCTAGCGGCAGGCAGGGGGTGCGGAGCTCCCCTGTCTGAATTATTATTCAGACGGTTATTGCTGCTCCCGCTGTGCATAATCTGTGTAATATGTAGCCAATAAATTCCACATTGTTGGTAAAATAATATTTTGGCCTGCCCCGAATGTTATTTCTGTAGCCCCGGACAATTCTACCTCAATAATATAATACATTAACCGTGCTTTACGTGAACCTCATCATGACACTAGAGAGGACGACAGGACTGTAATTTCTCAAAACGGTTTGGTCACAAATTATTCAAAAGATTATTTCCGTGGCACAATTTAATATGAACATTATCGTTATAAAAAAAATAAGAGAATAAAGGAAAAACAGTTATGAAATACTATATGGCAGTAAAACAAGAATACAGTTTGAAAGGGGAGTGATTTGTAAAATATCCATAAAGAAAAAGAACATCTGCTTACAGTTGTGTTTCAAATGGGTGTTGAGAGATGTTTCCATAGATCTCTTAATGTTGCTCTCAAATTGCACCAGATTGATGCTTTCAACTTCAATATTTAAAAAAAATCTTCCCGGGGGAACATCCCCCCGGACCCCCCTAAATGAGGTGAGGAGGTGAAGTCCGCTCTCCACTCGTAAAAAAATAGCACTTTACCCCTGCCTATATGCCGTGAGCTGATTATCGAGCCTTCATTGTAACAGTCGCGGGTGTAGCCCTACTGCTCTATAGTGCCCGTATAGTGTTCACTGGAGTCCAGCACCTCAGCACCCCCACTCAAAATACCTTCCCGCGCCTCTGGGCTCATCGGACATTTAGTGTCTGCCCCCAAAAAACTGTTTTAAGTCCTGAGAAAGTCAAATAAGACGGTTTGTAAAACTATACTGCCCAGCCAAAAAAAGTAACCACTTTGATTTAACTAGGCCAGTAGGTAAGGACATTCCACTGGATAATAACTGAAGTATAAAAGAATGCATGACTGAAGTGATGGAGAACATGTTTGAAGGCAAACAAAAAGAGGAAATAACAGGTCAAGCAAATCCCCCTCTCAGATTCCACAGCAACCAGAAGAACATACATACTGGCTGGTGATTTGATTCATCAGCTTTGTGATGGAATAGAAAATGGACAGTGCATTTCCTTGGCTGTGAGTGAGTCCACTGACACCGCTGACAATGCTCAGTTGCTGGTGTTTGTGAGTTTTTATGATGAGGCAAAGGGGGACTTTGTTGAAGATGTGCTGGGCCTGATGAACCTCAGTGGACACACAAGGGGGCAAGACATTTAGCAATAATGTGAATGCTGAATGAAAGAAGGTGCCTTTATTCATAACTGTGCAGCTCTTACACTGCGACTCTGAGGGATCAAGCACAGACACAATAACAATGAAAACTGCTGCATACAGAGACTTTTTGTTTTTGCAACCTCGTGTTAAGAATCTTGTTGCAATTGTTTAAAAGTTTGAATGACCGTAATAAACTGACCTTTGTCTTATTGAACATTTTCTTTGGACCTTTAAGATTTGTATTTGAGTACCCCTGGTCCACAGTATTGAGCATGTAAGTCGCTTTGGATAAAAGCATCTAACAAGTAACCATTACAATCCCCACAGGAGCAATTTGGGCTGAAGTGTCTTGCCCACAACGACATGCTGACTGCAGTGGGGTTTGAACCTGTGACCCCCTAATCCCCTAATCCCAACACCAAGGCTCTATCCACTGCGCCATACGCCTTATATTTGTGATGCTCTAAAGCAGTGGTTCTCAGCTGGTGGGTCGCGACCCCGTTTCGAGTGGTTCGCAGATGTGTGAGTGAAGAAAAAAAAAAGTTGAAAAAAAGTCAAACTTTTATTTTGAAGGCCCGATTTTCTAACGCTGCAGTAGGCGTTGGACTGGAAGTACCGGAGACCATAAACAGTTTTGAAAACTTCTGTCACGTAGTGATCATCTTCTCAACTTTCGAGTCTTCTGGCCAATCAGAATCAAGATTGTTGCCGGAAGTCCCTACGGAGAATAACTTTGCGGTAGAACTATTCTTTATACATCCATGGGTACAACTTCAGATAAAAATGAATAATGAAATATGATCCCCGGTTTGACGATTGACAGGTCACAGAACAATGGGGGCTATCTACCCTTACCCAGAATTTAAAGTAATTCACACAGACTATCTCCTCTTTGCTCTTCTGTGGAGCAGCAAGTTCAGCTGTCAGAACAGAGTGAAAAAGAAACAATGGCATAAAATATTAATATGTCGGGTAGTAATAGATGTATTTATTTTCTTCTCAGTGTACCAGAATGCATAGTTTATATGTTAGTATTTCTAAAAATCTCCTGGGGGACAATCCCCCCAGACCCCCCTTCTGGAGTTTGGTTTTCAGCATTTGTTCCTTTTTATGTTATACAGTTCAGTTCTGATTCCATCATCTCATTAACCCTTATTTAAAAGCATACCTTAGTTCAGTGAAAGGATATATGCACTGTACTCCACTTTAATTAATATTGTATGCTGAAAAGCGTATATATTACAGCACGATTTTTTGTTGAATAGATTTGAGTGGTTCAAATTTCGCGTCGTGATTTATTGACAAAGGAAAAAATGGGTCCCGAGGCCAGTTGAGAACCACTGCTCTAAAGGGATTCAAATGTGGGTTTGAGTCTTTAATTAACACTCAATAAGCTAAAACAATGCACCCTTACCACTTCTATTATATCTTCGGAAATGTGTATGTCCACTCCTTTAATTAGATGAGTTGAAATAGTGTCGGAAATGTTACTACACATGAATCAGATGATTAAAGACACGGTAAAGACACGTCTGTTTTTATACTCTGAATACTGAAAAGCACTGTTTAGCTGCAGTAAATAAGAACAGTGCATATAGCTGGACACCTTTTAAATGCTGCTACAGTAACACTTTATAATACTATAATGCAATACAAGCAGATATAAAGAGATATTGTGTAACTTATATTTGAGCGAAATTGTAAAAATACAGTTAAGTTATACTGTTTATCAATCACTAATTAACAATGTGCAACGGATGGTTCATAGAATAAGTTATGACTGTTGATAAACACATTAATAAGCTATTTATTAAGGTTTGTATTTTTGTAATTAATGGTTAATATGGAGAAAATAACTGACAGCATTTATGTATACAGTATTTACACTAAAAGTACTCAAGCTTGTGTCAAACTTTCATGATATAATACACCCAATGCCACTTTTGATAAAACATAAGTGTAGGAATTTTGAAACTCCAAGTCAGCATGCATGTGGACATAATTGAGTTCACTAACTTTTGTCACTTTTCCAGAGAGGAAATGAGAAATAATGTGTTTTTTGGCATTGAGAGACAGACTTAATAACAGATTACAATGAACACCTGTAAGCTCGATGACCTTGATCACTGCTTCTTTGTGGCAGGTGCCATCAGAGTGGGTATTAATAGAATAACTGCTGACTGCACTCCAGCAGTTCCTCCATGTCGGAGGTATTCAAAGACTCTGATCGCTGAAACTAATGGCTTTCATTTGGATCTGACAGCTTGGTATTTGCAGGTCCCTCTTGAATTGATAAATTGCATAATTTGGAGTCATTTGTTTACCCGGGCAGTCTAGTGTGAGCTATTTTGCCTGCGTAGAACTGCAAAATAACAGAGCAGAAATAGGATGTGATTAATAGGGCATATCATAATGTTAAATCCTATTCTTGTAAAATGATACTTGTGTGGGCATTATTTTCTCCCTGAACTCACACAGATTTTCCCCAATAAGTGTCAATGTTATTTCTGCATGAAAGCCGGTTTATTAAAAGTCTTGACACGACATTGGATAGAAACCTTATATTGTGAGCTGTATCTGAATATTCCTCATTGAGATCAGGGGATGCTGACGTCTAAACTCACTCAAGGCTGTTGCTGCAATGTGGTCTCATCACCAACTTGCATAGCACTCTCCCCACACAGATGATAAGATAATCAAATCCCAAGCCCAAGCGGTCCAGAGGGAGTTTGTATATGACGGCAATCTCTGAGCTTCTTTAGTCGGGCGGAGACATGATCAAAGACATCAGAGCTGTGGTGCTGTAGGGAGGTGGAGGAGCTGCACTGAACACTACAAGAAACTCACCTCTCAACAGTGGAGGAAAGATGCGTCAAGGAGAGATAACATTAAGCATTCATTTAATATGTGACGTCTAAGAGGAAAATGTAGTTTTTCAAAGAGCCGCTACATAATCCTTGCCCTCGTATTGAACCCAAGTCTGATGTGTCAGGTTTGTACTGACACCAATGCTGTAAGGCTCGATATTGATTACTAATTTATGCTAGAGCTGTTTTTTTCATTGGACTTCTTTTGATCCATGTGAAGAAAATCTTGGAACACACATGTCAAAATGACTGCAGTGGCACACAGAACAGAAAACCATCACCCAGACTGATGTGTTTTTTTTATGTACGTCCTTCATGTCAAGGTAACCAACAGCATCTGGCTTTATGGGTGCAGAGAGACGCATCAGGCCAGAGAGCACAGACTCTAGTTGGGTTGGCAACATGAATGAGGAGAGACGCCAGCCTACAGATACAAACCCAATATGCTACATGTATGAGATACTCTCTTGAGAGACTTATTTTCTTTTTGTACTTCTCCTTTGATTTGAGGTAGTCATGCAGACTTCATAAGGCCCTTGGTAGTATGCACACACATCACTAGTGCACAACAAATATGTTTGCTTTTGCAGTATGGGCACAAATGCTGTGAGTTAAGTGAGAGTGACAATCTCAAAGGCAACATTTGGTTTCAAGATGTTCCTCCTAGCCTTAGTCTTTTCCCACTATGTTATAATCTATTAAGTCCCAATATAATTAAATACTATTAGCCATTGAAATGGAAACAACTTTGTGTCTAAATAGTAAATACAGATTGTTAACTTAAAGGTGGGGTAGGTAATTTTGGAGAAACCAGCTAAAGTGTGCTAGAATTTGAAAATACACAACCGGAAAAAATCTGTCACTTCCTGACAGAGCCCGTCCTCCAACACACACGAACGCGCACATGACCAATGAGGGCACGAGATAAGTTTGTGCACAGATGGAAGGCTGACAGGCAGGTAGGCCATCCAGTTACTTTAGCCGGGCCGGCTCAAATGATTGGTCATGCTTTTTACAGTACTACGGCTTCCACAGATGACATTTTTTAATGGATTTTTTAAGATATTCATTGCTATCGGGATGTTAAGAGCATTCCATGGAATATAACAAAAAGTGTATCTCGAGCCGGTTTCTCAAACGTACCTACCCCACCTTTAATTCAACCTTGAGATACAATCAAATAATCGTTATGTTGGCTTAATAGTTTGCAACAATACAATGAATCCTCTTGCGCTGCGATGATGCTGATTTGTGTACAACACAATACATGTTACTTGTTAGACGCTTTTGTCCAAAGCGACTTACATGCTCAATACTGTGGCCAATCCCCACAGGAGCAATTTGGGGTGAAGTGTCTTGTCCAGGGACACAACAACATGCTGACTGCAGTGGGGTTTGAACCTGTGCCCCCCTGATCTGAACACCAACACACTAACCCACTGCGCCACAGCCTCCCGTGTACAAAACAGGAACATGAGTGTGTCTTGACATCCAGGTATAGGCGACTCAAAGGAGTTAACAGACATGTACACAGTTCAATACAATGTGATTTATCATAATAAATGACGAAAAGGTGATGAGTCCTTTCACTCTGCACAGCTGTAGTCAATTGTCCTCGAATGTGCAGCCATGCGATGAAAGATGGATGTCTACAACAAGGGTGACAGATTGAGAGCACAGACGTACTACCTGATGCAATCAAACGCAATATATGTTTGTCTTTGGTCTTGGAGTTTCTCTCTTCACATCCCAGTTCAAAAGGCAAAGTAACAGCACACATAAAGCGAACAAATAAACACCATAGGCATTCAAAGGTCTTAGTTTCCTTCCCTCGTATTTGTTTCGGCAGGTTGTACCTCATTTTAATGATTGATAACAGCCAGTGTGAGTGGTGTGTGGTATTTTATTTTTGCCATTTTGTAGGGAGAAGACTGCCACATTCAAGCTGAGACACATTGCTGCTGCACAGTGAAGAATGTAATGTATTACTGCATCACAGCAGCCGGCTTTTCTGCTGAGCTCAAAGTACATTCAGCCTCTCGTTACAACTGAAATATATGTTGCCATGTAAATAATTAAAGAGCAGTTTGTTCTGCATTGTTGAAGAACACATGCAGAGTTGGTATCACAGTATGAGCTTGCTTTAAGGATTACACTGACTTTCACTGAAGGAATGTGATGATCATTCGGTCTTGGTATATATACTGCTCTTTGTGGCCGTATTGGGAGCTCTCTGAACACGGAGGTTTTCTCTCTATCCAGTTTTCTATACTTCCCTCGCTCCCCCCTTTATCACTCCATAGAACAAAGACCGAGTGGTTAACGTCAAATATTTTAAAAAGTGCACTATGAAACCACCTTATTGATTCTGTTTGATACAAGTATTAGGTATGTATCTTACTGGCCCAGGCACACATTTAATAAGACTATGAAAATGTAGTTTGCACACAAAATGAAGACACTCATCCTTTATAAATAACAGAATACAGTATTTCAAATGTTGCGGTGCCTGTTTAATGTTACAGAGCATGCACTGAAGATATTGTTTATCAGAGCCTGAGATAATTACGTAGACAAAGAGGGCATCAGATGCTGGCGGGGGAGACCCAGACAGGTTGCTGCTGTCAATATCTGCTATACATGCAACACTTTGAGCGCATCAGCACGAAGCATACATTACGTCTCTGGGGAAAACTGAACCATGGCAGTTTATTGATTAACGGGCGCCTCCATTTGTAAGACACTACTCGCACTGAGGGTATTTTCAACACTCTCTGTAGGCGTGTTTGGAAAATGCTGACAACTAGGGGTGCATAGAGATTGCTATCCCTAAACAATGGGGTTGTTGTGTAGTACACATGGTGAGACGTACACAGAGGTATAATTGAGCCACTGTGTCCCCTGTTTGGCTGGCAAAGCCGCCAAAACGTGACTGGCTTTGACTGTGGCTGTCTGAAGGCATGTGTGAAAACACGTCCTGTGATCCAGGGAGATGTATAATGAAGTCCCATTAGCTGGACAAAGGGTAAGTGTAGGTCAATGGCCCTCAATCCATCAGATCCTGTGGGATACATGTGAACTGGTCTGAAGGAACGATTTAATAGCCCGGTACAAAGATAGTACTACAATAAATTGTGTGTCTTCTTTACCAGTACTTTTTACCCTGTTTTAGAACATATCCAACATGAGTGGATTCCAAACATTTCCAGAGTCCTCTTTTTTTTTATATTTCCGACGCCCCGGCTGAATGCATCCCAATTTGGGAACTTCAAATGTTTTGAACGATGATCAAGAAAGATATGTTTAAAACAGATTCAACAGAGCTGCAGTACCATTACACACCTGGCAGAGAGAGCGTATTGGTGAAAGTGCAAGTGATGTGTTCAATCCCACACACGTAACATAGTTGACGAAAAAGCATAGATCTAGTATGCGATATTCAACAAAGATGGGTAATGATTCAGTGATGAATGATGTTGTCCTTGACTAACTTGCATAACAAGTTTGGGGGACCATTGCTTTAAAAAAGAAATACACTCAATTGGCTCCTTTGTGGATTAAGTATTTGAAAAATAACTGAATACCGCTATCAATGTCTAACAACTTGGCCAGCATTGAACAAGTGTGAACCAGACATCAGGCTGTGGTACAGTGGTGTAACCATAAAGCTGAACTTTGAAGAGTCAACATTATCTTTTTTGGTTTGAATTTGAATGTGATTTGTAGTGACATACTATTAGGCTCTAACTAGAACATATGTATTCAGTATATTCAGCTTTTCTTTCAATGCACTGCCATACTTTTAAAAATCCATGTACATTATAAGAGTGTTAACACAAGCAGAACAATTCAATGCATTACCTAAATGGCTCCTCTTGGATGGCAGGATTCACTTGAAGTATTGAGAAGGTGACTTTGAGGTGATTGACCTTGGTTTGAGGAAAAGGTCATGTTTAATGACTTCAGAGAGCTTAATGCCAACTTTGAACTAGTCCAATATCAGGTAAGTAAATATCACACAGAACACAATTGAATCAAAGTGAAAAAGGATGTAATTAGTTGTTTCTCCTCTAGCTCTCCTACTGTAAATACAGACACCACACTGTCCTCAGGGAGCAGGACTTGTGAACTATAGATCGATGGCAAGAAACGTACACATCGCTTTAGTTGGATACTGATGTACAAACCCTGCTTATCGAACAAAAAGTGAAGTTATGAAGTTTAAAAGCTCCTCTTACTGCTGACAAAGCCTGAGACTCAACGATCCCGACTTGTTTCTTCATGTTGAACTTCAAATGTAATTCTAGACTTGCTTGAAACGCAACAGAAAATAGTGAATACAACTATTTGAGTAATTTAGGTTAATGAAAGCAGAACCTTGAGTTACTGAGGCTACACATGTCAATGAAGCCTGAAGGATACCAGGAAAAGCTCTTGAGCTGTGAACCGCCAAAGAAAGCACAGAAAAGTTGATGTGATAACTTTTCTTCTGAGACCACTTTAGTCCTGTTGGTGCAGAGGTACTTAAGGAGACGCTCATTTCCCTATCCTATTAACTGTCAGTCCCCTTGTCTCCATCCTCTAGTCTCTAGAACAGGGGTGTCAAACTCAAATACACAGTGGGCCAAAATAAAAAAATGGGTACTAGTCGAGGGCCGGACTGGTTCAATGTTTATTGCAAAACGTATTAAAATGAACTTATTGCACATATTAAACCTGGAACTAACAAAGCTTAAATTATTGCCTATAAAAACAACATTATACATTAAATAATCAGTTGCATTCATTTCTTATGGCTCTATCTGCAGCTTTTCCGGAGTCATTTCTTATGATTACATTTTTCCACAGGCCAACAACAGCTTCAAAAAAACTATTTCCCTCAAAGAAAAAAACATGCCCTGTTGTCGCAAGAAAGAAAGTGCAGAAGGAAACATCCATTTAAACTCAGTGTGCTGCTCTGTGATGCTAGTTCAAGCAGATACTTGGCATCTCATCTTGGGTGCAAGTTCATCAATGTTTGGGGTCAGGCTCTGAGCTGAGGAAATCCTCAGGGTTGAGTGAAGGTGTGCGTGCAATATACCGGCCAGATCTAATAGTAATTAGAAATTATCCTGCGGGCCGAAATTGAATCCACCAAGGTCCTGATTTGGCCCCCGGGCCTTGAGTTTGACACATGTGCTCTAGAATATTGATTTATCACAAGCATAGGGCCTTAGACTAGGCTAAAACTCTATGGGTTTGGATTATTTTACATTTTTGGAAATGGAGTGAGAAGAGTTCCTGTTTGTGATGTTTGGCATGGCTCTAAAACATTGATTATAATATACTGTATATTACCTTATCACCCAACACTGTGTGCAATAGTGTTTGATGAATCTACACAGCATAAGATACAGCTTCCACTTAAACCAGATCCGATAGACATGAAACAATCCACCAGCCTAAAGCCCCGCTCACACGAGAGAGTGGTGGACCAAAATACATGTGCAAGTATTGGCGAAATAATTGGTTTTAGAAGTTTAATGACATGGCAACTTCTCTTTGGGCAAGATGGTTAATTGTTGTAGCTGGTGGCTAAGTGTGAACACGCTAGCCATCTGGGACGTGCTGGTGCTAGTCATAGGCTCGATTTCCAAGTAGTTCACTTTCTTATTGGATTGTACATCATTTACTATGATATAGATTTGTTCCAATCAATTGGCAGGGTAGTTAGCTAGCTTGGGTTTATTCAAAAGACGTATGTATTCAATCAACTCCTCCTCTTACAACTTTCGTCAGACACTGTTTATATAAAAGAACCCTAGCCCTTAAAAAAGAAAAGAAAAAAGGTTTATCATTAATATCAATCTAGAATATCTTCCTCAGTATTGGACTCTATGGCTTTGCTGCAGCACTGACTTATAGGTCAATTGCACACAAACTAGAAAGTTCAGCAAAATTTAATTTACAAAGAAAATATGCTCAGATTTAGCTTGTCACTAAAGCTAGATGTGTTGGTTCAGTGAATGTGTCCACCATCCTAAGAAAGGAAAGCAATTTGATAGTTTTTGAAATGTGACCAACTCTTAGACACAGCACGTTACCAGTCTCACTTAGTGGGTCGTCGACAATCAGTGGTAGTCACACGCAGATATCACAGACTTTCCATCATACCACTGCTCTATTTATAAGCCTCCCCATACACCAGCTCTCCAGGGAAGTCATTAATTTGCCTCTCTGTCAGTGGTATGCCCCACAAAAAGTCCATCAAAACTTGCAGGCTGCTTATCTATACGGCTGCATTTGCTTCTCTAGAAATTATAGCTGTGTGAATTCTCATTAGAGAGAAGTAATTCAATTACATTGTCAGGACAACCGCTGTAGGAAGCCTTTAATTCAGATCATACGTCTTTATTTTGCTTTTGTGTTTTTGCTTCAAAGTTAAATGGCAGTTTTCACAGTGATAAGACATTATGTTTGAATGCTTTGGTAAATAGGACAAACCAACTTTTCTCAGTGTCATAGCACAGTGCGATGCATTAGCTCAAGGACGACAATCTGCTTAATATTACCCAAAATTTTGGATTATATTTAATATTGTTCCTCATTCTGTTCCTGTAGTTCAAACATGCAAGGATAAGATGTGAGCGACAGAACAAGGTGGAGCACCAAATGTTTTCCATTGTAGATAAAGTGTCTCTGGATAAATGTAATGCAGTCTGTGACTCTGATTACCTCGGTTTGCTTCTTGTGTGGCTCGTCCCCCCGCTCCTGTCTCAGCATTTATCAGCGGGCTGCTATAGTAGGTTGATCCCCTGACCTGCATGAGCTTATATCGCGCTTTTCATTCCAAGCATAGTGCCGCGGTGGCTGTGAGAGGTGTTTAATGAACTGTCTTGTAAGGATGAGGGGGTTCTTGCCCATCAGCCCTCATCCCTCCTCTCTGTTTCTGCATCACCTTCTTATTTACAGCCATATCTCAGCTGCTTTTTGCTGAGCTAAGGAGTTTCTCCCGGATTGGAAAGCCCTGGAGGGGTGAATAGTACATCTGCAGAAGATGCATCATTTGTTGTGATTTGCATGTTACAGAAGTGAAGAACACAAAATGCTGGCTACCTGAGACTGAGATGTAATCCACTTGAACACTGAAATTGTCAATAAACAAGAGTGCATTTATTCTGAGCAAAGGAGTGAACACATCTTTCGTAGACAGTGAAATCTAAATCTATTTATGGGGAACCAAATAATTGCATTGATTGGTCATAAAACATCAGCTACTAGTCAATGGTTCTTTGTCAGAAGCTGATTGTTGATTTGTTCAATATAGATCATTCTGCACATGAGTAAGGAGGTTAACAATCGAGAAAGGGTTTGTATACAATGTTGAAGGATTGAATATTTCTAATGTTCCTTTTTCAAAATTATATTTTTAGCTCCCCACAGAGACTGACTCTTTACAGTCCGCTCTCTTAATTGGAAAATTATCCAATTTTTCAGAGTTTCAGTTGTGTAGAGCATTACTATAAATATTATTTTTAATACAGGCAATATAAACCCACTTGGTTTTATCTTGAAATTAATTCCTCTGCAATTTAGTGGAAAGGACGTCAATGCACTAGTAATCATTTTTAGCAAGCCTAAAAGTTACTATAGTTCACATGTTCAATTATGTATCAATGGAACACGAGAGAAATATGAAGTGCGGAGAGTTAACCATTTATAATACTTTGTATGTGCTTTTAAATTCAAAATTAGCCGTGACCATGTTCTCAGACACAGAATGTCTGTTTCTCTTTTGCTAAAAAATTGCTTTTGATTAGATAGTTGGTCATTTGAGCAAGGGGACATTAAATAAAACCTGCTGTGTTCTGTTGTAATGACTGTGAACAAAAAGTCTCAAAAGGGCTGAGAGAGTGATGCCAGATCATGAATCCTTGACACAAAAATAAAAACAAAAGATGGTGAAAATAATATCCTGCCATGACAGCTGATCTAAACTTCAGGTATTTTATTGATTTATTTCAATACAATTCTTATAACACTCCATACTGACATTTAAAGTAATAAATGGTGTAACTCCGCTGGGGAAGCCCTTAACTCAAACGAGTGTTCCTGTCTCTCTCTGTTAGGGCATTTCTGAAGGAATACTTTTGAGCACCTCACAAAGGAGCTGTTTTATATGTAGACAGGGGGAGAGGGAAAAGCTGTAGCATATAGCCACTCTATTGTTAAAAAGATTTGCGCTGAGTCTGGATTCCTTCCTTAACATTTACGTAATGATCATAAGGTCATGCAAGGAAAAACCCTACTCATTCTTTAGGAACGTTTTATCAACATTTTTCTGCACTTCAACATGTCATAATTCCCATGGGGATTCATTCAATATTAAAAAGGCGACCCATAATGTTGAGAAACACTTAACCGATGCACCGAGCAAAGAACCAGCATCAAACTCCCAGAATGCATATTGGTTTAAGGTTACTGCATGCAGTGCAAAGCAAACACAATTAATATAATGGTTTAAGGAGCAGGAAGGAGCCTGGAGCATGTGTTCTCATATGTACAGGAACTAAATTAGATTAAAACCATGTTGTTTGTTCCCTTGCAGGTTTAAAAGTTGCAGCATAAGGCATGTGTTGTACATTAATCTTTCATGAGATCAACACAGAAAATATAGTGCGCTGCCTCACCTCATCCGTCATACCCGCCTACTCCTGCAGGTAGAAATATGTTGTAAGTGGTTTTAGTTTCACATTTAGACAGGAAATGCTAGAAATGCCTGATGCTAATGTTGTTTTAAACGTTAGTTCTCGTCTTGTGGGAATAATTAAGTCAAATCATGTTTTTTTTTAAAGGTTTCTGCTGGGGGTTACATTTCCCTGCTGATACTGTTTTATTTAGACGGGCTTGAGCTGCCTGGCTTGCTGGTTTTATTTCTGCTCTTCACATCAACAACAACACTTGTTTACCTCGTTCACTTGGGACGAGTCTTCACATTACACCCTGGATTCAATTTTGTTTGGCTTCTTGGTTTGTCTTTGCCCACTAAACAACCGGCCGTGCTCTCTCTGACCTCCATTTGTCTTTAGTCCTGCCTCTGAAATGAGCCTTATATCCCCCCAGATCGTTCTCACCCTGTGGAAATTGTTTACTGTGAAAAAAAAATGGCTGATCAAAGCCTTTTTGGAAAAACTAATGAGAATATGCTGTCTTATACATCATAAATATTTGAAGGAATACATTTTCTGGTCATTAGTCAGGTTTGGAAGACACAGGAGTTTATTATTTATGTAGTTTTTGCTTAAATAATGAGGTAGGAGAAGGTAAGATGGAAAATCTAAATGCAGATACTGTATCTGTACTGGAGCTTCATAAACAGTATCCCACTATATGTGCAAAGAAAATACATCATTTGCTCACATGTTAAACACCACCTTAGAGAGCCAGGTATATTGAGCAATTGTTATGATGATGAAAGTCAAAGGCAAACAAACAAAAACAACAAAAAGATACCATGCTGACTTCCTGTTCAGTTTAGAATATGGCTTATAGTAGAGGATCAATCAGAAAAGTCCCAAAGTTTGTGTTAATTCCAGTTTTGGTACACAGAATATAGAATAATAAAAAGTGCATTACTGTATGTATTGTGGACTAATCTAAGGATGTAACAACTATATTAGATATTATTTAGGTATACAAGACATATTTTACAATTCTTAAATATAGCTGAATATACTTCAAGGAGAATGACTCTCGAGAAGTGTTTACATACTTTTAAAACACATACATGTTCAAGGTTGAAGGGCTTAAAGAACCTGGGAGTTGCCTTTAACAACCACAGCCCGCTGGGTTAATGGCACCTTAAAGGTCCCATGTCATGGCCATTTCTACTGATCATAATTCCATTGTTTAAAATATATTTACATTGTTCAATTTTCTAAACTCACATTGGTTTCTCATACAGCATCTCTGTATAGTATGTGTATTCACTCTCTGTCCTAAACGCCTTGTTGAAGCTCCTGCCCCCCTCCCTATGAGCCCACTGTGCTCTGATGTGTGTTTATGTGTTACAATGGCATTTCTTAGCAACCAGAAAATGACACCAGCAATGACAAACAGATGAGAATGCTGCTTGGGGTCTGGGTGCCGTGTTGGCGGGACGTTGCGGGGCTCGCTGCTGCGAGGAGCGGACAGTGTGAGCTGGATTACTGGTGTTGTTTCCTGGCTGCTGCGTGGGGTCTGCGAGACAGCGAGAAACAGCGAAACCCAACCCAAGCACACACACACACACGTGCAGCCTGGCTGTGAGTCTGTGTGCGCACACAAACACACACCCGCAGCCTCCCCGCGTCCCGCCGTCTCAGGCTGAGAAATCCGCGGAGCTGCAGCTGAGAAAATATTGAGTGTGTGTGTGAGGAAGTCCGCGGATTGGTCCAAACATAACGGCTCCGCACACGTAACGTCACTATACCCAATGTGTCACTGTACCCAGGAAGAAAAAGACAAATCTCAAACGAGGCGTTCTGGGGCAGCATAGACAGGTCTTTTCTGTGTTAGAGTTGTACTCGCTACAGGATGTACTTTGAGGGTTTGTGACTCTGCAGACCGTTTACATGCAGAAAAAGCTACATAACACACAAGGGGACGGGTAATAACCGGAAAAGCATGACATGGGACCTTTAACATACAGTTGCAAGAAAAAGTATGTGAACCCTTTGGAATTACCTGGATTTCTGCATAAGTTGGTCATAAAATGTGTTCTGATCTTCATCTAAGTCACAACAATAGACAAACACAGTCTGCTTAAACTAATACCACACAAACAATGATATGTTTTCATGTTTTTATTGAACACACCATGTAAACATTCACAGTGCAGGGTGAACCCCCAGGCTAAAGACTTCTTCAAGAGCTAATTGGAGTCAGGAGTCAGCCAACCTGGAGTCCAATCAATGAGACGAGATTGGAGGTGTTGGTTAAAGCTGCCCTGCCCTATAAAAAATACACACCAGATTTGAATTTGCTATTCTTAAGAAGCATTGCCAGATGTGAACCATGCCTCGCACAAAAGAGCTCTCAGAAGACCTACGATTAAGAATTGTTGACTTGCATAAAGCTGGAAAGGGTTACAAAAGTATCTCTGAAAGCCTTGATGTTCATCAGTCCACGGTAAGACAAGTTGTCTATACATGGAGAAAGTTCAGCACTGTTGCTACTCTCCCTAGGAGTGGCCGTCCTGTAAAGATGACTGCAAGAGCACAGCGCAGAATGCTCAATGAGGTGAAGAAGAATCCTAGAGTGTCAGCTAGAGACTTAAAGAAATCTCTGGCACATGCCAACATCTCTGTTGACGAATCTACGATACGTAAAACACTGAACAAGAATGGAGTTCATGGGAGGACACCACGGAGGAAGCCACTGCTGTCCACAAAAAACATTGCTGCACGTTTGAAGTTTGCAAAAGAGCACCTGGATGTTCCACAGCACTACTGGCAAAATATTCTGTGGACAGATGAAACCAAAGTTGAGTTGTTTGGAAGGAACACACAACGCTATGTGTGGAGAATCCAAAGGGTTCACATACTTTTTCTTGCAACTATATATTGAATACAAAGTATTTTTAGAAGCTCCTTAGAGGCATGCTTATGATTAATTGACACTTCATCGTTCGTGCAAAGTTAACACAGACTTTTGCACTCTTATCTGCCCCACTTCATTTCGTATGCAGAATATCTAGAGGTGAGAGGAATACAGTGAAAAGATGTTGGGCCGGTCCTGACTATTCCGGGGTCCTGAGCAAAATTCTGCTAAGGTGCCCTCCATGACCTGAGAGCTGACCATTAGACCGTCACTCCAGTGCTCCCACTACATTACTCCCTACTTAAAAAAGGAGTTTGCTCTATCTGTTGCTTTAATAAGAAGTGGACCAATACAGAATATATTTCATAGAATCGTAAGATAAGTTAATATTAAAATAAATAAGACATTGTAGAATATATAACATGTAGAAAATGATAAACTATAAGACATGATAGCACTAGATGAAAAGTAAGAGGATCACCAAAGTCATTATAATTCACCTGATCATTTCATAGCAATCCAAACAATATTTGTTGTTATATTTCATTCAAACATCAAGGATTCATGACCTCAAACTACAAACAACGTTTTGTGTCAATCCATCTGGGTCACATGTACTGTAAAGTGATAATGTAAGGGATCAATAACACTTGACGCTATCAATACCTGAAGTAAATAGCTCAGCCAACAGTTGTGAGGACTTTTCACTGAAAGCCACACAAGTCAACCTGCTGGTGATGGAACTTTATAAATATCTGTACAAGATCCATCCATTAGTTGTACAGATATATAACAGAGCGTGAACCTTTTGATTGACCATCATGAGACATGCAGTTCAATGCTCTTCCAGCAGGATATTTTTTTATGTTTCTATTTTAGTTTGTTGACTGATGATCCGTGGCTTTTGCCTCAGTATTTTTCCATCAGTGTGAGGACTCGGCCACATACTAATAATATAATACGCAATACAACTGCTACCCCAAAACTAACCAAAGCCTCCAGCTTGAGACGAAATGATTATTTTGAAATATAAAACTGCCAGCCTAATGCTTGCCTCTAACCAAAAACTGAATAAACAAATAGTGTTTTTGTATTTTGTGTCAGAAAAAACTTCTTTTTCAATGAATCGTCCCCAAAATTGGAAAACTGGCTCTCAGGGCAACAACTTACTGATAACAATTATACTTTTTTTTATGCAGTCCTGCTGTATTACAAAACATATCTCCTGCAACCTTTCCATCAGAGAAATATAATAACCCAGAATATATTTCACGCTTATTATGCAGGAGGTAATGGAACTGGTTAAGTAAGCCACATTTGAACTACAATAAATTGACACATTTATTTATATCTATTCATGATATTTCCTATCATATTATGGGTGTATGCTGAAGAAAATGTGATGTGATGCGAGCTCATTATTTTTAATTAGCTCCATCCTCTCTCTGTGTTATCACCAGTTTCACCGTTAACTCTGCCGCCTGTCAACATGTGTTTGTGCCCGCTGCTGAACGGCTACTGCCAGCCAACTACAGCCACACATACAAAAACTTTAATAACATGGCATGGTCTGGATTTCTTTTAGGTCATAAATCAGTGACACAGTGGAATGAATCAGGCATGCAATTATACAAATAATTGGTGAATATGCATGGGGGGGGGGAAGAATATCACTTCTGCAGCGTCATTGGTACGACCCATGGTAGCGCCTGGTGTGGCTCCTTCAAGCACAACTGGCAGTGCTCATTGGTGTGAAGCATTGTAATACATTTCATCCAAAATTCTTGAAGAATTTATGGTTTGTCTGCAGGAACAACGGCCGGCCAAATACACTGTAGATGGGTTGGGGACCGCTGCCTTCATGATTTTTAAGACACTTTTAAGATTAGACTAGATGGATGAATAAAGTATGAATCTGACAAAGCGTGCAGGACTTGTTCCGAATCTTTCCCAGAAATATTAAATCCTTTCATATCCCAAGGCTATGTTGAGAATTTCCCTTTTTCCCTTCATTCATGTCTCTTGAACCAATGCAGCAGAAAATGTGTGTTGCCTGGGGAGCGGAGGAAGAGGAGGGCACCAGTGATATCCATTGTGTTGACTACAAACACAATCAGACATTCAATTATATTTCACATTTACTAATCTGTTGTGATTCTCTTCATAGCTCTGTGATACTTAATAAAACTGTCACTTGAGATTTGGAGATGCAATTGTCCATTTCTGAAAAGTTTCAGTGTTTTTTTTAAATCACACTTTCAACTTGTTTCCTGTTTTTTAATGCTTGGGCTAATTCAGTATAATCAGTCAGACCGGAGCAATAATCGCACTTTTACAACTTTGTTCACATTTAGCAGTAAATAAGTGCATCATTGTGTATGCACTGATCCATTAATCACAAATGTGATTTAGTTAAAATCTCACTTCATTTCAACCTTTAGCCCGGATAATTTGCATGTTTAACGCAAGTAATAATTCAATTTGTAATGAGATAATTAATCACAGTTGCCAGTGCCCAAATTAATGAATGCCACAGACTAACAAATAGAATACAGCGCTGTGTAGGAGCAGTGTGGAGTTGCCTTCAGAAAGGGGGAGAAACAATGAGTGCCAGGGCACATCAAATATTTAATTCAGATGCAGTATTTTTTGTTTTGTTTTTGCAAAGGCTAAGCATGAAAAACGAGCTCCCGTTGTGACAAAAGGTTGAAAATGAAATGGAACAGGCGATCCCTGCAAGAATGGAAAATAAATATTATCTTGTATTGCCTGGTTGATTTCTCTCTTCCCAGAGATGCTAAGATTTATGCAAACTGTAACAACACAGAAATGGCTGCTGGCTACTATGTTGCTCTGCGTTTAGAGCGTGTGTGCATGTGTGTGTGAAAAGGTACAATTGAATATCCACAAAATAACTGGTGTAGACCGGTTTGTACATATTACATCCAAGGCTGTCAAAAGCACATCTTGTAAACCAGGTCTTGGCCTGGGGATGTTCGGTGTCAGTGACACTGCTGCAGGTTCACTAAGGAAAACAAGGTGCCTCCACAACATGTACCGATTAATCACTGAAGCTCCAACATGCAAATGTCAACAAATGAACTGAATCTAGAAACGTAGTAAACCACTAAATGTAGACTGTGAACACACACACACACACACACACACACACACACCCACACACACACACACACACACACACACCACACACACACACACACACACCCAACACACACACACACACACACACACACACACACACACACACACACACACCACCCACAACACACACAAATATTCTGCCAGAGCCTTGGAGCTAATAATGGATGAGAGTGAGTGGAATGCATTAGAAGAACACGGTGAAGTGGAACAGGAAGACATTTCTGAAGATGAGGATAATGTGGAGGTAACCTCAGAATTTGACAGCAAATTGGAGGATAAACTTGACTCATAGCCAGCTGCTAGAAGACCCCCACAGCCAGCCGCAAGAAGACCCCCACAGTCAGCTTCTGGAAGACCCCCAGCCAGCTGTGAGGTCTGTGGACCCTCAAAGGACTCCAAGACACAGACTACATGCAGCAACTGCAACAAGTACATCTGTGCTATACACACGAAGAAGTTCTGTACATCATGTGTTTCCTAAACGGACTTGCCCATTGACTCACATGATGTTCTGCAGCGTCACTTCATCAATATAGTTTTCGGATATACTGTATTTTATGAATAGTGACTGTTAATTGTTTTGATTTGCTTTGTGTTTATATCTGTTTTCTGTAATGTATATGGATGTTTCATTCTCTCTATATTTCACAGCCAAATACTTTTGGATGTGTGGTTCTTGTGTTCCAATTGCTGCTAAATTGCGTTTATTTCCTTCAGGGCTTTGATTATTATGACAGATTAAAAATAATAAACATTTATGAAAAAATGTTTCATTTACATGTGTCCTAGAAAAGCATGAGCAAAATGTAAACTTAGTTTTTATTACAGTCTATTTTTTTTAACATAAATTACATTTTTATCACAAAAAACGATGGACGCTTCCATTGTTACATTTGATCTAGCAAAGAGTATTTTCAAAAACTAATCATATATTTCATTTATATTGTTGGGAAATGAGTTAAAGACAATATATATAAGGAATTATGTGAACATAACACAATGACTTCTTTCGTGTTTGAAGGTCATGGTTCCCTAACACATCTCTACTGATTAGACATAGTTCTATTTGGCAGAAGATTCATCAAAGTCCCTTTATTTAATATACAGCACATAGGAACATCTGCCATTCCCCGTACCCTGTAAACATGACTGCCATGGAACCAAACAACAAACGTGCCAAGAGCTGAGTGAGAAGAGGGAGTCCTCGAGCTGTAACACATTATTTTTAGTGTACATTTATGAATATATCATAATGCTGGTGTGATTGATTTTTTTCTTCTAATCTTGGCATGACTGGATGGGCTAGGGCCAGGCTATACTGTTTGGAGAGGAAATGTGGATTTAGTGTCTGGATCTTATGGGACACTGTTTGTGAAGATATACAATTCCAACCTTATTTCAAAGGCTTTACTTTAGCAAAGACAGAAACTGTATTGCAACATGGTTAAGTGATAAGCTCGCTCATATATGGCTTCTGCATGAGACTTACACCTTTTTGTTCTGCTGCTTGTAATTTCAAGTATAACAAAAAACCTAATTTAGTTTAAGTTCAGAATGCCAGCATACTTCTCATAATAACGTTGAAGTGCTGCACGTTATGGTATGGGATGTGAGGAACAAGTTAAAAAGGAGACAAGGTGGCACCTCAGGAAGTTTTAAGAATATTTAATAATGTAGCATTGTAGTGGATTTTACAAAAACTCTGCTCACACATTCTCCTACATTCTAATGGCTACAAACAATAATACTGGCGAAGGCAGAAGTTGGAGATAATACTCGCAAAACCGGAAGTCCAGTGTGTGAACATCCGGTCTAAGAATAAAACAGTTTTAAAATGAAACAGTGTATTTATTTTAAATTTCCGGCACACATATATTGATTTTATTTCTTAGAAATGCAATACCTATGAACAATTGTTTTTTTTTCTGTGTAGCTAAGACTGTGTCCGAAACCAGTTCCTCATTCAGCAATTTCTATAAACCAGTCTCAATGTCCAATCAACCATGAGCAGAAAACTGAGGCTGGGACTGTGAAGCTGAAGTAATGAATCACTGACAGGTGTACAGTTGTATTTTTGGGTAGGGTATATTTAGTGCATACATTCCCAAAAAAGCTAATCTTAACAGACGCTACTTAACTTTCTTAGACGAAAGATTTCATGCACACAAAACATCTACATCCAGCTTTGGGAGGGTTGTCATTGGACTTTTCACTGAGAACGGAAGCTGGGAGAGGTGCCAGAGTGTTTTAACACAGCTCTTAATGTCTCTGTTTTACTTTCACCCGTTGAGAAGAATAAATGCATTCGTTGAGAGGAATGTCTGACAGTAGTGTCTGTCTGGGGCTTTGGAGGCTCCTGAATCTATAACGAATTGCATTTATTAAGAACACTTAAAGAGCCTGTGACACGAGTTCCCCCATCATCCAAACCCATCAATTTGAGTAAATATTGTCCCCTTGAAAATCGTTACTGAACTGATTTTGGATATTTGTACTTTGATAACCATTAATCTGCCCTTCAATGTTGACCATTTTCTGGATCTTCTCGGGGATTCTTCAAGTCCCGCCAAATTATGTGTGATGTCATTGCGGGCACAGCGCTCCAGCTGCACCGTTCAGGATCCCAGCATCTGCATGTAAACGCACAATGGCGCACACAGCAGCAAGCTAAAACAGCGATGACAGTTTAATTTTGAACGTGTCTGAGAGCTCATATGAGGCTGAAGGATCGGTTTATGTTGTATCTGTTAGAAGTTTAGGAATTAGGTGCGTCAATATGGGCGATCATACGGTCATGTAGCCAGTGGTGGACTGGGACTAAAAATCATCCCCGGACTCTCGACCGGCCCACTTCGGTACCGCTATTAAATTGTCAACGGGGGGAGTGGGGGATGTGCTAGCGACTTATCCGACCGGCCCACTTCGGTACCGGCCCATCGGGATTCGTCCCGATGGCCAGTCCACCACTGCACCCAGCCCAGCCCACGTAAACTGTCAACAGGGGGAGCCTCGCCCCGGGGAAACGGTGGACCTAGTGTCCCGATAGGAGTGGGAATAATAATAATAATCCGTGCATTTTATCCATTAATTTCCCAACATTGTGGTAAAAAACCACACATTTAATCCACGTTGGTGTACTACAACTACAAAAAGCATTGGTTTGTTTTCTCATCAGGAAATGCAAACCGGCTCAAACAAACGATTTTTAAAATCATCATCCTCACGATCATTTAATGTATCATATGTTCGCCGAATTGACATGAAAGCACTAATACATGTAGTTTCATCCACTTGAGTTTACAACCACAAAAATAATCGATTTGTTTTTATATCACATCCAACGGGAGGAAATTCAGCAGCTCTCACTACCGATTTGTAACCCTAATTTAATCATCATCTTCACCACGATCATTTATGTTTATGTTCGCCGAATTGACATGAAAACACTGACAAATATGAATATACTGTAGTCAACTTCATTAAAACGTTATTAACGTGCCTAAACTCAGTAATTCACCATTTCTACGCATGACAACACACTTTGTTCGTGTTTGGCTCTCTCGCCGCACAGTGAAGCGTTCCCGCGTTGACGTCACTTCCGGCTTCCCCCAAAACTTCAAAATGAGTCGAAGGAATTATTGATATTTATCGGAACGGTATCGCAACTTCTTTTTTAAACTGACGGTTCGAGATGACTAGTAGCCCAATATTTCATTGCACAACAGTTGTTGGGAGGCTGTCACAGGCTCTTTAAGTTGAGGGATCCACACTGATAAAGTTTTGCTACTAGCCAGCTAAACTTTCAGATTGCAGGGAAGGATGGAGGAGTCGAGCGATAGTAAAAGCGACTGCTTTTTGTTTCATATTGTTAAGGCTGTGAGACAGTTGCTTTCGAGAAACCGTCTCGAGGCAAACATAGTCAGAACGTATTAAGTATAAATGTGGTCATTACACAAAAGGAGAAATTAAGTGTCCAAATTAAGAATGGCTTTTCTATGCACAGTGGCACAGCAGTGGCAACTTTCTAATCATGAAAGAAAACAATGTATTCCTTCATGGTAAAGGGATCATAAGGATCTAATGGAAACATATTGTTCTGTTTTTTACAACACATAAGATGTAACACAGATTCCAAGCTTATCCAGAATAATCAGTAAAATAAGGCGACCATCTGTGAAGAGCCTCGAGCTTCATCAAATCTTTGAGACACTAATTCATCACTTAACAACAAATTACATAATATACCCTCTTCTAAATATTACATTTTAAATAAATAACTAAATTCGTAAACTATGCTTTCCTTAACAAGCCTTACTCAAGAAACTGTTTATAACAAACATTTAGACATTTGATGTCAAACTACATTAGGCTTCAATTTATTCTGATCTAATTCATACTTATTTGTATTGTGCCATTCAACAAACAAATGTGCAAGGTGCCTATTTCACTCAATCAGATAGAGTAGCAATAACAGATCATTGTGTGTAAAAGAAATCCAGCAGTGTGTAAAATAGCTGAGAGCGGTTAAAGGGCTAAGAGCTCTACAGCATATCTCTTCAATTTACAGCCTTTTGTGATTTAACTGTACACTCTTTTGAAAAGGTGAACTTGATGGAATATTTCAGCGTGGACTGGGCATGCAGCATTGTGTAATTTCAAGCACATCTGGCTACAACGTTATCTGTTATATTGTTTGTTGGCCAAATGCAGCGCAGTGGAAGTAAAGTGAAAAGTGTTGTGGTGCTCAGGTCCTTCAGCAGCCACACAACGGCACCCGGCTCACTCATGTGTTGGCTACAATAGATGTTTATTAACCAGCCATTTATTAGAAAAACAGAGTCTGTTTTTTACAATTTTGTTTACATTGGCCATGCTGAAAATATTGAACAATTCTGAGTAAGGGGAGGGTATTTTATTTATTTATCTTAGGTCAAGAGGATGAAGATAATGTTTTAATGAGGCTTGCCTTGCTTCAAAAAGAAAGGAAAATAATAAACAATAAGTACAAATAAATAAAGAATACTAAAGTGAGAGCATAAATGATTAGATCGAGAGTATATACAGTAGCATACATTCTTAAAAAGTGTTATTTTTTTCTCCATGTCATCCCTCCGGGCCCTTTCTGTTGATTAAACTTATTTTCAGTTTTGCACACTGAGCCCAATTAATGAGTGGTTTATGCAGGAAGTGACACAGCACAGCAGAATTGATCAATTGTTATAAAGAGAGTTAACACATTGATCATAGAGTAACTAAACATGATCATGCCATCATAAATGATAAACTAGATGTTTTTCACAACATTTAGAAATTTGCTTTTACTCAACAGTTAAATTGGCTGTGATATAAACAGTGCAGAGATACAATCTGTCACTGTTAGATGTAATCTAATAGTCTTAAGGAGGCAAGAGTAAACCCTCTCCTAAAAAAACCCACTCTCAACCCGTCTGATGTTATAAACTACAGGCCTGTCTCTCTCCTCCCGTTCCTGTCTAAAACACTTGAACGCGCTGTCTTTAAACAATTCTCCTGTTATCTCCATCAGAACAACCTTCTGGATCCGCACCAGTCTGGTTTCAAGGCAGGTCACTCCACAGAAACTGCTCTCATTGCTGTCACTGAGGAACTGCACACTGCCAAAGCAGCATCCCTCTCCTCTGTCATCATCCTGTTGGACCTGTCAGCTGCATTCGACACGGTGAACCATCAGATCCTCCTTCGCACTCTCCAAGAACTTGGAGTTTCAGGCTCTGCACTTTCCCTCCTCGCCTCATACCTCAAAGACCGTACCTACAGGGCAACTTGGAGAGGGTCCGAGTCCGACCCTTGTCAATTAACTACAGTGGTCCCTCAGGGCTCTGTTCTTGGTCCCCTCCTCTTCTCCCTGTACACAAACTCGCTCGGATCAGTCATTAGCCCGCATGGTTTTTCATACCACTGCTACGCTGACGACACCCAATTAATTCTGTCCTTTCCCCGCTCAGAGACCCAGGTCGTCGCACGCATCTCTGCTTGTCTAGCTGACATCTCTCAGTGGATGTCTGCTCATCACCTCAAGCTCAACCTTGACAAGACTGAACTGCTTTTCCTTCCAGGAAAAGATTGTCCCACTCTTGACCTGACAATCAACATCGGCACCTGTGTTGTTTCCCCGACTCAGACTGCAAGGAATCTGGGTGTGACCCTGGATAACAACCTGTCCTTCACTGCAAACATCGCTGCTACAACCCGTTGCTGCAGATACACGCTTTACAACATCAGGAAGATTCGTCCCCAGCTGACCCAGAAAGCCACGCAGGTTCTGGTCCAGGCTCTCGTCACCTCACGCTTAGACTACTGCAACTCCCTCCTGGCTGGTGCACATCTTCCGGTGCAGACTGAAAACTCTTCTCTTTCGACTCCACTTCGAGCGATATAATTACTAACAAAGCACTTATATACTAATAAAGGACTGGCTTATCTATAGCCAGTTGAGTAGCACTTGAAATGTTTGGCTCTATGAAACCTGATGTACTTATATGATTCTGTTTTCTTCAAGGTTGTGTCTTCCTGGTCGAATGTCCTTATTGTAAGTCGCTTTGGATAAAAGCATCAGCTAAATGCAATGTAATGTAATTCAGCCAGAATCAGTGATTACAGACTGTCATGGTGATGGTCATGGCATTCAATATAGCTCGCATGATTTTGATCAATAATTACATCACAGATTGATGTCAGTAAATCATATTCATCCTCTAATCGGTACATTATGCACAAACTGTTACTGCCCTATTTAGAGTAGGGCTGCAGAATGTAAGGAAAATATGCTACATGCAATTACTAAGGATGCTCCGATCGATCGGTCACCGATCGAAATCGGCCGATACTCACTCTCTACCGATCGATCGGTGCTCTCTAAACATGCCGATCGCGAGAGCCTGACGCATGACGTAAAATACATGACGCTTTTCTCTGTGTGCGGCAAAACAAGCTCACCAAAATGGCTTCACCGGTCTGGCATTATTTTAAGGTGTCCGAAAAAGACAGTAAAATAGCGGTATGCAACGTGTGTGAAGCAGAAATCCTGCAGCTCTGCCCGCCGGACCGGGGAGCGGAGCAAAACACACAAGAGTTAAACCTAACACACTTATTTTATCTACCTCTGGAACAAGCTAAACTAGTCAATATAAATATATGTATTCTTCACTATCGGGTCATTCATTACTGGATCAGTGAGCTGCATGAGATACTGACAGGCTGTCAGGAGAGGGAGAGAGGGGGAGAGAGAGGGAGAGAGGAAAAGAGAGCGCTTCCGCTCATTTCTCCCGTGTTATTATCCAAAGTGAATGTAAACTTGAATAATGTACATCATTTTAATGTAATAATTAAGTTGATTGTTGTTTGTGGAAGCTCCAGTGAATGAGCATTAACTGAGTTTTAAACATCACTTTAAATGGAAGATTTAAAGTGATGTTTAAATCTTCCATTTAGGCCCCCGCCCACTCGATCGGATCGGCGATCGGTATCGGCCGATACTGATTCCGGCGATCGGCCCCGAAATTGGCGATCGGAGCATCCCTAGCAATTACATTGTTGAATATTATGATAACCATATAAGTTGCAATATCTTCTCAATGTGTTTATTGCCCAATGTGAAGCAACGGACTTCAAAAATATATATTGTGCAGCCCTACCTTGAGAAAATAAGAAGCTATTCATCTATTGTTGAGGAAATAGTGGAGATTCTTACAAAGAGTTGTAAACAGGGAATATGTAAAATGCGTAAAGCCTTTGTGATACATTGCAGATAAAAAGTTAAGATCCTTGGCTGTGTGCAGCTTGCATTGTTCCTCTAGTCTCACCATATTGATCCAAGTAACAATGGGTTGAAAGAGCTCTATGCGTTTTATGACTCAGCAGATTGGCTCTGCAGTTAGTCACTGGGTCAGGCAGAGCTGTAGAGAAAGAAACCTTTCTTTAACTTGGCAGAAACAAAGTGAAACTCTGACGATGAGACTTGAATTAAGAAAGCATCATAAACAAGTTCTCCATCACAACAGTTTGATGATCAGTGTTGCGACCTGGCTCAAAAGGCCACAACAAAAAGGAGACACAACATGTCAACGGATAGGTAAAGGTGTTTATTTGCACAACACTGTTCAAGTCAACTCATGGTTTATACTCATCAGAGCCGGGTGCCTGCAGGAGAAAACAGAGCGAGACCAGACAGGAGCAGAGAGGCTTTAAAATAGCTGCGGAGCACCAGACCCAGGTGCCCTGAGTTACTGCAATCAGTGCGATCAATGCAGCCAAGACAGGACAGCCACACCCTCTCCACTGATGAACCCACAGGGGCATCACAATCAGTATGACAGGAAGCGCTTTGTTTCACTTATCCCAGGTAAAAATGGAAGTCTACAATGCGGGGAAGTCAGTGATGGGAAGCTTCACCTTGGATAATAGCCAGGGTTGTATTCAGCTGCTTCTTAATTGAATGGTGGAGGCTTCACCGCCTGCCTGAAGGTGCTGGCGGGTGTCAGACAATTGGCTCTGTGGGGGTCCTCAGAGAGCAAACACAGTGAACTGTATTCACATCTAACAGAACACAAAAACCAGGAGAGAAACTGTTCTGTAAATTAGAAGCAATTTCTCAAAGATGCGGAAAGGCAAAGGAGTCAAGAGGAAGTGACCCCCGACTTAGCCCTGCCCATAATTACTGTTGCTATGGACCGCACATGAGCGTTTAAAAAACAATCAATTGTTGTGTGCCAAAAATGTAATGTGTTATATTAATAAAAAAACATTTCAGACAGAAGGAAACTAGGGTCATCATTTGGGGTCAAGCTTGTTCTATTTTGTCAGCCTTAAAGCTGCATTTAAATCAGGGATGGGCAAATGGCGGCCTCAACCTCCTCTTTTTGCGGCCCTCAGATTAATTTATAAACAACGTAATTACTTGTAGTACTGATACCGTCCACTAGACTAGTTACGTCGCGAGCTGCGTACATGATTTTGTTTGGCAGCCAAATACCGCAAAATAATCTGTGACGCGTTTGTGTGTATTTTGTTTGTTTCCCGGGGAAGCACTCACAAGAAACACCGGCTGTTGTTATGCCTGCTGCGACGTTAAGTTACCTCTTGTAATTATGCCATTACAAGCTTAAAAGTTGTATTTATCATCTGAATTTGGCGAAACAAGTTTAATATTCTAAAAACCAAGACATTGTTGAAAACAAACCGTCACGGACCCTGCCGTGTTATCCAAGATTACTATACGCTTTACATTCATAATTTCAGTGGGAGGGAGGGGGAGGGGGAGCGGCGCTGAGGAACAGCAGAGAGTTGACAGGTGTCCGTGTTGACATTCCCCTTATTGGGGAATAAGGGGAATACAGCGACAGACTACAAGTGTCTTAGGTTCAAGTTAGACAACTAATGTCTGGGTTAGTGCTCATGACTTCATGTTTATGTCATCTTAATATTTAATCTTGATACACACACATTTTCCGTGCTTTCCAATAGTTTAAAATAGTTTTATTCCTCTGTTAAATAACCTGTTCAATACAAACATTCCACTTTTAAAAATTAAATAACATTTCTGTGATATTTGTTTAGTGAGCTTATTAGAGGATGTTCCCTGAAAGATTGTAAAATGTCAATGAAGATGTCAGACTTAGTATATGTGTTAATAATTACATATACAATACATGGAATTTGTGTGTGTGTTTGATCCAAGTGAATCTGCGGCCCCCTGGTGGCCGCAGATTCACTTGGAACATAAATTATGTGGCCCCCACCACCATCCAAGTTGCCCATCCTCTTAGACCCCACGGACCCTTCGGCGGGTCCGAAACCACAACATATGCAAGCAACAGTGTCTGAGGGCTTCTTAAAATGTAATAAACTATGAATGTTTCATATCCATTTAACGGGAAGAAACTCAGCTAACTGATGATTTTTATTTTTAAAAAAAAAACACAAGGCTACGCTGAGCCTCTGAATTATCCCACTGCAAAAATATCTTAACGCCGTTAGCACAGAACTCTAGCTATACCGATCGATATACTTATTGGATCTGCCCAAACAAGCTTAGATAACATCCTGAGATTTCACAGATTATAGAAGTATCATCACTGAGCGATCAGAACTTGTGACAGGGGAAGCAAATACAGACAACACTCGATGTAGCTTTAGGTAGATATGCTCACCTTAGCTGTTATTCTGATCAAAAGTCCTGTTCAATGGCATTACAACGAGAAAAAACGCGGCTGAAGGTTAATCCATAGGTTAATCCAATGTGTCTGTCACTTTGAAAAAAGTATTGATGATCCATAATTCAATTTTTTTGCAAAAATCGGAGAATACAAATGAGCTGCTAATGGTAGCCACCAGAGTGTGTTGCAGCTCCGGTTTTGGCTACGCGTCACTCTCACTCCTTATTTGGTAACTTGTGTGTGTATGCGGAACTTCCCCTCGATTCCATTGGCTCTAGCGGTTCAAAAGAGATGTCAATCATCAAAATCGACCAATGGGTTCCAGAGAAACGGCATAAATGCCCATTTCCACCCAAATGGCCCCAGAGGTGGAGTCTTTTTTGCTAAACCTCTCTAAAAAGGTCAAATGTCACTTGTTTTGCATCAATCTTAATACAGGGTACTTATTATATGTTGTACTTTGGATTCCTAAAGCTTTTAGTCTAGTAACCCATCATCCAAGGGTATTTTCACTATAAGTAAAAAAGAATTTCTGGACGGACACTATAATTTACAGTTTTTTTTACTATGTTCAATCTGAATTTTCTTTAAAATAAAAAACATCTATATTGATTCTGACTTTTCTACATCCAACTCACAGGTTTATTATTACTTTGTCAAAAAAGATTATTCATTTTCCCCTTTTAGACGTGTAGTTATGGTCATTTGTTCTGGAAATGTCATTTTCGAGCCTGAGACCTGAAAAACAGGCTTGGGGTCTAACAGGTTAAATGATACGCAATGTTCTCTTTCTTCACCACGAGGTTGGGCACAGAGCCTTGCAAAAACAGCTAGTTAGTTTTGTTTCTATGTTTACCTCCCCTGTTAGCTTGTGGCCATACAAACAGCTGTCATCTGATTGGTTGCGTGTCGAAAGGTCACCGGTAAACAAGGTCAAAGTGGAAATAATTTGAACTTTGAGCATTGTGTGACATCGAGGGTAGTGATTTTGCATAGTTGGGCGGCACAGCTCTCTCCAGAAACAAAACGGCAGCGTCAGCGCAGAGTCGTTTGAGCGCGTATCTTGTGAATGCTGCATTAATTCAAGATTCTTCAGCTGACTTTTAAGGAAATATGTGGATTGTAAACTTAATAGGGTCTAACATATGTATGTGATGGCTACATATATATAATAATGTGCTGAAAAAATCACACACCACAGCTCTGAGTTTTATGTCTCAATTATTTTAGCTCATAATAATTTTGGATGAAATATCAAAGCCCTACACACAGAGTAACAGCAGGCCTGCGTAACTGTCAACAAGACTAACACATTAGTTAGTTCATGCAAAAAAATGTCTTTCTGTTTACATAGAGGAAAAATATACTGTCAGAATTGACTCGAACATTTCCAGAGCCTGACAAATGCTTTTCTTCTCGAGCAAACAGTACAATGTACAATATATCTGTATGGTTCTAATGAGCATCATTACTTCTGCAGTGATGCAAAGCCAAATGAGCTCATTGCATTTTTAAAAAGGCACAGTTATTTAAAGCAAGTGATGTAAACATTACAACTGCATCAAAAATCTGCTTGAGACTCACATCACAGTAATTAAGCATATTTCCCAAGCTCATTAGCGATTAAATGGATAATGTTGGGGTGCAGATTAAAGTGCTTCTATAAACTTGTGTAGCGGGGTGGAACATTGTGAAGTGATGGGGTCACAGAGAGCTCACCTCCGAGTACAGGAAGTGCAGCCTGAAACGATTGCTGGTGCAAAGAGCTTCACTAAACTGGTGCCACAAACATTTTCCAACAAACTACTAAGATTTTTACCACACAGTCTGGCAGTGAGTATAGAGCCATGCAAAATGTAACGGCACGATGCAGTTTTTATAAGTAAAACCTCTGCCAAAATATTCTCTCCTCGTTCTCATATGGCATATTCTCTTTTCATCACACATTACATCGTTATTTTGCCTCCAAATCCCTGTTTATTTTGATTCTCCATGAGAGGATCAGAGGGGGCCTTTGCTGAGGAATTTAATTTCTTGACTTAACGCTAAGAAGAGACTGTTTTCTATTAGAGGAAACATACTGTTCAGGACTATCGCTGTAGTCCAGTGAGCAAGAAATCTCACCAACACAAACACTATAAGCTCTGCCTGTCCCGGTTCTTGACAGAAAACTGAAATTGTGTGATTGTTACAGCAGTGAAAATCCCTCAGGTTAGAAATACAACACAGAGTGGCTTCACTGCGGCACCCACTTATTTGGCAGATAAGGCATTACACACGTCACCACAGAACCAGAAGACATGACGGCAGAACATTTAAAAACAAGAGAGAGATTTCGGATCAGGGAAAAAACATTACTTGGATATTTTGTGTGTATTGCATGACTGTATTGCAACAAACAATTAAATCCAAATTCCAATAACCACGCTAATTTATATTTGAACATTCTTCAAACCATTGCACTATAAGTCTTTTAACGACCTGTTCTTCTGTAAGCCCTTTTGAAAAGATGTTGAACATCTTTTGTAGTACACAGCGATAACTGAGGCAGGACCAGCAGGTGAAGTCAAGCATGTCAGCAGCAATTCTTAAAGGTACAGTAGGTAAGAATGGAGAAACCAGCTCGAGTGTGCTAGAATTTGAAAATACACAACCGGGAAAAAAATCTGCCTCTTCCTTCAGACTTCCTTACAAAGCCCCTCCTCCAACACACACGAACGCGCACATGACCAATGAGGGCACGAGATAAGTTTGTGCACAGATGGAAGGCTGACAGGCAGGTAGGCCATCCAGTCATTTTAGCCGGTGTTTCTGATTCTAATTGAATTACCTACCCCACTTTTAATGATATGTTATTTTTGTTGTCTTTTTTCAAGAGGAAACTTTGAATAATGCTGATGAATGCCATGAAAAAATACTTATAGACCAGCACTTTCACCTTGTATATTATTCCGAAGAACATACTGTGCTTATTTAGCAACATTTACAAATATAACCCAAAGTTGAAGGCTGAATTGAAGGTGTCAATGACTTAAAGGATGTTTTTTTCACATTGATGCTGTGTGCTGGAACATGACATGAATCTAAATTGAGACATTATTAACACCTTCCAAACACCTTTGCATAACAGTTTCATCTCGCTAGATACTGCCTCATGGCGTCAAAGCAGTGAGAAAAAAGAAATGTCACACTTTGTATGCTACCAAAAGGGAGGGGTACACACATGTAAAAGGCAAAAAAGTTCTGGCTCCCGTCGATGCAGATATAAAGTGAGCAAACTTGAGGCTGAGGTGTACCACCGTTGTTACCACAAGCTGTTTAATCAACAAGTCGGTTGACTGCCGCCAGTCAGGATTCAAAGACCTCCCAGAGTGTCTCGAGGGGGAACACGTGCATGAAGCGTGTCAGCCTCCAACAAGGATGTCATTCAGTGCTCATGGTTCATGAGGCACAGCCATTTTGCACGAGCAATTATAGCTGAAAACAAGACAAGTGACGCAGAAATGTTCATGGACACGGTGCGGTGTGATGGCCAGGGACAACTGAGAGCCATCAGTCCGGGAGGCTGACATGCACATGGTCCACACAGATACCCCTCCCATGCCTTTCCTCTTCTTTGAAAAGGAATTGAATTAATAAGGCTGCTTTTTACTTGCATGTTGGCCACATCACAAGTCACTACCTATAAATCAGAGCGAGCACTGAAGCACAACGCTTACATATTACGATGAAACGACACAAAGGGAAATCTTAAATTTATATTTAAATTCATATATGTGAACTTATGCACTCTCTGCCCCCTGTGCATGCTTTACCCAGAGGATCCTTGTTGCAAGAAGAAAGTGGGTGTGGAGTCACATGAGCTGTTAGAAGCTGGAGGTCAGGAGTACAGAACAAACAGCTGTGCTTCTAACAGGCTGCAGCAAGGAGGGGGAACGCAGTAGTATCAGGATCAGTGCAGAGCTACAGCTGACCACATCAAAGGCCTCCACTGTGTGGGGTGGGGGGGTGGGGATCACTGCCACAGCGGTCTGTCTGCAGTTAGTGCAGTTCATAGTGGTACTCATGCTACCTGCACATCTAAATGGATAGATATATTTAACCTTTATAAATAACTGTATATATGTAGTCCCCTGTTTATCTCATGTCATTTTAGTTTTTCTACTCATACTATAACTACATGTCTATAGTTTTTTTTATTGTTTTTTATTTCATTTGTATTCTTGTTTTCCCATGTGTTCCATTTGTGTTTCTGTCTTATTCTATTGCTGCTATAACACCAGCATTTCTCTACAGGGATCAATAAAGGTCCCCCTTAACTTATCCTAAAGGAAGACTGTGGTTAACATGTATGTAGCATTGTTGGATGTATGCTAGCTTTTCCTCAAACACATAAAGGGTTTATCTTTTAATTAAGATATATAAAGAGCAGCAGCATCATGGGGATACATATTATTATCCGTAACTAATTCGTGCTGTAGGTTTTGTAACTGTCTTTCAGTACCATAGTAAGCTTATCTATCTGTCCGCACATCCCTCCATCTCAGCAGGGATGCTCAAAGGTGACAACATTTTCCCAAATTCCCAGAGCACCGCTGAGCTGCCATGACAAACAGTATTTGAAAAGGATAGGCACCATTTCATTTAAGTGTGAGTCATGAAATGAACAGGCAGAGTCAATCACCCTGGCCTCCATATTTATCTTTGATAGCATAATAAGAGTTGGATCGGTATATCTTTGGAAAAGTTCCCATGATTCCAAAAACAAAGGAATACTCCCAAGCTACATTTCTTTTGCTAACATTATGTTATTTTTCTTACTTTTTTGTCCTCTATTGTAAAAAATCTACATGATTTCTTGGTTTAATAAGTCCTACAAAGCAGAAGTGGCTTCAGGACAAGTATTCCACTCTAATACTGCACTGGGTCACGCACATTACAAGATGTTCTCCCCCTGACTCATACTCCGTCAAACTCTATTCTGGTTTAAAGCAGCCGCGACTCTGACATCTACGGCCTGAATTCATCAACCCTGGAGAATCAGGACAAAAAAATAACAAGTGTGTCTGTATTTTAAGTTTAACCATGAAACACGTATAACATCTGCTCAGTCAACTTTCAAACTGAGCAGCACAGAAGCCATAAGAACATCTTACAAGCTTTAAAATCTATAAATCAATTATCTTGAGAAAGCAAAAATTGAGATTACATACGAACTAGAAGCTCTTGCTGGAGGCAACTCCTAAAATACTTATATAGTAAAACTAAGAATGGTAAATCCTTTGATAAATGGACTGTACTTATAAATCTTATTTATTTATCATTTGATAACAGCAAGTAAAGACATGTATTTATTGAACTGAAGGCAGGTTCAATAAGCTTAACTTCTAGTATTTCCAACCTATTCTGCAACATTTGACCTTTTTGGTTTCCCTTTTTATACAAAGTAATAGGTAACACACTAAGGTTATTTGATATTTATGGTTTCTAGACTTTCCTATTAAACAATAACGTCTTTGTAATTTCTGACAAAAACACAGGGTATTATTGCAGCTCCGGAGGCAGATCATCTTGTGCTTTTATGTTTTCAACAACAAATATCTCTCACATTATGTTTGAAACAAGTGTGAAATCCTGAGCAGATTAGTGTTGCCTGACTGGTGTGGAAGTATACTTCAGCTGCTGCTCAGCCTGTGATCATCAGGACTATTTAAAGCAACAATGTGCTAACCATCGAGGCTAATTAACAACCATGGAGCAGTTCAGATTTCAGCAGATGTTACATGTATGTGTTATATTATCATCATTGTATGTACATGAAACAGCAAGGTACTATCCTTCTGAACATGTAACACAACGTTTATTTTTAATTCCCAGTGTGTAACCACATCACCTTCTTCTCCTGCAGATCCCTCAGGTGAGCTACGCCTCCACAGCTCCAGAGCTAAGTGACAACACCCGCTACGACTTCTTCTCCCGGGTGGTGCCCCCGGACACGTACCAGGCCCAGGCCATGGTGGACATCGTCAAAGCCATGCGCTGGAACTACGTCTCCACTGTGGCCTCTGAGGGAAACTATGGAGAAAGTGGAGTGGACGCTTTTATCCAAAAGTCTCGGGAGGATGGTGAGTCTTTCTTCAAACCTACCTACAAGAATCCTAGAGTTTGTTCAGAATAATGTGATGATAGTTATAGCGATGTGAATCTCATTTTGAGAACCAATGAGAGTGTTCTTGTGATCGAACGAGAAATGTATAGGCGAAAACACTAAAACATTGCATAGCTGCTAAACCTGCACAAATAGGACAACAATAAGCTGTGTAATTCTTAAAGTATCCACAAAGGTTAAAAGCAACCCTAACTGCGCTGCCAAGGAAACACAAGAAGAAAACCTTGGTCAGCTTGAGCTCTCAGTCCAATTGTTCGGCCTGCTGTGCTCTTAGTGCAAAGACGAAACTTATACTTTGTCACACGGATAAATGCACTCCTGACTCGGGTGAGGATGACATCTTCGTTTCATTGGCTCAGGCTGCAAAGCCGGGAGCGATGTCCGCTCCCCCGGGCGAGAGCACACCAGCTTCGCCCGTCCTAAGTATGGACTTGCAGGCTGTGTGTCAACGCGCTGCGTCCAGGCTGGACATCCCATGGCCTGAAGTGGCCAAGGAGACCTCCAGATCTCGCTACGAGGGGAAGAACTTGCCCCAAGCAGCGAGGACGAAGAGGCAGCTCCTTCCAGTCTTTCCGGAGATGCTGGACGAGGTGTCGGTCTCGTGGAGAGACCGCCCCTTTAGCAACAAGGCCCCAATCCAGGGTACCTCCTCCCTGGACTGTGACGGCATGGAGAGGCTCGGCCTGCTCCGCATGACTCCCATGGATCCGCTGGTGACAGCCCACCTCCAACCGAGGCTGGCTTCGACACCGAGCAGGAACCCCATGCTACCGGCAAAGGCAGACCGGTTCCAGTCAGCGATGACCGAACGGGCCTATAAAGCCGCAGCTTTGTCCGCCAGGGCACTCAACGTCTCCTCACTGCTGACCGCCTACCAGGCGGAGCTCTGCGAAGACATGTCGAGCAAACCTGCCGTGTGGGACGAGATCGCAGCGATCATGGACATTTGCCTCCGTGTGCAGCGCTGTGCAGTCCAAGCCACGGGCAAAGCACTGGGAATGATGGTGGTACAGGAGAGAGCCAGGTGGCTCAACCTGACGAACCTTCCAGACCGGGAAAAAGAGGATGTTCTGGACTTATACTTTGTCACACGGATAAATGCAGTCAGATGCAGAAAAGACACATTTCACCTCCCCTGATGAACAAGTTCAAACTCTAATATCATAAACATAATGTCTTATTTGAATCATACCTGTAGAGGAGGCATCTAGAGGTTGCGTAAGTGATGTGTAAATCATGGTACTTAGACATTAGAGGCTAACAAATCCATTCTTTGTGAATTAACTCAATATGAAGAAACAGCTTAAGTAGTTAACCATTGTTATAGTGCTGTCTTAGGAATCATAAAGCTGCAACACATAATAGAAACTATCAGGTCAATCAGAAAAAGTGCTTTCTTTGCTGTATTAGTTCTATCAAATTGCTTGGAAATCAGTCAAACTAAATGCTACATAGATGAAGGTATAGATAACATGATAACTTGTACAGTCTAACATGTAGGACTTGAATCACCAATATCATAAGCTTCACTTTTGAAGGACAAACATTGGTCGAGTTTGAATTGAACCCTGTTGACCAATGTCAAACTTCCTTATCTGTTTTACCTTTTTGAGACTACGACACTGAGGATTAAAAAAAGAAGAAATGTGTAGTATTAAGTTATTGTTTTTATCCAATGCTAGCACATATAACACTTCTGTTGTAATACAAGCTAATTAGCCCTGTGAAGCAAAGGCTAGCCTTAATTGAGTTTCTCTTGCATTATAAAACCAGCTCTTTCGGAGCAAACACAACATTAATAATAGTTTGTATATGCTTCACTGTTACACAATGTGAAGACAAGTTTACTGCAACTGTATGTCTTATAAAACAGAGACCTTTGGCCATGATTGATGCTGTGGTGTAAATGATATACAATCTGACTTTGACTCTCAAATCTTGACTCCAGGGAAGATTTACATCTGACACACACAAGTGCAGACAGCAGACATAATGCTTATTTAATTTGATTGTCAATTATTGAAAAGCAGTGACAGTGTGAGAGTAAGGCTGCCGGATTGGCCAGTCGCAACAAAAGGATGATTGTACAGTGTTGGGAATATAGAGGGTTTGGTGCAGGGAGCTGCTGGAATACGCTCAGTCTGACCTCTGACCCTTTCTGAAGAAGAACGTAATCACTACCGACATGCCCAGTACTCTCTGTGCCACTGCATCCCTTTCTCTCTGCCAGCTCTAAGCTGCTGCCCATCATCAGTCATCCCGGAGAAGCACCAGCAGCAGATTCCTCCTGCAGAGAGACCTCCAGTCTGCACGGCTCAGTTGCCCATTTGCCTACCCATGTAAAAAGGACTCAAAACCCAACGCAACAGAGCTTTATCTCTCTGTCTTTTCAAACAAAAACATAATTGTTTGTCCACATCTAAAGATACTGAGACAAATGCTGATTAAGGCCTACTCTTGCGCATATATTTAAGTATTTTGGTAAATCAGTTCTTTATAATTCTCATGTTTTTCCATCATAACTTAAAAAGTCAGATTGCTGTATCTCTACTTAAAACTAACTGTAGTAGTAGGGCATTATAATATGATATAATGCATAAAGGGTCCTAATGATACCAAAAATGTCTCAGAAAGTTAAACATCCTCATGTACTCTCTTTATTTAAAGGGGCCCTCTTATGCTTATGCTCAGGTTCATATTTGTATTTTGTGCCTCTACTGTGACATGTCTCTATGCTTTAATGTTCAAAAAGGTCTTTATTTTTCTCATACTGCCTGTGCTGCAGCACCTCCTGACACCCTCTGTCTGAAACCAGAGCCCAGTCTGCTCTGATTGGTTAGCTGACTGGCTCTGTTGTGATTGGTCAACCGCTTAGAGATGTCCTGCCCCTTATCCTAGAATGCACAATGTGTTGGAGCGCTAACCAATAGAAGCGCAAGTGTTAAATAGTGATTTTACTATGTTACGGAAGTAAACTAAGGAGTGTGAGTGCGATTTGAGCCTAAGCTTATTATTACCATTTACATGCACTCAAACATTACACACTTGAGGAAATGGAAAACCCGAAAAAGCCCCTTTAAATAGGGCCCCTTTAAATGCAAACTCAATCAGTTTTCTGCAGATTCTGACGACCAAAGAAATAATAATTAAATGATGGTGAAGGTTTGTAATCTCATTATAGCCTTGTGTTGAAATACATTAGTATGGCTCTCGGGTATGTAAATTACACCAGTCTCATCGCTGCCTGGTTTGATGACAGAAATATCACAAAGATTAAAGCAGTGTCAAGATAAGGCTTCAAGTTTGGAACATGTTCGCACACAGGGTGGAACAGAGGAAAGACTTTTTACATTTTACACACTTGTCTGAAACACACTTCTCTGAAACACCACACTGCCGGAGACAACATGTCATGCAAAAAAACTGTCAACACAACACACAGTCAAATCAGTGTTCAGATCGCACTCTCTTCACTGCCTGCTTGTAAACAAAAATGTAGACAAACATCTGTCAAGACTTCCTCCCTTCAGTTCCTTTACATCTGATGACTAGAGTGATGGTTGCTAAACATTTACATATGTCTGTTTGCTACAGTACGTGTGGCGCCATTGTTTGATTCCCCTGAGCTTTTTTTTCCAATTCGGGCTGTGATTGATTATATGACAGGCAGGCAGCTCTGTCAAAACCAAATCCACAGGTAGTCTGGCTGCTAAATGGCTTCTGCAGCATTCTGCTCAGTGCTCACATAATGAAACAGCCAGATCAGAACTGGCCAAATGTTCTATCCCATTAAGCAGCTATAGGCCGTATACTGAGCATCAGTCTCACCCACATAATGTCACAGAGGCTGATTCAATGTGCCGCTTTATATATGGAAAATGGTTTTAGCTTTGAACAGCAGATTTGGGTTTGTTAAAGCAGAATAAGTAGATTGTTTAGGCTTTGTCAAACTAAATTATTATTTATGTATGTTTGCTCAATTTATGCTGTTTGTAAAAATAAAGTGTGACTGTGATTTTTGAAACAGACGTAAAGGGAAAACAGCATTTGTTCCATGACTAATTGAATGCTCTTAAAATAGATAAAGAATGAAAAGTAACTTAAATATTATTTATGTTTATATTTCCTTGCACAAGAAGTGTTACTCATTTAAGTCATGACTAGCTTTTACTGCTTTCTGTTAAAAGTTCTGTTTTGTATGTTTTGCTTTTCTTAACCATTTTATAGCATCTTGTGTTCTCATTCATAACACTCCGTTCGATGTCTCACTATGGGATGAGCCTCAACGCGTATGCAAACAGAAGCATCAATCTCATTACGCCAATCCTAATTGGCTGGTGATCTTGACGTCAACGTCAGGGAATCCACCCACCCTTTAAGTAGCTTGCGCTACGACGCAGTGTCATTCAAACACCTCTTCTCGCTTCAGAGCACATCTCGAATTATCAGTAACCGGGCTAGCTTAACGGTCCACAGACTGAACCCAAGCTAACATTCGGTCGACGGGTGCTTGCCGGTTACTTTTTTGCTTTGCAAGAAGACTGAACAATATTAACACACCAGTTAATATTGTAATCTGCCTCGCCGTTTCTTTCTGTCGAAATAACGGTTGGGGGTTTGGGGGTTTAAGATTTCAGGCACAGACTCACACCAGGTCTGCTCGTCCTGCCTCGGGCTGGAACACGCCCGGGAGGCTATCGATAACCCTGGCTCGTGCGAGCATTGTATGCGCTTCACCATTAAGAGCCTCCGCCGACGGTTAGCACGCCAAGCTAGCTTGTCGGGACAGGACCACCTCATGTCCGCTGATTCGCCGGCCGGCAATCAAGACAGAGTGGCGTCCGCCGCAGAGATTGAGCCCCGCGCTGTGTCAGACTGAGGCTCAACAACAGCGACAGCCGCTGAACCAGAGCCCCACGCCGTGTCAGGCTGGGACCCGGTGGCGGCAAGAGCCGCGAGAGCGGAGCCCCGCGCTGTGTCAAGCTGGGGCTCCCAACTCGACCTCACCATGGTTCCACCCGCGGAGGATGTCCTGGAGTTGGACTATATGGAGGACGAAGAGGATACCTCTGAGTTCCTCCTGACTCGGGTGAGGATGACATCTTCGTTTCATTGGCTCAGGCTGCAAAGCCGGGAGCGATGTCCGCTCCCCCGGGCGAGAGCACACCAGCTTCGCCCGTCCTAAGTATGGACTTGCAGGCTGTGTGTCAACGCGCTGCGTCCAGGCTGGACATCCCATGGCCTGAAGTGGCCAAGGAGACCTCCAGATCTCGCTACGAGGGGAAGAACTTGCCCCAAGCAGCGAGGACGAAGAGGCAGCTCCTTCCAGTCTTTCCGGAGATGCTGGACGAGGTGTCGGTCTCGTGGAGAGACCGCCCCTTTAGCAACAAGGCCCCAATCCAGGGTACCTCCTCCCTGGACTGTGACGGCATGGAGAGGCTCGGCCTGCTCCGCATGACTCCCATGGATCCGCTGGTGACAGCCCACCTCCAACCGAGGCTGGCTTCGACACCGAGCAGGAACCCCATGCTACCGGCAAAGGCAGACCGGTTCCAGTCAGCGATGACCGAACGGGCCTATAAAGCCGCAGCTTTGTCCGCCAGGGCACTCAACGTCTCCTCACTGCTGACCGCCTACCAGGCGGAGCTCTGCGAAGACATGTCGAGCAAACCTGCCGTGTGGGACGAGATCGCAGCGATCATGGACATTTGCCTCCGTGTGCAGCGCTGTGCAGTCCAAGCCACGGGCAAAGCACTGGGAATGATGGTGGTACAGGAGAGAGCCAGGTGGCTCAACCTGACGAACCTTCCAGACCGGGAAAAAGAGGATGTTCTGGACATGCCTATTGTTCCCGAGGGCATATTTGGCTCCGCTCTAGCTTCATTGCAGCTGAAATGCGAATCAAAAAGGAAGGGAGAGGAGGCTCTCCAGCTCTGTATCCCCCGAAGGGTCCAGCCGCCACCTTCAATGGTCCCGCGGCAGGCCTTCACCCAAGCTGCCTCACGTCCTGCCCGGTTCAAGATACCGAAGCAGCAGAGACCACAGCCCGTCCCGGGTCCCCAGCCCAGGCACGAGGCGAGGGGGAGCTGGCCAAGAAAATCTTGGGTTCCGGCAGCTGCCGCTCAGGCGCAGTCGACCCAGGTTTTCAGCCACCAGGCAAGGAAGAAGAAGCGGGCGGCCTGACAGCCTCCTCTCCTCTCCTCGATGAAGGAGTTGGAAGTTCCCTGTTCCCCAGCTCCAGAGCACGTTCCAGTGTTAGATGCTCATGTGTTTTCGGGGTGCCACCATGCCCCCATCTTCCCGCCGCCTCGAGTGATGCCAGAACGTCATCCTCAAGTTCGCGCCATCAGGGAAATGGACTTAAAATCGAAGACAGCAACTTCCGCTGCATGCTTAAGTCACACAAACACATGTCATCATTGTTGTTTCAAAATAAATCATTTTCCACTGTCGTTTCCAGGCTTAAAGCCAAGGGCGCAGTCAATAAAAATGAAAAGAAAAACAAGAAAAACAATAAAAACAATAAACAGTCTGTCGTCCGCCCCTCTTTTGAGAGCGGCTATGGCCTCTCTCAAAAGGCGGACAATAGACGGGATTGTGAAGGCACCACCGCCACGCGCATGCGCAGTGTCGGCCGGGGTTGTCAACCTGGGGTACCACCGTGTTCAGACACTAGAGGGCCCCATAACACAACAAATAGAGACACTGAGGGCAGACGACAGAGCTGTGACATGTCCGCTCGCTTTGAGAAGCGAAAGACAGTAACACGGGGCTACAGGCTACACCCCCCCTCACTTCTCGGGCATTCTGTATTCACAGGCCCGGGGAGAGTCGGCCCATATTCACAAGAGATTTTCTCGCTACTAGAAAAGAAGGCTATATCGATAATACCCGCCGAACAGAGTCAGAGCGGCTTTTATTCCAAGTATTTCCTCGTTCCCAAACGGGGAGGGAACGGAATTCTATATATATATATACAGTATATACTAGATATACTAGATTTGAGAGCTCTGAACAAATATCTCAAAAGATACAAATTCAGAATGCTCACTCACACAAGTCTGTTGCGTCTCGTGCACCAAAACACTGGTTCACATCAGTCGACCTGAAAGATGCGTATTTCCACATCCCAGTATATTACCCACACAGGAGGTTCGCCTTTCAGGGTGTGTGTTACGAGTGCAGAGTACTTCCCTTCGGTCTGTCTCTCAGCCCGCGAGTGTTTGTACGGTGTACGGAAGTCGCGATAGCCCCGTTAAGACAACAGGGTATTCGCCTGGCAACTTATCTGGACGATTGGCTCCTTCTCGCACAGTCGGAGCAAGAGGCTATTACGCAGACGAATATCCTCGTAAAACACATGCTCGACCTGGGTTTTGTAATAAACACAGAAAAGAGCATGTTGTCCCCAGCCCAGACTGTACTCTTCCTGGGCCTACGCCTGAATTCGGTGCCCTTTACAGCCCGCTTGTCAGCAGAGAGAGTGAAAGCCTTCAGGGCTTGCCTCGCTCATTTCCAGCCACCCAAATATGTTCTCTTCAGATCATGTCTGCGGTTGCTGGGGCTCATGGCGTCAGCCATCCTGGTGGTACGACTGGGACGCTTACACATGAGGGAGTTTCAGCGCTGGGTAGCTGCCCTCAGATTGGATCCCAAGCGTCATGGCGCACGGAGAGTGATGGTCACTATGAAATGCGTAATGGCACTGTGCCACTGGCTACACCCGACTTTTCTAGTACGGGGCATGCCTATGGGTGCTGTCCTATCGCGGAAGGTGGTCACCACAGACGCATGTCTGACGGGCTGGGGGGGTATCCCACCCCTGGCTCTGATACCCCCAACTCTGGCCAGAGTGAGAGAACAATGCCACACACTTATCCTGATAGCTCCGCACTGGCCTGCAATGTACTGGCTGGCGGAGATATATCAGCTGCTGTGCGGGCAGCTGTGGCAGCTCCCACTACGCAGGGACATGCTGTCTCAGGCGAGGGGGACGATGTTTCACCCACACCCAGAGCGCTTGGCACTATGGGCCTGGCCCGTGAGTGGTTCAATCTGAATACAGTGGGGCTCCCTCAGAAGGTGATAAACACTATTCAGAGTGCAAGAGCTTCCTCCACCAGGTCTCTCTATGACTGTAAGTGGAGGGTGTTTGAGGAGTGGTGCCTTCAAAAAGGACACATCTCTTTTCAATGTCCTATCGGGGTGATTTTATCATTTCTACAGGACCTGATTGATAAACACAGAGCTTTCTCTATGATCAAAGTGTACTTGGCTGCTATTGCTGCATGCCATGTGGGCTTTGAGGGAAAGCCGGCTAGCCAACATCCTTTGGTCTGCCGTTTTATGAAAGGGGCTCGCAGGCTCCTCCCTGTTTTCAGGTCACTGGTGCCCTTATGGGACTTGGCAGTGGTTTTAGATGGGCTCACTCGACCTCCATTTGAACCCCTGGAAGAAGCTGACATGAAACACCTGTCACTGAAGACAGTGCTGTTACTGGCTCTGGCATCTGCCAAGCGAGTCAGTGACATTCATGCGCTCTCTGTACATCCTTCATGCACTCAGTTTGCCCCGGGGCAAACAAGAGTATTGCTGAAGCCCAACCCTGCCTTTATACCTAAGGTGGTTGGCTCATGTACCCCCATTGACATTGTGGCATTTCCTCCGCCGCTGTGTTCCTCTGAGGAACAGCGGCCAAATTTGCTGTGTCCAGTTCGTGCTTTATGAATCTATATGGACAGGTCAAAAGAGTTTCGTTGTAGTGACCAACTCTTTATATCCTGGGCTAACCCTCATAAGGGCAAGCCCGTTACCAGGCAACGGCTCTCCCACTGGATTGTGGAAGCGATTGCTCTGGCTTATACGAGTCAGGGTTTGCAGGCACCAACGGGCCTGCATGCTCATTCTACTCGTGGACTGGCTACATCCTGGGCTTTGTTCAAGGGTGTTTCCATCCAAGACATTTGTGCAGCAGCGAGCTGGTCCTCGCCGCTCACTTTTGTCCGCTTTTACAGGCTAGATGCCTCTGCTCCAAGTGTGGCCCACGCAGTGCTGGGCCCCGTGTTGAGACAGGGTTCTACCGGTTAAGTTCTGGTTGTTTTGGTAATTTTCGAGATAAGCATGTCTAGCAATACAGGAGTTTCAATATCCCATAGTGAGACATCGAACGGAGTGTTATGAATGAGAACTATAGGTTACGTACGTAACCCCAGTTCTCAGAATAACATGAAGTGAGATGTCTCACCAGACGGCCCTTCTTGCTAAGGCGAAGCGAGAAGAGGTGCTTATTTTGAATGACGCTGCGTCGTAGCGCAAGCTACTTAAAGGGTGGGTGGATTCCCTGACGTTGACGTCAAGATCACCAGCCAATCAGGATTGGCGTAATGAGATTGATGCTTCTGTTTGCATACGCGTTGAGGCGCATCCCATAGTGAGACATCTCACTTCATGTTACTCTGAGAACTGGGGTTACGTAAGTAACCTATAGTTTTCATTTGTGTATGCATGTTTGTTTGTATGCCTGTATGAATCTTTAGGTATTTAAAGCGATATACATGAAGGACTTTTTTTAAATTGGTCATTTATTTGTTCTCAAGGTCATCAGAGGCTTAAAGAGATTTCGGTGTTGTCCCAACGGACCATACCGTTTGCCTATAAGGTTCTAACATCAACAAACTGAAGCTGGTTTATCTGTGGTAAGATTCAATTTTGTTGCCTGCAGTCATAAGTTAATTTGATGGCTTTTTAATATAATTTGGCTTATTTTAAAGGCACACTGCAGTTAAACGGTTATATTTAGGGTGAGCTAGACTAGAGGACAAATATAAAAATGTCTCACAGTCTAATAAAAAAAAAAGAATGATCAAAACATCAAAAGTAGTCTGGCATTTCAAAAACCCATTCGGTTTTACTGCCTGTACATTTGCTTCATGATCAAGGGAATCCAATGTATTTAGGTCAAATAAAGATTTTTAGAATCGTATAATATATACCTCATGTGTGAGGTATATATTATAGGGTGCTGAGGATTTGTTTTAAATGGTAGATGATCCAGCCGTATAGCGAATCATTTGTCCCCTAAACCCTGGGCTTTCAAGTGAAAACTGAATTAAAGTGGAAACTCAGTATTTGATCAGACTGGCAGGACTTGAGTATCGGTACCGCAAAGTGGAAACAGTTTGACACTGGGGCAGTCGATATCTCAGAGGAGGTTGAAAATAACCTTTAGTGTTTCAGTGAGAGCAAGCATGAAGTGCAGCTGAGAAGAGCGAGAAAAACAATTAAGACAATGGAGAGGGTCTGTCATGTTTCTGTGGGATGAGCCTTTCGTACATTAAGTCTAACACAGGGTTAAGATTACTTAAAGGATTTGTTTGATGTTTTAAAGATGAATGACATTTTTGTTTCCACTAAATTCCACTCACAGCATCCTCTGATGTCAGTGATGATGTGTAACCATCAATGTTTAAACTCAAAGTGAAGACAATATGTTCCTGACAGACTTCTGATAATCCAGATGGTGCTTCTGACAAAATGTCTTCTCTTTTTCTCCGAACACCTACTCAAAGTAGATGAATCACCTTCAGAGTCTCTTTCAGTTGTTTAGTCTTTTCACATTCATCAATAACCAGACTTACTGTACTTAGCCATGTATGAGGCTCCTAAACTCAGTTCTAACATATTTTTTCTCAAATCTGTTTTTCAGTGTACACGGATTATAATATAACCATGCTGTGATGCATTGGCGTCAACATATGTGATATTACGATCCATTACGATAGTTTTTTCAACTAGATTTTTTCTGAATGCAGCCTTCAACTTTCTTTAATGTTACTGATATCAACATTTGTCTGGGATAAGGAATAATTTCCTATATTTTATTGTGTCAATGTATTGTATTTTGTCTGCAGGAAGTGTAGTGTTTGGTACTAAAGGAGATACTATTCTGAGGAGAAGAAAACTTATTTTACTCAAGGTTTTGCAAATTTCAACTGCCTACCAAAGGGATGGACATTTTGGCTACAGCTGCTATTTTTTGGTTTATAGGAATTTAGTGAAAGTCTTTGGATTTGTTTTGTCTGTGTAGCGACACATCAGTCAACTTCATATTAGGTACTGTACTTAGGTCAATGATGTAGGTCACCTACTGTGCAAAATCCACTTTCTGATTACAACAGTTTTTTGGGTTGGGCAACCATTAGCCAATAACTAACTAAGGTAACACCCACCCACCTTATCATCTGAATCTCCTACGAGAGCACCAATGTGTATTTTAAATGGAAAGCAACAGACACAGAATCAGCAGTATTTGCTATACGGATTACGCCATGCTACATGCACGATCTGTTTAGTATTTCGAGCCAAACACTTCAGAGACATGTTTTGTATATTTTTGAGACCTATCATATATTGTTGAAATAGAGTATAATAGGGGACCATTAAATCCCAATATGATACACTATGGAGTGAAATAATTTAACTGCATGTTAACGTAGTCATTTTATTGATTCAATAGGTGATAAAGACGGAGAATGCAGAGAAAGTCCAACATTGGTATTCCCGGAGCTGCCTCACTGTAAAATCATGTTGGTGTCAAACAAGGCAACTCGCCTCCTGTTACCATGGTGATTGTGCACTGCATATTGTGCATCATTTGAAAACTGAAATTCATTTTAGAATTCATTTCTATGTAAACTAAAGTAAAAGATGTTGTCCTGTCAGGTTAACATATCCAACTGGGTGTATATTGATCAAAGTATTTTGAATGTTTCACACCTTTTCCAAAGGAGGCCATGTAAGAAATTGTCAAACTGAAATGTGTAGAAAGTGACATGGTGAGAGGGAAAAAGCTAAGTCAATTTACACTGGAAAAAGAAATAGCAGAGCCAGTAAAATATGTCTCAGCTGTGATGATACAGAAGAGGGAAGAGACGCATAAATGTTTAATGTTACAGCATGAGAGCTTCACATAGAAAACTTGTTTGCATTGCTCTCCAAAGTGTGTCAGCCCGTGAATTGTTGGCATGCCGAATGGTCAGGGGAGTTTTCCTAATGGCAAATCAATATGTCAGACATCATTTCATCTGTGGTTGCTGGACTGTCACCGAAGCGTTCCACCTCCGATATGCAGAGCTGTGCTTTCATTTGGGTCATTCCCATTGTATGACATCTATCAAACCGCCCCTTGGAACGAAAACTGGAGTGTCATTATGGAAAATGATTACAAGAAAAGAGCGATAAAACACTTTGTCTGTGGGATGTCTTGCTGTTGTCACCCTTGAAATACTGTCCTTGATGCGAAAGCCTTTTCTCCCTCAGTCATTCTCTCTGTTTGTTTCTCTGCTGTGCCTCCAGTGTCCTTATTAGAAAGCTTACACTCCTCTGCAGTAATGGAGGCTTGTTTTTTCCTCTAGTGAACATAACACTCTTTACTATTATTAAATATGTGTTTGTAATACAATTTAGTGGATTTTAGGAACTCAGGTGGTGACACAGTTAGAATATAAAGCATTACAAGTACACACTAACTTCTTTTTTGTTGCAAGTCTGTACACTGACACTAACAAAGGGTTGGATGGATAATTTCAAATCATAATGAATCTTTTTAAATGACAGTTGAACCAAACGAGGAGGAGGGCAGAGATGTCACACAGCAGCCCAGGGATGACAAGGAGATCATGCAAATGTTAGAAATGAAGGTTGCATACTGATGGCTTTGTCACCAGGGAAATGTGAAGAGGAAGGACTTGAATACTTGTTAACCTGAGTGACAGAGGTTTTGATCGTATTTTTAAATGTATTGTATAGGCAATACAAAAAGGGAAACCTTTGTTACCGTTTAATTCCTGTAGTGTGTTATAGGTTTTTGTACATGTCAATGGTCTGCAAAGGTTACAATCCAACGCCTACATTGGACTCCTTTGTTTACTTCCATAACATAGTGGCATCACTATGTAATACTCTTGGTTAGCGCAGTGCTTCTCAAAGTGTGGTCCCTAGTGGTCCGTGAGTATATTGGTAACATTGCACATTTGAAATAAATAAATACATTTAAGTTTTTCCACACTCTCGCGGGAATATCTCCTCAATGGAGTTTCACTTTCGATAGCATGATATAGCCCAGCGCAACACCTTCATCAGACATGTTGCCACTTGTTTGTACCATTTTCAGGCGATTTGTAATCTGTTCTAGAAAAATGTGATTTTGGATATTTGTGGAGTTAGGTGGTCCGCGAGTGTTTTTTGATTGGTTAAGTGGTCCTTGGTATGAAAAAGTTTGAGAAACACTGGGTTAGCGCATCGAACACATTGCACGTGTTAGGCTAAGGGGCGGGACATCCCTAAGCAGTTGATCAATCACAACAGAGCCGACCAGCTAACCAATCAGAGCAGACTGGGCTCTGGTTTCAGACAGAGGGTGAAAAGAGGTGCTGCTGCACAGGCAGTATGAGAAAAATAAAAAGGTTTTTGAACATTAAAGCAGCACAGTAGAGACACTAAATACAAATATAAACCTGAAAATGTGTATACAGTAGTATGTCTTCTTTAATGTTCATAGAGGCTTATAGAAAATAGGAAGACTGTTTTCTGTTCTCTCTCAGTCTGCATCTCTGGTGGATTTTTAAACTGACTATGTCATTGGGTCTAGATTAAGGACCATTGTTGTGATCTCAAGGGACACAACATAATTCCTTTTGAACATTAAAGCATTAAATACGTCACAGAGGCATAAAATACGAATGAAAAACAAGCCTAATTCTGCAATGATGAAAGAATTACCGTCATCATTTATACGGTATGTATGCAAATATATAGCTTCAACAGAGTTTTCTCTCTATTGTACTTTCTTATATTTGTACTTTGAGTGCAAGACAGAAACAACGGAAGGGAGGCAGGATAAGGAGGAAGGAATGTAGGAGTTCATGTCCCCTTGGCTCAACATGTCAAACACAGGAAATCCCTGTCAGGCTCAGGCAGCTGCTCATCCTGCGTTAGGCCTCACTGAGTACTGATGAATACTGTGTTGGGCTTCTGAGAGTTAATAGAGATGTTATGTGAATTTATTTTGACTGTGCAACCACCTGTATCGTTCTTATTTCTCCCATTACCCCCGGCACTGTTCACCTGCTGGCATTATTCATACTACGGAACAATCATTCAGGTGAAGCTGTGAGCAGAATATTTCACCGGAGACCAGAGAGGTTCACATGTTTAACAGCTATATATATGAGTGTGTACTTGATGTGGGCATCGGTCCCAATTCAAAGGACTGGGGTTGAAATTGAGGGACCATTTGAAGCGTGACATCCCCTCTCTCTCGCCCTTTCAACCGTTAAGTCAATAAAGGCACTGGTTCCCGAAAAAAAAAAATACACATGTGAAAATATTGTGTTGGCAGAGTTTAAGGCTATAAGATTTTATGATTATTAGTTTATGCTTTCTGTACACTTTTGTATAGCTGTGGTTAAAGAGGATTTCTAGCTGCATATTGTGATCAAATAAATCAAACTAGAAAACGTAACTAATTTAAACTTCTGCCACTTTTCACGACAATACGCATTTAACTTTTGTTTTGACTGAAAGCCATTTGCTAAAAACGGTAACATTTTAATTGGATTCCTCTTTTTATATTTCAACTTCAGTTACATTGTCATGCTGCTCTGCTCTTTTAGTACTTTTCCATTTTTCACTGTTCATTACCTTGTTTGATTAGCAGTGTGCAGCACTGCAAATGCAAATGGTTTCATGTCTTTGAAACTGTCACAGCTACACGTCCACGGATAGCTTTATGTTCGCTGCAACCACCTGGAACTTGGTTCCTCTCGACAGTTTGAGAATCACTGAAGGGTTTTAGCTCCAGGTGTGCAGAGACAGAACGATTGTCAAGACTCTGCTACACATATCTTTGCATAATGTGCTGTATCACTATAATGTCAGAGACTTGCTAACACTCCATGACAAACTTAACGCTCAGAACAAAACTCACATCTGTGGGTTTAGTTGATTCAACATAAAGCTATTCTCTCTAATGATTCATTTGACAGTTTATTAGCTGTGGTAAGAAATAAGCAGAAGGTGATCTATTCTGCAAAACGTGTTGTCGTTTGTAAGTCGCTTTGGATAAAAGCGTCTAACAAGTAACATGTAATGTGTTGGTATTTAAAACACTGAAGTTGTGATGTACTTAAAGGAGTAATATTTAACCTGGTCCACTTTGAGGCCATAAGCCTTTAAAACAATATTTTGGCACAATAGCAATTCAACAAGAGGAGCATTGATCTGAGGATTGTTCATTATTGTACTGGAGCGGCTGCCTGCTGCCCGGAGAGGCCGCTCTGCCTCTCAGGAGCTCCTGGGGCCGGCCACAGGCAATACTGAAGGTGAAGACACTTCATCACAAAATGGATGAACCTTCACGTTGCTGGATCCTGCTGCAGCTCAGGGGGCAGCTGGGAACCTTGATGCAGTCTGATGGGGCAGCACATCCTTAAAGAAGCCAGAATGGGCAGTATATCTGTTACGTATAATTTAAATACATTTAGAGAATAGTATTTGGTTCAGTAACTTACTATTATCATCTGCCATCAATGTGACATCCCCTCATTGCTGATAAACTGTTATAAGGCTTTTAAACACTTTTAAACATTTACATTTTTGGCTCGGGGAAAATGCCTTATTGTACATGTAACACCCTGTTACCAAAGTTTAAGTTTAATTTGAATGTAAACTATATATATATATATTTATTTGACTAAATACTACAGTAGGTACCACGCAAACTATTTAGTACATAAATGGCTTCTCTTATTTGAACTCAAACTAATTTAACAGATTTGTCATTAACAGTTAATCAGCTGATTATTTTCCTCTTTATTAAATTCATAATTTTGTCTAATAAATGCAAACAATCGTAAAACAAGGCCAACGGACGAAAGTGTTGTAATTGAACTGCTTTATTTAGGTGACTGACTGCCTTCAGACCATATTATCCGTTTTTTGTAGATACAACAAAGAAAAAGCATCATATCCTCACATTTAAAAAAACAAAACTATAAAATCTATTATCCACAGATAATAGGACCATTCCCAAATTAGCAAAGTTACATAAAGCCCTATAAAACAGAGTGACTGAAGTGGGGAGCCAAAAAACACCACCGGCCATTTTCTGCTGCTACAGTACAGCGCTTTGATCGTGACCACACAGAAGTAGCTGCTGGCAGAATCAGCAGCTTAAGATGAAGAATGGCGAAAAAGCCAAAAAGCTATTTATCACCCCTTGAAGCAATGATAAATAAACTATAGTGATGTGCCAGGGGAAGAAGCACAGGGATTTAAATGTGGACTGTCAACCGTTATTTCCCTCATCTGATGTCAGAAATGTATGCGAGCTGCTGAAGGTAACAGGACGTCTGATGGAGGCTGACAGTCTTTCATCACGTGTATTTGCAGGGACGTTTTCTGCCGCTCTTTGACAACGTGAGAATGTTCTCCTCAAGGCCTTCTGCAGCCGCTCCTAAGCCTGATTAGACAGCACCGTTAACATTTCCTTTGCCAGGAAGCCATATACACTTTTATACTTAACTCTTGAGCTGGGCTTAAACATTTTCATATTAGGAGATTTGCTATGTGGATTTTTCTCGGTAAGAGGAAGTCCCATGCTTGTTAGGTAAGTCATTTTACCACAGAGCAGAAAAGCTTGTTTCACAGTGCTCAGAGGCCTGTCTTTGATTTATAAATCATTTTTACTGAGAAGGAAGATGTCATTCAGTTATTTTGAAATCTAATTTATAGTTGTCCCAGAACCTGTTTTCATGGTCTTTTTTATCTGGATCTGGGAACAAGACAACATGCTCTCAAGCTAAACTGATTGATCGTCGACAATCATATCACCATTACTACTCTCTCCAGAAGAAAATAAAAAGGCTCCATCTTATTTCTGTGTATCAAACGTGTATCCTCATGTCAAACTGGCACATTTGTACAAAAATCGTTGCTATTAAATCTGCTCAGAACTTTGCCGCGACTAGAAAATAGGACACTGTTGGATTTCTCACACTCCTGCCGACTCGGACAAATAATTTGTGCCGACGCCGCTGAGTTGAAATAATAGTTTTTAACGTGATGTCATGGTTGTCAATAAACAGTGCTCATCCCTGTGAGCAGAAAAACTGTTTCAAAGTTTACTTTTGAACACACAGTTGTACTAACAACGATAATCTGTATGTGTATCTTACCTATTGTCTGACAGATTGTTAACAATGCTATTCCTGACACCTGTTGCTGAGGTTCAGTGTTTAAACTTAATTGCAACTGCTTTGATATAAAGTGCAAACCACATAGTTTAATTTTAAAATTAAAGGCTAGACGTTGAAACTTAAAAGCAAATAACATGATGAATGAGAATAATATATGTATGTTTTTTTATGTTCAGATTGTGCTACTTTCATTTGGTTAATTGAGTAAAAAAAAAAGTCATTTATGCAAAGTGTGGTATGCAATCACAGTTTATCAGATTTATAAATAACTAGCGAAATTTCAATTTTTGGATTTTCCGAACCTTCCTCAAAATGATAATGTACATCTCAGCAGTGGAGTAAACTCATATTTCCAGCATGTAGAAGGAACCGAGTGGGATTAATAATATGTTGAAATCACATGTTCTGCCACTGCTGCCCTCTTGCCCTCCATGAGCCTCCCTGCACTGTGGGGATAAATAGAGAGCGGGTCCATTTCGCTCCGGGACATACAGAGCGCTGATATGGGAGTAGAGTTGCTGACAGATGTAATACCAGGACCGGTTGCCATTTGGCTTAAGAAAATGGCCATGCCAACAAATGCTTTGAGTTGATCCATCAACTTTGAGGCCAGAGTAACTACATCCTGCCCTGCTGTGTTCTCACATATACTTTCACACATTGTTAGCTGGGTCATCAATACCAGCTTGAGTGGATCATTTTTTGTTTCAGAGACCAAAGATTAGACCCATGCAGCTCATAACACTCAATTTAACAAGCGAGTCCAGAGCACAGCACCTGTTTGGGCACTAAAATTGCTTTATCGCTCCTTTTCATTACATTTATTTTAATAAAGGCAAGTTGTCAGTCTCAAATTAAGTGCCTCAGCTTTTTGTGCAAGGGGTCTTTTAAAACACTACCAGTAGCTGTGTTTAAAGCAACTCATCTGCCAAAATATTGAAACTCTAAATGTTTAACTTGTCTTCCTGAATGAGCCAACATACAGAGGTTCTGTATTAAATAAGCTGTACATCAAATGTTAAATGGTTTGGTAATGTAGTCAGATAGCCCCTCTCATTCAGTATCACACTAACTGCAGGCCACTTCACTGCATTGGCTTTCAAATGCCTCAGACAACTTCCGAACCGGTCATAAGACCAGCCTAAAAATACAGAATTCCTTAAGTCCAGCAAATCCAAAACCTCAGCCAACACAGCTCATCAATCAGTCAATTGTTTAAGTTCAACTGTCAGTTAAACATGAAAAGCAACCTGACGTACTGGCATTTCTGAATTCATCACCAAAAGGTTTTTCTTATCTTCGCAATGTTGAGCTGAAAAGCACGTGAGTTTTCACAATTTCAACCGGAGAGGAAAAGACAGGATACACACTAATACCTGAAATCAGTTATTGGTTAAGAGGTTATCTGTAACGGTTAGACATAGGCACATATAATAATACCCTAAGAGTTTAGTAAGATTACCAAAACTGTCCAAAACCTAATAAGCAGTTCAATGAAAATGTATTTTCTTAATAGCATACTTATCTTACAGATTAAAAAACCTATAGGAAAGAGCATCAATGCCATCACCGTTTCTCTCAATCCAATCTAATTTCACACATTCCCATTCAGATGTTTGTCTTATTAACATCAGCTCATCTCCCATGAGTACATTTCAAAACCCATCATAAACGGCGACACAGCAAGCGAGAAAATTGCTTCCTGTCATTTTTTTAAATCTACTGCATCTCTCATAGGGAAATATCCAACAGCACCACTTTGTGTCACCAACATGGCAGAGACAGGTTAAAGAGGAAAAAATAAGAACTAGAAATGATAATGAAGGCTTACTTGATTGGTTTCCTTTATGTCAATGACAATTCACTGAGAGGTGAAAATTATCACCACCCTTCTACACTTCCTACCCTCTTATTCTGAGGCTCTGACCACACCATCCTCAAACACAACCTTCATTTTGAATACACATCTTTAAAGGTTAGTGACTGCTTTTTGCACTGTTGAAATTATATTGCAAACATGAACAGACTCACAAGGTGAAAACAATACCAGCGTCAATGTCACGGTTGGAATAAGATACAAATGTGATGTTTGGTTATTCATAATGCAATGCTATTTCAATTCATAACATAATCCGGGACCTTGTATTTTCCTCGTCTCTCAGTCTAATCTGCTCTAGCTACTTGATACATTAGCAGAGGCAGACAGAGAGCATGCTTTATCTGCAGCTCAGTCTCATCTGAGCGGGGAAACCTGACTCTCACCAGCTTCACATTCATCCACAGTTCAGCCTCATTTTCCCAGCAGTACATCGCGTTAACCCCGGGCTCATCATGTGATCCAGCCCAGTGCGGCTCTCAGATATCAACCTGTAGACTCTGCAAGTCCCTGAGAAAGAATCCAGACTATGCAGACAATGAACTCAGACATCGATGTGTTTGAAAGGTAATTCATATTTAAAGAAACACTGTCTACACACACATACAGTTGCAAGAAGAAACCCTTTGTATTCTCCACACATAGCGTTGTGTGTACCTTCCAAACAACTCAACTTTGGTTTCGTCTGTCCACAGAATATTTTGCCAGTAGTGCTGTGGAACATCCAGGTGCTCTTTTGCAAACTTCAAACGTGCAGCAATGTTTTTTCTGGACAGCAGTGGCTTCCTCCGTGGTGTCCTCCCATGAACTCCATTCTTGTTCAGTGTTTTACGTATCGTAGATTCGTCAACAGAGATGTTGGCATGTGCCAGAGATTTCTTTAAGTCTCTAGCTGACACTGATTCTTCTTCACCTCATTGAGCATTCTGCACTGTGCTCTTGCAGTCATCTTTACAGGACGGCCACTCCTAGGGAGAGTAGCAACAGAGCTGAACTTTCTCCATTTATAGACAATGTGTCTTACCGTGGACTGATGAACATCAAGGCTTTCAGAGATACTTTTGTAACCCTTTCCAGCTTTATGCAAGTCAACAATTCTTAATCGTAGGTCTTCTGAGAGCTCTTTTGTGCGAGGCATGGTTCACATCTGGCAATGCTTCTTAAGAATAGCAAATTCAAAACTGGTGTGTATTTGTTATAGTGCAGGGCAGCTTTAACCAACACCTCCAATCTCGTCTCATTGATTGGACTCCAGGTTTGCTGACTCCTGACTCCAATTAGCTCTTGAAGAAGTCTTTAGCCTGGGGGTTCACCCTGCACTGTGAATGTTTACATGGTGTGTTCAATAAAAACATGAACACATATAATTGTTTGTGTGGTATTAGTTTAAGCAGACTGTGTTTGTCTATTGTTGTGACTTAGATGAAGATCAGAACACATTATGACCAACTTATGCAGAAATCCAGGTAATTCCAAAGGGTTCACACTTTTTCTTGCAACTGTATTATATAATACGTCATAGGTCTTGGATCAAATGTTGAGAGTTATAAATGGTAGACACATGGTCTTCATAATAAAGGTGAATTACAATGACACAAACAAATTAGGGTCATTCATTTTCTATCTTGATAATATGAAAGCCATTTAATTGGTTCAAGTGACTTGTTATGCAAATTCCATACAGCTTTATTTATAAAGCACTTTAAAACCTCCAGACCAAAGTGCTGGACAGTCAAATAAACAAACAAACATACAAACAAATCACACAGCACAGCTCCCACACCATAAAAAAAGTACAAGTAAAAACAATATACCTTGTACAAAATACCTGTTACTAGTATACATTTTCATTTATTTAGTATTTTCCCATGTTCCATGCAGTAGCAGGTCACCCTAAATACATTTTAGCCATCCTCTTTATATTGCAGAGAGGATCACATTTGGTAGTTTGGGCTATCTTTGTGGCTCAGCAGTCTATAATAATTATTATAGGATATTATTCTGTAATTGTTCCCCTGAGCGAAATTCAATTCATGTTATCCCCTCAGCCCTGAGCAGGGAGGTGAGAGCAGTGACAGCGCCTCAGGGGCTATGGGGGGGATTTAGTGTCCTGCTCCTCATTACTTTTTAGGGGGTTTTGTTGCAACGACTGAACCTGCGAACTGAACTCTTCTGTTCAGGGTCAGTTTCCCTAATGATTTCAGCCCACGGTTTCACACGCTCTCCTCCCAGTATTTCACTCCCACTCACTCGCAGCTGTATTTCTGATAAGTGGGAGAAAAACACAATCTGTGGATAATGTACCAATAAACTCAGCGTGCTTCCTGGAGTTGATTTTCGGGAACATTTTGATTGCAGGGACGGTCAGGATTTTACCTATACTCTTGTTTTTCCGGCATAAATCAATTCAATTCATTTTCTCTCCCTCTCAGGGGCCTAAGCAAGTCCCAGCATGCATTGGATGAAAGGCAGAGAAACATTGGAAGAGTTGCCAGTTTATCATAGGCCTCTGATCAGTGATTTGCATAAATCAATTGGTACACAGTGTAATGAATCAGAGGGGGGATATTATTCATCTGCGTAGTGCTATCCAACAGTTTCATTACTTTGATCTTATCTGAGTGTATTTGTGTAATGCAAACAACTGTGATCACCACTGTAACGGCAGCTCTGCACATTAGACTGCTGGTCAGCAGCCATCAGCCAGACATTACATAGTGGACGATCAATGAATTGAAATAACAACACGGCAGTCAAAAGCAGATCTTAATTCAAAGCTATGTGAAGCTTAAACAGGCTTCTTCATTATGAACTGATTTTCACTGCTACCTTAATGCTGTGCTTAGATGCTGCGCAGGCAAAAGCAACACCACGGGGGGGCTATGGGGGCTAGCTATACTTTCACCAAGTTGTTGTTGCTTAAGCACTCATTGACACTTTTTTTCATACTGATATTCTGTACAAACTGTGAAGTCCACTGAGGCAAATGTAACATTTGTGATATTGGGCTATATAAATAAACATTGATTGATTGACGTTGTTATGTTGTTAAATAAAAATTAGAACAAGCTAACGGCTAAAACATGGCTTATGGCATTTCTTAGCTTGCACAAACAATCAAACTTCGCAGCTGGAGAACATCACAACAGAAATACATAGATCTTAAATTACACTGATGTTGCTGCGACAGTCATTTTGTTCAATTTTGAGCACTGCAGCCTTGAGAATGAGTCCATTTCAATAATATACAAATATCAGCATCAACTGCTTCTTACTCTGGCAACAAATTATTTTTTAAACTAAGTTAATGAAAAGCATTCCCACTCACGGCATCCCAATAAAAATGCTATTTGTATACCTTCACCTTCCCCAAAATGCCCACCTGGGTGTATTTTGTTTTGCTTTACTACGTTTCAGCAAGCACAATGTGCTGCAGTGGCCACAGAGCCAGGGAATTTTTAATGTGTATGGCAGCCTCGTCCGTCCCACGGGGGTCCAATGAGAAGGAATATTCGTGTTCTGAGCTATTAGGAGAGCAGAGACTGAGACTGACAATGAAAAACACCAGAGAGGAGGCTCGCTGTCTCCTCAGCAACGGATATTTTTAGAGGTGGTTTTTTAGACGTGGCTCAGATGTTAACAGTGGTATAGGATGAGTGTTGTGGAGAGAAACAAAGGACGACGCCCTGCATCAGTAGATATGACTTTGCCCTTATATTATATACAGATAATGTATTGTGGATTTGGCACTGGCTTAACGTGACGATAAATTAATGTTTGTATTAATTGTTTGCTTTGTGAGACCTAAATCACTACCCAGATACTCAGAATACTTTTACACACACCACTGATTGTTAATCTGCATGATTATCAGGTAATTTTGATAAATAACTATAATTAATCAACATCAAAAACAAACAAGGGCGGCTTACAGGTCCTTCAAATGTGTAATTAATTGCTTTATAATTGTCTTTCTATAGGCTACTAAGAAGTATTAGGTGAGAAATGGTCTGATGAGGAGTGGTGTGCAGACATGAGGAGGATTCTGCCTAATTACATTCTGTCTAATGGCAAATTGGAAATGTTTTATTGAAAATCTGTTACATCTTTAAGAGACTTGTTAAAAATAATTATAAAATATGTAATGGGCATAACCTATAATTACTTAGACAAATTGAAAGCCACTTAGGTTGTATGCAGAACATTTGCATAGCTAACTCAACGTGTGGAAGATATTTGAAAAAGCACAGATCAAATACTATTATGTATTTCAGGTGTGTGTGTGTGTGTGTGTGTGTGTGTGTGTGTGTGTGTATATATGTGTATGCATGTTTGTGTATTGACAAGAATAAAGGTGTGACATTGTGACATAAATGGGGGGAATTTAAGAGTATGCTTCAAATATAAAAAGAGAAATTCATATTTGCTGCAGGTAGCGATGAGAGTCTTGTTTAGTAGCTGCTTCCTGTCACGGAGTTTGAATCGGGGTCCTCGATTCAAAGGACAGGGATTCAAAGGATGGACAGGTGCATGGATGAATGGCTAGTGTTAGCAATAAAACAAATTGTGGTGTCTACCATACAACTAACAGAGTAACAACACTGGGCCCGTGGAGGGTCTTGTTCAGTGTGCATCAACTCCCCCAGGCTGGGCTCTTATCCCCCCTCACTCCTCCTCCTGCTCTTCCCTCTGCTGCTGGTGATGTGAGAAGAGAAGGAAAGCAAGGGATGAGTGCTCTGCTTCTACACAGCAGATGTTGGGGGAATGTGGGACTGAACTATCAGCGAGGCAAAGACATAGAATCTAATGATTGATAGAGTCTCCGAGAGCAGAGAGCTGCTGCTGCTAAATTTCCCATGTGCCTCTCTGGGTAGTGTAGGTGTAATGACACAGAGAGGCAGACAAATAAACCTCTGCTTCAGTTTAAATAAAGCCTGAACAATCTGAAGCATGTGGTTTTTAGAAAAGGACACACTAAGAAATGCTTTACTTGTATACTTTAACCTGTTGTTTAGTTTTTTTAAATCACCAGATGTTAAAACATACTTTAGTATACAATAAGGGGAACATGAGAACATCATGAACTTGGGATAAAAGTGAGTATGAGGTCGCCATTGTCAGTATGTGTCTGTCGATATGTGAATGTGCCACATGTGCATACTTTATGTATGGTGTATATGTAGTATGTAGGATTTTCATCTTCTGTTGAACTGCAGGACGGAGCCCAGAACACATGTTCTTACGGGAACATTAAAGTATATTGTGTTGTATTGTATCATATCGAAACGATGCCTCCAATGTGAATTAAAAGAGTAAATAAATGTATCGTACAAAGTTGAATATTCATAATCAAGACACCTATATAAAGTATTATGCTCTTCCATTAAACGTACTTATCTCCAGCTTAATATATCACTCTCAGGTCAAACTTAAAAAACATGTACCGTTTGATAAGTATCACATGTTGCAATAGTTAGAATAGAGTTAACTAGGATATTAAAGTTGGGTTTAAGGAACGGGAAAAACAAGTAAATAAAAGGTTGGATGCTGCTGGAATGGAAACAGTATTGCCTGATTGCAGCAGGAAACAGCCCCAACAGCAAGACATGGACCAGCACACACAAAGGAATGAGACTTTTCCTCCAGTGAAGGAACTGCTGATCCATTAACCAGCCGACTGAATGTATCAGGCAAAACTGTGACATGCATCACTTCAGGAAACCGACACACGCGTCTATTCTGAAGGAAATAAAATACAGCCACAATGAAATAGCGAAAGCACGGGTTTAGAGAGAAAGAAAACATCATTAAATTCCTCCACAATCAGAACAATGTTGTATGCTACTGACTGAAGCCTTCCCTGACTTAACAAGAAGTGACTTCTTGCACCCATGAGCCCTACACCATTGTTAATTTAATGGCATCCTCTAGTACTCTTTACTCATATTTCCAGTTTCTTAACCCATTAGTATCTGTGCTGGGGCAGGCTTTGTTTGATGGGGCTGCCATGGATTGAACTAGAGGGTTTTAATCTGCATTGATTGTTCATTGGGCTGGCTTTGTACCGGGTCATGAAAGGGAAATTCATTAGCATGCACATTCTCTCTGTGGCATTTTGGCAGGGCGACAAAACAGTTATCCTGAAATGTTGCATTGGGAATTAAAAAGTCTTTGCTTGTTGGTAACCAGGGGACGTCCTCTGCTGCTTTTAACCTCTCGTTCAATACCAGAGCATTTCTAAAAGACTGAGGGCTCTGTTTAAATTAATTTGTTGGGAATTACTGTAGATATTGTTCTGGCTGCAGTGCTGCCTAAGAAGCTTAACTAAACTAAGCATGTGGAAAATACTGTAAGTTATGTGTTTGCACACTTTAATTAGAAATTTGAGTATTTTTTTTCATGTTTCTCAAGGTTCAAGGTTCTTTATTTGTCAAACGGACCTAGCTACAGTGTAGTTATGTCGATGAAAATCTTGTGTCACAGGCTTCTCCAACAGTGCAACACAAAACACAGATAAACAGAAAAATATTGTGCAAGTAAATAGTAAATACAAAAAGAAAAATAGTTTAAAAAAGTGAAATAGTGCAAGTCATTGAAATATGATATATTAGGTAAATAGATAAATATGTTTTAAGTAGCAGCCAGATGAATATTATATACTTGCATAGAGCTCCCTGAACGTTGGTAATAGACGAGTTGGGATCGTGGCGAAATGCTCTCCGCAGATCCATTCTCACAGCGTTAATCAACCTTTTTCTTACTCAATATCAAGCCACACTTATTGTTTTTACTTCTTCAACTCGTCTATTACCAACGTTCAGGGAGCTCTATGCCTGTGGGAGGAAACTGTCCCTGAGTCTGGAGGTTTTAGTCCGGATGCTGCGGTAGCGCCTGCCAGACGGCAGCAGACAGAACAGTTTCTTCTCTGTTTCTCTCGTAAAAATAGCTCAGTCTTCAGGCAGAGATTGAGTAAACCATGGTTTTTACTTTGACCTAAATGAAATAACCCGTGTAATAAGAAAAATGACTCTGAACAAATGGAACCAGTTTTCAATTACACAATTGATGTACTTTGAAATGCTACCAAATTCCCCATGTCTGCCTGGCAGGACCATAAACAGAATTGATGGGTCTCCACGTCTCAAAGTTGCCCCTTGTGGTCCAGGGAAAGATTTATTTTAATACCTTGCATTTCTCTTGCTCTGAAATATTGCACCTGTGTAGATATAAAAGTCCAGAGAACTGGAAAAGATTTGTGCGGGTTAAAAGAAAGAAGAAGAACAATCCAACGTATATTTCTTAGTGATCCAGAGTTTGATGAAAGACACAGGAATCTGCAGCATTAATATGCATTTGATATTATGTCAGCTAATGAGATCCGTTCAGATGATTTAAAGAAGATAAGGTCGTTGTTTTTGATCTTGAATCTGCTTTTGTCTCCCAATTAGGTGGTCTGTGCATTTCTCAGTCTGTGAAAATACCCCGAGAACCGAGACCTGGAGAGTTTGACAAGATCATTCGCCGGCTGAGTGAGAACCCTAACGCCAGAGTGGTCATTATCTTTGCCAACGAAGACGACATCCGGTGAGTATCTTCCCTGCTTTTAGTTATAGAACTTTTAACTCAACTTGTCTAAACCACTGCTTGATACTCCCTTTATAACATTTACATCACACTTTTTGTTCGATAAGTTGTGAGGAAACATTAAGGGAGAGCGGTTAAAGAGTTTTTCAAAAATCGGCTAATGTCTCGTGATAAATGTTGTTAAGAAATGTTTTTACCAGCATAAAGGAATGAAATAGCATTTTCCTTGTGAAAAGTCTATTTAATCTCTGCTGCTACTTGAGTTAAAATGGCAAATATGATTCTATTTGGCTGTAATCACATTTTCTAAAGTGTCGTCTCCTAGGATGTTGTAGACAAATTGTAGCTCTGCGAAATAACTTCACAGTAGAGAAACTGTACATTTCTGAGAACTTCTTTACTTGAGGATTTTTCATTTCATGCTACCTTAAAAAGTGTACCTTTGGATGGAAACAGTGCATTATTAAGCCATTTATTTGACAGAGCAGGTTAAGTTAACATAAAACACATTTATCAAACGGTGAATCTACTGAGACTTTGTAAGTGAGGGTTTAACTGCACTCTAAGATCATGTTTGAGGTCATGTGATATCATGGACTCTCTTGTTCTTTCCAACTGAAAGCTCTGACATTTAGTCTGGTGTCCCCATCTATTCTGACCACACTATTATGAAAGTACATTAACAGTGACTCAGCACTCCTTGTTGGGGCACAAATGTATTAATTAAAATGAATTCTCTAATATTAAGACTGCATTAAGAACTAGTTAATTAGCTGTAGGCTGAATCAACACACACAGCTCTGTTGTGGCGTTGTACGGGAAATGTTTCCTGGCAACCAGTTAGTAGGCCAGCGTATTCCTGGTGGAAGTGGGCAGTGATTTGGGGCGGTCTCTTGATGATGTCCAGGGCAGAAGCCCCAGTGCTCATTGACTTAATCCAGTCCTGATAAGGGGTAATAGTGTGGATATATAGTAATTACAGAAAGCTAGGGGGATTTCAGGGCTGCATGCCTGCTTTATCCTTGAACCCAGTCAGTGAGAGCTGGCAGCAGCTTATTAAGAATCCAAAACTGTCTACACAGAAAGTATGAGCTGTTTGGAGGGAGCCCTATAGTGTTGAACTAAATAGAATATACCTCCTCATCTCAGCATCTTAAACAAAGGAAAATTAGTGCTTCGTTTTTATAATCTCTGGTAGATCGGTTTGTCCTTGGTTGTTATTGAGAAAAAAACACGGCTTCATATAATGAAATAGGAGTACATTTAATTAAATAATCCTGTACTGTGCACTTCAATCAAGTAAACATTAAAAACCCTGATTACTTAATGATAAAACATAATGTATGTCTCATTCACATAAGCAAGAACTTTTAGGGTATTTTTAATCCAACTTAAACTCACACTCTGCAACAAGTCTTAACAGACCACTGGATCAAGCTATAGAGTTTAAGGTATTGAGTCCTTTTTCCATAATGTTGTCGGACACTTATTTTGACAATGTGAGCCTGTCAGCGGCAACAAATAAGCACTTATAGCGACATAAGTTGCTGTGAGGAATTGCATGGAGTGATTACATTGCAGTCTGTTTAGCTGCTGCCATCTTTTGCATTCTCGGACCAATTTCAGATAACTGTTGTCCCTTTTAGTCGCTAAGATACAAAAACATGAGGAAATAGGTCTCGGGTTTAACTTTATTGTGAGTTGGAAAGTGAATATGAGCTCAAACAACACCTTCACTGTAGACTTATCAGCCTGTCGAGTCATGTCTCTGTTATGTAATCTCCTGACAGTAAGAACATATATGTTTCTCATTTTTCCTACATTGAGGAACAAGCGGTTTAAAATACAGTAAAATGCTTAATGTGATTGTTTCTTGGTTCCAGCATCTTTGGGGAAATACGAGGGGTGGTAATGCTTTCCCGTCTAGATGGCTGTGTTTAAATGTTATGTTGCTGTGCTCAAGCTTTCCTGATATATTGTCCCTCCGCTGCTACAGCTCCCCAAACGTACTTCCATTGGCAACAAGCCTGGACAAATGTGGCAGGGGTGTCATTCTGCCACAGTAAGGAAGAAATACTCCGCACTGGGAATGCAAAGTGTGTCTGTAGTGGCTTTACAATTCTACTTGTGCCTCAATGCAACTTTGGCAAGACTCAGAACAGAATAGAACACTCTCGTTATGGGATAACCTATATGACACCACACTTATTCATAATGATGCATTTAAAGAGCCTTTTGACATTGCATCTTCTTTTTAATACAGAAATTCACGAAAGCCTTTTAAACTCAACATTAAATGTGATTATTAAACGTTACTGTTCTCATGTGTCTCTCAAAGGCGGCTCCTCCAAGCAGCGAAAAAGGCGAATCAAACCGGCCATTTCATCTGGGTAGGTTCAGACAGCTGGGGCTCCAAAATCTCCCCCATATTGAACCAGGAAGAGATGGCCGAAGGAGCCGTCACTATCCTCCCCAAACGGCAATCCATAAAAGGTATCCATTACTCAAATGCTAGCAATGCTTCTGCCATGCTTCTGTCATGTTTCTGCCATGCTTCTGCCATGCTTCTGCCTCTTGTCTGCTTATTCTAGTGAATGTTGGTCTCCAATGAAAAAATTGCTTTTACATCCAACATAAATGATTTTTATTGAGGGATTATCTTGTAATGTATTTTATGTTTTCTACCACTTACAAGCTAATTTAATAAATGTAGATTGCAATCGCTACTTCCTAGTAACTTTTGACATAAATGTTATTATTGTAGCGTATCAATGAATATTCTCCTTACTCCATTATTAGAGCTACTGACTCCTAATAATGTTGGTAAAGAGTTGGTAAAGTGCACATACAGTTGTTATGGCTAACATAATATGCACTGTCAGACCTATAATGTATGATATAATGACATAATGTAGTTATTTGAAAACAACCTAACCATAGGAGATTGTATTTTTTGTTTCATGCCATTGAACGTGTATATACTCTCTTATGGCTTTGGAAAATTCTGCAGAACATTTAGAAGAAGACATGTTTACAATGTCAAAGAAAAGAAAATGACAACTCATCAAAGTCAGCGCAGTGAAATGATAATGTCTCTTTGGATCTCTTTCAAATGCATGACCTCATTTCCACTGTTAAGCTAACAGCAAACCAAACTGAATTTGCATTGCTAATATTTTTGATTGCAGAGCTTCTGTTCTCACTGGGCTTTGAGTAAATACTTGGCTCATTTGAAATCATCACCAAAGATATCCACCAGGACCCAGGCCCAAAACAGTTTACATTCCACTTAGCATATTCAGATGTAAAACGTGATAAATTCAATTCTAACAGCCTCTCATTTCTTTCAGGTTTCGATCGCTACTTCGTCAGCCGAACATTAGAGAATAACAGAAGGAACATCTGGTTTGCAGAGTTCTGGGAAAATAACTTCCAATGCAAGCTCAGCCGGCACGCCGTGAAGAAAGGATCTGGCATCAAGAAATGCACAAGTGAGTCTACACTTAATAGCAGAGAAGGCACTCGGTCAATAGAAAGCACTCAATCAATGACCAAGTATATCGATCGGGTCTGCTGTGAATACATTATGTGTGTGTAGATGGTATGCTGGGTGGATGTATTTGCCATCAGGGAGAAATAATCACGCTCCTCTAATTTAGGTTAAATCTAATGGGTTTAGATAAGTGAATGGGAATCTCTAAGTTTGTCCCGGAGAAATTAATGTTCCTATTACTCGTCTTTTGGCTACTTCAATTTGCAGTGGTCGACAATAGCGATCACAAAACTATGCCGCCACATACACTCAAAACATAATCAATAGTAAATCCAATCAGGCCATGAGAAACAAGCTTTCAGATCGTTAAAATCAGTACACTCTCCAGGCCCGTCTCATCCCAGTGTGCAGAGCAACGCTGCATCTCAAGTAGTCACGGCTGACAGATTCAAAGCTTGCACCCCTTAAAGTTTCCAGGCAATACATTCCTATATGTTCGGTGGCGAATCTCACAACACACAACACATCTCTCTAGAAGCTGGCTGTCTTCTGCTTTTGAGAGTGAGAGTAGGGCTGCTCAATTAATCGTATTTTAAATCACAAATTACGATTTTGGCTTGCAACGGTTATCAAAACAACATAATCGAAATAAAACGATTATGTATTTATTTTAATGATTTTTTTTTAAATTGTTTTTAAAAAAACAAAAATTCAGTTGAATTATGCTTAAAGTTCAGGGTAATCAACTGTTAAAAACAGACTGTTCACATTTTTTTTTTTTATAAATGGACGTTTTCAAAGTAAATGGATAATCGTTTTTAATAATGGTGATATCAATTATTGACCCAAATAATCGAGATTATGATTTTTGCCATAATCTAGCAGCCCTACAGTAAGTGAGAGTGGATTGTCTTGAAGGCTTGCACCCGTCTTTCATTTGCATATACTTTTTAAGTCCACATAAATTGCGTGTTGCTTACAGACACATAATATACGCATTATTTTAAACAATGTCAGGTAGAAGAGACTGCCAGTAAACAAAGTACCAGTGCGATAGTGCTTAGAAGAATGTCTATGCTTTTAAATCTCCAAGAGTGGGATGATATGTCATGTTAATTTATCTTTGAAAGAAAGCAGAAAACTCCCACACACTGTCACTTACTGCTAGAATGTTTACAATTGTGTTTTGGCTTTTACAACTTTTATTGTATAAAACAGAAAGCATAGTCGCATAAATAAACACAAAGAAATACCCTCAAATATCTAACACATAACTAGAAGTCGGTTTAGTAGATTAACAAATACTTTTAAATAGCGGCCTATATAAGATACAAGATTCTAGATGTAAGATACAGGAAATGTTCCCATCCCAGTTCAAGAGTTGATTAGATACATATCAACTGCATTTTCTGAAAAAGTCTTCAATGTCAACTTGTTTTGAAGATAATGTGGTACTTTGATACTGTAAATGTTGCTTTCTAATCCACTGGACAATGCAAAGTCATTATTATAGGACATAAACTAAATTGTTACAACAGATTAACAATCAAGGATAACAAAATGAGCAGAGATGTAATAGTCACCTGCAAAATCAATCTCCAATCCACACGTGATCAGTTGTCATGGTGGATGCTCTTGCTTTAAATTGCTGTAGGCTCTGTTCTTCCTCTCCTCAGAGGCACAGTAAACATCTACAGGCAAGAGGAACAATCATTTCAGTCAAGAGCCTTTTGCAAGAACCATCCTCCCCATTGTTCATTTTGTAAGCACCATTATTTAATGTCCCCACTTATGCTGTTTGTTAGCCACTTTAATTCTTCATTGTATAGACCATGCATTACTCTTCAAGTAATACGTTGGAAGCATATGATAGGATAAATCTTAAAATATAATCTGTTGTTGTTTTAAAATAACCTACAATGTCAGCAGTATTTTTAACAACACACTTAATAATGAGGAATGAATAATGTTTATCTGTGTAAAGCTTTAATCAACAACCAGTGATTGGAGAATTACATTCTTAAAGTACTTACATGATTGTCTGGGCATGGAATTATCCTATCTGTGTAGTATCAAAGCTTTTAATCGCATACTGCAAGGCATGGGAACAGATTTATTTTCAGGTGATTTTCCAGCACTGAAAGGGACTGAGAACAACACTGTGCAGATGTATAATTCAGGTGCTACTGCTGCCATTTCCCCCCGTTGTTTTTGTATCTGCTGCCCCAGAGGCCACAATTCACTTTGTAGCTTCAGATGTACAATGTAACCCCGAGATCATTTTACTGCTTTGTATGAAGGGTGCAGCAAAACTACTATCCAAGGATCTGAGCAGGTCATAACCTCATAGTTTATTGCCCTACATGTGATCAAATAGACACACTGTACTGCATTATACGGAGGAACAACTCTCAGTGTGAAGCAATACAATTCAACAACACCACACACTACTTCCAAAATGTCAATCAAGTTGAATCGTCACTTCTTTAGAACAGTTACAACAACAATTGAACAGTATAAGCTGAATGAAGTGAGGCTGTATTTTGTGTTATTTGGAATTAAAACTCAGTACATGTTAGGTGCAGAAAGTCAGGTCTGTTGTAACAAGTGTAGTTGAGATTGCTGTAGTGTGAACCAGCAACAACAAAAAGGTGTATTCAGTAGAGTGCCTATCTCCACCAGGAGCAAGATGGAGGCAATTTGTTTTCACCACCCTCCCAAAAACGTGGTAAACTCTCCTATAATCGAACTTTCGTCATCCTAACCTTGTCAGATGTTAGAGGCATATTTAAAAACATTGTTGGGGTAGCAAATAACTAATAGTGTTGTTGCTAGCCGTTAATTCACACTAATAGATAAACGATGAATTATGTATTACAATCCACATCTGTATGAATTAAAGGTGGGGTAGGTAAGTTTGAGAAATCGGCTCGAGATACACTTTTTGTTATATTCCATGGAATGCTCTTAACATCCCGATAGCAATGAATATCTTAAGTGTTTTGACAAAAAATCCATAAAAAAATGTCATCTGTGGAAGCCGTGGTACTGTAGAAAGCACGACCAATCATTTTAGCCGGCTCGGCTAAAATAACTGGATGGCCTACCTGCCTGTCAGCCTTCCATCGGGGCACAAACTTATCTCGTGCCCTCATTGGTCATGTGCGCGTTCGTGTGTGTTGGAGGAGGGGCTCTGTAAGGAAGTCGCAGATTTTCTCCGGTTGTGTATTTTCAAATTCTAGCGATCTCGAGCCGGTTTCTCAAACTTACCTACCCCACCTTTAACTGCTATCTCTTAGTGTTCTATATTTAATTGATGTAAAGCATTTCTAATCATTGGGCATGCTCCATTATTTGAAAGCTTTCCATCAGTATCGAAGAAACAACGTGGTGTTGGATTGTACAGAATATGCGGGTGACTGGAAACTCATGATTATAGATTCCAATTACATGAGGTAAAAATGAAGAACACACAGACATTAAACTGGATTCTTTGCCAAGTTGAATCCAATCTTAGTTCTGTTCATTAAGAGCACAACACATGTGAATAGTCAGACAAGTGAGACAAATTGGTAATAAAAGAAACATTTTGCACATTATCAAGGCATGAGATTCACCCCTCCAATCCCAGTTGCATCGGACAGAAATAAGCCGGGCTGAAACATCAGCACAAGTACTTACTGGTGTTAGTCCTCAAATCTTCATGTTGAAAGTGCTACAGCCTAAAACAATGACAGAAGATGTTGAGTGTTTTACTTTGTGCACCCTAAAATATGCAACATACATGAAAGTAAACAGAGCAGAGCAATTTGCCAACAGCCATATCATGCAGCACTTCCTATAATTAACATCTTCTGTGTTTCGGGGCTGGAGGCAAAGGTGAAAGCTCTGCAGGAGCGCTGCCTTTTGTTGGCGTCGATACAACAAATATCGAGGTTTAACATTTGAATGAAGCAAACTGACTTGACTCACTGTGTTGCTCTGAATCCCTGCAGTCATGAGTCATCACGGATACCAGACACGAGCACATGCCTCCACAGTTGTCCATTGCTCACTGAAGACATGAAGGACTTCACCTGCAACCCAGCAATAATCTCTCACTTCTTCGATTCGCTCAAGCTGAATCGCAACCGTCGAGCTTTAAGTAAGGATAGTAGAACACAGAGATGTTCTATTAACTGTGGGGAAACAATGATTAACCTGCAGTAGCTTAGAGTACTTTGAATGATATCAATGTATAAAACACATCCTATTGTTAAACCAATTTCCCATTTTAGACATTTCCTACAACAATTTTTTAAAGGGCATTTACATGATTTAAACTGGTTGGCTATCCATAGCATGCAGCAGCAACATGTAGTCTACTTCTTATGAGCAACTGTGTCTTTTTTAAGCAAATGAGGATGTTTTGTAATGGTTTCCAAGCACCTCACTAAAGCCATATTAGGAGATTATTTAAATGTTTCTAGGGACTTGCAGACAGATGGTCCAATGCTACATTATTTAATGTTTTCTGATCCAATTCAACAACAATTTCAGTTCAGTAATAAAATGTAGAAATAACCGTGTTACTTTGGGAATGTGAGACAATTTGAATGAACTCAAAAATGCAAAAAGTCAAAAAAAAACAGACTAAACTGGAGAAAAAGAAAGAGGTATGAATGTAATCTGACACATTCTAAGACTTTGTATTATATTATTGAATGCGCATGGCAAGGGTTACTAATAATGATTACTTTCATGCTTGATTAATCAGCTTATCATCTTAATAATTGATTAAGTGTTTGATAAATTAAGGAAATTATTCAAATCCATTCATCTAATTGATAAAGCTCTAACCCTCGTGGCCCCGGAGAGGCAGGTAACACTCTGGCGATCACAGGGCCATTCACACTTGCGGGCAATTCAGAGCCAACAATGACCCTGATTTCTTTGCACTGGATAAAACCCACACTGACATTGGGAGCACATGTCAACTCCACACAGAATAACTCAAGCTGTATTTAGGTTCTGTAGAAGGGTGATATATGCTAAAACTAAACATCAAAGGAGATACTTCATTAAAGATTTGTTACAAGGCAACATCAAAACGAGTGTCATATTTCTGCACAAATAAAGAAGACAAAGCATACACCTGTCGGAACAATAGTTAATAAATGATGTATCTAATTATATTTAGAAAATAATATAGTTTGGGGTTTCCAAACTTTGATGTAAGGACTGGTTTGGGTTGTATGTCACCAGGATCAATTTCCTTTGAAGTGTTTACTCAATACACATTTAAATAATCTGCTTTTAGTCATCATTTTTAAGTTTTACTTTCATTGTTTTCCCATTACTTGATAGTGTAATTTGAAATCAATATACTGGACACTTTCACCTGCACTATATGAGGTCATAATCTATGCAAAAGTATAACATGCACATATTGCTTGTTAAAGTTAAAAGTCAAACATGTTGTTCTTTTTAGCTAAATGTTTTTTAAAAAGTGATGGAAACTTTATACAGAAACGTTTGGCTTTTAGCTGATTGTGCAAACCTCTGAGGCATCTTGCCATCAATGTCAAATGACTTTATGTTTGAAAAAGAGAGACATAACAGTGAGTGTGACAGCCATAGGAAAAGACTGAATATCCATGCTTCACTTTGTCTGTAGCATACATTCACAGAATAACTGGCGGTATCCAAGCTGCTTAAACATTCAGAGCTTTGTCGCTGATGGTAAATTGCCACTTCTCAGCGAGCAAAGACTAAGGGAGTATCTACAGTCGATAATAACAACAAGACAAACGAAAACTATTCATCCGTTAAAAGCCAGCACTTGTTAAAATGAAGTGTCTCTGTTGAGATAAGAAATGGTTTCCACAGAGATCTTACAATGTGTGTAAACCAAACGTGATTTCACTCTATCATCTGCTTCATGTTGCTTTCTCTTATCTGATCATGATGCACTGTTTACCTCCCCATGTGTTGTTCCCGTCTTGTAAACAAACCTATGAAATACACCTTAGAAAAGAGCACAAATAAGTTGTATAGCATGCTAGCCATCCGTTATTGAAAGCAAAGCCACAAAGGACTGAAATACTGCTCCCCTGATGACAGTAAGCTGATTATTTAAATTATACGTTTATGTGTAATTACACAATATCAGAGCCGCAGCAATAAAACCCTTTCAGTAATTAAAGCCTGCAAAAGCACCGTGTGGCCAATTTTCACCAGAGAGCACACATTAGCACATCACATTTAATATGGTCACTTTCCACTTTTCCGCATTATGTGTTATCGACATGCTATTCAGAATCACACTTTCAAAAATCATTCTTTGATTGTTGAGATTAAATTAGATGCAGCTCTAATGAAAATTACTCTATTCACTCCAAACTGAGTAGACTTTCAATTCACCTTAAAAGAGGGGACAAAATAAATATACCATGTGATACAAATGATCCTCTATTACAGAGCGTCAGGGTTTTTGGTTTAACTTCAATAATATTCACAATCACTGTCTTCAATGTTTCTGAATACAAGATATATATACTGGATGCATGATTGGTAGTACTCTAGTGAACCATGTTATGTATGCAGATGATCTTGTTGTGCTGAGTCCATCTAGCGCAGGTCTCCAGCAGCTTCTTGCTGTTTGCTCTGTGTATGGTGTGGAACATGATATCAAATACAACGCCAGTAAGAGTGCTGTCATGATCTTTAGAACCAAAGACGATAAATGTCTTAAATTTCCTGATTTTAAATTGTCTGATATTAATCTTAGTGTCTGTAATAAGTTAAAATATCTTGGACACTTTATTACAGAACAAATGACAGATGGTGAAGACATTTATAGGCGATGCCGCGTGATATATGCACAAGCAAACATTCTCCTACGTGAGTTTGGTGCGTGTACAGATGGAGTGGAGATGTCTCTGTTCAGAGCTTATTGCACACCGCTCTATACGGCACATCTGTGGTCAAACTACAGAAAAGCAAGTTTACGGAAACTTCAAGTAGCTTATAATGATGCCGTGAGAATATTGTTGAAGAGACCTCGATGGTCTAGTGCAAGTGAAATGTTTGTGGCTGCAGGAGTCAATACTCTACAAGCTGTTTTAAGAGATCTCATGTATAAATGTATTTGCCGGCTTAATGACTCTGATAATGAAATCCTCTTGGCCTTATCGAACATAAGGTTTAGTACTACACGCTACCAATCACAGCTGTGGAGACATTGGTATAGTTGTCTCTTTGTAGGACACTGATTTAAATTATTCTTAAACTATGAATTCTTTTTATGCTGTGTATGTAATTTATTATATGTAATGTCTTGTCTTTTATCTGGACCCTGAGTCTGTAATAAAGTTTTCATTCATTCATTCATATCATATTTCCAAGGGGGATTTGTTGCAATGCTGTCATTCACATGCTTTTAAAACTTTGCAAAGTGTCTCTCAAACTGCTTTTTCTGTCACACTCTTGGAAATAACACTACACGCAAATACAGGAAACCATATTGAAAGCCTTAATGGGTTTGTTAAGAAATAGTGAAAATAAGCAGCCCTTTAGAATGAACGAAAAGCAGTGCAGTGATTGGTTGTAAACAAAAGATGGTTAAAGCGGTGGGTCTGCATTTAATCAGCCCCCCTCATTACAGCTGCATTATCTGGACAGTAAAGATAACTGTATAGTAAGTAAAACAAAGCTAAACAACAGGTTAGCTTCATCTATTATTTATAAAGTCAAAACTTGGATTTACACTCAGTTATGTTAATAATACAGAACCAAATCTGCTGCAGTAATTAAAATGACGCATTCTAATACAACTGACTGATGCCCTTTACAGACATGTCATACATAACTTCATCTATCTGTAAAATTATAGATTTCTATTATTTAAACATGTGTCTTTTCACATTAACCCTCTTATTGCCTTTGTTTCCCCCCCTTACTTTGGTGTTCGCGGTCAAATTTGAGACAAAAAACATTAATCATCACCAAATGTAATGTAACACCCTTTCAAACTGTAAATATTGTATCCGACTACTGGTATACATGAAAACTGCAGTAAATATACAAAGAATAGACACCGAACATGTATTGCGTGTGCCAGGTGTGATCCGTGTGGGGGGATGGGCACATAAGAGCGGGAAATGTGTCAAATTGTTCTGTGTGTGTGTGTGTGTTTGTGTGTGTGTGTGTGTGTGTTTTATCTGATCCGAATGGTTACTAATTCCTTTTCTTTATGGCGGTCATTTTTTCAGCAATTGTATGTTCAAATGTCTACTGTGAAGGATATCATAAAGCCTAAATGCAATCGAATGTAAAACAAAAAAGTTAAGATTGATGAAAGTAGTAAATCGGTCAGATTTGACCCGAAGACAACAGGAGGGTTAAAGAGGCTCTATGCTTTTTTGCGTGTAGTGTAGTGTGTTGAACATTTGTCTGTGCATGTAAATGATCTGCAAAGGCTAAAATCCCAAAGTTCCCTCCAGAGCGAGTTTCTCTCCCACACACAAAATCCAAAAACAAACCTGAAAATGAGCATAATGTGTCCATGTTCCTGAGGCTTTATTCAGACATGCAAGAAATAGTTTTGATGGCTAATAGTAAGGCCGTTTCCTGTTCTCTCAGTCTGCTTCTCCGATGCATTTGAAAACAGATGTCGTCGTTGGAGTCTTGATTAGGATCATTGTTGTGGAGCGTGAGGCACACTTATCTTCGCTTCTCTGTGAATCCACTGATATTTTGATAATGATAATGAATCAATGTCACTATCAAGGTTTTTATCAAGTGAATTTGACTTCCTTTTTAATAAAGTGCGACAGTTCACATGCATTGAATGATAGGATATTAGGGTTAGTTTGATCACTTATTGTAACATGCTGTGTGAAGGCGTTATGCTGGACGTTGTTTTATCCATTCATGGATTTGAATCGAAAATCTGTCAGATTATTATAAGGGAGAAAACAGCAGGGTGCATATTCAGACATGAGAACATTAAATTAACGTTAAATTGCCCTTAGATCAACATAACGGTGCATGTTTTTCTACTTACGCTACTTTAACAGATTGAAACTTAACTTAAAGTGGACCTATCATGCTATATTTGAAACATATATTGTAGGGCCATACCTATATAAAACATGTCTGTGAAGTTTTTTTTTCAAAATACCAAACAGATCATGCATTTTAGCCATGCCTCATTTCGCTGTATTTGCTCTATTCCAGCCCTGTCTTCACAAGGGCTGATTCTGTGACGTAGCTTTGATGCAAATGAGCTGCAGCTAACCACGCCCCCCTGCAGGAGAGGGGAGCGTGCTCTGATCAGCTGCTGGGCTGTCAGAAGAGGGGGAGGAAAAGAGATCTCCGTCCTCCGTGTTTTATTTTTATATGATTATATAGAGTCGTTATTCATTTGTTTTAAAGCTCAATAAATAACAAAGAAGACCTTTGACCGGCACTTTTCTAATTTTGTCCGGAAGATTTAAACTGTAACGGACATGTTGACCGGCGAAAAAAAATCTAACTGAAACTCTGCCGCACGGTCCCCTCGTTCCTTGGAAGAGGCGGAGAGGTGGGTGTTTGTCATCTGCTGGTGGACTACCGGAGAGCAGCAGGAGCAAAGGCTTGCCTCGGGGAGGGAGAAAGAGAGCCAGAGCGTCCACAGCGGAGAATAAACAGAAGTGCAACCATGGCAACCATGCGCGGGAAGTCTTCTTCGCTGCTTTTGTGGCAGACTACAGCGCCACTTACAGGCCTGGCATATGTACTACAGCGTCTCGAGCGCTTTCGAGCGGCAGTGGCCGTGGCCCAACCCCCCCAGGTGGAGAGTTGCCCATATAGGTGGAGCACCCCTTTTCTGACGTCAGAACAATTTAAATCTGGATCAGTCTGTATCAGCTCCGTTGCAGCCCCGTTTTTAGAGATTTGGGTATGGAGGAAAAGAGAAAGGGTTGTGTTTTCTGACACTTGGTGAGTTCCCTGACACACCGGGGACACATATTCATGTATAAAAGATGTACAAAAGTGCATTTTGCATGATAGGTCTCCTTTAACTTATCTCAGTTCAAAGTGTCCTGCTGTCACTCTTTCTGCTCAACCTATCCAGCAGGGTATTGGCTAGAAAAAAAGCGTTACGCTGATAATTGAAACCTTGCTCATCCGTTAACACATTTTCAAAGCTTTAGAACAACCCCAGCTATGATTAATACACACCTGTCATAACTAATTACATTAATGCTGAAGAATGATCAGGCCTGTCTTGCTGTGTCTTCTACTCCCCCGCTAACCACTCCATCACGCTCTGCACTTGTGATGGATGTGTGGTGCCACGTGACTAAACACTAAGAGTTCACATAAACAAGACCTGAGAGAGCTCCCGACCTTACTGAAGCGTTTTCCCAACTTATAATGGAGAAATATTTGCTTAGAAAGTTTAACTAATTCTTCAGGATCTTTACATCATGATGCAGAGGAAGGCAAATGCTGTTCTCTACTGCAAGTGAGACAAATGAGGATTTATGACAAAAAAATTCTCATTTAATAATGTTATCAGTGATCGACAGACCATTATGACACAAGGTAGCACATTTCTGAGATTATGTGACTTTTCGCCAATCTTTAAATAGATGAAATATGGTTAAAACGAATGATGGGTTCACAATTGAGTAATCAAGCCGGTTGAAAGGCTTTCATTCCTTGATTTTAGCAATCACTGTTTATTTCTTGCATTTTTTACAGTGGATCAGTTTTATTGTTATTTTATATTTGTCATTCAAATTGAATATTCTAGTCTTGATAGTCTCTCATGATAACAATGACTAAGCCATCAAAAGACATCATGGGAACTTTCATAAAGTCAACTCACTCAGTTTACTTATATGTAAACTGAGTGAGTTATATTACCTGCAGTATTTAGGAATCTTTCAAGTATGTAAATCCATGAGTTGTAATATCTGTTTTTCTTTTAGACCATGAGCGGATCGGGAAGGACTCATCCTACGAACAAGAGGGGAAGGTTCAGTTTGTGATTGACGCGATCTATGCCATGGCTCATGCTCTACATAACATGCACAAAGACCTCTGCCCTGGGAAAGTCGGCCTTTGCTCAAAGATGGAATCCATCAACGGCACTCTGCTGCTCAAGTACATCCGCCACGTCAACTTCACAGGTGGGTACTCAGAATCCAACAAAGAACTGCATGCACGTATTGTATGCAAATTGACAAGTACTCTGATAAATGTACAGTATATGGTAGAATAAGAAATGCGTGTTACAAGCTTGGGTACACAATGGCCTCCAATTATCAGGCTACTGAATGTAAATTACTCCCAGCAAGTATAAGAGGCTGAGATCCGTAGGAGGGTGACAATCAGCAGCAGAACAGCGCGTTTTATCGTAGTTGATGATGTGCAAGAACGGTCCTTTGTGAGATTTCCCGCCTTATCTTGTCAGCATTGAATTGCCCACGCAAGAAATCTCCTGCTTGAAGTGCACTGGCTACGTATTTAAAATTGTACATAAATGAGAAGGGGGAAGAGAGTCACCGCACAGAGCCATCAAATACAGGCATAGATAGTTTCCCTTTCCCTGTGGCTGTTCTCTGTAGACTCAAAATACATGTTTTAGTGTTACTATCAAATACAGTGGGTTGTCATATCTCGAGTCACACAAAAAAGCATCAGCTGAACACCTTCAAACAATTTAATGAGCCAAAGTTCCAACATGACTTCCTGTCTACCACATGTTCAACTAGCTTCTGCAATTAATGCAACCCCTTCTGAGCATGTCTTTATTCAGTTTTCATGTTGTAAGACAAATTGGCATTCACCACTAGAACTAGACCAATAAATAAGGGAGGCTGTTTTTTCCAGTTTATCGTAATGGTGTATATACTGTATAGGCTGATTAGTAACAACACATTGAAATACAGAAATTCCCAAACAAGGTTTGAAGCAATATACGTAGTTCGACCACCACAGCACACTGACGTCTTGATCTTTGAACTGTAAGATTTTTTGATGGCATCTGCATATATATTTTTATGTGACGATATATCCATATCAGAAATATTAACAAATCATATATTTACATCAGTATCTGCATCAGCATACAGTTTAATTGAAGTTTGAGATTATAATCCTGCTGTTATGAAAATATGCCGCCAATGGACTCCTTTGTCTAACCATCATCTGTATACTGCTGTTTTATCATAACTATGCAAAAGCCCTTTCTAGCATGAGTGTGCCATTGTAAGCAGAGAAAAGGCACCCTATTATGTAAAATCTTCAGGAAAATAACAACTTTAACATTTAAATACCAAACAAAAACTGAGTGGATTGCACTTATGCTCTTTTACAGTTTCTCTGTGTGTGTATAGTGCCTAAAGGGTTTAAATAGTATTTCTAAAGTCTCCTCAGTTCATTTTTTTGTGGATTTTGGACAGCAGAAGCTTTGTAGCTTCATTGTAACTCTTGAGCTTAATATAGTAATACCTTGTTTTTATATTAGATTGCTGTTGTTTACAGTATAAACACATGAATACTTATACAAATTAAACATTATCACAGCAAGTAAGATGCACATTGAATAGAATTCCTTTAATGACATTGCATGAGATACAACAAAATAAAATACCAATACTGACCGTGTATACACCACATATAAAAAAGTAATACAGATAAGAATACAAAGAAAGATATATGAAATATATATAAAAATAATTTGTATTTTCTATTCCCTCTAAAAATAGTGAGATGCAAGGAATGTTTGCTATGCCTCTATATACACAAGTAATACATATGGAAACAAATACGTACAAAGAAATATTAGATGCACTTGCAATGTAAACATATGTGCAATTCGATATAAGTAAATATAAACTTTCTAAACTTTAGTTAATTATAAGCTTATAGGTTCAAAGAAAGTATTTGTATAAGGAGGTCATGTATGCAGCATGTGCTGGTTTCTTTTAAAATAACACATGTATGCAGAGCAGGGTCTGACTCAGGTCAGCGTCAGCATTTACAACTTGAGTTAATTATATGTCGGATCAGCTGAGGGTCAAAGTGTTCATGCAATCAAGCAAGATCTAATGCGAGCAGTTTTACACAATCTCAAAGCCGCTCCACCCTCACAGATGATTATAGAGGAAAGGATGCATTTATTGGTATGACAATTACAGGGGGGGGGGGTGTCGTGGGGTGAGGAGGAGTCACACCACTGCAGGTACACAACAGGAATAATGTAAAACAAAGGAACTTCTGGATGAAGTAAAACACTGCTGTTCAGAGTGTATTCCAAGCATCAGTGATACTGTGTGGCTAATGAACACAACTGGAGGTGTTAGAAACTCCTACTGGTTAATCCATTGTGTAACCCTAACGTGCAATGTGGGGGTTGCATACATTTCAACAGCACTGTTCTGGAGAAAAGTTGTATTATAGTAGTATTGCTTAAATGCCATATAACTTATTTTCTTTAAGCCAGGTTTGGATAAATAGTTGAATTACACGTATTTGACTAAGGGGCCTTATTATGTTTTTTGGGTTTTCCCTTTCCTGCTGAGTGTTATAGCTTTGTGTGCATGTAAATGGTTTGTTAAAATCCCAAAGTTCCCTCCAAAGGGAGTTCCCCACCCCACCTCAATTGGACTCCTTTGTTTACTTCTGTAACACCATCAATACGTAAAACGTGGGCTTCTATTGGCTAGCGCTCCAACACATTGTACGTGATAAGGGGGCGAATGTCTCTAAGCGGTTGACCAATTCTGAATTATGTTGTTGTTGGATGAAGGCACACGGTATCTTGCAGCCTCAAAAGGGCAACAGAGGAGGGATGGCAGACACAATGATAAGCTTTGTTGTTAAACTAATTAAGGTTGCATTAGTAAAAAAGGCATTACTTCTCCAGAGGTGGTTTGGTTTATAGATTACGAGGTTCAAAGTAAAAACAAAGTAGTAAGGAGACAAGGCAACATGGGTCTGACTAAAATATGGGTGCATTATTTTAATAATGTAGTCAACATAACCTTTATTGTTCGGGATATTAAAGGTGAACCTGACACTTTGTTTGCAGCGGTTCGTTTTCATCCCTAATGGATATTGAAAAGAAAGACTGCAGCACTCAGTGTTTTATTGTAGGCCACATCTTCAAAGCCCAAACAGAGTGTACCTGCTCTCAGTGCGCTTATTATGCAAGCAGGTCAGTTGAATGAAGATGTTTTCTGGAGTCATATTTGTTTTTGATTTAAAATATAGAGCAATTTCTCAAGCATTGGAGTAAAGCTTTAATATGAAGGGAAGTTTAGCAGCTGGTGATATTGAATGTTACCGAAGCGTTTTACACTGCGGATCATAAATACCTCTAAATAGACAGGAAAATTAGGTTAGCTGACGTTTAGTGCTTATCTTGATTCTAAAACAACACATCAAGAATCACTGATGAGGATTTAAATTTCAGTGGCTAGGTTAAAGCTGTAACAGAATAATTATCTAAAGATGATAAACTCATTCAAAATGCTGCAGATAAAATACTCACAAACACTAAGGAAGGAGAACACATGTCATATTATCATGTTAGATCCCTGCACTTGCTCTGAGAAAACTATAGAATTGTTTTTGAGGTAAAGTCACTTGGCCCAAAATATAAATAAATAGCCGATATGTTTGCTGGGTGCAAGTCAGATAAGTCTGCAGGGACGAGTGAGCTGGTGTTCGCCAGAGTTCAATCTGGGCGGTTTATAGGGCGGTGGTGGCGAAGTCGATAGGGACTTGGCTTGGCAACTGTAAGGTCACCAGTTCAAGTCCCGGCAAGACCAAGTGCTACAGAGGTGTCCCTGAGCAAGGCACCGTTCCCTACACTGCTCCCGGGCGCCGTACATATTGGCAGCACACTGCTCCTAACACTAAGATGGGTCAAATGCAGAGAAACAATTTCCCCACAGGGATTAATAAAGTATATCAAAATCAAAAAAAAAAATCAAATGTGATGAGAATGTGTCTATTATGTGTTCACAGCTGAAATCAGCTCCCCTATGAACTAAGATATGCCCCAACTGTAGCCATTTCTTTATTAAAGTATAAAGACTTTCTAATTGTTTCTTTATCAATTTGTTTTTAAACCTTTCTATACTTTTAATTGATCTTATGTCACACATATCTTTTCTATCAATTGCCTGTAAAGCACTTTGCCTAAGAAAAGGTGCTGTATAAATAAACGTTCCTTGCCTTGAAGTATAGCAGATTATAGAATTAAACTTCACTTCTTTATGCATTCCTTTAAACCCAGTGTTATGTTACTGGATGGCTCGTCAGCACTGAAGTCTTTGGGCTTAGTACAGGCATGGCTAAACAAATCAATGCTGCACATTACCGGATACTGCCTTGCTTTTAAGCGTCTTTCTGCAGAGAATTTAAAAGGTTTGTAGGAAAACAACGGGAATGTCCACATGATTCCAGTATATTCTGGGAATTGTCTACAGATAATCGCTGCTGACTAAAGGAAAGAGGAAACCCAAGCACTACGGATATTGAAGATTAAGATAATACTTATTGATGCATGGTTTTAAGATAGTGATGCTGGGTATACTCACAAGTGGTGCTCAATGGTTGTAAATGCATGTTTTACAGTGGATGGATGGTTGGTTTTTCAAGGTAATCTAGGAAAACATAAAGTTAACCTGATGAAGCTGTGAAAATAGTGTGATTAAAGGTTGGCTGTAACATCAGGTTCACACACTGTCAATTAAAGCTGAGGTAGTATATATATATATAGTTGAGAAGTATATTCATTTGGATGTATCACAGGATCATACAGAGCATTATATGGTATGTTCATATATATATATCTACTAGATGTATTCCTCTGTTCAGATCAATGCAAGCTATTACAGCAGTCTATGAAAGGATGTCAAATTAAAGTGTGTGTACTGCTTAATAATGGATCTTGCCTGTCCAGGGAACAAGGAATATTAGGCTTCGCAGCAAATTGAGAGGGTACGATACAGTCTGGGGGGATGAAGTATTCCTGAGGTTAGTGTCATAAAAGAGGGAAGGCTGAAAAGATAATCAACACTGGCCCTTAACTCGGCCCAATCCAACGACTAATAAACATGTAAGGCTGGGCTTCCATTTACAATAGAAGTCAATTACAGACTCCAGCTGCTCTGAATCTTGGTTCTTTGCATCGAAGCAAAGTACAGTAATTATGTGGTATTGTTAGGGGTGTAGAAAATGCCTTCATCAAAGCGGCATACTTGCTTCAACAAGGTATATGCAGGAATCCTGAAGTCAAATGCACTCTAATACCTTTTAAGACCCTTTCCATACATTTTAAGACCTCATCGCCACTTCGAGTTTTAACCGGTTACATTGGCGACACACTTTACATCACATTTACTACAGTATTGATTATCCTTCCTCCTTATCTTCCAACCATTTGGACGCAAACTTGCATTTCCCCATAACGATGTTGTTTAACAACCGGCGTAAACGGACCTTCATGCGCTATCAAGCAGTGAGCGTGCGATGTCCTGTTCAGATGATGTCAAATCCAACAGGATGCCATCAATAAACTACACAGAATCACACTACACACCTACGCCATGATTACATTCAGGCAGACTGGAGAATACAACCTCTTTGGACAACTGATATACTTATTGAAAACAAGCTACAAAATGTAATACCTTGGAAAATGCCGTTTAGTACTTTTTAATAGCCTTCATTTTTGCTAAATTGATTGATCAACTTGTAATTTTTAAGACCCCGCAGACCCCCTGTTCAAACAGCAATATATATGACTCGTTCTGATCAGTTTTTATAAAACATTGCAAACACATTGAATCTTTTATTGGCATAAGCTAATGGTGTTTAATGGATTAGAGGGGTATTTTACGTTAACTGCAAGAGCGACATCATGAAAATGTGTGCTTGGTTTGCATAAATTACATTGCATAAAGTTAGACACTTTAATCCAAAGCGACTTACATACAATACTGTGGCCAACAGGAGCAATTTTGGGTGAAGTGTCTTGCCCAGGGACACAACGACATGCTGACTGCAGTGGGGTTTGAACCTGTGCTCCCCTGATCCGAACACCAACGCACTAACGCACTGCTCCACAGCCTCCCCAAAATTACAGAGAAAGGCTTGGAATTTCAACTAGCTGACCAGTCACTGGGAAGATTGAGAACTTTTTGAGGATCAAATACAATAAAGACACATTTCACAGCCATTGTGGAAAATGCAGTGAGTAAATGTGGATCATGTTTATACATCGGTATGTTCACACACACACACACACACACACACACACCATGTATACATCACTTCAGGGGACATTATATTGACTTACATGCATTTCTTGGAGACTTATCCTAACCCTAACCAACACATGCCTAACCCTAACCCTTACCCTAACCCTAATCAAGTCTTCACCCTAAAAGGAATGATTCCCCTCATGGGGATCTCCAATTTGTCCCCATAAGGGCGGCGAGTCCCCACACGTGACAAACAGATGTAGGTCCCCACAAGTATAGTAATGCTAGGACACACACACACACACACACACACACACACACACACACTTTAATTCCAAAGAGTATTTGGAAGTGTTTTGCAGTGTTTTCCTTTCAAATCTGACATGGTTAATTAATATGCAGATTGCTCATTTTTGCTGTCTGCGCATGAAACTTGTAAATGTAATTTTGCAAGTTACGACGTGAAACTAATCGATTACGGAAATCAAATTAGTAGAAATATACATCCCACTCAATTCCCTGTATTGCTGAGATGTGCAAGAACATTTTCATAATTGCACATGACTGCCTGCTGTTTGCTTAGACATGCCCTCTAGATAATGCAGCAGGATTATACTAATGCAACACATCCCATGGGTTTGATCAGATCTTTGACACACACACATTTGCAGACGGAAATAAACCGGTCTGCTCTGAAAGCTTGACTTACAGGTTTCCAACTTTGATTCAAAGGTTCAATCGATACTGAGACCTATTCAAGGGAACAACAAGCTCAAATAAATAATTCCTTTTATCGTTATGAGGGGAGTGTAGTCAATGCTTGCTGAAAATGAATGACTCCCTCCCAAATGCTGGACAACACACAGTCTGGTGTCTGGACATGATGAATATCCTTTGCACAAAAATGCACTCTTATCTCTTTGAAGTAGCTCTCGGATGTACTGTACACACAACATCCAAATATTGACAATGGGAAATCCAAAACACATTTTATGCAAGTTAACTAGGGGCATTTTCAGCCTCACTTTTCAACAACCACTACAACATGTTACAGAATAGCTGAGTATTCAGGGACTGTATTGAGGAAGTGAAAACACATTTGGAAGGAGCAAACAGACAGATATTGGGATGCAATTAATGGCCTTTTGCTCAGAGACACTCTGTGGTGGGCTCTCATCGTGAAATCTGTGAATTTCCCGTTCCTTTACACCACATTTAATAACAAGTTGTGAAGCTGGAGAGAGGTTTGTCGGTTGACTCAGAAACAGGAAAGCCGAGAGATGAGAGAGATCTCAAAGGGGTAATCAAAATCAGTTCTGTCATCCGTTAGCACTCTGGATGGACCGTGTGGGTAACAAGCAATTGGGGCAATAAGCAGAATGAAGGAGTGTGAAATGATAAGGGAACATGAGCGGACAGCAGCCCTGACCCTCCTCAGACGACCAGGACCACACGGCTGTCAACATCTATTTAGCTCCCTTCAACAGCATTAGCTAGAAGTCTCCTTGCAGCTTCATTTCATCCAAGAGCATTATGGGAACTGCTCGGGTGTGTACTGTATTGTTGAAAACTGGACCTCTCAAAGCCACATAACTTTTTTATTTTCATCCTCAGGAATTGCTGGCACCCCAGTGATCTTTAACGTGAACGGAGATGCTCCTGGACGCTATGAAATCTACCAATACCAGATCACAAACAACATGACAGAGTACAAGATCATCGGTCACTGGACAGACCAGCTCTACTTAGACGTATGCAGTTTTTAAAATACTACTTTAAATATGTCTTAAAGAATGTATGCTTGACTTTTCCTACAATCCGAGTGCCAGTTTTTTGTGCTGATCAGTCACGATTGAGTGTTCCCTTTTCTGGTTGGCATTGGAATTTAAAACACACAGGGTAACAAATGCTTTTAGTCAATACAGAGGTAGTTGCAAAGTATTAACACTACATTTCCAATCACAATTCTGTCTGTCAGTAATAAAGCCTTTTTTGGCTAATTCTCGTTTTGACAATTGCCATCATTGCATGATACAGGAATACACCATTTTATTTTCAATACATGGAGCAAAGACTCTATATTCTTTTGTGCATTTAAATACAAATATAAAAGATTTGAATGCCGAACTTTCTGAGGAACAATGCATCCTTATCTTTATCTGAAAAATGTCCATTTTCACAGCCTCACTTACTTTAAAAAGTTAAGCTACAAGGTTATACAAATAAATAATGTCAGTTTAACAGGAGAAGGCACATGATGCAGTATTGTTGAGACTGCAGTACCCACGCAGACTTTGTTTACTTAACTTTCCCTCAGTAAGTGCAACATTCCTTGGAGGTAATTACACAGCGAAGTTGTTTCCTGTTGAGTTATAATTCATGAGTTGACACAATATTGTCTTGATAAAAAGGCTGAATCTTTCATGTGGTGAATATCCAAATTTACTTTGTTTTTAATTCAATCATGCACTTGTGTGTAAACAAATCCTCCAAGTGTTAATTGAATTGTGTCCTTATGCATTATGTATGAATATGAAAGTGACGGGACAACATGTAGTGAATTGTGTGAATTCTAACCTTTAAAAGGTGCTTTTTAGTGCTGATTATGAGCTTGCCCAAATGTGATAATACTGAATAATTGTGAAGTAGCTATGCAACTATTTCGGGTTATGTGAGTATAGAAGGACATGAGTATATTAGAAAAACAGTTTTAGTATGATGGGAGTATTTGCGGACATGAGTATATGAGTAAAACAGTGTTAGTATGATGAGGTGGAATAAACTGGTAGTTTTTGTAATTGCTTTCTCCCTTCCTTCCCTTTTCCCCACAGACGGATGAGATGCAGTGGCCTGGTGCATCACAGGAAGTCCCGTCCTCTATCTGCAGCCAGCCCTGCCGCCTCGGACAGCGCAAGAAGACGGTGAAGGGAATCCCCTGTTGTTGGCACTGTGAGAACTGTGATGGCTACCAGTATCAGGCAGACACTTACACCTGCAAGATGTGCCGCTTCGATTTGCGGCCTAATGCAAACAACACTGGCTGCGATCCCATTCCCATTGTCAAGCTGGAGTGGAGCTCTCCGTGGGCGGTGATCCCAGTCCTCATCGCCGTCCTGGGCATCATGGCTACCCTGTTCGTGGTCGTCTCCTTTGTACGCTACAATGACACACCCATTGTTAAGGCATCGGGTCGAGAGCTGAGCTACGTGCTTCTGACGGGTATTTTCCTCTGCTATGCTACAACCTTCCTCATGATCTCCACTCCTGATGTGGTTATATGCTCCCTGCGAAGGATTTTCCTCGGCCTGGGTATGAGTATAAGCTACGCGGCATTGCTAACCAAGACAAATCGGATCTACAGGATTTTTGAGCAGGGCAAGATGTCGGTCAGTGCCCCTCGATTCATCTCCCCCGCCTCGCAGTTAGTCATCACGTTCAGCCTGATATCATTTCAGCTCCTCGGAGTGTGCATCTGGTTTGGTGTCGACCCGTCGCAAGCCATCATCGACTATGAGGATCAGCGTACATCCAATCCTAAAATTGCCCGTGGTGTTCTGAAATGTGACATATCAGACCTCTCCCTCATCTGCCTGCTGGGTTACAGCATGCTGCTCATGGTCACCTGCACAGTTTACGCCATCAAGACCAGAGGTGTTCCCGAGACGTTCAACGAGGCCAAGCCCATCGGCTTCACCATGTACACTACCTGCATCGTATGGCTTGCCTTCATCCCCATCTTCTTTGGGACCTCACAATCAGCAGAAAAGGTAAATAACCCATATCTAAATAAACATTGAATTTGTATTCCTATTTTTTATTTGGGAACAGATGCCAGAGCAGTCACTTCATCAAATGAATTCACCGAAAAAGAACAAACTAGAAGTGAATCAGTGGCGGTTCTACGGGGTGGCACGGGGTGGCAGCTGCCACCTCAGAGAAATGCCTTGCCACCCTAGTTGGCAGCTTTGTTTTGAAAGAAAAGTTGTGGCTCTAATCTCTAATGTCCGTGTGCAAGTGAATGCAGCACAAGACGCGAGTCTTGTAATCCCTCCCCGGCCCTGGCGCGAGCGTGGAAATATGATTGGCGGCGATTTCATTTGAACGGGGGGACAGCGCAAAACGAGAAGCATTTCGGATCCAAGTAGATGGAAGGAATAAGGTATTTGCGGTCTACAATGACAGAGAAGAGACTGTCAAGTTTGGCTGTACTCAGCATTGAATCAAAATGCATCATAGCTTTAGATCTTAATAAGTTTGTGAGGCGTTTTGCTGAACAAGATGGTAATCGCCACATTCAGCTGTAATAGGCATGCCAACTTGATGCTCTGCTCACGGATGACTCGATGAGCATAATAAACTGTTAAGATGATGACCTTACGTGTGTATACCATTTTTCTTCTTTGTGGACTCTGCCCCCAAAAAATTGTTTCAAGTCCTGAGAAAGTCAAATAAGACGGTGTGTAAAACTTCACTGCCCAGCTAAAAAAAAGTAACCACTTTGATTTAACTAGGCCGGTAGGTAAGGACTTTCCACTGGATAATAACTGCAGCGATGTATAGGTTTTAGCTGAATACACGTTTTTTAACCCTAACTGATGCAGTTAGTCACTTCTTTAATGTTTGTTCTTTCTGATGTAAAGTCCAGGTTGTAACTGTTTGCAGTGAAGTCGTGGGGCGCTGAACTGTTCCTTTGAATCTTTTGAATTTTGATATATGATATAATTACTTATCTTTCAAATTTGAAGGAGGGTGAGCAAGCATCTTGAGGAACCTTCATCATTAACTCCTCCAAAAAATATAGTTTATTTAATCATAACACTGAATATGTGAATTATAACAGTGATTGACAGCTGACAGGAATAATATGATTGTTAATAGTATCATATTAATTTAGAAAAGCATCGATGAGACAGTTAATTAATGTACTTATTGCAGCAGTCTGCATAGATTTGGTACCCCTGCTGGTCTAAGAGTGAAACAAACTCATTCAGTTATTGTTCAGTTAAAATTCATTAAATTATGTCTGCCACCATCCATCCATCTCCATCCATCTTCTTCCGCTTATCCGTGGTCGGGTTGCGGGGGGTAGCAGTTCCAGCAGAGAGCCCCAAACTTTCCTTTCCCTGGCGACATCAACCAGCTCTGACTGCGGGATCCCAAGGCGCTCCCAGGCCAGCGAAGAGATATAATCCCTCCACCTGGTCCTAGGTCTACCCCTTGGTCTCTTCCCAGCAGGACGTGCCTGGAACACCTCCCTAGGGAGGGCCCAGGTGGCATCCTAACTAGGTGCCCGAAATGTCTGCCACCTTATTGTGACGACCCCTCCACACCACGTGGAGTGTCGTCTGGTTGTGTGTGTGTTTTGTGTGTGATTGCAGCTTCCAGCTGCAGCTGTCTGATGAGGCGCACCTGGTGAAACAGGATATAGGAGGAGCCCAGCCGGTTACGTGGCTCACTCCTTTGGGCACTCTCTCTGCGCCAGCTCCAGGGACTTGTTGCTGGTGTCCATTTAGTGTTGTGTTTAAACTATATATTCTTACCTCTCGTCTCGTCTCCCTGTTTTATGTTACAGCCCATGAGCCAGGTTGTAACAACATAATATTTATATGTAAGGCTAATATTTATATGTAAGGCTTTACTGATGTGCCACAATAATGTTAAAATATAAATATTGTTGCTTTCCAAGTTAACATTAATTGATGACTGCGATTAAATCAACATATACTTCTGCCAGGGGATTCCACCCCTGAAATTCTCCTGCCACCCTCTTGCCACCCCATGAATATTTTTCTAGATCCGCCCCTGAAGTGAATTCATTTACTCTTGGATGTTGGCTGTCACTTTTCCATTTCTTTATATTTCCTATGTGCCTCATTGTGAAGGAAATGGCCTCTCAAATTATGTTTATTGTAAAGGACGTCCTCTTGTGTTTGTAGATACTGCCGCTATTCATCAGTATATGATGGGCTTTGTGCTCCACTGTGGGGACTACAATGCTTTTAAAGCTGTTACGTGAGGATAATTCCTTCACCTCAAGTTTGCTTGGATATGTTTTCTTTAATTGTGTTTCTGTGTGTGTTTGATTCCACTCCACCGAGTGGAAATACCAAGTAGTCAATGAGTAATGCATTGTGTCTGTATGTACTAGTAGAGGATTCATGGAGGCAAGTGCCTAAAATCCTGTTTGGCAAAAGAAAACATTTAGATAATAAGATATTTTGCAAATAACTTAAATCCAAAACAATTGGGTAAAAGGTAGGGTCATGAGTCTACACAACAGATGTAATGCCTTATACTTCCAAAAAGCTTGATAAAGGCTGCGCCCTCTGAGGTTCCTGTCCTCAGACCTGTTCCCTCGCTGTTCCGTTGGAGCAGATTGGCAATCATATTGGTGTGTCAGAGAAAATATATGTCACCAGGCCCAATGGAAGAGGACAGGGGTCTCGGCTCCCCTCACAGAGTGACTCCACTCTGCGGTCCAGAGGGGTAGCAATATTGTTCCCAACTCACCACAGGCCACGTGTAATCTTCTCAGGAGATTACAACTCTCCCCCTCCTTCACCCAGGACTGCTCGCACTGCAGTATGATGGAATACAATGCCCTCACTCACATTTCACTCTGACATTTTCAACTCACATGGCTTGAGGGAACTTAATTTTTGCAAGGCTTCTCTTTAGTTTGTTTTTGATTACATACGCATATATCATTGTCACTATAAGACAGGTCTACCTATTCATTTTATAGTGTCCATCTTCGCTTTCAGCCCCTAACTTAATGCCCTACAAATAATGCCTTACCTACTTTGTGTATGGTAGAGTATGCACATAAAAACACTCGGAACTAAAGGGAAGCTCAAGCTAAAAACCATATACTGTATATACAGTACCTATCATTTAGTCAGATTAATACTGATGGACATTTACTTACAGTTCAGATGGTTGTGTTGCTGCAAAGGTTTGTAAAAAATGTGTAAGCATTTTGAAATGTGAGGATAAATGTTGTACAAGCTGACAAACAAACACCATATGTCATGACCCCATGCTGGGAGACATCACTTATAACTGTTGACACACTGCCCTGTGGGCTATTCCCATGTCAAAGTACTCAGTCATTTGTGCTGCTTGCAAATGTAATGTCAGACCAACCTCGGGCTAATCTTTTTGAAGGATGTCTGCCAGCTGTGTTGCACTCTACACTCTTTGCCTTGTGTTCATCATCTTCAAGGGACCTTAGGAATGTTATGAAAGTAAATTCAACTCTTCTGTTGTTTTTCTGTTTTCTAATGAATGTGTGTACAGTGAAAGAATTGAGTAGAATAACAAGGAATGACTTCTAAAAATGTGTCATGATTGGTAATGAAAGCAGAGTTTCAAACTGAAGAAACCATATTTTCTTTTTCCATATGCATGTGTCAATATCATATATGATCTACCTATTATACTTTGTACAGCCTGAGCGCTGACTCACCACATTCCCTGCATCCAACAAATCAGAGATGGATTGGGTCTGAGCTCTAGGATGATTATCATAAATGAAAAATCACTTGCAGGGACTTTTAATATGCTGTAGGATGTTTCTCTCCGCTCCATAGCTTTTGCCTGTGGCTATATATCTGCTATCCAGCTGTGAGCTGCATCTGTCACTGGCTTTAGCACACAATCTGTATGCTGCCGTCTACAACTTCAGGGTATAACATAAATCTATAGACTACAAAGACACCTATCAGGGTGCTCTTTATTAGTTGACTTGTGCTTCATTAATAAACAAACACAGCAATGAAAGTGGAGCTCAGGAAAGATGAACCCAGCACATCAAAAAAGAATAAAGGGTACTGTATGCCATCACTATGTCATGTTATGTGATACTGTGTGCTGTTCTTTTATATATGAAGCTGTGATTTACATGAAAATATGATCCTTTACTATCCGTATATTACTTGAGTAGGTCAGCTTCTCTCTTTCATGAGACCTTAAAAGCCTTTCTCTATTTGCCATCACATGACCTAGAAAACCATTCCTCTTCCTGCAGCTTTATTAGAAAATTGGCTCTCAGAATAAAAGTTATAAACCATATTTACCTTCGACTTATTCAAACTTTGCAGGCTCTACAATAAGTGTACTCAGATAAACCTGGATTATATAACTTGCACATGAAAATCCATCCGTCAGTGCAGCCTCTACAAATGATTCTGTTTGCTTGTGTCTTTGCTGTCTCCTCCATAATACAGATGTATATCCAGACCACAACCCTGACCATCTCTGTAAGCCTCAGTGCGTCGGTCTCTCTAGGAATGCTCTACATGCCGAAGGTCTACGTCATTCTCTTCCACCCGGAGCAGAACGTACCCAAGCGGCAAGCGCAGCCTGAAGGCTGTGGTCACTGCAGCCACCATGTCCAACAAGTTCAACCCCAAGGAGGCCTGAGGCCCAACGGAGAGGCCAAGTCTGAGCTCTTGTGAAAGTCTTGAAACACAAGGTAGGTATCACCAAGAGACACATGGCTACTGTACTTGAAAATAATTTACTCCTTGTATGTGAACATAAATGATGCAAGTGTTGTTTTGCACTTCAGCAGTTCTGAAAAAGTAGCAAGTCTTATGTGAGCATACAAGGAATTAGGTTTCCATGTCGGTGCAAACTAAAGTGGTGTTATATCATGCCTTCTTTTTGAATATGAGCCATACACAGAACTTTATGAATAATAGCAATGATTAGGAGGAGTTTCAAATTAGCCTCCAGATAGCATAGTTTTTCAGCTTTCCCAGTTCCCATTATTTAATGATTTCATTGACCAATCGAAGGACAAACACATGCTTATATCCTATGCATAGCCTACATTTTTATTATTAAAATATACACTACATATTGCTGTTCTTAAGAATCAAACCATTGATATATCTTTTTTATACTCTAAAGTACCACGAAATGTTTTAGGAAGAAGTGACTTTTCTGTTTCACCAGGATAATTGTGTTTTGACTACATGGAGAGAAAAAAAAATTCCATTCTCACCACACTGGATTTGTGAATCAGGAGGTGTGAGAGGGTCTCAGTCCAACCTTTTAAAGGGTCTAAGCAAACGAGTAGCTCAGTGTTGGAGAAAAGGATATTTCAGTCACCAAGATAAAGTGTACGAGTAGTCCCTGTGTGGGGGCAGGCTTTAAATCTAGCAACCCCACAAGTTCTGAGTACCCAAGGTCCTGATGTTATACTCCGACAGGCTGAACAATGTGGAATTATATTTATTAGGACTCAAAAGCCTGCGCCCATTGCATGAATGCCTTCTTTTGACCTCAGAAAGGAGCCATTATATCTGAACCTATTACAGACCTATTTATAGGTGCTGATTCTCGCCCTCTGGTTTGAACTGTGAATCTAACAACTGCTCTTTGTGCTTATGCGTCAGACTGTGTTGAGGGAGGGCAGCCTTGTGAGGGACTATAGGCTCTCAGGTAACCCGATTAGATAATGACTTTACCCTTTTATTATCTCTGAACACTTTTTACCTGTTCATTTCTGCTAATGGTCAACAATACCCGTGCCTGCCTGTAACGCACAAAGCATCCTGCTGCCCCCGACTCTAATACAGCACCCTGAATGACACAAGGCAGTAATCACACCCACACAAATCCACCCTTGACAAACAAACATTAACTTGGGTAGACAACATTGGCGAGTGGTGCTGTAAAATGGCCAATCAGCATGGTAAAGCCTGTTAATGTGGGAAGATGACACCACTCTGCCTGAGTGCAGGAGACAAGCGATAGCCATGTGTCCCCTGTAATTTGTTTCCCTGTTGACAAAAGAAGGAATTTGTGGTAATGGAACAACAATAAGAGAGAACAGGAAAAGACGGATGGGTCTGCCAAGCCCAATTCTTTCTGGACCATCTATTCTTTATCTTGGCAGCACATACATATTCAAATAAGGTTCATTTATCAATGCTTCTCTTGGAAGAGATGCTTTGGATGAAATGGCAAGAACACCACCCCCCATTCATACACCCAACGTAGCACTGACAAATATACAGAAACATTTACATTGACATATCTCTCCTCTACAGCACTTTGGCCCTGACTCTGGCTTTTAGCTGTCTTCTGATTGGATTCATCCCCTCTGACATATTCAATCAGCCAAGCCTGCTGTTGGCAGATTGGCAGATTGGTAGTGTGATTACCACCACTCCAAGCATGCTCGCTGAGGACAGTTTTATTAAAAAAATGGCACACATGTACACGATGACACTTGCACACAAAATTCTGAATTATGTTGTGTTGGATGAAGGCACACGGTATCTTGCAGCCTCAAAAGGGCAACAGAGGAGGGATGGCAGACACAATGATAAGCTTTGTTGTTAAACTAATTAAGGTTGCATTAGTAAAAAGGCATTACTTCTCCAGAGGTGGTTTGGTTTATAGATTACGAGGTCCAAAGTAAAAACAAAGTAGTAAGGAGACAAGGCAACATGGGTCTGACTAAAATATGGGTGCATTATTTTAATAATGTAGTCAACATAACCTTTATTGTTCGGGATATTAAAGGTGAACCTGACACTTTGTTTGCAGCGGTTCGTTTTCATCCCTAATGGATATTGAAAAGAAAGACTGCAGCACTCAGTGTTTTATTGTAGGCCACATCTTCAAAGCCCAAACAGAGTGTACCTGCTCTCAGTGCGCTTATTATGCAAGCAGGTCAGTTGAATGAAGATGTTTTCTGGAGTCATATTTGTTTTTGATTTAAAATATAGAGCAATTTCTCAAGCATTGGAGTAAAGCTTTAATATGAAGGGAAGTTTAGCAGCTGGTGATATTGAATGTTACCGAAGCGTTTTACACTGCGGATCATAAATACCTCTAAATAGACAGGAAAATTAGGTTAGCTGACGTTTAGTGCTTATCTTGATTCTAAAACAACACATCAAGAATCACTGATGAGGATTTAAATTTCAGTGGCTAGGTTAAAGCTGTAACAGAATAATTATCTAAAGATGATAAACTCATTCAAAATGCTGCAGATAAAATACTCACAAACACTAAGGAAGGAGAACACATGTCATATTATCATGTTAGATCCCTGCACTTGCTCTGAGAAAACTATAGAATTGTTTTTTGAGGTAAAGTCACTTGGCCCAAAATATAAATAAATAGCCGATATGTTTGCTGGGTGCAAGTCAGATAAGTCTGCAGGACGAGTGAGCTGGTGTTCGCCAGAGTTCAATCTGGGCGGTTTATAGGGCGGTGGTGGTGGCGAAGTCGATAGGGACTTGGCTTGGCAACTGTAAGGTCACCAGTTCAAGTCCCGGCAAGACCAAGTGCTACAGAGGTGTCCCTGAGCAAGGCACCGTTCCCTACACTGCTCCCGGGCGCCGTACATATTGGCAGCACACTGCTCCTAACACTAAGATGGGTCAAATGCAGAGAAACAATTTCCCCACAGGGATTAATAAGTATATCAAAATCCAAAAAAAAAATCAAATGTGATGAGAATGTGTCTATTATGTGTTCACAGCTGAAATCAGCTCCCCTATGAACTAAGATATGCCCCAACTGTAGCCATTTCTTTATTAAAGTATAAAGACTTTCTAATTGTTTCTTTATCGATTTGTTTTTAAACCTTTCTATACTTTTAATTGATCTTATGTCACACATATCTTTTCTATCAATTGCCTGTAAAGCACTTTGCCTAAGAAAAGGTGCTGTATAAATAAACGTTCCTTGCCTTGAAGTATAGCAGATTATAGAATTAAACTTCACTTCTTTATGCATTCCTTTAAACCCAGTGTTATGTTACTGGATGGCTCGTCAGCACTGAAGTCTTTGGGCTTCGTACAGGCATGGCTAAACAAATCAATGCTGCACATTACCGGATACTGCCTTGCTTTTAAGCGTCTTTCTGCAGAGAATTTAAAAGGTTTGTAGGAAAACAACGGGAATGTCCACATGATTCCAGTATATTCTGGGAATTGTCTACAGATAATCGCTGCTGACTAAAGGAAAGAGGAAACCCAAGCACTACGGATATTGCAGATTAAGATAATACTTATTGATGCATGGTTTTAAGATAGTGATGCTGGGTATACTCAAGTGGTGTCAATGGTTGTAAATGCATGTTTTACAGTGGATGGATGGTTGGTTTTTCAAGGTAATCTAGGAAAACATAAAGTGAACCTGATGAAGCTGTGAAAATAGTGTGATTAAAGGTTGGCTGTAACATCAGGTTCACACACTGTCAATTAAAGCTGAGGTATATATAGTTGAGAAGTATATTCATTTGGATGTATCACAGGATCATACAGAGCATTATATGGTATGTTCATATATATATATCTACTAGATGTATTCCTCTTGTTCAGATTCAGCAGTCTATGAAAGGATGTCAAATTAAAGTGTGTGTACTGCTTAATAATGGATCTTGCCTGTCCAGGGAACAAGGAATATTAGGCTTCGCAGCAAATTGAGAGGGTACGATACAGTCTGGGGGGATGAAGTATTCCTGAGGTTAGTGTCATAAAAGAGGGAAGGCTGAAAAGATAATCAACACTGGCCCTTAACTCGGCCCAATCCAACGACTAATAAACATGTAAGGCTGGGCTTCCATTTACAATAGAAGTCAATTACAGACTCCAGCTGCTCTGAATCTTGGTTCTTTGCATGAAGCAAAGTACAGTAATTATGTGGTATTGTTAGGGGTGTAGAAAATGCCTTCATCAAAGCGGCATACTTGCTTCAACAAGGTAGTATGCAGGAATCCTGAAGTCAAATGCACTCTAATACCTTTAAGGACCCTTTCCATACATTTTAAGACCTCATCGCCACTTCGAGTTTTAAACCGGTTACATTGGCGACACACTTTACATCACATTTACTACAGTATTGATTATCCTTCCCTCCTTATCTTCCAACCATTTGGACGCAAACTTGCATTTCCCCATAACGATGTTGTTTAACAACCGGCTAAACGGACCTTCATGCGCTATCAAGCAGTGAGCGTGCGATGTCCTGTTCAGATGATGTCAAATCCAACAGGATGCCATCAATAAACTACACAGAATCACACTACACACCTACGCCATGATTACATTCAGGCAGACTGGAGAATACAACCTCTTTGGACAACTGATATACTTATTGAAAACAGCTACAAAATGTAATACCTTGGAAAATGCCGTTTAGATACTTGTTAATAGCCTTCATTTTTGCTAAATTGATTGATCAACTTGTAATTTTTAAGACCCCGCAGACCCCGCTGTTCACAGCAATATACTATGACTCGTTCTGATCAGTTTTTATAAAACATTGCAAAACACATTGAATCTTTTATTGGCATAAGCTAATGGTGTTTAATGGATTAGAGGGGTATTTTACGTTAACTGCAAGAGCGACATCATGAAAATGTGTGCTTGGTTTGCATAAATTACATTGCATAAAGTTAGACACTTTAATCCAAAGCGACTTACATACAATACTGTGGCCAACCGGAGCAATTTTGGGTGAAGTGTCTGCCCAGGGACACAACGACATGCTGACTGCAGTGGGGTTTGAACTGTGCTCCCTGCTCCGAACACCAACGCACTACGCACTGCTCCACAGCCTCCCCAAAATTACAGAGAAAGGCTTGGAATTTCAACTAGCTGACCAGTCACTGGGAAGATTGAGAACTTTTGGGATCAAAACATAAAGACACTTTCACAGCATTGTGGAAAATGCAGTGAGTAAATGGGATCATGTTTATACATCGGTATGTTCACACACACCACACACACCACACACCCATGTATACATCACTTCAGGGGACATTATATTAGACTTACATGCATTTCTTGGAGACTTATCCTAACCCTAACCAACACATGCCTAACCCTAACCCTTACCCTAACCCTAATCACGTCTTCACCCTAAAAGGAAATGATTCCCTCATGGGGATCTCAATTTGTCCCCATAAGGGCGGCGAGTCCCCACACGTGACAAACAGATGTAGGTCCCCACAAGTATAGTAATGCTAGGACACACACACACACACACACACACACACACACACACTTTAATTCCAAAGAGTATTTGGAAGTGTTTTGCAGTGTTTTCCTTTCAAATCTGACATGGTTAATTAATATGCAGATTGCTCATTTTTGCTGTCTGCGCATGAAACTTGTAAATGTAATTTTGCAAGTTACGACGTGAAACTAATCGATTACGGAAATCAAATTAGTAGAAATATACATCCCACTCAATTCCCTGTATTGCTGAGATGTGCAAGAACATTTTCATAAGTTGCACATGACTGCCTGCTGTTTGCTTAGACATGCCCTCTAGATAATGCAGCAGGATTATACTAATGCAACACATCCCATGGGTTTGATCAGATCTTTGACACACACACATTTGCAGACGGAATAAACCGGTCTGCTCTGAAAGCTTGACTTACAGGTTTCCAACTTTGATTCAAAGGTTCAATCGATACTGAGAACCTATTCAAGGGAACAACAAGCTCAAATAAATAATTCCTTTTATCGTTATGAGGGGAGTGTAGTCAATGCTTGCTGAAAATGAATGACTCCCTCCCAAATGCTGGACAACACACAGTCTGGTGTCTGGACATGATGAATATCCTTTGCCACAAAAATGCACTTTATCTCTTTGAAGTAGCTCTCGGATGTACTGTACCACACAACATCCAAATATTGACAATGGGAAATCCAAAACACATTTTATGCAAGTTAACTAGGGGCATTTTCAGCCTCACTTTTCAACAACCACTACAACATGTTACAGAATAGCCTGAGTATTAGGGACTGTATTGAGAAGTGAAAACACATTTGGAAGGAGCAAACAGACAGATATTGGGATGCAATTAATGGCCTTTTGCTCAGAGACACTCTGTGGTGGGCTCTCATCGTGAAATCTGTGAATTTCCCGTTCCTTTACACCACAATTTAATAACAAGTTGTGAAGCTGGAGAGAGGTTTGTCGGTTGACTCAGAAACAGGAAAGCCGAGAGATGAGAGAGATCTCAAAGGGGTAATCAAAATCAGTTCTGTCATCCGTTAGCACTCTGGATGGACCGTGTGGGTAACAAGCATTGGGGCAATAAGCAGAATGAAGGAGTGTGAAATGATAAGGGAACATGAGCGGACAGCAGCCCTGACCCTCCTCAGACGACCAGGACCACACGGCTGTCAACATCTATTTAGCTCCCTTCAACAGCATTAGCTAGAAGTCTCCTTGCAGCTTCATTTCATCCAAGAGCATTATGGGAACTGCTCGGGTGTGTACTGTATTGTTGAAAAACTGGACCTCTCAAAGCCACATAACTTTTTTATTTTCATCCTCAGGAATTGCTGGCACCCCAGTGATCTTTAACGTGAACGGAGATGCTCCTGGACGCTATGAAATCTACCAATACCAGATCACAAACAACATGACAGAGTACAAGATCATCGGTCACTGGACAGACCAGCTCTACTTAGACGTATGCAGTTTTTAAAATACTACTTTAAATAGGTCTTAAAGAATGTATGCTTGACTTTTCCTACAATCCGAGTGCCAGTTTTTTGTGCTGATCAGTCACGATTGAGTGTTCCCTTTTCTGGTTGGCATTGGAATTTAAAACACACAGGGTAACAAATGCTTTAGTCAATACAGAGGTAGTTGCAAAGTATTAACACTACATTTCCAATCACAATTCTGTCTGTCAGTAATAAAGCCTTTTTTGGCTAATTCTCGTTTTGACAATTGCCATCATTGCATGATACAGGAATACACCATTTTATTTTCAATACATGGAGCAAAGACTCTATATTCTTTTGTGCATTTAAATACAAATATAAAAGATTTGAATGCCGAACTTTCTGAGGAACAATGCATCCTTATCTTTATCTGAAAAATGTCCATTTTCACAGCCTCACTTACTTTAAAAAGTTAAGCTACAAGGTTATACAAATAAATAATGTCAGTTTAACAGGAGAAGGCACATGATGCAGTATTGTTGAGACTGCAGTACCACGCAGACTTTGTTTACTTAACTTTCCCTCAGTAAGTGCAACATTCCTTGGAGGTAATTACACAGCGAAGTTGTTTCCTGTTGAGTTATAATTCATGAGTTGACACAATATTGTCTTGATAAAAAGGCTGAATCTTTCATGTGGTGAATATCCAAATTTACTTTGTTTTTAATTCAATCATGCACTTGTGTGTAAACAAATCCTCCAAGTGTTAATTGAATTGTGTCCTTATGCATTATGTATGAATATGAAAGTGACGGGACAACATGTAGTGAATTGTGTGAATTCTAACCTTTAAAAGGTGCTTTTTAGTGCTGATTATGAGCTTGCTCAAATGTGATAATACTGAATAATTGTGAAGTAGCTATGCAACTATTTCGGGTTATGTGAGTATAGAAGGACATGAGTATATTAGAAAAACAGTTTTAGTATGATGGGAGTATTTGCGGACATGAGTATATGAGTAAAACAGTGTTAGTATGATGAGGTGGAATAAACTGGTAGTTTTTGTAATTGCTTTCTCCCTTCCTTCCCTTTTCCCCACAGACGGATGAGATGCAGTGGCCTGGTGCATCACAGGAAGTCCCGTCCTCTATCTGCAGCCAGCCCTGCCGCCTCGGACAGCGCAAGAAGACGGTGAAGGGAATCCCCTGTTGTTGGCACTGTGAGAACTGTGATGGCTACCAGTATCAGGCAGACACTTACACCTGCAAGATGTGCCGCTTCGATTTGCGGCCTAATGCAAACAACACTGGCTGCGATCCCATTCCCATTGTCAAGCTGGAGTGGAGCTCTCCGTGGGCGGTGATCCCAGTCCTCATCGCCGTCCTGGGCATCATGGCTACCCTGTTCGTGGTCGTCTCCTTTGTACGCTACAATGACACACCCATTGTTAAGGCATCGGGTCGAGAGCTGAGCTACGTGCTTCTGACGGGTATTTTCCTCTGCTATGCTACAACCTTCCTCATGATCTCCACTCCTGATGTGGTTATATGCCTCCCTGCGAAGGATTTTCCTCGGCCTGGGTATGAGTATAAGCTACGCGGCATTGCTAACCAAGACAAATCGGATCTACAGGATTTTTGAGCAGGGCAAGATGTCGGTCAGTGCCCCTCGATTCATCTCCCCCGCCTCGCAGTTAGTCATCACGTTCAGCCTGATATCATTTCAGCTCCTCGGAGTGTGCATCTGGTTTGGTGTCGACCCGTCGCAAGCCATCATCGACTATGAGGATCAGCGTACATCCAATCCTAAAATTGCCCGTGGTGTTCTGAAATGTGACATATCAGACCTCTCCCTCATCTGCCTGCTGGGTTACAGCATGCTGCTCATGGTCACCTGCACAGTTTACGCCATCAAGACCAGAGGTGTTCCCGAGACGTTCAACGAGGCCAAGCCCATCGGCTTCACCATGTACACTACCTGCATCGTATGGCTTGCCTTCATCCCCATCTTCTTTGGGACCTCACAATCAGCAGAAAAGGTAAATAACCCATATCTAAATAAACATTGAATTTGTATTCCTATTTTTTATTGGGCACAGATGCCAGAGCAGTCACTTCATCAAATGAATTCACCGAAAAAGAAACAAACTAGAAGTGAATCAGTGGCGGTTCTACGGGGTGGCACGGGGTGGCAGCTGCCACCTCAGAGAAATGCCTTGCCACCCTAGTTGGCAGCTTTGTTTTGAAAGAAAAGTTGTGGCTCTAATCTCTAATGTCCGTGTGCAAGTGAATGCAGCACAAGACGCAAGTCTTGTAATCCCTCCCCGGCCCTGGCGCGAGCGTGGAAATATGATTGGCGGCGATTTCATTTGAACGGGGGGACAGCGCAAAACGAGAAGCATTTCGGATCCAAGTAGACGGAAGGAATAAGGTATTTGCGGTCTACAATGACAGAGAAGAGACTGTCAAGTTTGGCTGTACTCAGCATTGAATCAAAATGCATCATAGCTTTAGATCTTAATAAGTTTGTGAGGCGTTTTGCTGAACAAGATGGTAATCGCCACATTCAGCTGTAATAGGCATGCCAACTTGATGCTCTGCTCACGGATGACTCGATGAGCATAATAAACTGTTAAGATGATGACCTTACGTGTGTATACCATTTTTCTTCTTTGTGGACTCTGCCACCAAAAAATTGTTTCAAGTCCTGAGAAAGTCAAATAAGACGGTGTGTAAAACTTCACTGCCCAGCTAAAAAAAAGTAACCACTTTGATTTAACTAGGCTGGTAGGTAAGGACTTTCCACTGGATAATAACTGCAGCGATGTATAAGTTTTAGCTGAATAGACGTTTTTTAACCCTAACTCATGCAGTTAGTCACTTCTTTAATGTTTGTTCTTTCTGATGTAAAGTCCAGGTTGTAACTGTTTGCAGTGAAGTCGTGGGGCGCTGAACTGTTCCTTTGAATCTTTTGAATTTTGATATATGATATAATTACTTATCTTTCAAATTTGAAGGAGGGTGAGCAAGCATCTTGAGGAACATTCATCATTAACTCCTCCAAAAAAATATAGTTTATTTAATCATAACACTGAATATGTGAATTATAACAGTGATTGACAGCTGACAGGAATAATATGATTGTTAATAGTATCATATTAATTTAGAAAAGCATCGATGAGACAGTTAATTAATGTACTTATTGCAGCAGTCTGCATAGATTTGGTACCCCTGCTGGTCTAAGAGTGAAACAAACTCATTCAGTTATTGTTCAGTTAAAATTCATTAAATTATGTCTGCCACCATCCATCCATCTCCATCCATCTTCTTCCGCTTATCCGTGGTCGGGTTGCGGGGGTAGCAGTTCCAGCAGAGAGCCCCAAACTTTCCTTTCCCTGGCGACATCAACCAGCTCTGACTGCGGGATCCCAAGGCGCTCCCAGGCCAGCGAAGAGATATAATCCCTCCACCTGGTCCTAGGTCTACCCCTTGGTCTCTTCCCAGCAGGACGTGCCTGGAACACCTCCCTAGGGAGGCGCCCAGGTGGCATCCTAACTAGGTGCCCGAAATGTCTGCCACCTTATTGTGACGACCCCTCCACACCACGTGGAGTGTCGTCTGGTTGTGTGTGTGTTTTGTGTGTGATTGCAGCTTCCAGCTGCAGCTGTCTGATGAGGCGCACCTGGTGAAACAGGATATAGGAGGAGCCCAGCCGGTTACGTGGCTCACTCCTTTGGGCACTCTCTCTGCGCCAGCTCCAGGGACTTGTTGCTGGTGTCCATTTAGTGTTGTGTTTAAACTATATATTCTTACCTCTCGTCTCGTCTCCCTGTTTTATGTTACAGCCCATGAGCCAGGTTGTAACAACATAATATTTATATGTAAGGCTAATATTTATATGTAAGGCTTTACTGATGTGCCACAATAATGTTAAAATATAAATATTGTTGCTTTCCAAGTTAACATTAATTGATGACTGCGATTAAATCAACATATACTTCTGCCAGGGGATTCCACCCCTGAAATTCTCCTGCCACCCTCTTGCCACCCCATGAATATTTTTCTAGATCCGCCCCTGAAGTGAATTCATTTACTCTTGGATGTTGGCTGTCACTTTTCCATTTCTTTTATATTTCCTATGTGCCTCATTGTGAAGGAAATGGCCTCTCAAATTATGTTTATTGTAAAGGACGTCCTCTTGTGTTTGTAGATACTGCCGCTATTCATCAGTATATGATGGGCTTTGTGCTCCACTGTGGGGACTACAATGCTTTTAAAGCTGTTACGTGAGGATAATTCCTTCACCTCAAGTTTGCTTGGATATGTTTTCTTTAATTGTGTTTCTGTGTGTGTTTGATTCCACTCCACCGAGTGGAAATACCAAGTAGTCAATGAGTAATGCATTGTGTCTGTATGTACTAGTAGAGGATTCATGGAGGCAAGTGCCTAAAATCCTGTTTGGCAAAAGAAAACATTTAGATAATAAGATATTTTGCAAATAACTTAAATCCAAAACAATTGGGTAAAAGGTAGGGTCATGAGTCTACACAACAGATGTAATGCCTTATACTTCCAAAAGCTTGATAAAGGCTGCGCCCTCTGAGGTTCCTGTCCTCAGACCTGTTCCCTCGCTGTTCCGTTGGAGCAGATTGGCAATCATATTGGTGTGTCAGAGAAAATATATGTCACCAGGCCCAATGGAAGAGGACAGGGGTCTCGGCTCCCCTCACAGAGTGACTCCACTCTGCGGTCCAGAGGGGTAGCAATATTGTTCCCAACTCACCACAGGCCACGTGTAATCTTCTCAGGAGATTACAACTCTCCCCCTCCTTCACCCAGGACTGCTCGCACTGCAGTATGATGGAATACAATGCCCTCACTCACATTTCACTCTGACATTTTTCAACTCACATGGCTTGAGGGAACTTAATTTTTGCAAGGCTTCTCTTTAGTTTGTTTTTGATTACATACGCATATATCATTGTCACTATAAGACAGGTCTACCTATTCATTTTATAGTGTCCATCTTCGCTTTCAGCCCTAACTTAATGCCCTACAAAATAATGCCTTACCTACTTTGTGTATGGTAGAGTATGCACATAAAAACACTCGGAACTAAAGGGAAGCTCAAGCTAAAAACCATATACTGTATATACAGTACCTATCATTTAGTCAGATTAATACTGATGGACATTTACTTACAGTTCAGATGGTTGTGTTGCTGCAAAGGTTTGTAAAAAATGTGTAAGCATTTTGAAATGTGAGGATAAATGTTGTACAAGCTGACAAACAAACACCATATGTCATGACCCCATGCTGGGAGACATCACTTATAACTGTTGACACACTGCCCTGTGGGCTATTCCCATGTCAAAGTACTCAGTCATTTGTGCTGCTTGCAAATGTAATGTCAGACCAAACCTCGGGCTAATCTTTTTGAAGGATGTCTGCCAGCTGTGTTGCACTCTACACTCTTTGCCTTGTGTTCATCATCTTCAAGGGACCTTAGGAATGTTATGAAAGTAAATTCAACTCTTCTGTTGTTTTTCTGTTTTCTAATGAATGTGTGTACAGTGAAAGAATTGAGTAGAATAACAAGGAATGACTTCTAAAAATGTGTCATGATTGGTAATGAAAGCAGAGTTTCAAACTGAAGAAACCATATTTTCTTTTTCCATATGCATGTGTCAATATCATATATGATCTACCTATTATACTTTGTACAGCCTGAGCGCTGACTCACCACATTCCCTGCATCCAACAAATCAGAGATGGATTGGGTCTGAGCTCTAGGATGATTATCATAAATGAAAAATCACTTGCAGGGACTTTTAATATGCTGTAGGATGTTTCTCTCCGCTCCATAGCTTTTGCCTGTGGCTATATATCTGCTATCCAGCTGTGAGCTGCATCTGTCACTGGCTTTAGCACACAATCTGTATGCTGCCGTCTACAACTTCAGGGTATAACATAAATCTATAGACTACAAAGACACCTATCAGGGGTGCTCTTTATTAGTTGACTTGTGCTTCATTAATAAACAAACACAGCAATGAAAGTGGAGCTCAGGAAAGATGAACCCAGCACATCAAAAAAGAATAAAGGGTACTGTATGCCATCACTATGTCATGTTATGTGATACTGTGTGCTGTTCTTTTATATATGAAGCTGTGATTTACATGAAAATATGATCCTTTACTATCCGTATATTACTTGAGTAGGTCAGCTTCTCTCTTTCATGAGACCTTAAAAGCCTTTCTCTATTTGCCATCACATGACCTAGAAAACATTCCTCTTCCTGCAGCTTTATTAGAAAATTGGCTCTCAGAATAAAAGTTATAAACCATATTTACCTTCGACTTATTCAAACTTTGCAGGCTCTACAATAAGTGTACTCAGATAAACCTGGATTATATAACTTGCACATGAAAATCCATCCGTCAGTGCAGCCTCTACAAATGATTCTGTTTGCTTGTGTCTTTGCTGTCTCCTCCATAATACAGATGTATATCCAGACCACAACCCTGACCATCTCTGTAAGCCTCAGTGCGTCGGTCTCTCTAGGAATGCTCTACATGCCGAAGGTCTACGTCATTCTCTTCCACCCGGAGCAGAACGTACCCAAGCGCAAGCGCAGCCTGAAGGCTGTGGTCACTGCAGCCACCATGTCCAACAAGTTCAACCCCAAAGGAGGCCTGAGGCCCAACGGAGAGGCCAAGTCTGAGCTCTGTGAAAGTCTTGAAACACAAGGTAGGTATCACCAAGAGACACATGGCTACTGTACTTGAAAATAATTTACTCCTTGTATGTGAACATAAATGATGCAAGTGTTGTTTTGCACTTCAGCAGTTCTGAAAAAGTAGCAAGTCTTATGTGAGCATACAAGGAATTAGGTTTCCATGTCGGTGCAAACTAAAGTGGTGTTATATCATGCCTTCTTTTTGAATATGAGCCATACACAGAACTTTATGAATAATAGCAATGATTAGGAGGAGTTTCAAATTAGCCTCCAGATAGCATAGTTTTTCAGCTTTCCCAGTTCCCATTATTTAATGATTTCATTGACCAATCGAAGGACAAACACATGCTTATATCCTATGCATAGCCTACATTTTATTATTAAAATATACACTACATATTGCTGTTCTTAGAATCAAACCATTGATATATCTTTTTTATACTCTAAAGTACCACGAAATGTTTTAGGAAGAAGTGACTTTTCTGTTTCACCAGGATAATTGTGTTTTTGACTACATGGAGAGAAAAAAAATGTCCATTCTCACCACACTGGATTTGTGAATCAGGAGGTGTGAGAGGGTCTCAGTCCAACCTAATTAAAGGGTCTAAGCAAACGAGTAGCTCAGTGTTGGAGAAAAGGATATTTCAGTCACCAAGATAAAGTGTACGAGTAGTCCCTGTGTGGGGGCAGGCTTTAAATCTAGCAACCCCACAAGTTCTGAGTACCCAAGGTCCTGATGTTATACTCCGACAGGCTGAACAATGTGGAATTATATTTATTAGGACTCAAAAGCCTGCGCCCATTGCATGAATGCCTTCTTTTGACCTCAGAAAGGAGCCATTATATCTGAACCTATTACAGACCTATTTATAGGTGCTGATTCTCGCCCTCTGGTTTGAACTGTGAATCTAACAACTGCTCTTTGTGCTTATGCGTCAGACTGTGTTGAGGGAGGGCAGCCTTGTGAGGGACTATAGGCTCTCAGGTAACCCGATTAGATAATGACTTTACCCTTTTATTATCTCTGAACACTTTTTACCTGTTCATTTCTGCTAATGGTCACCACAATACCCGTGCCTGCCTGTAACGCACAAAGCATCCCTGCTGCCCCCGACTCTAATACAGCACCCTGAATGACACAAGGCAGTAATCACACCCACACAAATCCACCCTTGACAAACAAACATTAACTTGGGTAGACAACATTGGCGAGTGGTGCTGTAAAATGGCCAATCAGCATGGTAAAGCCTGTTAATGTGGGAAGATGACACCACTCTGCCTGAGTGCAGGAGACAAGCGATAGCCATGTGTCCCCTGTAATTTGTTTCCCTGTTGACAAAAGAAGGAATTTGTGGTAATGGAACAACAATAAGAGAGAACAGGAAAAGACGGATGGGTCTGCCAAGCCCAATTCTTTCTGGACCATCTATTCTTTATCTTGGCAGCACATACATATTCAAATAAGGTTCATTTATCAATGCTTCTCTTGGAAGAGATGCTTTGGATGAAATGGCAAGAACACCACCCCCCATTCATACACCCAACGTAGCACTGACAAATATACAGAAACATTTACATTGACATATCTCTCCTCTACAGCACTTTGGCCCTGACTCTGGCTTTTAGCTGTCTTCTGATTGGATTCATCCCCTCTGACATATTCAATCAGCCAAGCCTGCTGTTGGCAGATTGGCAGATTGGTAGTGTGATTACCACCACTCCAAGCATGCTCGCTGAGGACAGTTTTATTAAAAAAATGGCACACATGTACACGATGACACTTGCACACAGACATATGCGTGCATAGGAGCATGACTGCACATACACAGGTACTAATGTATGACAGTCATGTTTCACCACGGGTCGGGCTTCTCACGGCGACTGTGGTCTGCCCTGCGGTCGTCTGTCTTATGTGTTTTATTCCCAGCTCATATAAAATGCCATGAATCTTGAAGTATGTTAAAGGATAATGAGAACTGTTATCAAACATTGATGAAAACACGTATAGTGCCAAGTCAGATGACATATTATCTAATTCACCTTACATTAAAAATGGTACTGTAATACACTGACTGACTGATGCATGTTTTGCTTGGTGCACAGAAAATAATTCAGGTCTTTGCATGTAGAGAAAGACTTGCATTTGAATGGTTACTATTGCACACTGCTGTGATCTGCTCTGTGGCGCTATGTGTGATGCAATTTCTGATCAAATTGAATGTTATTCCCTGATTTCTGTCATGCTACAGTAATGGCAGGCACTTCAGTTGATATGGCCATTTCCAAAGCCTGTTAAAATGTCTGCAATGTGACGATTTACATTCACTTTAACAATAGTTTCCCCCCCCATGCTACGAAGATGTCCAAAATCCATTGTTGAATAGTATACGAGTCTATTGGAAGACATTTAACACATAGCTTTTTTGATAATTGATTCAATGTTTCAGGCCCTTTTTTAACCAACAATTGAATATGAAGAAGAATAAACTCTGAAGTTGTCATTTTAAATAATGATAAATTGTGCTGAAGCTTTTTAACTACTTATTGGCATTTCAAAGGTTAAACAACTATGATTAATTAAAGATATTGGCAGTTCAAACGGTTATTATTATTAACAGCCCTTATCCGTTTTGTATCATCTTATCACTGTAGCAGTTTGAATAAGTCCGTTTCTACTGCCTTCAGATATGTATATTACACATTTCTCTATATGCAATACAAAGATAGAAGAGACGTCATTCCTTAAAATACAGCTGTCACATCCCAACACCCTGCTATTATGATTGGTTCCACCTGCACTCATTAGATGAAGACATCCATAAATAGAACCCTCCATCAATCTGGACTCAAACACGTGCACTGAGAGATTAGCATTTCACGCCTAAATCTCTTCTATTGTATTTTTAACTCTTTCCTCTCTTCTCCCACACCTTCACTTACAGCGCTGGCTTCTAAGCAGACATACATAAGCTACAGTAACCATGCCATCTAAGCCGGGAAAAGGAACAGAGGAAGCGGAGCCAGGGCCTGCCTGAGGAAGAATCACCTGATTGTGGGGAATACTGGGGATATACTGGAGGACTTCCAAGCTGCTACAGCAGAGGAGGGCTGGGGTGGAAAGATGGGAATTTGTCACTCCATGAATAGAAAGGATGTCATATTTTTCTAGAGCATCAGGTAAAATGCTTGAATGCCAAATGGTTGAGAAATTAGTGGATTTACATGAGAGATGGGAGATGTTAGGGGGATTGGACAGTTAATTTTCCTCTTCCCACCCTTTCTCAGACACAAGTGAGCGTTGAACAGTGACGTTTCCAGATGCAGGCTAGGAGTAAACCACCTGGAGTCTACAGTATGTTTTCCTTCTGAAGTGTAAAGCACACAATTTCAGTTCAGATCTCTGATGCTCAATCTTTTTGTCTCATTTCAACAAAGACGGGGAGAAAAAAGCGTTCTGTTTTAGCTCGAGTCAAATGCAGTCGACAAGATGAAACAGTATAAAAATATAATCATTATTTTGGTTACCGGTATTATTAAAGCTGCAGTACTCTTCAAATGGTACATGCCTTACTACAGTACATTCAGTATTCCTACATGATCTTATCTTATCTGAAACACCTGAACATAAATAAAGCAGTGGGTCATCCCAGTTTATCTTTTTCATTTATAAATGTTTCATAATGATGATGATGATGATGCTAACATCATCTTGGCAAACCTAGTGTACAGTCCCAGAGCATGCTTATGGGAGCATCACGTGTACTGTGCTGTGTTGTCAATGTCTTTGGAATGCAACATTTGTCATGGTTGTCATTCACAGTGGAGATGTCATTTTGGACCATTACCCACAACTGGGTTACCCTCCTCTGAATAAAGAATCATTTTTATACATCAAAAGGAGTGGAACTCACAGCAAATTGCCATTAAATAATGTCATAATTTACAGTACACCACAATCCATAAACGTCAGCCAGTACTTCAAGACTTGTTGAAGCAAACATCCCAGCATCCCATCATTTATTGGCCTTTATTTATCACGCACTTGTTGAAGCCTTAGTAAAAAAGATTGTGAGAGATTCATGTTTCCCCATTTGTTAAACTTACAGTCCAGCAAACATTAGATGTAATACTAGAAGGAACACTTCCTTCTTAAAATGCACACCTACTCGTGTTTCCATATTATCCTCTATAATTGCGTAATTGTAATTTAGAGATATAGCATTTTTGTTAAATATAATTCGGTATTGCAGTGGAGCTAGAATATATAAATCACTTGGTTTGTAAAGGAATCAGTCCCCAAATATATCATTTCTAAAGCGTGGTGTTATGATAACTTCCATAGTAGAGTATTACACGGGGACCTCCTATGATTTGTGATAAATGAACTTTTAATCTGTATTCTTTGCAAAGGATTGTTTTGCTTTTCTGGGTCATGAATTTTGAAGCTCCAGTGGGAATGAATAATGAGAGTTTTAATAGTATTTTGGGCACAAAATTAGGCTCACGCAGCTACTCAGCATGGAGACCCATTTGGAGAAGGTGTAAGCTCAGTTCCCTCAAACGGCATAAATGTTCAAAGTTAATTAGGTGGATGACGGGCATAGAATTTGAAGTAGTGCTTTACCTTTCAACAGACCCAATACAATCTCTGTAGAGCCAGCACTTTAGCTCTGTTTTAACAATCCAAGGCAAGTTTATTTATATAGCACCTTTCAACACAAGGCCATTCAAAGTGCTTTACAAAAAACGAAAGAAGAGAAAAGTATTTTAGTAATTGCCGGATTACATATAAATACATTCGAAACATAATTAAGCTAAAGTGGAATTTGTCTCCATGAACTTCAAATACTTTTTGAAAGCTTTAAGTTTTTAATGTATTTATCTTTTGATTTGTACATAGTTGCTGCTCATTCTTCTAGCATTAATTGATTTGTAAAGTAAGATTGACAACCTCACATTTTAGAAGATTCAACTGCTTGATAAATAAGGGCCAGAGCCTTCGTTCTGTGCCTCATACCCATTCAATTCCTCCTGCCATTCTTTCCACGGATCATGGTGTCGTTTGCTTTGCATCCGTCACCTTTCAAGTGGATTCTGTTCAAACATGAAGTGGAGAGGACTCGATGTACAATTTATATTTAAGTGTGTAAACTCCATTTCTGTCTGCAGTCTCTAAAGTATTTGTCATAAACAGTAACTCTGGAATTAGTCTCATTAATGTAATCCTCAGCGATGCAAAAATATGTATGTTGCATGTCAAATCTCATAAGAAGTCGTGTGAACAACTCGAGAGAAAAGGTGTAATGTCCAGAAGGAAAAACTACTGCACAGGATTATAAATGTAACTAATATTTTGGGGTCAAATAATGATTCTCTCAGCTTCATCAAACGTCTGAGGTGTTGCTGCAAATGTTGTTTTTCTCATCAGTTGATAAAGTATTGTTTGTGGAATTGTTTGTGTTTTGTGAATATGATAATTTAATGCTTTTTTTTTTGCCACAACCCCCCCCCCCCCCCCCCTTCCCTCCCCTTTATTTTTCTAAAACACTTTGTCTGTGTTACAAAATAGAATATGTAAGTGCCGACTGAAATTAAGTGGCAAGTTAATGTACGTTATTAAAATGGATTGATCACGTCTGCTTTATGTACTGAATTATAAAAAAAAAGAATTACAGTGCCTGGATATTTATGAATCATCTATAGAAAAAAAAAAATTGTAAATGTGTAGAGCATGTTCATTTTTATACAAGATATTTCTAATAAAAGACTGTTTTGCTAAAAAAGTGTCTGCTTTATATTATTGAGTTGGTCTCAACAGCAATTCAATAGAAAACACATAATGACTCACCTTTAAGAGAGTGTTGCTATAAGTACAACCACAGTATCATCAACAATTATCGTCACAATTATTCAGGCAAATGTTGCAAAAACCAAGCAGATCATATAATATAGTATTTATTATTTGTTGTCCAAAAGATGTTGATACTAGACTATTGTGACGACAGTTCCTGTTGCTGCCGGAGATATGGGAGTTTGTCCCAAGGCCTGCCGTAGTATTTACACCCCCCACCTGAAGGAGCGGACCCTTGTTTAGCTGCAAGTGTGACTTCTAGGCGTATTATAGGGTGTCATCAAATGGCGTGTTTCATGGTGACAGATCCCTCGCCATGAAACACGGTCTTCTCATAACTCCATTGAACATGCTCCAAACGGCCCAAAACGTCACAGGTTTGATAACGATGCAGCCCTGAACACATCTAGGCGTATTATGGGGTGTCATCAAATGCCGTTGCCATGGCGACATATCACTCGCCATCAAACACAATGTTTATTATACTGCTGTAACTCCTATGTAGGTCGTCCGATTGGCCTGAAACTCCCCACGTTTGCCAACGGCCGAGTCCTCGATACATCTCCCTGACGTTGATGTGCGGACAACAGCCTGCGGAGCGTCGAAGACCCGCTCAGCGCTGCTTGCAGCTTTAATTATTATTATTATAGACATGTTTTTTTATATATTTTTATATATCTGAGACCTATGCTATTGGCTAAAAATAGCATGATAGGTGACCTTTAAAACGGTCTCTTATATTTTCCACTATCGTAGCTGTCTCTCGGACCACATTTCACACACATACTCACTATAGCTAAAAAAGGGTTGTGCCTGGTAAATATAACCGATTACCAGGAATCATCTAAGCATTTTACTGCTCAGCGGGCAGAGAGAGAGAGAGCAGGGGGAAAACCGTTAGAGCCGGCTTTTCATTTAGCTTTTTACTCGGGTTCACTTCACCCAAACTTGTAGTGTTTGTTTGAATAGTGATGAAGACTAACCAAAATAGTTTCGGTATGTTTTATTTTTAACAAGGTGTACACCTTTGTCCCTTTAATGGTCGTTTTCCAGTGTCGTCTGACTTCATTGAAAAAGGAATTGGCAGATTAATAAAATATGTAAATGATAACATTTAAACGCAGTAAACTTGTAAAGTGCAAAATAATCAATGACCTTGATGTGATCATAAGAGCTTATATGGAATGGCGAAATCGGCTAGAACGTGTTGGCCACATGAAATAATCAGGTTTCCCAATTTCGTCATTTTACTGCTGAACCATAAAGTGTTGAGATCTGCCAGAGGAGAAGCTGTCAGGGAGATGGGGCGGAAATTGATTTCACCATTAGTGAAAAATACTAAATTGGAAAGAAACGTGGGGAAGATCTCAAGGCCACTGAGCTGCAACTTCTCTTTCAAAGTCGGGATTGAATGACAGCTGTGTACTAGAGTTTCTGCGGTAATCAGTGGAGCCACAACCTTAACCTCGGTTTGATGGTGGATCGATATGTTCAGCGACACCTGCAGCATAAGCCTTGAACAAATTGAGAAAATATCATACTATCAATAAAACTGACATATTTAAGAGCCACTCTTAATGAAAACTAGAGCTGGTGAAACTATCTTTATAGTGCATTTTACTGCAGGGTTGAAATTGCCTTCTGGATGATCACTGATACAGCATTATCATTAGCCTTGTGTCTTCTAAGTGAATCCCCGGCCAGGCACAATTAGCAACACAGCAGTATGTACACAATTGTATAGTCTATTAGTTGTGATATATAGTACACTTCCCCAGTATGAAATGCACGTTTTACAAGGTCTAATAAAGTCTCTGCTCCCTTTGGCTTCACTCACCATTATACTGCAGAGCATTTTCTTTTTAATAGGAAAAGAAAGATTCAAACTACAGGTGTTGCTCTTTTGTTCTGTGAAAGAAAAGATAGTTATGTTTTTCTTAACAGTTTTCTCTCACTGTAGGACAGTATATTACAATAACTAATTATGTCAAGATTAATGAAAAGTGTATCCCTAATGTGCAGCACATAATGCAGTTTTGGTTCATGAATCCGCAACACTTTAGACCTAAACACCTAGTTATAAGATACTTATTTTAAACATTAACTAGGGTTGGGGGGCGATTGGAGGAATATTTTCACTACCAGCAATCCTCAGAGTACATTGCAAGTTCCGTTATTTGGATGGTTCTTTTCATTGTATTTTATTTATTTAATTTATTTTATGGTCTTCCTCCAAAGAGATAGTGTTATTAAACCAGCCTGTGATATTCTTGTCAAGACATGTCCAAGTGTCTGAAGGGAAATTTCATGTTAGGCCACCAAGACAAATTGAATTGGCCACATCATATTCAACCATTTTAATACTACACATCACTGCTGTAGCAAAGTCACTTTTGTCATAGCTGAGGTTGAACATTTCCACTGTAGAAAATTTTCCCCGCAGGACACTGATTTAGTTTTCATGCAGGTACAGAGTCTCTGTGACTGAAGGAGGGGCCTTGATGTTACAAGACTTCTTTAGAAAGAGGTAGCAATACATCTAAATGCAACTTGTAGCATGCTGTCTGACAACCACTTAGCATTGGAGACATACATCTGTTAGAAACTGGAATGAGATCATTTGTCAGTCATAATAAATTCAACCATTAGCAGATGCCTGCCTTCATCACTTGGTTTACTTTGAAGGCACATAGAGGATGCTAGCAGACAGCTTTAACCGAGTGTGCAGAGACCATTGAAAAGGAATCAATCCTAGCGAGAGGTTAGATGAAACATATTTCCGTAAACTTATGATGAACCCTTTTTTGTCAGGGTTAGGGTTAGGGTAAGAACTGACTTTATTGTCTCATAAGATTGGTACAGTATTCTAAAGGCTTTTGGACTTAGGGAAAATAAGTTTTGTAACAGAACATTACAATTATTACACATGGACCCCTAAGCCACTATGACACCCAATTAAGATTATTAAAAAGAGCATATGGGCAAAAAAACTTTGCATATGATTAATTTGACAAACCACCAGTACGAGTCTGCTGCTGAAAAGACTATAGTCTCATTGACCTCCTGACCGGAAACACAGACCTGATGTCAGGTGTAATTATAAAACAGACATCCTGATTTGAACTCAAAAACAGAGAAAAAAAGAAGTAACTCTTAAAAAGGTTCAAGTAGAAGACACACACATATGCTATAGCTTTATCTAAGAAGTTGTTTCACTGGTGATATATTATTTCTCTCTCTGGGCTGAAAGGTGCCCTGTTTTCAAAAAGTAAATGCATTTACACTTAAATCTTGTCCTTTCTATCCACATGTCCTCAGAGATGGGTTTTGCATATGTTTGTCAGAGAGGCTTAAATCAGTTCAAGAAGAAGATGGTATATTTATAAGTTAGGGGAAAGGAAAAACCTTTTAAAAAGAAGAAATATGAGTCAGAGGGCATGAGTTTGTTATGAGGAAAGTATTACACATATACAATCCTTTAGTATACTGCTGTTTCCAGACCTGTTAACCCGAGCCACTGATTGTCTCTCCTACTCACACATTAAGTAATGGGATTCTCAATTTGATTTTCCTGTTCAATTTTCCTTGCATGGATTTTAAGCCCAGGATGCAATATTCTCTTCATTTCCCACAAATTACCAAGAAAACGCCATCTTTTGAACATTCCCCCAATAGTTGTAATATCACCACCATGTCGAGTTTCCCATTGCGCAAATTAATAAGTACTGTTCGTGAAATCATTAAGGGAATACTTGCTGAAAATAAAAACATTTTTCTCATTTGAAATATCACTGTGATATTTCCACGCTGCTGCTCTAACCAGCATGTGGGTATTTTATGTTGTCCCCAGGAGAAAAGCACTAAATGTGGCTGAGGTGTTTGTTTCTCTCTGAATGTGGTGAGGACAGTGTCCGGATGCAAAGTCGAGTGTATTGAACTTACCACTGCTGGGTGTGGTGCATCATAAAGTACAATGTAAGATAAGATAAGATCTTTAATTTGTCATTGTACGAGTACAACAAAATTACAATATGATCTCAAGGTGCCAACGTGCAACGACAAGACAATATCAAAACAAGACAATATCAAAACAAGAAATGGGACTTAAATAGACATGATAGGGAATATGTACATAAATAAATAATAAATTAAATTGCACGATTCCCCTCATATTGCACGGAAGACATGATTATTGCACGGAAGACATGATAATGTGCTGAATTAATGAGGTCAAATCCAGCTTTATAGTGTTCTCCTTAGGAGGTTATTGTTGTTTAACCCTCTGGAGTCTAAGGGTATTTTCTCGATTTGTAGATGTTTCCTTAAATCACCTTTTGAATGTACTTCTTATAACATGGCACCCCATGTGTCACATATCAAAATGTTCAGGACAATCTCTGGTCTTGCTATAAATGCAAATTCATCCTTAGAGCACTGTGTGATTGATGAGATAAGTGGCTCTAAAGCTTAACATTTGACATCCAATTTTCGGAAAATCTTCAAAACTCATGTACTCATGTAATCCAATGTTGTGGGTGTTAGTTGGTTACCAAAGTCTTAGGATCACAAAACTAGTGAAATATTAGAATGACACTGTATATAAATGTGTAATTCATGTCTAAAATGAAACAAATTAAATTTGAGTTTTGAGTAAAATAGGTGTTGCTCTACTATCCCCAGAACAGGGACTGAGATACATTAGGACTGAATAATGACTTCATATTACATACCAAGGTTCATGTGATGTGTACAAATACAAATTGAGCATTCAAACTTTTTTTTTCAACCAACAATTTATTATGAATTTGTTTTTTCAACCAACTATTTATATACATATAGGAAACTGGAAAATGTCACTATTTACAATATTGGACATCAGAACTTTCCACCAACTATACATTATAAATGTAAAGACAGTGTCAAGGTCTTTGTCCGTCTTCCAATACATTGGGTCTGGCTGCTCTGTAGGTGGGGGTGATGGTGCATGGGCTGCTGTGTAGGTCTGCTGGTCCTTGGTGGTGATGGCTCTGGTGAAGGCCCTTGAGCCACAGTAGATCTTGACCTGGGGGCAGGCACATATGGACGTTCTGGCTGCTTGATAAATGCCGCCTGTGGACCACTAAACCCAGGCAGCTGTGAAACATCTCTGTAAAACAAATTAAAATGTAGTACAATAATTACTACTAATTTCATTGAAATACAGTTCAAGTAAAATGTTGGTCAAGCACAAATAACAATGCACACATAAAAAGAAAGTTTGGGAGATGGGACAGGAGTCTCTCTCTTTCTCTCTCTCTCACACAGGTATTTCCAGTTACTTTACACTCAGTATAAAATCACAGACACACATACATACATCTGATAACAAAGTCTCATCTGTACGGGACGGTAACATAATCACAGGCAAATAAATCTATAACAAAGTCTCATCTGTACAGCAAGGTATGATCAAATAATCGATGGCAAGAACAGGTCTATAGCCACTGTAAATGTCTCCGTTGTGGGACGAATAAATGATTATTTGAATCATCTACACATGTAATCTCACTTTTACCCACCATAATAACGTTTACACATAAAACACGTTAACACAGTGTAAACGTAATGGAGAGTCTATTTTGTCCCAAGAAAAAGTTCATGACTATCGATAAAAAAAAGAAATCAATAAACCTATTGTTAATTTTCGCGGTATTCCCCACAAATTGCAAGTACACTATTACTGTAATATTTACACTCACCCATGTCCAAATGGATCCTTGTAGTCATGGCCGTAGCCACCATTGAGGTCACCGAGGCACGGAACTCGGTAATTTTTTTCGAGCTGTGTATACTAAACTTGTGAAATAATTGCACTAAACGGGGTTCTTTCTAGTACTTCCATTTACTGACGATGGGGGCGCTGCATAACTACGTAGCCTCGATTAAAGGTGGGTTAGGTAAGTTTCAGAAACCGGCTTGAGATACACTTTTTGTTATATTCCATGGAATGCTCTTAACATCCCGATAGCAATGAATATCTTAAGTGCTTTGACAAAAAATCCATAAAAAAATGTCATCTGTGGAATACTGTAAAAAAAAAAAAAAAAAGTACAATTGCCGCCCTGTCTGTCAGCCTTCCATCTCGTGCACGCACAAATGTATCTCGTGCCCTCATTGGGCGTGCCGTAATTGGGCGTGCATTGCGCGTTCGTGTGTTGGAGGAGGTGCTCTGTAAGGAAGTCTGAAGGAAGGGGCGGATTCTTTTCGGCTGTGTACTTTCAAATTTTAGTGCACTCGAGCCGGTTTCTGAAACTTACCTAGCCCACCTTTAAAGCAAACAGAAGAAGACGACATGTATCAACAAACCACCGCAGCTTGGACCTGTACCGGATCAGCGGAGGAGTGATGAGGTATCTAGAGATCTGAGTCCAGCGTGCTGCTTGTGTTTCTGTTCATCAGGACATCATATGACCAGCAGATCCTGTGTGAACGCTCTACGTTAGTCAGTGGACGTCCGATAACATGCACACTAACTTATATTGCAGCTTTAGGCTATACTTTGGTTTAAATTGTCAGCCCACTGACATGCTTTGAAATCAATATATTATCCAATGTGTGACCCTCCACAGGACTTAAAAAGCACCTAACTAGATCATGAAAATCCCCCAAATCTCGGGGGGTATCCCCCGAACCCCCCTAACATGTTTGGACCTCGGTATTTAGGAAATCCTGGATACGGCCCTGCTTGTAGTTGTCTTTGTATTCAACAAGTCGGAGACTTCAGGTTCTGAGGCTCTATCTTCACTGCTGCAAGCGAAACAAATCTCTAGCGATGTCGGCAACTGTAAAAAATGTTTTTGCCATTTTCTCTGGCAGTTTCTTCCAGCGAATCCGCGGATATTTAAATCATATTTCTACACCTTATAATCGAAAATATATGATTAATTACATAAATGATGCACACCTGGTGCGTCCACCGACTCCAGAGGGTAAAACACAACAAGATAATTTTTTTTTTTTTTTTCCCCGGGTCGCCGAGGGTGCTGCCGTTGTTTGTTCGCCGCTCCTCCGCCCCAAATATAGTTCTTTAATCCAGATCAGAACCTCTCCTGTCTGGCTCTCTACTTTTTAAACGTCAGTCATTAGCAAAAATAGCAGCTTCTCTATCTCGAATCGACATAAAATGTGTTGTCATTTCCTACCTGCTGGCTCTTTCCTGCTCACCGGTCCCTAGCCCGCTAGCCCGCTAGCCAGCTAGCATTATCGGACCTAGTAGGCTCCTCGGCTCCCTGAAGTCTGCTGAGCTAACATTTCTGTCTCCACCCCAACTCCACCCTGACTCCACCCTAACTCCGCGGCTCGTGTGGGTCTTCCCATCCCGCTGCGATAAGCCGGCTTCCCCGCTGACATCGTCTCTCCCTGCCGCCTACAGCCGGTGGCTATCAAGCTAGCTAACCAGCTAGTAGGCTGGTCACCCGGCTCCCACTCTGCACCAGGCTGTCAGCACCTCCTACGATTCTCCTCTGGAAACCACTGGAATTATTCTCCTGATATGCTGTGGATTATAATTCTCATTTTATCTGGACTCACACCGCTCCTTCTTCCACGGTCATCCGGCTCCTGGTCTCTGCTGCCCGGGTTCCCAGCATTAGCTAGCTCCGTGCTAGCGCCACTTCACCGGATCATGCCGCCGCTCTACTCCCTGTCAGATCTCCACTCCTTCAATAACCGCCTGCGTCCGGACTGCATGGACATCCTCGCAGATTATGAAATACTCCGCAAACGCCGTCCTTCACACAGAGGCTCTGGCCGTAAGTTTTTATTTCATTCCACGTCTCCACACTCCATCCCGTCCATTTGGTCCTGTCACACGCCCACACTACGCCATCACAACAAACAACACGTGAATCTGACCAATCTCCTTCCACTCCCCTGGTCCACACAACCCCCCCAATGCAACGCCAACTCAGAGCAGCCCTGCTCAACACACGCTCCATCCACAATAAAAGCCACATTCTAAATGAATTCATTAAAGACAATAACCTGGACTTTCTCTATCTGACCGAAACATGGCAAAAACCCCTGGACTATTTTTCTTTAAATCAAATCACCCCAGCAGGATTCACATACATTGACAAACCTCGCCCACAAGGGCGGGGTGGTGGTATAGCTGCTATTATCAGAAAGGAAATAAAAGCTACCATAATCCCCATCCCTGATGTTTCTTCAACACCTGATCTTTAAACTATCTGGTCCCACTCCCCTGGTCACAGCCATCATCTACCGTCCCCCGAAGCCAAACCCCTCCTTTCTCTCCGACCTCTCTGACATTCTCACTCAGCTTTCTGCCATATCCCCATCTGTTCTCCTCTTAGGTGATTTTAACATTCATGTTGACGACCCGACCTGCAAATATGCCTCTGAATTTAAGGAAACCCTTCACTGCTGCAACTTCTCTCAACACATCAACTTCCCAACACACAGCCGTGGTCACATCCTGGACTTGGTCTGCTCCACTGGTCTCACCATCCATCATCTGTCCAGCCTCAATCTCCACATCTCTGATCACCTGGCCATCATCATGGACATCAACATCCCCATCCCCGCCCAAAAGCAAAAACGCACAATAACCTACAGAAATCTCAAATCCATCTCACCTTCAGCAATCACTGCCTCCATTACCTGCAAGATGTCTGTCTCCCCCCCCACACTTTCTGAAAACCCATCTGAACTTGTGGACTATTGTGATGCCCCTGTGGGTGCATCAGTAGAGAGGAGGTGGTGATTGGTGATTGGTGTTTGCTGTTTGCATTGATTGCAGTAACTCAGGGCACCTGGGTCTGGTGTCCTGCAGCTATTTAGAGCCTCTCTGCTCCTCTCTGTGCCCTCTCTGCTTTCCCGTACAGGCCCCGGTGTTGTTAAGTATATGTTGTGGTTACTCTATTTGCTTTACTCTGTGCACTTCAACACTCTCACACATACATATTCATACAACCCTCACCCTGCATTTACACTACTGATACCACTGACGTCCACACCTCATGCCTCACTTCTTGTTGCACTTCAATTCATTTGGATTGTTTCGATTGTTTCCTTTAAATAAACACATTTTGATAACCATTGACATGGTGTGTCTCCTCTTTGTTGTGGCCTTTTGAGCCAGGTCATAACAAATGGGGGCTCGTCCGACGGGTTATTTGGTTAAAAGTTTGTGTAGTGCTCAGAGCACATGGTGTCATTTGAGCAGCTAATTAGTTGATGTGGTCCAGCTGTGTGCTGGCTCGGTACTGCTATTTTGGGGACACATCATGTTTTTTGGGTTTCAGGAAGCTTTAGTGTTTGACATGGCGTCAGGTTTTGTGTGCCAATCAGAAGGTAAGATGTTGCTGCTTGTTACGCTTTTGTAAAGAGTTTTCCCCGCTAGGCTTAAGTGGCGTTTCCCTTTGGGTTGCGTCTGTTTGTTTTTTTCATAGTGTTGTGGCAACGTGGTTAGTGTCAGCTGTTTTCGGACAGCTGTCTCGGGGGCACATCCGCGTGATTTCTTGGTGTTACCTGCGTGCAGGTCGCTCCATAACTCCGCCGGGTTCCAGTGCGTAATTACCCACCGCAAGCCACATGAAGACTAGGTGAGATTAGGAAGATTTTGTTTAGGCAGTTAGGGGGAAATTCTCTGTTGGGTTAATCTTATGCCCATGCGTGTTGGCAGTTTGGTACTTTGCTTTCTGATTGGCTAGTATGACTTCTTTGTCAGCGTTTGTGGATGCGCCCTCAGTGTCGTTCTTAGATAATTGCCAGAAGGCGCAGTTAGTCGAAATAGCAGAGCACTATGACATTGCTGTTGTGGGGAGCAAGCGGAAACATGACATTAAAACTGTCATTGTGTCATCTTTGTTTGAGCAGGGGGTGTTGCAGAAGAGTGAGTCTGGTGCGGCAGGGTTCGTGCCGGTAGTGGTTCAGACAGCTGGTTTGACGTTCGAGCAGCAAAAGGAGCTTTTGGCCATGCAGTTTGATCAAGAGAAGTTGAGGTTGGATCAGGAGAAGTTGCAGTTGGAGATGAGGTTGGAGCAAGAGAAGTTGAGGTTGGAGCAGGAGAAGTTGCAGTTGGAGATGAGGGGTCGGCAGCAGGAGGTAGAGAAGCGTTTAGAGGTGGAGAAGGTGCTGGAGGTGGAAAAGATGAAATGTGAGGTGGAACATGCTAGATTACGGCAGATGGGAGAGGGCAAGTTGTCTCCAAGGGAGGATGGTGGTGATAGGTCGGCATCAGGCAGTGGCGATATCATTTCTTACTTGCGATTAGTGCCAAAGTTCAATGAACGTGACCCGGACATTTTCTTCACTCTATTTGAACGCATAGCAGAGGCAAGAAACTGGTCAGATTCGGACAGAGTACTGTTACTTCAGTGTGTACTCACTGGGCGAGCACAGGAAGCCTATTCAGCGGTTTGTGGCGAAAATGCTTTGGACTATGATAGAGTAAAATCAGCGGTGTTGAAGTCTTACGAACTGGTTCCTGAGGCGTATTGTCAAAGGTTCAGAAGTTGGGTCAAGGGAGATAAGCAGACACATGTGGAGTTTATCCGTGATTTAACTTCTCATTTTCAGCGGTGGTGCGCGGCAGCGAAGGTTGCAAGTTTTGACGGCCTTTGTGAGCTCATTGTCTTGGAACAATTTAAAAACAGTCTCCCTCAGCGTGTGGCCACTTATGTGAATGAACAGAAACCTTCCACCGCGTTTAGAGCTGCTGAATTAGCGGACGATTTTGTGTTGACACATAAGGGCAGTTTTACTGAGAAGTATTCTAGGGGTGATTGGAAACGGGGAGAAGACAATGGCTATGCCCGCGGTGGTGCAAAGTTTTCACCAGGCTCCTCCCGTAGACTTGTAGGTACAGGGCGACCCGAGGGGGCCAAAGTGGACCTATGTCATTATTGTCGAGAAGAGGGTCATTGGAAGGGGCAGTGTCCGTTGCTGGAACCTGAGGGGAGGCCTCGTTCTTCACCACATGCTCCAGCCATGTGTTGTTCTGCCGTTTTGGTTAAAAAGCCGCAGGGTGTAGGATCGGGCATGGTGCCTGATAAGAAGCTGGTTTGTGCCGACTTGGATGTGGGTTCTGTTTTTGAGCCGTTCATAACGGAAGCCGTTGTGTCAGTAGTTGGTAGTGACAAGTATGTTCCGATTAAGGTGTTGCGTGACACAGCAGCTAGATACTCATTTATTGCTGAGTCAGTATTGCCTTTTTCATCAGAGACAGAGACTGGGGATGTTGTGCTGATGAGGGGCATGGAGATGGGCTTGATCCCTGTGCCACGGCATACAATAGTGCTGGATTGCGAGCTGGTGCGGGGAGTTGTGTCTATTGGCGTGCGTCCCGCGTTGCCACTTGATGGGATACAGATGATTTTGGGCAACGATCTCGCTGGTAGTGCTGTGTGGGCTGGTGTGCCACCGCCTGTGGTGGTTTCCAGGCCGTTGGCATCTGTGGAGCCAGATGAGAGCGGTTTGCAAGTTCCAAGTGTGTCGCCAATTTATACTGTTACGCGTTTGCAGAGCCGTAGGATGTCTACTGACCTACCTGTTTCAGAGTCTGGAGAATGTGGTCCAGCACGGTACCTTGAGATCGGGACAAAGAAGAAGGAGAGGACTGTCAAAGAGGTGAAGAACAAGAGGAGGCCGAACAAGAGGAGGCAGAAGAAGAGGAGGCCGAAGGAGGTCGGCGCGCCCAAGAGACCGATGAGCGCCTACATGCTGTGGCTCAACGCCAGCCAACCCAAGGAGGAGTGGGACATAAAGGCAGTGGAGGCGAGGAAGCGGTGCGGGGTCGCGGGGCAGGAGTTCGGAGACAGTGGAGGAGGAGCGTCCTCCAGTCCTAAGAAGGAAAATAAAAAAGCTGGAGTTAAGAAGGAGGATATTGGGGTGTCGTGGATCCCTTTGGGGCCCCGTCTTAAGGGGGGGGCTGTGATGCCCCTGTGGGTGCATCAGTAGAGAGGAGGTGGTGATTGGTGATTGGTGTTTGCTGTTTGCATTAATTGCAGTAACTCAGGGCACCTGGGTCTGGTGTCCTGCAGCTATTTAGAGCCTCTCTGCTCCTCTCTGTGCCCTCTCTGCTTTCCCGTACAGGCCCCGGTGTTGTTAAGTATATGTTGTGGTTACTCTATTTGCTTTACTCTGTGCACTTCAACACTCTCACACATACATATTCATACAACCCTCACCCTGCATTTACACTACTGATACCACTGACGTCCACACCTCATGCCTCACTTCTTGTTGCACTTCAATTCATTTGGATTGTTTCGATTGTTTCCTTTAAATAAACACATTTTGATAACCATTGACATGGGGTGTCTCCTCTTTGTTGTGGCCTTTTGAGCCAGGTCATAACAACTATTATAACAGCACCCTCTCCTTCTGTCTCAATGAACTGGCCCCCACAAAAACAAAAATGTCTCTTTCATACACTCCGCCCCCTGGTATACCCCCGAACTCCGCCAAATGAAATCAAGGAAACGTCAACTTGAACGCCAACACAAGAAAATCACACAAACAGTCCATCTTCAAATCTACAAAGACTATCTCCAGCAGTACAGTAACGCACTCAAAGCAGCCCGGTCTAATTACTACTCACAACTCATTCAGTCTGGCTCCAGCAACCCCAAGCGTCTGTTCTCCACCATCAGAAAACTTCTCAAACCCTGTGACAACGCCACCTCATCCTTCACCACCGAACAGTGCAACTCCTTCCTTTTCCAAACCAAAATCAGCAACATTTACAGCAATCTGACACCCTCATCAGCACCTCCCACCTTCCCTCCTGGCTCCCCCCCCCTTCACCTCACACCCCCTGTCCCACTTCTCCCCTGTGACCCCCATGCAACTGTCCGACTTCATGACTGGAATTAACTCCACCTGAACACTTGACCCAATGCCCTCCAAATGTGTTAAAGAGAGCCTCCCTGCCATCTCCCAACTCATCGCCACCATCATTAACTCCTCCCTCAGATCTGTTCCCCCCCTCTCTCAAATTGGCTGCTGTCACACCCATTCTCAAAAGACCTGGACTCACACCTGACATCATGTCCAACTTCCGGCCCATCTCAAATCTCCCCTTTCTGTCAAAAATACTTGAACGTGTCGTTGCCTCACAACTTAAAGCCCACCTCAGCTCCAATGATCTCTTTGAGCCATTTCAATCCGGTTTCCGATCAAAACACAGCACCGAAACAGCTCTTCTCAAAATCACAAACGACCTCCTCCTCTGCTCTGACTCCGGCAACCTTAACATCCTCATCCTCCTCGACCTCACCGCAGCATTCGACACCATCAACCACGCCATCCTGCTGTCCCTCCTCGAATCATCACTCAACATCTCCGACACTGCACTCTCCTGGCTGAAATCCTACCTCACCGACAGACATCAGTTTATCAACATCAACAACTGCACCTCCTCCACTGCTCCTCTGTCCCAAGGTGTCCCCCAGGGTTCGGTGCTTGGCCCCCTCCTCTTCATCCTCTACATGCTCCCCCTTGGCAAAATAATTCGTCGCCACAACCTTCAATTTCACTGCTACGCCGATGACATTCAACTTTATATCTCAACAAAAACCATCACCCCCACAACACACTCCACTCTCACCAACTGTCTCTCAGAAATAAAAGCATGGATGCAAACAAACTATCTCCAACTGAACAGTGCCAAATCAGACATCATCATCATCATCGGCCCCCCATCCCGTATAAAAAACATCCAGAATTTCAACTTCACCATTGACAGCCACACTCTATCTCCCCCCCCTCACATCCGCAACCTCGGAGTCATCTTCGACAGTCAGCTCAAATTCAACCACCACATAAATCACATCACCAGGACCGCCTTTTTCCACCTCAAAGGCAGCCACTGAAGCATCTCTACGAGTGAGTCACGCTATAATAAAACACAAAAAATCCTTTCAAGATGGAGAGATGGTGAAAGAAGCCTTCGTAGAAGCAGCAGACGCCTTGTTTCGGGATTACACAAACAAAACAGAAATAGTAAACGCTATCAAGGCCGTCCAATTATCCCGGAGCACAGTCACACGTCGCTGTGAAGTCATGGCTGAGGATTTGACCCAGCAACTCAGGAAGGACATAGAAGACTGCGAGTGTTTCTCACTCCAACTAGACGAGTCCACTGACGTGAGCGATACAGCACAATTGTGCGTTTTTATCCGGATGGTGTTCACAGACATGACGGCGAAAGAGGAACTGCTGACAATTTTGCCAATGAAGGAACACACTCGGGGCGAGGACATTTTTCGGACGTTTAAAAACTTTGTTGACAAAACTAAACTCCCCATGTCTAAGTTGAGTTCCATCACAACGGATGGTGCGCCTGCGATGGTGGGCCGGTGTAATGGCTTCATCGCAAAATGCAGAGAGGATGACACATTCCCTGACTTTCTGAATTATCACTGCATCATACACCAGCACGCACTTTGTGCTAAAATGCTGAACATGAAAGAGGTAATGGATGTGTCACTTAAAGTGGCCTGTTCTATTCGGGCAAGACCTCTTCAAAGACGGCTATTTCGTGCATATCTGGAGGATGCCGACTGTGTTCACACTGACCTGTTACTAAGACGTAAGATGGCTGAGTAGGGGCAATTTTCTCGAGAGATTTCGAGTGCTTCTACCGGAGATAAGGCATTTCTCCATGGCACCAAGCTCGCGGAGTACGCACGTCTAGATGACGAGGAGTGGCTATTAGATTTGGCGTTTTTAACAGACATTACACACATGTTAAATGAGCTGAACTTGGAGCTACAACGGAAAGACAGAACTGTGGTTGACATGATCAGCTCAGTTAATGCCTTCAAACGAAGACTGCATCTGCTGTGTTCAAAGCTGCAGCGCAAAGATTTGGCCAACTTCCAAAACATCGCCTCTGAGCTGGAGAAGCAAGGGAAGGACAGCGCGCTTCTTGACAGTGCGCGCTACACAGAGCAAGTCAATAACATTACATCTGACTTCGAGAAACGCTTCAGAGACTTCGCTTTGCTCGAGCCAATCGCCACATTCATGTGCTATCCATTTAGTGAAGATATTGATATTGATTCGCTGGCCCAAAACATCGGAGCAGTGTTTCATCTGAACCCGTCTGCGCTGGAGGATGAGATGTTGTCGCTGCAGGCCGACATCCAGTTGAAGGCGCGTGCGCATGCCGGACAGTTTTGGAACTTATTCAGGGTTGAAAAGTATCCAAACGTCAGAAAATGTGCCACCTCACTGACCTCACTCTTCGGCTCGACTTATTTATGCGAGTCAGCCTTCTCCCAAATGAAGATAGTGAAGTCGAAATACCGTTCCCAATTAACCGATGAACATTTGGAGGCCTGCCTGAGACAGCAGTTACTGTCCTGATTATGCAACATTGACGGACTCCATTCAGTGCAAGTCATCAGAATATGGTAGGGACCCACCTAAATATATTGAATTGTGTTTTGCAGCACTATATCAGGACCATGGAGAGAGGTTTCTTACCCTGCTTGTTTTTATGTGTTTCTTAACAGGGAAATGAAGGGACAGTCAGTCAGTCAGCGAGAGGAGAGAGAGAGAGAGAGAGAGAGAGAGAGAGAGAGACGGAGAGAAGGAGAGAGAGAGAGAGAGAGAGAGAGGGAGAGAGAGAGACGGAGAGACGGAGAGAGAGGAGAGAGAGAGGAGAGAGATGGAGGAGAGCGAGAGAGAGAGAGAGAGAATGCCTATATTGGACCTTATGTATATATCATTATAACTTTGAGAGACTGTTCATAGGACCCATTTGAGTCTGGTGTCTAAGTTGAGTGTTCTACTCGTTTATTGTATTCCTTGTACTTATATTTGTGTTTTATGTTTAAGATGTCAGGACATCGAGAGTGGTTTCATAGCCTGCTAGTTATGTGTTTCTTAACAGATAGAGAGAGAAATAGAGAGAGGTTAACATGCCATTTTAGTTTTATGTATTCATGTATTTGTTTCTGTTCAAAACCCAAATAGAGTTGTTGTAGTTATCCCATGTATATATAAAACGTGTTATTCAGCCCCTTGCAATTTGGGATTTTATTTTTGGTTGGTAGACCTCGGTGAGCTGGTCATTTCAAAAGTAGCCCACCGGCCCAAAAAGTGTGGGCACCCCTGCTCTACGGCATACCATCCAACCTAATCAATAAACTCCAACATATGCAGAACTCTGCTGCCCGCCTCCTCACCCACACCCGCTCCCGAGACCACATCACTCCCATCCTCCAGAACCTCCACTGGCTCCCCGTCCGTCAAAGAATCAACTTCAAAGTCCTCCTCATTACTCACAAAGCCCTCAACAATCAGGCCCCCCCCTACCTCACAGACTTGCTGCACCACCACGCCCCTTCCCGCTGCCTCCGCTCATCAGAAGCCAACCTCCTATCCTTCCCCACCCGCACCAATCACCGGACCTGGGGGGACAGAGCCTTCTCCGTCGCTGCCCCCTCCCTCTGGAACTCACTCCCCCAACCCATCAGAGACTGCACTGACCTCACCACCTTCAAAAAACTTACAAAAACTCACCTCTTCAATCTGGCTTTTAATGTGTGATTGTTTACTATATATTTATTTGTTGTTCCTTCCTTTTCCCTTCACTATATCTGTAAAGCGTCTTTGAGCACCTGTAAAAGCGCTAACAAATTAAATCTAT